>CM074455.1:4985000-6185000 GCA_037101425.1 Elopichthys bambusa
AACCGTGGCATCAGGGACGGCATCATCTCCTGAGAAACCACTGTAGTTGTGCTGCCATTCAAAATTCATGCATGCAAAAGCGCATGGCACACAGGGCCTGATTTATAGATGTTTAACTGCGGTTTTAGCATATGGAAATCAGAAAGATCCGTATAAAGGCGCAGGGCTCCCCCAGGAACGCGCCGGTTTTTCCTGTTTACTTTTCTCTAAAGATTCCTGGCTCCAACCCAGATAAACCGGATATCTTGTTCACCCCCCACGACTGGCAGCCTGGGACAGAGGAAGCTGGGAATGGGTGCCAGTATGGTTAAGAACAAAACAGAATGAGAGAAGACATCATACTGAAATTTGATTACTTTTTAGGAAGTAACAAGCAGGGGGTATTGTATTACAACAACACGAGTTGAGTAACCAGATGATTTGATGACTTTTAAGTAATGCGAGTTGAGTAACCAATGACTTTTTCCAAATAACGTGAGTTAAGTATCCAGATGACTTTTTTCAAGTAACGCGAGTTGAGTAACCAGATGACTTTTTCTAAGTAACGCGAGTTATATAACCTAATGACTTTAGTAACGCGAGTTGAGAAACCAGATGACTTTTTCAAGTAACGCGAGTTATATAACCTAATGACTTTAGTAACACGAGTTAAGTAACCAGATGACTTTTTCAAGTAACGCGAGTTGAGTAACCAGATGACTTTAGTAACGCGAGTTAAGTAACCAGATGACTTTTTCAAGTAACGCGAGTTAAGTAACCAGATGACTTTAGTAACGCGAGTTAAGTAACCAGATGACTTTTTCAAGTAACGCGAGTTGAGTAACCAGATGACTTTAGTAACGCGAGTTAAGTAACCAGATGACTTTTTCAAGTAACGTGAGTTAAGTAACCTAATGACTTTAGTAACACGAGTTAAGTAACCAGATGACTTTTTCAAGTAACGCGAGTTAAGTAACCAGATGACTTTTTCAAGTAACGCGAGTTAAGTAACCAGATGACTTTAGTAACGCGAGTTAAGTAACCAGATGACTTTTTCAAGTAACGCGAGTTGAGTAACCAGATGACTTTAGTAACGCGAGTTAAGTAACCAGATGACTTTTTCAAGTAACGTGAGTTAAGTAACCTAATGACTTTAGTAACACGAGTTAAGTAACCAGATGACTTTTTCAAGTAACGTGAGTTAAGTAACCTAATGACTTTAGTAACACGAGTTAAGTAACCAGATGACTTTTTCAAGTAACGCGAGTTGAGTAACCAGATGACTTTTTCAAGTAACGCGAGTTGAGTAACCAGATGACTTTAGTAACGTGAGTTAAGTAACCAGATTACTTTTTCAAGTAATGTGACTTAAGTAATCAGATTACTTTTCAAATAACGAGTAAAGTAACATTAATTTTAAATTTACAACAAAATATCTGGGTTACTTTTTCAAACAAGTGACGCTTTGTTACAAAGTAACAAGTTCCATTTATAATGGAATGTAAAATGCTTTTGCGCAACATTTACTAAAAAACACCATCATATTTATATATACTTCAAATTTGAGTAAACATTGTGCAAAGAAATGCACACAAAATTTGCTCAAAAAATGCATATATAATTTTACACAACATGAAAAACAATAGTAACTGTAGCCTATATATCAGCCATTCCCCACAATTCAGGTGTATTTACAAACACTATAAAAGCCAAATGTATGACAACCCAAAAAGTAAAACCTAAAAAGAAAGTAAATCCTTATACATCTACTGTAAAAGTAATGTAGTTGCTTTTATTAAGATTACCACAATAACAACGCAAACGCTACTTTTAGAAAAATATGATCGCTCCGACAAACACGCACTACTAACGTCTGCGAAACTCCAAAAGAAACAGAATCACTCGATCCAGACACCGTACAACATCAAGAAAGGGTCTTTCCCCAGCCCGTGATGTAAAATAAACAGTGATTACTGTGAAAATGGAACTGCGTTCACAAGCACAACACTTGTGCTGTCCACGTGAATGGCGCTAAAGAAAAGCAAGCAGCCGGCTTAGTGAAATTTTGTCTCAAAGATGCTTATGAAGCGTTCTAAAGGAGGCTGACAGCGGCAGATTTTAAATCCTCATCTCTCAGTGAGTGAAAAGGCTACATCTGGAAGGGGGGGAGCGGTTTATTTCTCCACGTAAAACGATGGCGACTGAGGAGGCTGGGGGGATTTGGAGGGCGGTAATCTCTACAATACTGAGTAATACTCATTAAACCAGGAGAATGAGTTAGGAAGGAGTGTTTGTGGAAGGCTGGGAGGCTGAACCGTGTGTGTTGCGGTTTTATCTGGACCAAATGAACGCATAAACTGTGCCGTCCATCTTTGCAAAAGTTTGAAACGCACGCTGCGTTTCTAAATTCAGCAGGAGATTTTCCAGACGTTTTTAATGTTGGCGAATCAGAGCTCTGGGGTTCAGAGACAAACAGAGGGGCATGCAGGAGCTTTGATCATCTCACAGCTCTAAAAAACACACACAAACACTAAACAAAGAGTCATGTCCCATAGAGAGCTAATGCATTAAAACAAAACTGTGGCCAAAAATTAGAGTATCTGGGTGTTTCATTCACTTTGAGCATACCTACGGGAAAAAACAGGCTCTGCATATGGAACTGGGTCAAATGCAAAAAAACAACAAAACAAAAAAAACAACAACTTGAACTGAAAACTTGAAACTTCTTACAAATATGCTACACAAATAGATAATTCTCAAAAATAGAATACAAGTCAACATGAAACGGCATTAACATACTATTTTACTTGCCTAATGTCACATATTTCCAGTTACACTGGAAAGTCAATAATTATTAAATGAAAAACAATTTCTAATGACATCAAATAGCAAAGATTACAATGACAAACTTCTTTGAAATAATGTGCACTAATGAGAATTAATAAGAATATATATTATATATATATATTATAGTAACAATTATAATATTTAAAAATTATTATTTAAAAATTTTAACATTATTATATATATATATATATATATATATATATATATATATATAGTCAATTTTGCATAAGGTTCTGAGAAATTGTATATTATATATATATATATATATATATATATATATATATATATATATAAATAAATGTAAACAATGTTTATATGCATTTAAATAAATAATGTTGCATAAATTGAGAATTATGAATTAAATATTTGTTTGATTTTATATATATATATATATATATATATATATATATATATATAATTTATTTTAACAATTACTTTTAAATATTATTCAACATTTACAAAAAATGTAAGCATATATACACATTTAGTAAATGTTGCATAATGTTTTGAGTAATTGTATATTTTATTTGTATATATTGTATATCTATATAAACAATGTTCATATGCATTTTAAGGAAATGTTGCATAAATTAAAAGAATATATTTTTGATTATATTATATTATATATATATATATATATATATATATATATATATATATATATATATATATATATATATATAGCAAATGTTACAAATATTTATATGTATTTTTTAGCAAATGTTGCATAAAATGGATTAATTTTGCACATTTACTAAGAAAATAAAAAAGATATACATTTAACAAAAAAGTAAATGAGTAAATGTTGCGTTCATCTTTTGCTGAAATTCGAAAAGGAAGTAAACAGTCAATTTTAAATTTCATGTTGACTAAAAAGAAAGCATCACACACACGAGTCTTTGTACAGTTCAATCAGTCATTCTCATAATCACCATTAATGTCTTTATTCCCACTGTCATGTGATTCTCATCCCACACTGGCTTCTTCTTGATCCATTATTACACATGCTTTTGGTAATCATAGTTTTATTAAGGTTAAGCATTAAAATACAAACAGAAAGGCTCCTGTCCAATCATGCGTTGCGGAGGAGCGGAGCTCATGCACTTCCTGACGTTCTGCCGCCCACTAATCTGCTGTCATGTGTGCGGCTGCAAAACACGTTCCGCTGAATAAATCCGCATTATTTCACCAGCAGATTTAGATTTGGAAAGATGCAGTGTTGCGCTTTAATATCTTAACCTCTCTTCAATATCTCAATTTGTTCTCAGAGATAAAATGGAGAGCAAATGAGTGCTGCTTTTTCTCCTGATGTGCAAATGTTGAATGAGTTCATTCAGTGAAGTATTCGTTGATTCAAAATGATTCAGCTCAGAAGAGTCATTTGTTTGTGAATCAGACTGCACTGGATGTGCTGTATGTATTTGATTCACTAAAAAGAAACGAGTCAATCGTTCGTGAATCAGACTAAACAAGTTGCGCTTTTTAAAAAAAGAACCGCTTCATAAGAGTCATTTGTTTGTGAATAAAACTACACTGCTCATGCAGCTGCAAGGACAAATCGACAGAAAAACATGTTGTCATTATTTTGTGGTACACAGCCTTTTTATCTAATCGCATTCAATTCAGACCACAAACTCGCATGTAATATGACTTCTTTTGCCATGAGGATAGAGTAAAAATATCCATCGTTCAAATGAAGTTTTTTTTCCCTCAGCAAAAATACATACAAAACTCAAACATATTCAAAAACCCAGAACACATTTCCGCAGACATCAGTGCGCTTGTTTTGCTCCCTCGCAGTTATGAACAATCGCACAGACTCTTTTTCCTCATAAGGAACACAGATAATCAGCGCGTGAGTGCAGCTCTTGAAGTCTGAAGAGCTTCCATCATTCAGACCAGCACTGAGCTTTATTATTATTCTCTTCCATTAGGTGACTCATTTACTTTCCATGTATCTGAAACGAAGCTGCAACACAATCCTCTCATATACATCTATCAGAGGTTACCACTCAAAATAAAGAACAACATATTTATTTATTCATTTAAAATACAGAGCACAAGTCATACTACTTTACAATACTGTTATGAACTGTTTCTGTCCATTTGAAGCTCAATTCACTTTTTATTATACGAAAAAAGGCAAGTTACACACCAAATTTTGAAGTTTAAGGTTAGAAGTCTAAACAAAGGCCTGGTTTAGAGTTTCCTAAGATTTTATTTTAAGAGATGTGAGGTGTAAAATCAAGCCAATGCAGCAGCAAATCATTTGAAAGTGACCGAAATGTTTAGAAGAACAGCTCTGGGGTCACTGACCCCTAAACAGCAAAACTCTCCATCCAGACTCCATAAACCGATTCAGTGCCTTTGCTATCTGTTCCACTACCCCTGATAAAACCACCATTTTTCCACCTGAGTGATCCGATCGCAGACCGGCCCGGCTTTAGGGACGTCAATCCCGGTGTAAGCTCTCGCCACCAACCTCGACACCTCCACAGCTTCAGCACCCACTGTGAGAAACGCACACGTTAACAGGCAACATTCCTTATTCAAATTCAGCTCGGTGCTCAATCACCCTGTCTAACATCTGAACTCTCCTGTTTTCTCTGTAGAGACGCCGCGGGAGCTAGCGCGTGTGTTTCTGACAGCGCAGACGACAGCTCTACTTCAACGGGGAGCTGAACTCATCCTTTCGAGGGAAGAGCGTGAGTCTCTGGAGGAGCAGCGCATCAATTTCCTGTCAGAGATGCCTGTGGGCCGCCGTCGTGGAGGCGTTGCGAGAGATAATGCAAGACAAGCAACTTATAGCGGCCCCTTCCAAGCCTGCAGCGCACAAACAAGAGATGAGAAGCTGTACTGAGGGCTCTGTCGAGACCGCCATCACTTCCTGTGTGTACTCACAGCGGGCACGGGTGCTGCCACAAAACATGTGTCCAGCTTGGTGCAATAGAGTTTTTTTCCACTTATAATGTCAGACAAGTGTTCAGTTATAATCAGTTATAATTCAGAATCAAGATGCGTTTTTTTGTTGTTGCTGTTGTTGACCGTGAAAGTTTCATGTAATGGAATTTTATAGATTTTTTTCATTTTTTTTATGCACTAAATGTCTTTAATAATCAATTAACACTGCTTTTGTCATTTTCTACAAGATGGACAAAATTTGTCACCAAAAAAGTCATTCGGTTTAACCAAAATTTTGGTTATACCGAATGACGATACTAAAGATAGGCTAGCTAGCAAAATGACAGTCAAACATTTTATATTTAGTACAAGTTTTTTTTTTTTACATATTACAACATTTTCAATGTTTTATAGTGGTTGTACCAAAAGACCTGATGTTTCGGGACATGCGTATGAGTGAAAACAAATTTTTCAAATATATACATATATTAAATGTTAAGATATTTTAATCTCAAATTAAATGGCTGTTTGGCATTTGGACGGTAAACCGAATTACCTTATTGCACTTCAAAATCTTTAAAATAGCTTTATATGTAGCAAAATATTTTTTAAATAAAATACATTTATATATTTAAAAGAGATCTAATTTTACTACCTTACATACTTTGGATGTCCTATCTTTGTTTTTTATTATTATTAAGGCCTTTGGACAAAAAAAAAAAAAAAAAGAAAGACCTGTCATGTCATTGACCCATATATACAGAGGTTAAATTGCATATTTGTTAACATATATACACATAAGCTTATCAGGGCTCGACATTAACACTTAATTTTTTGAAGGGGCAAGAGAAAGAGTTTTACTTGTCTATACAATAACAAAAATAGCTAGGGAATCACCAAAAGCAAGCATGATTCTATTACATTTAGTGTAAGTGGCGATTGATAATGGATAATAATATATAATGTATAATGTGCTGACAGTAACAAGGTTGCGCTTTTGAGGCTCACACAGCCTCTCGAGGAGAAATCGAAACAAATGAGTGCAGCACAAAGAAAACATGCTGCTGTAAAAATTCAAAATGTGGAGGTTTTTTATATTTATAACATATGATACAGTTACGTAACATCACACGACCAAGAGTGCGGTTTTCCGCATTATTGGAATCACGATTGAAAATGTGACACTACTTTTATACATTCAATAATAAGTTAATTAAGTAAATTCAATACAAGTTAATAAAGTTACTTACATTTTAGACGCATTACTGACTGTTTTTGTTCTATTTCAGCAGCGAAAATAGTTCCAAACAAAGATCACAGCAGAACCATAGCGCATCTCTCACCGCGACCCTTCAGCCGCGTTTTATTACTGAATGATTCAGCGTTTTGAACGAATTGGTTGAGTCAAAGATTCAATGGCCCATTTTAAAACACCTGCTTCATTCTTGAATGAATCAGCCGTTTGAACGAATTGTTTGAATTAATGAATAGGACAGTCACTTGCCGCCACCTACTGGTGGTTAAATTTTCCCAACATTTCTTATTTGTATATTCAAAAATATTTAAAGAATATCATAACATTATTTAATGCAGTTGTAATTTTTCAGTGTAAATGATTTAATTTGATTCGTAACAGTCCTGCTTAATTTTTCTTATTGAATTTATTGATTAAATGTAAAAAATGTGAAATAAAAGATGAAGCATGAAATAAGATTAGGGGAAAAAATGTCCTTGGGGTAAATATCACAAATATGCAGACATAAATATGCAAAAGCTGATGGAACACTGTTGAGAATATAGCTTCAGAATAAATTACATGGTACTTTATCTGTTTTTCAATGTTTTACTAATATATGTATGTATATATATATACACAGTATATGTACAGTATATATATATATATATATATATATGTGTGTGTGTGTGTGTGTGTGTGTGTGTACAAATAAACGAGGTTTTGCTACTGTACCTTTAAGACTTCTATAGTAAATGACCTCTGATATGTTTCACCTGGAAAATTTAACTTGCCTAACATCATCCTTTTTTCTTTATTAATTAGTATGTCATCCATCCGCTTTCCTTTCATTACCAACAGAAAATAGCATGGTACTGTACATGAAGATGGTAATCATTCAGTAGCATGGCAAACCCTTACGTAAATGTTATCATCGGGTACCAGCACTGTTCTAAGGTACATTTTTGTAAGTGAATAATAAAGTAACAATCTGATTACCCTCATTGTACCACCATGTATTTTTTTTGGGAAAGAATGCTAACATTCCAACTGATCCAATCTTTCCACAAACAGGATATTTGTCTGTCAGTTCTTTGGATATGTTGTCACCTGTAATGATTCGTTTTCAACCTCTCATTCGGCGTCTGTGCCTTTTTTTTGCCCATGTTTAGAAGAACTGTCAAAGTTTGAGAACGACAGGACCATCTCTCCAGCTATCAATCAAACAGAAACCCATTTCCCTCCGCCGCGGCTTCCTCTGCTATTTCACAATGCTGGAATCATTGCACCAAATTGTTCTGCCAAAACAACAGTTGTTCCAAGCACTTTCTCCTATATACACTTCATGCATATGTCATATCTCTCACGTTTTCTCCGATCGGGCCTCCTGTCAGGCTCTTTGCTTTCCTTTGTGTGTATGTGAGTTCCTGGTTTGTGCATGTACAAGCCTGCAGATGTTGAAAGACTTCCTCACAGTCAGAGATGAGATCTCAAATTGCATCAAACAAGCGTATGTCTTTCTGTTTCTCGTCTCCAGGTAACTTTATTCAGCAAATATGACTGGAAAACCACCAAAGTCAACATTAAACAGCATTTATAACCAATTCTACTGCTATAATGTGTCATTCAGAGTGAATGTTAAAGGGATAGTTCACCCAAAAATGAAAATTTGATGTTTATCTGCTTACCCCCAGGGCATCCAAGATGTAGGTGACTTTGTTTCTTCAGTAGAACACAAATGATGATTTTTAACTCCAACCGTTGCAGTCTGTCAGTTGTATAATGCATGTCAATGGTAACAAAATCTATGAGAGTAAAAAAACATGCACAGACAAATCCAAATTAAACCCTGCAGCTCGTGACGACACATTGATGTCCTAAGACACGAAACGATCGGTTTGTGCGAGGAACCGAACAGTATTTAATGTAATTTTTTACCTCTAATACACCACTATGTCCAACTGCCTTGAGTGTGCGCACGGCATCCGGTGCGTGAGGTGTGTACGCGCTCTGGTGTAGTTTAAAAGTGTAGCCTTCCTTATTCAACTTACGTAACGAACGCGGCGCCAGTTCCATTTTTTTCCGTAAGTAGAATAGGAAAGGCGTAGGACAGCACAAGCTTTTTGAGGAATACGGAAAGCGGAAGTACATGCAAGGCGATCATTTGTGTTTATAAAGCATATACATTTGTATTTTTTTTAGAAAATGACCAATCGTTTCACTAGATAAGACCCTTATTCCTCGTCTGGTAACGTTTAAAGCTATTTGAAGTTGCACTGAAACTGTAATTTTGACCTTCAACCGTTTGGAGGCCACTGAAGTCCACTTTAAGGAGAATAATCCTGGAATGTCAAAAACCTTCATTTCTTTTTGACCGAAGAAAGAAAGACATGAACATCTTGGATGACATGGGGGTGAGTAAATTATCAGGAAAATTTTAATTGAAAGTGGACTAATCCTTTAAACTACGCCATAGCGCGTACAAACCTCACGCACCGGATGCCGTGCGCGCACTCAAGGCAGTTGGACATAGTGGTGTATGAGAGGTGAAAAATTATAGCGAGTTTTCTCGCACAAACCGATCGTTTCGTGTCTTAGGACATCAATGTGTCGTCACGAGCCACAGGGTTTAATTTGGATTTTTCTGTGCATGTTTTTTTGACTCTTATAGATTGTGTTCCCATTTACATGCATTATACGACTGACAGATTGCAACAGTTGGAGTTAAAAATCATCATTTGTGTTCTACTGAAGAAACAGTCACCTACATCTTGGATGCCCTGGGGGTAAGCAGATAAACATAACATTTTCATTTTTGGGTGAACTATCCCTTTAAAGAGAATCTTATGTCATTTTTGTCTTTGGACTGATGAATTGTGCTCAACAAGACCACAAATGTGCATTAAGAAGGTAAATGGAGTCCATTTTGATTTCATGTTGACTTTAAAGCTTTCTCAGCCATGAAAAAACGAGCACAAACAGCACAGAGTCGACTCAAGAGCAATATAAATCTCAGAGCAGTGCTGTCTCTATTAAAGTTAATGTATGTTTAACAGTTTTACATTTCGGTCACAGAAACGGCGTCTCTAATGAGCCGCGACGCACTACACAAGCAGCTAACAGCGCACAAACCTAAAGAGAGAGCGAGCGAGAGATGGCGAAATGAAAATGATTAGTTTTTTTCTGCAAAGTCAGAGTGTGAGTTTATCTAAAAGAGACAGTTCACCAAAAACATCAACTCTGCCATCATTTACCCACCCTTAGACTTTTTCATTGAAAAAAAAAAAAGTCTGAATTATTTAATTATTTATTATTATAAAGTTTTTAATTTCAAAGGTTCCAAAAATGACTATAAAAGTAGTTCATAAGACTCATTCTACAGTGCTCTGTAAATGAGTACACCCCCTTTGAAAAGTAACATTTTAAACAATATCTCAATGAACAAAAACAATTTCCAAATTGTTGACAAGACTAAGTTTAATATAACATCTGTTTAACTTATAACATGAAAGTAAGGTTAATAATATAACTTAGATCATACATTTTCCAGTTTTACTCAAATTAGGGTGATGCAAAAATGAGTACACCCCACTGAAAGTCTCTGGAGCAAAGCTAAATTTAGACTACAAATGTCTAATTTAACAAGAACTCAACAACAGGTGAGTCCAATTATTCTTTACACAGGTGTCCAGCACAGTTGACTATAAAAAGGTGTTTAAACCCTTTCCCATTTCATGCTGTCAGCAATGGCACCACATGGAAGAGAAGTCCTGAGAAAGAAAATCATTGCTTTACACCAGAAATGTGAAGGCTACAAGAAGATCTGCAAAGCTTTACTTATCAGTCAGAATACTGTAGCAAAAGTGGTACAAAAATTTTTCCAACATGACAATGATCCTAAACACATTTCTGAAGAAGAACAGAGTGAAAGTGATTCAGTGGCTCCTGATCTGAACCCAATCGAACACCTATGGGGAATTCTGAAGAGACAAGTTGAGCATCACTCTCCATCCAGCATCCAGTCTCTAAAAGAGGTCATTCTTGAAGAATGGAAAAAGATAGATGTTGCAAAATGTCGCCAACTTGTTCATTCCATGCCTAGAAGACTTGGTGCTGTCATTAAAAATCATGGAGGCCATACAAAGTACTAGATGTAGTAGTTTTTGTTGTGGGGTGTACTCATTTTTGCATCACCCTAATTTGAGTAAAACTAAAACTGTTATAACATGAAAGTAAGGTTAATAATATAAGTTAAACAGATGTTATATTAAACTTAGTCTTGTCAACATTTTGGAAATTGTTTTTGTGTTCATGGAGATATTGTTTAAAATGTACTCATGCACTCAGTGTACTCATTTACGCTGAGCACTGCAAGTCTTCTAAAGTATAAAAATACTATTAAAAAACAGGCTGAAAATGAAGTCGTTATTCACCAAAAGTCTTAATATATATAGATATTAAAGCAATAAGCCCTGTGAAGCCTGGTTTATAGTGAATTTATAACAGCTAAGGGGCGTTGTTAGCATTGTTGCCAAGTCTGCGGTTTTCCCACGGAATTGGGCTACTTTTACACTGTTGCCGCGGGTTGTTTTTCATGTCCGCAGGTTGAATCGACCCAAAATAACACCACCTGGAAAGCGATTTTTACCGTGGAACCCCCTGAAATGCGATTGAGCTAGTTTTGGGCTCGTTTTGAGGAGCAATTGGGTGAGTTTTGTTGTGAAAACCTGGCAACCCTGGTTGTTAGGCATGACGTAGAGCGGTTATAAATCTACTGTAAACCATGGTTTCATGGGGCTTATTGCTTTTATAAAACGGTTACCACACAATACAGATATTAAAGCCAAAAAATATATGTATCAATGCAACTTTTATGAAGTAAAATCACTAAAAGCCTTTCTTCCGCTGGAAAAACTAGTCCCTGACCGTGAACAGCAAAGGAAGTTACATTATTCCGCTATTAGATGGCGGCAAAGTCTGTTTTTATGAGTGTGTCAGTCAGTAGCGAAGACTTTTACATTGAAAGGACCAAAACTTGTAAACACGGAACAAGACGCAACTGACAAATGCTTTGACTAGGCTTTTTGACAGGGCACGAAGAAACCCATTAACAAGACATCGCAGCGGACATTCAAATGGATTTTTTATTACGAACAAGACTGACCTGAGGTAAACCACTATATCTAAATGCAAGTACACTCGCTCACTCGATCTCTCTCTCACAATACTCTATGATAAAGTAAGCTTCAATGAACAATATTAATGAGAACAAACATATGTTTATGTTGCTAAGAGTGGTTGCTAAGGGTGTTTGTGTAGTGATACACAGAACCGTTGGGTGAAGCGGTCATAGCAGTGTTTTAACAGGAACAAAACACACAAATCAACTGATTTAATTCACAATTCCAATCTGAATTTTTCATTTATGAACTCAATGATTCAATAATTCGTTCTCAAGTTTGACTCACTTTGCTCAATGGTCTTTTCATCACACATTGTATGACTTCAGGAGACTTGTATTTCTCCTTTTGTGTTTCACAGATCAGTCATACAGGTCTGGAACAACATGAGGGTGAGTAAATGACGGCAGCATTTCCATTATTTGGTGAAATAAACTCTCTGTCCCAGGCGACACATACACATCGTGTACACCAACAATCACTGCAATAATTCACCGTATCTACCCTGTCATGAGAAATCTGGCATCAGCAGCATAATGATTTTCTCTTTATCTCGCCATCCATTTGAATCATACTGTCATTCTCTCTTTCTCCACCCACGGCTGATGGTTTAATCATGAAAGAGAGAGAGAGAGATGAAGCTCTTTTATCAGGAGCCCATGTGGATTATGTGAGATCTTTTCCTGCAAGTCCCTGGACTTTACATAACGGCTGACATTGTTTGCACAGAATGGAAGACATCAACATGATTATCACTAATTCAAGAAAATCACCTGACTAGTGCTGAGGATCGAGAACCGGTTCTAAAAGCAGATGAATCTGCACAACTAATCATTTGATTATTCATGTGTATTATATATATATATATATATATATATATATATATATATATATATATATATATGTGTGTGTATGTGTATGTGCGTGTGTGTGTGTGTGTGTGTATATATATATATTGAGGGTCCTACAGCGAGGGGACCTCCGCTCTCCTTGGCATCTGTGTTCATTCCCACGGCTGTGACCAGCAGATGTGATATCGGCGGGGAGGAGATGCTTGGATAGTGTTTAAACACAGAAATGTGAGACGCTCTGTCTCACAGAATCATTGAGCAGACGTCATCCACATCTGCCCATCAGGACGCAGCCACATGACAGGAGATGTCTCGATACCTCTAAACAAAATTAAAGTGTCTCTCCACTTTTGCACGCTTGTTTGGCCAACAAGAGCCAAACAAACAGCCAAAAAGAGAGTCTGGATGGGTTTCTAAGCCTTCTGGGTGAATAATTCATAACCCTTCAGGGTCAGAGAGGAATTAAACTGATGGTCATACAGCAGGCACACTTATGAGGCCACATGCTCACTTACTGCAAAGTCTTAGGTGCGTTTACCACTGAAATCATCTGGGTTCAGACACATTTGACAACATGACTGTTGGTGCACCTCTATTCTGAAAACCCCCTTTAGTAATTTCTTTCATATTTGGAGTGAATCCTAATGAAAAGACAGAAATCGTCTAAAGATGAGAAGCACTACACTGTACAATAGAGAGTTGTATGGATGGATATCAATACAAATTGTCTAATTTAGTTTGTCTGATTTAATTCTCAAATTGATTCAATTCGGAGTTCAATTCAATTTGATTAGGATTTATTTGGGTATATTTATGTTATAATGTCCATATAAAAAGATTCAAGTTTTAGTTGTATTTTAGTTGGTAATATATGATAATATATATATATATATATATATATATATATATATATATATATATATATATCACACTACCTGGCCAAAAAAAGTCACTGTTTGAATTTAAATAGGCAAATACTTAAAGGGATAGTTCACCCAAAAATGAAAATGATCCCATGATTTACTCACCTTTAAGCCATCCTATGTGTATATGACTATCTTCTTTCAGACGAACACAGTCAGAGATATATTTAAAAATATCCTGGCTCTACCAAGCGTTTTGATGGTAGTGAATGGGGGACGTATTTTAAAGCCCCACTAAAAATGTATCCATACGGCTCCAGGGGGTTAATAAAGGCCTTCTGAAGTAAAACGATGGGTTTTTGTAAGAAAAATATCCATATTTAAAACTTTACTAATTATAATAATCCGGCAGAAGGCCGTATGCATTGATTTGTGGCGGAAGAGTAACCTCTGACATTCGTCGGGAATGACGAATGCTGAAATGCAAGGATAGAGCAAAACAAAACACCGGTCACAAATTAGAAGTCTAAAATGAGAATTTCTAAAGAGAAATTTCGGAGGATTTCGATATAAGAGAAGAGGAGCTTGAGTTTGTTTGAACTGCGAGAGGCGTCTAAGCTTATGCTACTCCTACATCCTGCGTCATTCATCGGGTCAGATGATTACTCGTTTGGCGCAAGTCGTTTTGCGCAGTATGTGTACAGTCGTCTGCCGGAAGCTAGTTATTTGAATTTATAAAGTTTTAAATATGGATATTTTTTCTTCCAAAAACACATCGCTTCGCTTCAGAAGGACTTTATTAACCCACTGGAGCCGTATGGATTATATTTATGATGGATGGATGACAGGCAAATCATAGGCCCCCTGTTTACTACCATTATAAAGCTTGGAGGAGCAAGGACATTTTTAAATATATCTCCAATTGTGTTCACCTGAAAGAAGATAGTCATATACACCTAAGATGGCTTGATGGTGAGTAAATCATGAGATAATTTCCTATCCTTTTAAGGGTCTATGACTGGATCATTATTGTAGTGATTATTATGTTTCTAGCATGTTTGGCAACAGTTCTTCTAACCATAATTCTTGACCAAAAATTGATGCAACTCTTTATGGAATACATTTATATATTAAATACATTTTGTGATATTATTTCCATCAAGAGGTGCATCAATTTTTGGTCAAGATCTTGTATTAACAATGCAAGAGGTGAGCTCTCTATAAAGTCTCCTCCAGCACAACCCAAAGACTTTCGATAAATTTAAGGTCTGAACTTGTGTGAAAATGATTCTTCATGCTCCCTCCCAACCATTCTTTCACAATTTGAGCCTGATCAATCTTGATATTGTCATCCTGGAATGTTGTTTTTGATGCACTAAAAAGAATAGTCTCATACACTCATAAAAATGATTTTTTTGATGCTGTTCACTTTATTTAAACAACTTATTTTGATTCAACACCATTGTATTGGGTTTCTGGTTCAAATTTAATTGCTTCATGTTAAATTGACTTAAAACGATGACTTTTTGACAATTTTTTAGCAAGTTGAGAAAATGGAGATACTTTTCAATGTTTACTTTCTATTATGTTGGTATTTAAAAGTTCCTGTTATGTTAATAGTTTTGGGGTTACCATTGTGTTGAAGCGTTGAGCTTGTGCTTGTGTTGAGGACCTGCTAACAAAAATTCAAATGACTTTAATAACAAAGTATTCACTATGGTAGTGTTCTGGGCTGCGTTTCCCAAAAGCATCGTAAGCCTAAGTTGATCGTAGCTCCATTGGCGGCAATGGAGCTACGATCAACTTAGGCTTACGATGCTTTTGGGAAATGCTGCCCTGGATGAAACCAGTATCACTTCTAGATTGCCAACAGAGAACATCACATCACAGAAGTTATGTAAATCACAAGACTAAACAAGAAGCATTAATTGTAGGATTATTTGTATAATTCAATTAATATGAAGACTAAAACCATTTATTCAAGTTAAATGAACACAATTGATTCTAGTTTGTTTAACATGGTTGATTCTATTGGGTTTTACTTGTTTCAATCATGTGGAACCACGGTCCATGATTGAATTGAGTTGGTTGAACTATTTTACATAGATTCTTCCTTAGTCAAGGATATTGCATAGATTAAAAATAAACCTTTAATGTTGATAAAAACTAAGTTGGTTGTGTGGAACCACTGTCCATAATTGACTTGAGAGTGTAGTCAAGTCAGTTGTTTGTTAATCAAACATTTTTTTTTTTAAGTTGTAAATAAAACATATTGGAAATTTTACAAGTATTTTTGTAAAACAACATTATTTCAAAATTTTATTCAAAATGTTACTTGCCATTTTTTTATAATTATTTGTGAATTAAATTCTGAGTTAAAATTGTTTTAAAGTAAAGTAAATCCTATATCTTTTTTTTTTTAAGTGTATGCAAAAAATAAGTTACATATCTGGTGTAATTTACACGTCCTCTGAGAACTCATACACAAACGAAATGCAATGAAAACCGCACATTCGCCATCCTCATGACAGATGTGGTGGTTTTCATGCCTGGAGTCGGTGATCATAAACACACAGATGTGTCGTGTGAGTGAATCTGAAGTGGGTTGTCAGGCAGAAGCTGCTTCCAGATGGCCGCCAGACTCCTGCGCCCGCGACTCACTACACTTCATATGACGGACTGGGAAAACAGCACAGAGTCTGTGAACCGCTTAGCAACAGGGTAAATCCTTGACATTTTTAAAATGCTTCAGCTGAAGAAGGGAGAAATAAAGTGAGAGAGATAAAGAGAGAGAGGTGCCTTTTTGAGACTGTCACAGTCTAATTCTGCACAATACTTGCTGCCAACAGACACACGCCCCTTTTCAGCCCAGATTTGGGGATAAAACCAGCGTCCTCCACTGAAGCAGCTAAATTATTTTTAGTATTAAGAAGGGAAAGAGGAAAAAGAGAGGGAGAGAGATAGAATTGCGTAGTGGGCCACAGATTTTGCAGCGGTTACGGATTACTGCTTGCTTGTAAATCCCATCAGAATGGATTGAGAGAAAATAAGAGAAAGAGAGAGAGAGTAAATAAGAGAGTTCCAACCTATCCACTCATAAATCTGTGTGCTGCTTCAGTTTATATGAGTCTCGCTCTTCTACAAAAGATCAAACTTTGACCTTCAGAGGACAATATTACACTCCTAAAGGGGGATTTCCCCTTTTTTTTTTTTTTTTACTTTATTTAGTGTGTAATGTTGCTGTTTGAGCACAAACAATATCTGCAAAGTTACGACACTCAAAAGTTCAATGCAAAGGGAGATTTTCTTTGACAAAAAGTGGCTTTTTAAGGACATTTATCATTCAGAAACATCCAGTTTCATTCTTAAAGTTGTAACTTCTTCCTGAGTCTCTCCATTAGTGTCCGACTTTACTGACAATCCTCATTTTGGCTGCATGAGATTCTTGTTGTTGAGCAACTGAAGCGTGAGCTGTTAAAGCTCCGCCCTCTTCTGGAAAGGGGGCCGGGAGCAGCAGCTCATTTGCATTTAAAGGGACACACACAAAAACTGTGTGTTTTTGCTCACACCCAAATAGAGGCATATTTGACAAGCTATAATAAATGATCTGTGGGGTATTTTGAGCTGAAACTTCACAGACACATTCTAGGGACACCAGAGACTTACATCTTACATTACATCTTGTAAAAGGGGCATTATAGGTCCCCTTTAAAAATAAAAGTTCTTTATTGGCATCGATGGTTCTTTGGGGAACCAAAATGGTTTGAAACTTGAAAACAAGATGAAATACATTTGAGCTCATATTGAGATCTTGAGCCATTGTTGAGATCTCCAATAACCGATTTGGTAACAAAATATTGTGCATCCCTAATTTATACTGGTTTGCATCTTGTAGTTTTGAGAAATAAAATGACATTATGTGAAACCTATCAAAACGCAATAAATACCAAAACGCTCTC
The DNA here is from genome assembly GCA_037101425.1 of Elopichthys bambusa. Taxonomy (NCBI): domain Eukaryota; kingdom Metazoa; phylum Chordata; class Actinopteri; order Cypriniformes; family Xenocyprididae; genus Elopichthys; species Elopichthys bambusa. Next base: position 5,002,815 of record CM074455.1, read on the forward strand.
AGCTATATCTGTATGGATTTAAAGGGATAGTTCACCCAAAAATGAAAATTCTGTCATCATTTACTCATTTACTTAACCAAACAACTTGAGGGTGAGAAATTTCATTTTTGGGTAAACTATCCCTTTAACACAGAGCGCAAATCTGTTCCTTTGAATACTGGATGATTCCATATTGTCCATATGTCTCCTAAGTATAGCTCTGGAAATCTGGCCAGCACGAATGGATCTAAATGCTGGCGTCACATTTAATAGCACTGGTGCCTGTTTCCCAAACCCTATTCCTGCCGCCTCTGATCAGAGCGAGAAAGCCAGGCTGAAGAGAGTTATTTCTAATCATCTACTCCAGCGCTGGTCATCTGTGATTTCAGCACCTCCTCAGAACAATCCACAGACCTGAGGCTCTCAACTAAGTCAATATCAAAAGCCCTCATGCTGTCTGTTGAAAGAGCAAAGAGACTTTCCTCTAAGCAGATGTAGAGGAGCCTGGGCTTCAGACGCACACCCACAGACCACCCACTCGCCGTCTGATGCAAACGGCACACGAAAACGCCAAGAGTTCACTGAAATCACAAGCTTCAATCTGATTGGATGGTTTCATGTGATTTCAGGGAGGATTATAAGGCATTGGGCTGCTAAAATGCTACAATGACTCTCTTTGAATCTATAGAGCCGAAGCTAAATAAATAAATTACGTCATACATTTTTTTGCTGTCCTCAAAAACAAACATGCAGTGTGACCAGCGTAGTTGGATTCATGAGTAAATGACTCTGAGTGGTTTCATTAATGAATCGTTCAAACAATTCACAATTCAAAATGCCTTTAAATGAATACTCGCCAAGATCGTCACTGACATTATTTTGTGTGTATTTGACTGTTTAAGCGCAATAAGCAGTGAAAAAGAACTCGATTTAGTACTGAGAGGCAGCTTTATGTGGCATACTTTGGGTGTGAGAACAAAATCTGCTGGGATGAGTAAAATTATGCACAATCCCACGCCGAAATTCAAGCCCTGTAACACCAACAATATTCATCCAGAGCATATGAAGTGAGGGAAGGTGGGTCTGTGTGTCAACTTGCTGTCAGAGAGATGAGAGAAAAAAGCAGCTGTTATTGTGTATCTATTCTGAGGAAAATGAGTATTGAAAGCGTTTCAGATATTTCAGTATTGATATGTATAGAAAAATCGAACACTACATATATATACTTATTATTTGAGACATTTAGTAGCATGCAAGGTAGATATTCACAAGCAAAACATTGCATGTTCTGTGACTCAAGTACTGGTACTTGTTGCATGTCAGTCTATTGTGGTATCATCAATTTCAGACATACCTGCTCCTGAACAACACATAATAAAGCAAACCACTGTCTCTTCCTGTGTAAGTGGCCTGAATAAGCTACAAAGTGTCCTCAGATGAGCTACCTGTTTTCACAGTCACAAACAGCGTGTGCCGCACTCATTCAGCGGTAATCAAACATTCTCCTGAGGATTTTACACAGCAGAAACATTTCCAATAAAGCTTCACTGTCTCTGACAGGCAGCCATTTTCATCTTGTTCAAGTCAGAATCTTAAAAAGTGACATAACCGAGTTTTATGATGTGTGAAGATCGGACTATATTTGATCACACACTGCGGCCCAGAAGACCTCTCAGTGTCTGTCTCACTCCGTCTCTGTGTGTCTCTCTGTGGGGCGCGACAGCAGCATGACTGAAACTACTGAAGCTTTACTTGCTTCATTTTACCAGCACATTAAAGGTTTGTCAGTCCTGTGAACCAGAAACCAAATCGATCTAAAGCAAACTGAAGTGAACCACACTGATAAACGGCGATTAAACGTTTATTCGCCATTTGTTTCACATCTCACCATATTGACTTCATTCAGACATGTTGGACTGTGATTCATATGCAAGATTCAGTTATCAAACACATGAAGATCATATCAGTTAATCTCCTAGATTGTTAGAGTAGGTTATTTCATAAAGTTCAGTCTAGGGTTGCAAAGAGGCGGAAACTTTCCGGTAAATTTCTAGAAACTTTCCATGGGAAGTTGGACACTTAAAAATTTACAGGAATTAAAGGGGATTAATTGGAAATTTGGGGTAATTTATTACAAACTATCATATACAAACATTTATTTGGTCATAATCCTAATACACATTTCAAAAAAAAATTTTTTAACTGTACCCAGCATAATCATGTAGTTTTGGGGATCTATTGGAATGAGTGTCTATTTTTTTTTTTAAATAAGGCATTATACTTGTGCTGACCAAAAATGCACATTGAATTTTAAAAAAAAAATTCTATAGCCCCCAAACTTTTGAACGGCAGTTTATGTATATTTTATTTTAAAGGGGCTACATATGGAATTCAGAAGTTTTTCACCTTGTTTTTAGCGACACCAGTGGATGTTAAATGAACAGCAGCAAGCAAGTTTTGCGCGCACGCATTCCATAGTTGCGCGAGCAAGCCTCGGCCAAAACACTGACTGAACATGATTCACCAACATCATGTAATAGAAGTCTCTGGTGTCTCCAGAATGTGTCTGTGAAACTTCAGCTCAAAATACCCCACAGATTATTTATTATAGCTTGTCAAATTTGCCCCTATTTAAGTGTGAGCAAAAACACACCATTTTTGTGTGTCTCTTTTTGTGCTGCTGCTCCCGGACGCTTTCCAGAAGCTCTCTGGAGCTTTAACAGCTCACGCTTCAGATACTCAACAACAACAAAGCTGGAGAATCTCACGCAGCCAAAATGACGAATGTCAGTAACGGTGTTCAGCCCTATATTGTTCAAACCGGAGTCGGACACTGATGGAGAGACTCAGGAAGAAGCTACAACTTTTAGAATGAAACTAGACATTTCTGAATGGTCAATGGATAAATTTATGTAGTTAAATCAGTGTTGCCAAGTCTGCGGTTTTCCCACAGAATTAAGCTACTTTAACATTGTTGCTGCAGGTTGTTTTTCATTGTTTTTCATGTTTTTCAAAAGTTTTTGGGGGTTTGTGATGTCACCAACCCGGGAAGAAGCTCGTTTGTAGTCCCTACCAGCCGTTTGTTGTAGTCCTTAAAAAGCGATTTCTGTAAAAGAAAATATCTCCCTTTGCGTTGAACTTTGAGCGATGTTGTTTATGCTCAAACAGCAACATTACACACTAACTAAAGTTAAAAAAGTGAAATCATGGCTAACTTGCAATTTTGCATATTTCCAGTATGTTCCCTTTAATTCCCATTAATTCCCATGGAAAGTTTCCATCTTTGAAAATCCCTGTAATTTTGCTACCCTAGTCTAGACCTGAGAATGTACCTTGAAGAGATTTTTAAGCAACTCAAAAAGCATTTGTTTATTGCTAATCAATGAGGCATCCAGACATTTCTGTCATCTGTTTATTAACCTGCGCACAGAAGATCAGTGAAAGGAAGAAAAACATTTGTTCAAACACTCACAGCTGTCTGTTCCTCCCAAATGAGTCCGTTTATACAACATCTTCTAGTTAGTCAAGATTTATGAACTCAAAACGAGTTTTATAGCCTGATACTGAAGAAGTAAAACCTTCTGAAGTTCTATATCTATCTATCTATCTATCTGATTGCTAGTTAAAAATCAGTTACATTAATTTCTTTGAATTTCAGTTCTCTTTCATTTTTCTTCCTTGGAATCATGTGCATCCGTAGCACAAACTGAGTTAAATGCCAAATATCAAATGTTAATAGTGTTAGGGACTTGAACAATGACAATGAGCAACAGTGATCTTGATGCTTGGCTTAGGCAAGAACTGCTAAAAACAGACCAAAGTCACAAACAAGTACAGGAGGTTGAGAACATCCTCTGGATCTTTAAAACTTCACATGAAGATGCTAAAAGCATGTTAATGCTAAATCTCAACGGGCCTGAACTCAGATCAGGGTTAGACAAGAGAAAAACAAGAAAAGAGGAAAAGATCTGACAAGAGAGAAGGAGAAACAAGGACACGATGAATGAGAGGAGAGACGGAGGTCTGGATGCCAATGGTCTCTCACTCAGAATCGCACTGAACTAGAGTGGGGGGGGGGAAAAAAAAATCAATCGCTGATACCTGCACTGAACAAACATATTGATGGCTGACAAGATTAGCAGGGATCAAGCTAACGGTGTGTGTGTGTGTGTGCGTACGCGCTCTACACATTCTATCAGATGCCGCTTCCTGAAGGCCAGCTGAAAACCTGCAGACCTGAAAGCCTCCAGCACACAGATAATAATTTACCATTTTTAAAACAAATGCTGCTAATTAAGTGTCTGTCCTCTCTTTAGTTGAAAACATAGCTAAGTGAATACACTGCAAAGGACAGTCGCTTTGGAGTGAGTCAGACCACCTCTTGTTCAAATTACCGCACGCCGGTAATCAACAACAAAAAAGCGTCCTCACATGCACTTTCCTCTCCTGGTGCTGGTGGAGAGAGTGTTGGGAAAGATCCTTTAGAACTGTAGTTTGCTGTAGAAGTGAACGTCAATTGACATTTGCAACCCATTTAACTTATATTAACAGATGTGTGACTTGATTTCATCCAACTGGAATCAATTGGATAGAAAAACATTTTTCACTAAATGTTTCTTATGTCTTACCAATAGATAATGTGGTCATTTACAGCTGGTTATTATTAATGTAAAACATTTGCCCCTATTTAGGTGTGAGCAAAAATACGTCAGTTTTGTGTGTGTCCCTTTAAATGCAAATGAGCTGCTGCTCCCGGCCCCCCTTTCCAGAAGAGGAAACAGCTCACGCTTCGGGTGCTCAACAACAACAAAGCTGGAGAATCTCACGCAGCCAAAATGAGATTTGTCAGTAACGGTGTTCAACCTTACATTGTTCAAACCAGAGTCGGACACTGATGGAGAGACTCAGGAAGAAGCTACAACTTGTAGAATAAAACTGGACTTTTCTGAATGGTTAGTGGATAAATTTATGTAGTTGCTGTGGAGTTGATTCAACTCATCGACTAGCATGTGCCGTCATGTTAATATTTTGTGCAAATCCAGCATTGAATTGACCCTCGTTTGTAAAGCAGTCCGGCATAAAATGGCGGCATGGAAACAACACTCTACTACAACAACTCTTCTCTAAAGCAGCCCAACATGGCCTCGCCCTCTTTGTTGCGTGTTCTTGGAGGCAGGGTTTATGTAAATTTTAGGATTAGTGATGTCACTAACCTGGAAAGAAGCTCATTGTAGTCATTTGTTATAGTCCTTAAATGCGATTTCTGTAAAAGAAAATATCTCTCTTTGCATTGAACTTTGAGCATCGTAACTTTGAAGATGTTGTTTATACTCAAACAGCAACATTACACACTAACTAAAGTTAAAAAGGTGAAATCCTAATCAACCACCCCTTTAACATCTCTTGAAGTGTTACTTTTTGTCATGATATTGCTGCCAATAGAATAGTTTAATTACAATCATTTAATTATAACCATTGTTAAAATGAAGTCATCTTTTTCTACTTGTTTTGTTGTTTTCTAACCCTAAAAAATATAACAATAAAAAAAACTCTGGTTTGAACAATGTAAGGCTGAACGCCATTATTGACAATCATCATTTTGGCTGCGTGAGATTCTCCAGCTTTGTTGTTGTTGAGCAACAAAAGGTTTTGTCAGTAATTTGTTCAAGAGACTGAAAACGTCCACGTCTAAAAAGCCTCCTTAAAAGTTTTACTGGCTGCAAATTCAGTTAGTGTCTCCATTCTGATGAGGAACGCCCACTTTTCACCATCAAATCAATTCCTGATGAACCTATTCAAGTTCTGTCCTACACATTGCAGGAATAAAATGGGTTGTAAACGGTTTCATGCTGACTTTAACCACTATTAAACCCAGAGCTCACTGCACTCAAAACAGGAACCCCACCTCCAGACTAACAAGCCATCGCCTGAAGACACTGTTTCCTGACAGAAACTCTCACTATGAGAATCACTCCAGACGGCCGACAGGTGCATCACCTTGAGACCCTGAATACAGAGTGTGCAGGAGCAAACGGACAGATTTCACTCTCGCAAGGTGTTTTGTCAAAGCTACGCTCGTTCTTCTCGCTCAAGGCTGCTGGACTGTACCTGGAAAAACAGCTGCGGAGCCTAACCTGAGTCAGCCCTGATTCCTACAAATAAAACACAAACCCAGCACATGCAAGCTTATCAGATATTAAAAAAAACAAATGATATGAGCAAGAACGCCTGCAATGATTTCTCATTTCCTCCGAGACCCCAGGAGTTCATCCTGAGACCCTCGCCGAGGCGGTCGAGCGGCACACGCGATCAATAAATAAAATCCCTGTGGACATCTGCTTGGACAGGTGCGCTGATTAAGATGGGCATCTCCGATACAACACCGGAGGAGGCGGCATCACAGGGCATGAGCCAGATGGTGACGGGCACTTCCGAATAAAGCCACCTGAGGCTGTTTGTTACATTGATTTTACCATGCAAAGCTTTAAATCTGCATGAAACCAAAATTGAAATCGTCTTTTCCTCCCTATTGTGACGGATGTCTGAGTGAAATGGCTTCTTGAATGAGAAAAAAAATGAGGTTTTGTCCATGGGGAATTGATTGGATGGTTGTAGTTTGCTATTGGTCAGTCTCATATGAGTGACAGGTTGCCCCGCCCTCATCATCAGAAAAGAGAAGATATGTTGCCGCAAGAGGAAGGGGAAGTTATTTTGATTAAAGATTCTGACCACAATGATCCAACGATCCAATCAATTTCCAATAGACAAAGTCCTGCCTTCCATTTTTTTCTTGTTCGAGAAGTCGTTTCACCCGGATATACCTCAAAATAGGACATATATCATCACAACTTCCCTTTCATGCAGACTTTAAAAATGAATGATGTGCAAAATCATTTATAATAAATACTGCAACATTCTATAAAAAAATAAATCACAATGAGCAATACTACTTCTTGGAAAAAGTACCTGCAGGTTGTTTGCTGTGTTGTTGAAAGTGTTGAAAGGGTTGGCGCATTAATACAGAGCTCAGGTGGAGATGTGGTGTGGGGAATTTGAGTCCAGCTTGTGTTGTCTTCTGGTCCCGTTCTCTTGGCTTATCTTCCTGTTGTTTCGTTGGCTATCTCAAGATCTCTGTTGTTTAAAAAGACAAAAATAAAAAAGTTAAATATATTAGAGCTATAAGCTACACACAGGTCATTGAAATCAGCTATTTTATTCAAATATACCTCACACAAGACTGAGTACAATGAGATGACATTCTACTCACAGTTCAACCATCGGACATTAAGGACATTTAAAAGTGTGAAAGCATCAACAGACCATGAATAAGCGTGATTCTTTCCACAGCAATAACGGACGGGTTAAATATCACTGTAGTAAAAATAAATCCGTATTATGTAACATACTTTGCCTTAATCAAAAAAGTTCATTAACTTCAGCATTGCAACTATTTCAAAGTGATTTCCGCCATTTTGACAGATAAACTGTATTAAAAAAACTGTAAAAACAAACCTGGAAAGAGACGTCGATGAGAAAAAACGAGAGATTCTTTGCGCATTCCAGTGAATTATTAATGGGAAATATCGTAAATTAAATCGGGAGAACAGACCACATATGTGCAGTATATGTTGTACTTTTTCATGCTGTTACAGCGAAATGCAAAGGGAAAAAAGCAAATAATCACAAGGCGACTGAAAAGAGCTCTTGCCACAGATATTCTCGTTACACGTCACGTTAAAATACCAAGCGTTACGTTATTCTCATGATGTCTGAAAATAAAACAAAGGAAAATTGACAGCTCATTCAGTCAAACTGACGGATAAGCTTTATTTGTAGGGCAACCTTATGATTCAAAATGATTTGTTTCAGTCTTTTTGAACGGAAATTCCCCAAACCGGAAGTGCAGTAGGCTTGTCAGGAATAAGGTTGATAGTCCAATTCCCAAACAAATGAATCTTATGAAACAGTTGTTTTTAATAAGGATGCATGATATATCGGCCAATATGTGTTCATTATTAATGTTATCGTTATCGGCCCAATAAGACAATTTGTCTAATATATTAAAGCCCATAAATAACAGATTATTTCCTTCAGCTAAGATGCTTCAGATGCGCACTGTCCGCCATGATGGTTTTGAATTGCTTGAAATATGATTGAAACTTTCTAAAGAAAAATACTGTTAAGTGCAACATGTGCAGCGCGAGTCTGTCATATACATAATATAATTGTGTTCTTAGGACATGGCTTTTAATGGTGAAACTTTTGTTTTTGTAATCAGGCTCTCAAAAACTATATAAAAATTTTGATTTAGATTTATCGGCCAATATATCGGTTATCGGCTTTCAAATATAAAGAATTATCGGCATCGGCCAAAATTTTCCTATCGGTGCATCCCTACTTTTTAATGAATCAGATCCTTAACAACACAATCTGTGTAGTCCGAATCCTGAATAAATGACTGTTTATAGTAATTTTTTTAGTGAATCAAACACAAACTGCAACCAGTACAGACCAGATGATTTCCAAACAAATGACTCTATGAGCCAGCTCTTTATAGTGAATCAAAATCATACAGTGTCCAATGTAGACAAACCAACTCAAAACCAACTGGTTTCCAGCCCATGCCAGAAACGAAACACTCATTAGCATATCTGAACTTTGGCTCAGAGGCTTACTCAACTCTAGTTTACACAGTGATATGAACAGTAATGATGCTGTCGGTTTTGCCGTATCATTTCAAGCTCAAGTCCTCATACTTTGGAAGTGCAGTACAGAGAACAGCGTGTTCTTGACGTGTCGACAACACAAACCAAACTCTTCCAGTCTCAGCTACAACTACAGTGTTTAAGGGTCAAAGTAGACGTTGTTTGCTGGCAGCCAATGAAGACCATATACTGGCATTATGCAAAACCTACATGGGTTCATGCAGGAAGTGAGACTGGAATTATTCATTTCAGGCAGTTCAGAATTGATTCTTTCTTTTAGGAGACAATAACTCCATTTATCTGCACTTTGATCTTTGAAACTTTGCAGACCTTTTACATTGACAAACTGCTATATAACACACCGCATGAAAACTAATATCCAAAAAATCATAATAGGGGCAATTTAACTATAACAACCCTGCTGTATATAATACTACCAGTAGACCAGAGTCAGAGCGAAACGCTCCATCTGAGGCACTTTCACAGCCCTCACAGAAGGAACAGGAAGTTGGTGCGCTTTCGATCTGGTGGCGGGCCAATCTCTAGATACCAACGTTGCGAGGAAAGTGCTCCCATGGCAACAAGATGAGATTGGTTTGCTTAGTCTCGGTCCAGTCTGCTCACGCCCTAATGTAAAGAGACAACTTGCTGGAATTAATCAGAGTGTCCGAGCAGAGGGAAAAGTCAGGTGAATTTAATTTGAAGACAAAAGAAATGAAAGCCATTTCTTCCCCCCCCCCCCCCCCCATCCAACACACATATAACCCAAATCTCCAGGGCTCCTCGGACACGACTCGCAAACGCTTTCCATCTGCACTTACACCAGACGGTAACACGCAGACATTTCTCACTGAGGAGACAGCGATTTTATACCAGAGACGGAGAGAATGTGGGTGACAGTGAGAGAATGACAGAAGACTAAAGGTGTCTTCTTGCTAGAGGTTTCTTTTCAGTTCTGCCGTCAAGACGCACGTCAGACTCCGTCAAAGTTTAAAACAATCAAGTTTTCATATGACAAAACCCCAGCTGCCACATGAATATGCTCTCTGAAGGTCATGAATAAACCTTACTCTTATTTTACAAAACCAGGAGCTTATTCAAATCTCAAACTTCCAGGTTAAACTTCAAAAACAGACGGCAACACAATTCATATTCATACTTTTGAGTATTTGGTATGTACATATCGCATAAAACTGATTTCAAGTCTGGCCTGTACTGTAATATCATATGTATAGTCGCATATTGATGTATTTACAGTATATTGGCTATGATGCTAACACAGCAAAGACATTAGAATAATCAGTATTGATGTATAGACTTGCACAGTGAGACATTTAGCATTTGGTTGAAGTTAAATTAACATTGTATTTCTGTTGAATCATTGACAGACCCCCTCTGGCACCGCTGTGGACCCCCTGTTGAAAACCCCTGCTATACACCAATATTAGTACATATTACCAAATCATAACACATTTTAAAACCTCAGAAACCTATGTATTGTTTGCATTAGCATCTAGCTCCATTCATTACATTAAAAACTCTTTGGCCATGTATGTCTAACCCAAACAAATGACTTTTTTTTAAGAACCAATTTTTGTTAGTGAATCAAATACACAGCATAAACAGTGCAGAACAAATTATTCAAAACAAACGACTCTTTCAAACTGAGTGTTGTTAGTGAGCCAAACACATACAGAGCAAACAGTGCAGAACAAATTATTGTAGAACAAATGTCTCTCTTGAACATATTTTTGTTAATGATGAATCAAGCACACACAACACAAGCAGTGCAGACAAAATGATTCCCAGACAAATGACTCTTTTGAACCAGTTTTTGTTAGTGAATCAAACACACAAAGCACAAACAGTGCAGACCAAATTGTTCACAGACAAATGACTCTTTTGAACCGGTTCTTGTTAGTGAATCAAACAAATACAGCACAAACAGTGCAGAACAAATTACTGCAGAACAAATGTCTCTCTTGAACAAAATGTTGTTAATGATGAATCAAACACACAAACAACAACACAAACAGTGCAAACAAAATGATTCTCAAACAAATTACTCTTTTGAACCAGTTTTTGTTAGTAAATCAAACACAAACCACAAACTGCGCAGACCAAATTGTTCACAAACAAATAGCTCTTTGAACCGGTTCTTGTTAGAGAATCAAACAAATACAGGACACACAGTGCAGAACAAATTATTCACAAACAAATGACTCTTGAGTGTTGTTTGTTAACCAAACACATACCATACAACACAAACAGTGACGAACAAATTATTGCTGAAATGTTTCTCTTGAACAGATTTTTGTTAAATGAATCAAAACACACAGTACAAAGAGTGCAGACAAAATGATTCCCAAACAAATGACTCTTTTGAACCATTTTTTGTTTGTGAATCAAACACACACAGCATAAACAGTGCAGACCAAATTGTTCATGAACAAATGAGTCTTTTGAACTGGTTCTTGTTAGTGAATCAAACAAATACAGCAGAAACTGCGCAGACCAAATGATTCACAAACAAATGACTCTTTCGAACTGAAGTGCAAAGCGTCGGATGCAGTGGTGTAAAGCACGCCGCCACTGGACTCTAGAGCAGTGGAGACGCGTTCTCTGGAGTGACGAATCACGCTTCTCTGTCTGGCAATCCGATGGACGAGTCTGGGTTTGGCAGTTGCCAAGAGAACGGTACTTGCCTGACTGCATTGTGCCAAGTGTAAAGTTTGGTGGAGGGGGGATTATGGTGTGAGGTTGTTTTTCAGGGGTTGGGCTTGACCCCTTAGTTCCAGGGAAAGGAACTCTTAAAGCTTCCGCATACCAAAATATTTTGGACACTGCGCACCAGTAGTTGATGGGAAATTATCCCATCATTTGGCAACAGAATCACAATTCTTTCCCCCAAATACTTCTACCTCAAATACTACAAGAGTCATTAACAGACCTGTTTAGGAAATGGACTCCGAATCCCAATGGAATCCACTGGAATCCCAATATGAATTGGGTTTCAGCTGCAGTTGTGCAACTGAGTTGGAAAAGCGTGTTAGTGTCTGTACGAGTAAAGCCAGAGGTTTTGATGATGTCAGCAAGACAGACGTTTCCCTTAAACAATGTTCCTGCTTGGTTTGCTCTGAAATTGCCCACTTAAAGACAGTTAGGATCTCAGAAGGGAACACAAGCCATACAAAACCAGATTGTGGACAGTTTCTTGTTTGTTTGGATTTACCTAAGGAAACGCTGGCCAACACCAAAGGTTTGAACAGAGAAACATGCGCTAGCAGAAAGTCTCTGCTAACACTGATAGAAACCCCTCTATGAGCAAATTCATGAAATCTTCACCACAACAGAAAACAACACTCTGGTAACACTTCTTATCAAGCTTGTAAAGAAGTCTAAAATTTACTTTACAACAACTGAAATACAGAAATATCAATCAACTATATGATATATTTATATATTTTACATATCTAAAATATATTTAATAATTTAATAATATTTACTACAGTCAGTAAATGTTCTCAGTTCACCCTATGGGTGTTAAAAGCAAGTATATTGAAAATATTGCAAAAATAGTTAATAGGTAATTTTAAAATAAATAAATGCATTTTATTTAATAAATAAATAAAAAATAATAAACATTATATATTAATATTAAATATTAATATATCAATAAATTAATAATATTAATATACATATTTATAAATTAATGTAAATATTAATAAATAATTAATAAAATAAATAAATCTTATTAATAAATATTAAGAATATAAAATAGAATAATTAATATTTATTTATTATATTTTTATAAAATAAATAAATAATTTAAATGTATTTTCTATTTATTCCTTATAGGTTATTACATTTAATATTATCAATAAATATAAGGAATTAATAGAAAATAAAATATATATTATTTAATATAATGAATGAATTTTTATAATTTATTATTAATTAATTAATTTTATATTTTATATTTATTGCTTATTTTTAAATAAATAAACAAACAAACATTCAATAACATTTATTACTACTAATAAATAAAATTATTTTTATATTTCATTCTTACATTTTAGTAAAACTTGTTAATTTTACTAGTAGTTTAAGTGCATGTATTTTTATTTTTTATTTTCTTGGATGGACCTTCTTTATTCAAAACTGATAGTCCTGATCTAAAATGAGGGTAAAACAGAAAAGCTATTTGAAAAACAGCAAATAAGATTCATACTTCACAGACTTGTTGAAAAGTTTCTGAAACGACGTTACAGTGCAAAGATCTTCAATTGTCTTTAACCAGCACTGCCCAATTGAACGTTGAATCTAAACGCGCCACATGCGATGTGTGTATTTATGGAATAAATGTTGAGCCGTATGTCAGGACTGAAATCCAGCAGATGGTTCATGTTCTTTCACAGTTATACAAGCAGCAGAAAAACTCACTCACTGCTTCGAAAGTTTGTGGGGGAATGTGTGTGCGCAAAGAAACAAATCCTGAGAGGAATGTTCAGCGAGCAATTCTGTTTCATTCCAGCCCGTCGGTCAGGATATCTCCTGCACGAAACGCACCCAAACCCCCCTGCAGCCTCGGATGGGATGGAATCTCTGATCACTTCCATGAGGGAGTCGTCAAGTTCCCCAGATGCGGCCCTGGAGGTGACGGTCTGATGGCCTGTATATTGAGCAGAAAGAGTCAAATCTTTTCTGCTACAAAGAAGGCTAAAGTCCAAAGGCAGTCAAAACACTACAGCAGCTACTTCCTGCCAACAAACGTCTGGCTATAACTAGAAACACACTCGCTCTGAGGCACCGTCAGCTGATGCGGGTCTCGCCGAGGACAAGAGTTCACTGAGAGTGCAGGAGAGAGACTTGAATAATTAGTGGAGTTTGCTACGGCTCATACAAAAGAGGTAGTGATCTGAACACACTCCTGACACTACGTGCTCGACTCGCATGTGATTCCTGTCGTACATTACTTCAGAGCCAATCGTTAGCATACAAACGTTATTACAAACTATTATCATCATCATCATCATCATCATTATTATTATTAAACAACAATAATAATTATTTATATATTTTTTATTAATAGTTACTGTTAATTATTAGTGTTATTTTTTTGTTTTTATATTTTTACTATTACTATTATTTAACAGATAAATATATACATATATTATCATCATCATCATCATCATCATTATTATTAATAATAACAATAATAGTTATTTATATATATTATTAATAGTTATTGTTAATTATTAGTATTATTTCTTTGTTCATTTTATTCGTATAAATAAATGTATTAGTAATTTTGGATATTTTTTTTTTGTTTGTTTATATTTTTACTATTACTATTATTTAACAGAAATATATACATATATTATCGTAAAAATAATAATAATAATAATAATAATAATTATTATTATTATTATTATTATATAAATATTTTATTATTAGTTTACTTTTGGATATTATCATTTATTTGTTTATTTATTTTGTTACTATTACCATTATTTAACATCTATATCTACATACATACATACATGCATACACACATATATTATTTAATAATAATAATAATAATAATAATAATAATAATAATAATAATAATATTACAACAATAATATATGTATATGTATTTATCTGTTAAATAATGGTTATAGAAAACTAAATATCCAAAAGTAGAATAATAAAAAAAATATATATTTATTTGAATAATTACTACAATAATTATTATTATTATTATTATTGTAGTAATTATTCAAATAAATGTTATTAGTTTACTTTGGATATTTATTATTAATTTGTTTATTTATTTTGTTCTTATTACTTAACAGTAAAATACATAAACATATATTAATAATTATTATTATAATTGTAGTAATTATTCAAATAAATAAATAAATAAATAAAAATATTATTAATATTACACACACATACATATATTATTGTTACAATAATAATAATAATAATAATAATAATAATTATTATTATTATTATTATTATTATTGTAGTAATTATTAAAATCAAAAATAAATAAATAGTTATTATTAGTTTACTTTTGGATATTTATTATTATTAATTTGTTTATTTATTTTGTTCCTATTACTATTATTGAAGACCTATATTTACCTATATACTAATATTTATTACTATTATATACATACACAAACATATATACATATATTACTGTTATAATAGTAGTAGTTATTATTATTGTTATCGTCATCATTATTATTTGTTAATTTTTGTTTATACTTTTATAATATATAGTGTTAAAATTAATTAATTCTCCGTAATGACTTCAGAACCAATCATTAACAAAAGGAATGAAATAAATTCACTTTTGTGAAGGGAAACTGCAAAAAAAAAATAAGTGCCAAATTTAATTAAAATGCATAATTATGTGCATATAATTCAGCCACATGAGTGAAAAGTGTGTGTTTGTGATGAATCTGATCCATATTTAATGCTGCGGACGCACAGGGCACAGACTGCACGCATGAGCTCTTTCTGTTCTGCCGCGCCTGACCTTGCCGACAATCCCTGGAGATGAGCGACGGACGCCAGCGGTCTGCCAAACGGGCGTGGCCTTCGCTACCCAGCATCCCTTTCACGCCTAAAAAACAAACCATAGCGGGCAAAGCAAGAGAGATGCAACAGATGCCCACTTCATGAACATCCATGGTCCTGAACGCGAACGGATAAATAAACAAACTGAACGCTGGGGCTGTGAGAGCGGGTAGAGAGAAATCAGCGCTCGCTGGCACTCCACAGATCAGACAGCTGGCAACGATACCCTCCACAACCCTGGCAAATACCGCCCCCTTCTCAAGAGACCATGGCCGAGAGAGAGAGAGAGAGAGAGAGGGAGGAAGTAGATAACATTTCTGTGTCTCTCAGCTCCAAGTCTAATTAACACTCAAGTGCACACAAGTCGGGCTAAAAGTGTGTGTGCGCATGTAGGAGGTGACTGTCGGAGAGATCTGCGGATGAGAGCAGCCTTGTCTGGAGGTGAGACAGTCTGGCGGGTGATAAAGATGGATGAGGGGACGGACAGAGCCAAGACAACGCAGAGTCGGCCAATCGGGTCGCAGGCGCACATGGCCATTTCTATTTCTCACACGCGCTCATTTACTGTCGCACTTTCTGTTGACATATCAAATATTTGTCTTCCCGTTTCATTTCTTCGCCCTGCTAATTATTAATGAACTGCAGGTTGCGCTAATTGCTTCATCACTTAAAGAAAATTATCTCTCATGAACGCTGGATTAATGAGTATTGCCGTTTTGGCAAATTTATAGTGAAATATGAGCTAGCTACAGCTTGAACATGCAGTTTATTAAACATTCACAACTATCAAAAGTGACTGCAAAATATGTAAATACATAAAAATGTAATGTTTCTGGGAAATTATATGAAATATGAGCAATGTAGAGCTTCAACAAGCAGCATTAATCGGTTTCTAAAAAAAAAAAAACACTTTCAACTATCTGACACAAGTAAATAGCTACATGAAAATATGTAAATATAAAATACTTTTGGCAAAGTTATATGAAAAACAAACTAGCTGGAGCTTTAATGGGCAGGTTTAGTCATTTCTAAAATATTAAACACTTTTCAACTATTAGAAGTGACTCAACTAATATTTTAAAATATGTAAAAAGAAAAAAAATGTAAATTCGATAGTCTTTTGGAAAAATTATCATGTAATATGAGCTAGCTAGAGTGTTATTCCATTTATAACATATTAGCAAACCAATCCAACTACAAAATGTGACTTAAAGTAAGAAGAAGAAAAAAAAAAAAAAAAGGTTGTTCCACACCTGTAAGACCTTCGTTCATCTTCAGAACCAAAGTTAAGATATTTTTGATAAAATCAGATGCAGATAAACTTTCAGATGCCCAGAAAGCTACTAAAGACATATTTAACAGTTCATGTGACTACAGTGGTTCAACCTTAATGTTATGAAGTGACCAGAATACTTTTTGTGTGCCAAAGAAACAAAATTACGACTTTATTCAACAATATCTAGTGATGGGCGATTTCAAAACACTACTTCATGAAGCTTCGAAGCTTTACAAATCTTTTGTTTCGAATCAGTGGTTCGGAGCGCATATCAAACTGCCAAAGTCACGTGATTTCAGTAAACGAGGCTTTGTTACGTGACAAGTGTTTCAAAATTTCAGTGGTTCATCACTGGGGAGCGTGACTTTGACAGTTTGATACACACTCTGAACCACTGATTCGAAACAAAAGATTCGTAAAGCTTCGAAACTTCATGAAGCAGTGTTTAGATATTGTTGAATAAAGTCGTTATTTTGTTTTTTTGCCACACAAAAAGTATTCTCGTCACTTCATAACACTAAGGTTGAACCACTGTAGTCACATGAACTGTTATAAATATGTCTTTAGTAGCTTTCTGGGCATTGAAAGTGTTAATTATCTTGCTGTCAATGGAGGCCTCACTGAGCCATCAGATTTTATCAAAAATATCTTGAAGATGAACAAAGGTCTTACGGGTGTGGAACGACATGAGGGTCAGTAATTAATGACAGAATTTTCATTTTTGGGTGAATTAGCCCTTTAATATATAAAAATATATAAATAAAATAAAATAGATTTTTTTAAACACTTATGCCCTTCCAACTAATCCAACTATAAAAATGTGACTTAATGTAATATATGAAAATACATAAATCTAACAGATTTTCCATTTTCTTTTTTAATTATCAGCTAAAACATTTAAATCCTTCCAACTGTGAAGTGAGTCGAATCCCTTTTAAAAGTTGGGGAAAGCATAAAAAAATATGTAAATAAGTGAAAATATGTAAAATCAACCAGTTTTGGGCAAAATTATTATAAAATATAAGATTTAAAAATATAAGGTTAAAAAGTTACCAATTGATTAGAAGTTCAAATATATATATATATATATATATATATATACACATACATACACACACACACATATATACACACACACACACACACACACACACATATATACACATACACACACACACATATATACACATACACACACACACACACACACGCACACACACACAAAGCCTTTACATCAAAAGGTTTGAAAAATAAATTCAATCAAATGAGTTCACACATGCCATGTGCACTAAAGGACATTCTGGTCTGGGCATGACGGGATGCAGAAATCATCCAGATCCCAAGATGCCATGCGATGAGATCACACGGCTTCTGTCATTTCTTTCAAAGCTAGTTTTTTCCTGGAGGTTTTACATAATGTTGGTGTCCGCAGTGGGTTCTGCTGCCTCTATCATTTAGACCCAGGCTGCCTGGAGATCTACGACATCACCATTAGACTGTGAGCCAATTAATTTCATCTCTTCTCCAACATTCAGATATGAAAGCGCTGCCATCAGGAGAAGGGAGCCACGATTTTTACATCTCGCCACATTCCAGTGTCTGCCCCCAAAAAATGCAATTACACGGCTGCGAGAGTGCAAGGAAGAGGAGAGAGAGAGGGGAAGGGCGAGCCAATGGCGGCCCGGTTTCTGCTCTGTTAATGGCTAAGTTGTTTTCAGGCACTCTCCATCATCCGAGAGGAATAGCCCGGCTCTACTGCAACTTCAAAGCAATGGACAACAGTCTCTCCATTTCTGCAGCTGATTGCTGAACATCCGAACATTCAAACACACACACACACACACACACACACACACACAGCAATCTAGATTTCTGGAGCACATATACACATAAAAAGGCCACATCCTTCATTTTAAATTTTATTTTCTTCCCCTCAACTTATAATATTCAAAGTTTCTTGGACCAAAAGAAGTTATAATTTAGAGGTGTTTTCCAAGTTAAGCGTCACTACTGAAATTCCTCATAAGGTTATATGTATTAATTAGGGATGCAACGATGTACCGACCGCCGATATTTATCGGCCGATTTTTGCTCAACTTACAACCATCGGCATATCGGCTGTGGCAGGAAAAAGGCTGATATAACACACCGATGGTTTATAAATGAACTGCGTGAAGGCACTGAGCTGTATGACTGTTGCTAATCCTAGCGCTGCTGTCTGCACTTTAAAGTTAATCAAATAACAAAAGATTGCACACTATTCTTGACTACATGACTTTTGTAACTTTCATAAGTATAGCAGACCCCATCCGAATGATGACCAAAACTGATGTTTTATTAAGTTTATTGCGTCCGTTTTCACTTCAAAACAAATTCACCACAAAAGCTAAACATTACAGAGCACAAGAAGTGCGCATTAAACTCTCTCTCCACTGCATTATCATCAACGTACAGTGAATTACCCAAAACACTTATTACAACTAACTGTTAACAAATACATACAGATCTTATGCCTTTTCGGGGGGTGCTTAATAAACTTTAAATCTGCAAAATATCTCTGAAGAACTGCGTGCTCTCCTTGTCAGTCCATAAGTATAGCCTAGACTAGAACACCCGTCAAAATAAGAGTCCCGCCTTAGTAAAGGAGATCTCATACATATTTACCTACAAAAAAAAAAAAAACTTACAAAAAATATTAAGATGTATACAAAAACAAATTTGAAGATTAATCACAATAAAGTAGGATTCATATGTATTTAATTTATACAGTGAAGAATATGCAGTGCTATTTTACATGTTTACTTTATTTCTGTACCTGAACACTTTTTAACCTACCTAAAAAGCACTGTTTATTTCATATGTATCTTTGTTCTGTTGTATTAATGTAGGCCTGCTGAATGTTAAATGGATCCAATCCATGTTCATTAAAACTTATTTGATGACACAGCAATACACCTGCTAGTATATTTTAATGCAGCTGTTTTTGAACTTTGCTTATTTAAAACATGATCAAAATACTATCTATTTTGATGACAAAATTTCAAATAAGAGAGGAAGTGACAAATAGCGGAATCGGCCTATAATTGTTTGTTAAAATCGGTATCAACCCCCCCCCCAAAAAAATCATATCGGTGCATCCCCAATATTAATCTTTGCCATGTTTCTGATTCTGCACTGTTTGAGTTACACACATGAACAATATCTCAAAGCGTATTGTTTGTTGATGAGAAGCATGCTTTTACTTTTTTAAAACAGACTTCGTGGTCCATACTGACATGAATCATGCAATTGCTGCTGGTTTGTCGGCTGCACATCCATGATGCAATTCTCCCATTTCAGCACATCCCAAAGGTGCTCCAATGGATTGAGATCTGGTGACTGTGGAGGCCATTTGAGTATAGTGAACTCACTGTCATGTTCTAGAAATCAGTTTGAGATGATTTGAGCTTTGTGACATGGTGCATTATCCTGCTGGAAGTAGCTATCAGAAGATGGGAACACTGTGGTCATAAAGGGATGGACATGGTCAGCAACAATACTCAGGTGGGCTGTGGCATTTAAATGATGTTCAACTGGTACTAAGGGGCCCAAGGTGTGCCAAGAAAATACCCTTCACACTATTACAGCACCAGCAGCAGCCTGAACCGCTGATACAAGGCAGGATGGATCCATGATTTCATGTTGTTTATGCCAAATTCTAACCCTACCATCTGAATGTTGCAGCAGAAATCGTGACTCATCAGGCTAGGCAACTTTTTTCCAATCTTCTATTCGGCTTGGAGAGCATGTGTGAATTGTAGCCTCAGTGTCACCGTTGTGTCTTCTGCTGATGTAGTCCATCTGCTTCAAGATTTGATTTTGAGTTCAGAGATGCTCTTCTAAACCTCGGTTGCAACGAGTGCTTATTTGAGTTAATGTTGCCTTTCTAACTCGAACCAGTGCTCCTCTGGCATTAACAAGGGATTTTCACCCAGAGAACTGCCGCTCACTGGATATTTTCTCTTAAATCACTTTTCGTCCCCATTCTGATGCTCAGTTTGAACTTCAGCAGATCGTCTTGACCATGCCTAAATGCATTGAGTTGCTGCCATGCGATTGGCTGACCTTTGCGTTAACGAGCAGTAAAGTGGCCGGTATGTATTCGTCCCAATCCGTCATGGTCCGGTGCATACAGTCAGACGACAATTACAGTCAGTCACAGGCGATCCACACTCCAATCCAGAAGGGGGCGCTCATGGTAATGCAACGCTGTTTGCTAACCACACCAACAGGGGGAAAGTGCAGAAGAACTGACGATCTATGCATAGATATGTTTACGTGTAATGTCTCAACCAGTGTTTCAATCACGGAAAGACCAATAAAACAGCTTGAGAATAATATCTCTTGTAGCATTACATTCACCTCAGGCAAGTCATTTAGTGTCCAGAGCATGTTAGTTAACTGTTACCTAATGTTAATTTTAGTTTCTGTTCATTAGTTTAGTTAGTAATTAACTGTTTCTAATGGATAATAAATAGATGTACTGTATAAAATATTAATAGGAGATGGTTTGTGATGCCAAAAAAAAGATTTCCATGACACATCCTTTTAAAGCAACACACAGGCTCATCTCTGCTTCATTTCTTCATCTAATCAGGATGCTTGACTGACTTTAATAGGTTTTGAAAGTGAATCTGACGGCACAGCGCACAAAGAAGACTGACCACTGCTGCCTCCTTCCATCCTAAGGAGCTTATCGAAGAAAAACACATTAAAAATGCAAGTTCTAACACGTCTGACACGGGGTCAGCGAGGCTGAGAGTCACGAGCTGTTATCAGGACATGCGTGTCAGGGTGCCAGATTATGGAGATTTTTTTTAGCCGCTGGCTGATAGAAACACAAACATCACAGCAGTCATCTCCAGGGACTTATCCGCTCTCTGGACAGCACAACAGCTGACCAACAACCAGAGACTATCAATCTGCTATTACTCAGTTGGACTGGGTATCAATACAGATTTCCTGATTTGATTCTGATTCAATTTGATTCCATTCTGATTTGTTTTAATGCATTTCAGTTATAATGTCCATGTTGCGTACATATGAAAGTTAATGCTGTACATTATAAAGGAAACCTTGGAAATTACAAAAATATTAAATATTGTATTTATGTAATTATAAATATTATTTAAAAAATAATTTTTAAACTCCCATGAACGATTAGGAAAGAACTCCAAATGGGTCTATAGAATGATTTATTTAGGTCAAGCTCAAAAGTAATTGCTTATTAATTGACTTCATTGGTTGTCTAGTTTGTTTTTAAGTCATTAAAAAGAATCAGTTCATAATCATTTGCTCGTGAATTAGACTACACTGGCTGCATGGTATGTTTTTGATTTATTCAAAAGAGAAAAAAAAAAGAAAAAAACAGCTCATTTAAATCCTTTGTTCATGAATCAGGCTACACTGATTGTCTAGTGTGTTTTTGATTCACTAAAAATTACTAATTCATAAGCATAATTTGTTTGTGATTTGGACTACACTGGTTGTCTAGTGTATTATTTGATTCACTAAAAAGAATTTGTTGTCATGAATTGGACTGGTTGTGTGGCATGTTTTTGATTCACTAGGAAGAATCTGTTAATAAGCCTCAGTTGTTTGTGAATCAGACTACACTGTGTGGTATGTTTTTTATTTACTAAACATAACTGGTTCATAAATCAGACTATACTGGGTTGTGCTCTGGTTTTGATTCACCAGAAAGAACCTGTTCTTAAAGGCCCCAATACACTCGAAGAACGAATATATGGTGATATATGGATATTTTTCTTACAAAAATGCATCGCTTCTCTTCAAAAGGCCTCTTTTAATCCCCTGGAGCAGTGTGGATTATTTTTTATAATGGATGGATGAATTTTTTTGGGCTTCAAATTCTGAATCTATTCTACACAATGATAAAAGCTATGTCGATTAGCATTGCATTACAAATATACTTTATCATAAAAAAAAAAAATGACCAGGGAAGGCTTGAATAAACCATATATTGTCGTAGTCGTGTGTTTATTAGTAATGTTCAATCAATCAAAGCGTTTCAATCGTCTGTTTATTCAGCTACAGCAATACTATGATGCCCATAGGGATTTTCTGGAACGACGTGTTTTATCTTACTTCTGCGGGGCATATTTGGAGTTTCTGCACGAGAGCGCCCTCTGGCTTTCAAAAGGAGCAGCATTTAGACCCGCACTTCACTGCCAAAAATCGCGATTTGAGCTTATTTCCAATTAATAGTGCAGCCCTAGTCTTAACACACCTTCAGACAGAACGTTCATGAATATCTGATGCATTTTGCACACAAAAACGCCAAAAGCTTTCTACTTTGAGAATAAATTGTGAGGTGGACTAGTCAAGACTACCTCACTCGTATTTGGCCTTCCTTCAGAAGCTGAAGTTCGTAAAAAACTGCAGGCTTTGCGTCTCCATGGACAGGTCAGGGAGAAGCTCCAGGGACGCCTGCGAACTGCCTGCCCGGCAGGAGTGCATGTCTCTGGGGTGCTTAAACAGGACTGAGAGATAACAAATCCTTTCTTTTGGAGTCTGCAGCCGGAATCCTCAAAAAGAGATTCACCCACGGTTCTCTGCTCACAAAACAAAGGACAGACGCTCACTAATAAAAGACCGAATTTAACAAACAGATGCAGGAGTTCACCTTCACAGCACTGGCACCAGAGGAGACAAAATACTTCAATCAACAGCTCTCTTCCAGTGACCTCTGCGAGCCGCGGTATTATTTCACACTGCCATATCCATTACAGACACGCAGGACGCTGTGAAAGAGAATGTATTTCCCTTTGAGAGCTGACGGATAGTGTTTTTACAGGGTTCATATACACAGAAGGCATTTTATGGATGAGGTCTGGGGCGAAAAGACCTTCGGCGGTGGTTTCCGCTGTGCGGCCCTCCATCGGTCCGTAAGATCGGTTTCCACCCCGTCACTGCACTTCAAGTTCAATTCTGCCACCAGACCACCAGACAGTTTTCTTGATTAAGTCACATAATAGAAGTGAAAATATCACAACTACTCGAAAAAAAATCTTTCAAAAGTTTGAGGTCAGTAAGATTTTTTTTAAATGTTTTTGAAAGGTCTTTTATGCTCACCAAGGCTACATTTATTTAAAAGAGAGAGAAAAAAAAAAAACAGCTTGAGAATAATATCTCATGTAGCATTGCATTTACCTCAGGCAAGTCATTTAGTGTCCACAGCATGTTAGTTCACTAGAGAAATGGACTGAAAAGTGAAAGTAATTGCCACTTGGTTTAATATTTTGTTATATAATCCATGTACATGTATACATTTTGGCATAGGGGTCTTAATTTACTTTATTCCTGGGGCCACTCTATATAAACCATATGAAATATTAAGTCAGAAAATAAAAGTTTACATATCACAACATCCATCGGCACTACTAAAACAAATCTAGTCCTGTCTGCTCAGGGAGAAAAACACGGAGGATGCTTTGCTTCTAGTTATCATTCATGTCTGCGCACTGAAATCTTTAGTAGCAAAAATCAAATGAACTGAATAGCATCTAATATAATCACCCCTTTAAAAAGTCAATTTCAGCTGTTTTCCACTGTGTGGCTCTGTGCTGTCCATAAAATCCTTTTCAACCCTGTCACTGCATTCGTTTACTGCATATCAAGCGTGTTTCTGCCACAAGACCTCATTATTAAGTCACAAATAAAAGTTTAAACATCACAACTATCAGTGCCACTCAAAGAAAACTAATTAAATAGCATCTCAAAGTCACCTCACTTAAAAAGTCATTTTCAGCAGCGTTTTCCACTGTGATGCTTTTTTACCCTGTTACTGCATCTGTTTACCTGTTTATTCATGCGTAAATCCGCCACAAAACATCTTTAAAAACAGACAGTTTTCTTTCAAATCACTCTATTTACATATCATGACAGCTATCAGCGACACTAGAAAAAAAAAGAAATATTAAAAACCTTCCCTCTGCTCAGGGAGAGAGAAACAGAGGACTCTTTGTTTTATTGACTTCTATTTGTCATCTCCACATGCTGGAATCTTTAGTAAAATCACATTAATTTAAGCATCATGTCATAGATACCCCATATAAAAAGTCTATTTCAACCCTGTTACGGTGTCCATTCACCACCAAACATATACCACCAAAAAAAACCTCCTTTTATTAAGTCACTCTTTTCATACCAAGACAGCTATCAGCGGCACTTACAGAAAACTAATCGTAAAAAGCCATCAAGTGCTTGAGGAGAAAAACACGGAGGCCGTCATAGCTTCTAGTTGCCAGTCACCTCCACACACTGGCAGCTTTATTATAATCAAATGAATACAATAGCATCTCATAAATACCCCACTTAAAAAGTCATTTTCTCCAGCTGCAACGTGTTTCGCTGTCCATTGCGTTGAGCTGTGAACGAGCAACATGTTTAATTCAGATGCAAAGCAATTTGCAGGCATCTCGTTCCCTCACGCACACACTCTGCGAGGACACAAGCGACTTAAAGTCTTCTGCCAATGGGATATACACACACTAACCCACACACTTGAGATATTTTAAGCAAGGATTCACACACATACAGGGAAAAAAAATCCTAGCAGAGGACACACACCTCCCACTTATGACCTGGAGTTTCATTTACTGTACGCAAGAGTCATTTCTCCATATTTATCCCAGTAAATCGTGTAGCATTTATAACCGCTACGCTCGCCAGCACTCCATTACAGCAAGGTCCAGATTCAGCTCTAGCGGGAGATCGGTGCGGCGATAGAGAAAGTTATTACAAAGATTTCAGGCGTGGAGGCGGCCAACCCCCGGCGTGGACGGTTACGCCGTCGGGAAAGAGCCCAAGGGATTAGAGAGAGCTGCGCAAACACAAGGTCGACAATCTGGGCAGGTGACAAATAAGAGGAACTCACAGCAAGAGGACAGCAATGCAAAAGCCATCATTCTTCACGATTAGCATTCAAGGCACACAGCGGTACACTAATGGTTCGAAAATATACTACCGCTGTCTTCGCTTTAAAAAGGTCAGCGGTTAACCCCTACATGGTGAATATTGAGAGGAGGGAGGGTTAGCATGCCACTACTACCAATGACATATTAACTGGACCACATCCCACATACTACGCGCCATTCAGAATTGAATTAAGAATGGCTTTTAAATCCCAATTCTGTTTCTGAATTTGAACTGAGTTTGCAAACAGAATGCAGAATTTCAATTTGAATGTGAATGTCAGGAAGTAGGATTAAGTGAAGACAAACTTGTGGGCTAGACAGTTTTTAAGCCTTGAAGTTTGAAGGTTTATGAGATTGACAGATAGAAACATAGATAAACAGAAGGATAGATAAAAGAATAGATAGAAGGATCAAATGAGATAGACAGACAGATAGACAGACAGAAGTAAGGATAGATAAACAGAAGGATGGATAAACTGAAGGATAGACAGATAAAAGGATAGACAGACAGACAGATAGATAAACAGATAGAAGGATAGATAGAAGGATAGACAGATAAAGGACACAGACAGACAGACAGATAAACAGATAGATACAGACAGAAGTAAAGATAGATAAACAGAAGGATAGACAGATAAAAGGACAGACAGAGACAGACAAACAAAAGGATAGACAGACATACAGATAGATAGATAAAAAGAATGGATAGACCGATAAAAGGACAGATAAAGTGATACAGATAGATAGATAGATAGACAGACAGACAAAAGGATAGACAGACAGACAGATAGATAGATAGATAGATAAAAGAAGGGATAGACAGATAAAAGGATACACAGATAAAGTGATACAGATAGATAGATAGATAGATAGATAGATAGATAGATAGATAGAAGGATAGATAAAAGGATACACAGATAAAGCAGACAGACAGACAGACAGAGATAGATATAAGGATAGATAAACAGAAGGATAGACAGATAAAAGGATAGATAGATAGATAGATAGATAGATAGATAGATAGATAGATAGATAGATAAACAGAAAGACAAAAGGATAGACAGAGACAAACAAAAGGATAGACAGGCAGGCAGACAGACAGACAGACAGACAGACAGACAGACAGACAGACAGACAGACAGACAGACAGACAGACAGACAGATAGATAGATAGATAGATAGATAGATAAAGCAGACAGACAGAGATAGATAGAAGGATAGATAACCAGAAGGATAGACAGATAAAAGGATAGACAGATAGATAGATAAACAGAAAGACAAAAGGATAGATAGATAGATAGATAGATAGATAGATAGATAGATAGATAGATAGATAAAAGGATAGACAGATAAAGCCGACAGACAGACAGAGATAGATAGATAGATAGATAGATATAAGGATAGATAAACAGAAGGATAGACAGACAGACAGACAGATAGATAGATAAAAAGAAGGGATAGACAGATAAAAGGATAGACAGATAAAGTGATACAGATAGACAGATAGATAGATAGATAGACAGATAGATGGATAGATAAAAGGATACACAGATAAAGCAGACAGACAGAGATAGATATAAGGATAGATAAACAGAAGGATAGATAGATAGATAGATAGATAGATAGACAAAAAGACAAAAGGATAGACAGACAGAGACAAACACAAGGATAGACAGGCAGGCAGGCAGGCAGGCAGGCAGACAGACAGACAGACAGACAGACAGACAGACAGACAGACAGACAGACAGACAGACAGACAGACAGACAGATAGATAGATAGATAGATAGATAGATAGATAGATAGATAGATAGATAGATAGATAGATAGATAAAGCAGACAGACAGACAGACAGAGATAGATAGATAGAAGGATAGATAAACAGAAGGATAGATAGATAGACAGATAGATAGATAGATAGACAGATAGATAGACAGATAGACAGATAGATAGATAGGATGTTAAAAGATTAATAAGCCATTTTTTTCTTTAACATGCACTAAATGAGTAAATCAAGTCAGTTTTGATTCAGAAAGAATCTCCTGCTCTAAATGATTATGACACTACTGAATTCCCTCAGAGGGCAGCAGCAGTGTCAGGATCTACCTCTGTATCTCCACAGGTCTAAAGCTCATCCTGTGGGCCTGACCAGTTAAAAGGGTTCACGGCCTCCACGTAATCCTCAGCACAAGCAGGTTCAGTTCAACACGGGTCTCTGTTTCACTCTGATAGCGGAGGAGATGAGTAGGTGATCACGATGTGTGCGCGTGTGCGAGCGAGCCGAGGGAATTCAATCTCCCTCACAGGCACGAGCGGACAGGCGGGCAGATAGAACAGCAGCATCCCAGAATAACCCCGGAGGTATCCATGAATGAAATGACAGGATTACACAAGCATTCGAAATCCCGCTGAGATCACAGATAATGCTGTTTACCACCGCGTGTCGTACCCGTGGCGAAGGGAGGAGTCAAACTGTTTGGCTAATGAAAATATGGAAGAGCTTTTCAGAGTCGCCGAGCAGAAAATTCAAACCTGCGGGTCAAACGTCCAACGCTGCGGTTATTAATGCAGTGATTTCCTCTGGAAACGTGCTAAATGAGGGCGGCTTCATGATGGCTTTACAAATACCAATAATCTGGTGTCGACAGGCCCGATCGCTGACAGTAATTTGCGCTCAGGCAGTGGGAATCTTGTGCTGAGAATGAGACATCGTCAGACCATAATTACAGAAAAATGCCAGTTACAGAAACCGTTCATTTAATGCTATATTTGAACACACACAAAACAAAAACATATGTGAGACAGCGAAGCCAAGAAACATCTGAAGAGAAGACAAAATGCATGTGGGTGCTTTTACATGAGTTTGCCAACAAACTGAAGCCATTGTGGGTATATTTTTATCCTTACCATATTACTAAGATGTTTTTGTTGTTGTTTTTGACACACAATTGCACTTACAAAGAAGTACCATGTGTTATGGTAGCGCCATGGTATTGAAAGTACAATATAAATAAACTTCAGTACCATGGTATATAAAGTATAACCTTGTGTCCTGTGGCAGTACTATGGTACAACAATGGTACTGGATGGCAATACTACTCTGAAATTCATGTACCATGGTGTTTTTGAAAGTATCGAAGTACCACGGTAAAACCATTTCCAAATGACCATAGTAGTACTTCATTTTTGTAAGTTTTGAGACCATGGTATTTGTTGGCGTACCAATAAATACATAGATAAATACTATGTTAATCATACAGTACCATAGTATTACCATTCAATACAGTCACTGTACTATGGTACCATTAGAGTATAGATTTGTAAGGGTGTAAATCTTCACTGACACCAAGAAAGTCAAACTGGTGTTAGTTTCCCTATAAAACAAACTTTTCACACAAAGACTCACAAAGACTTCTGATTGGTTGACTTTGAGGAAGGGATAGTTGAGCATTTTTTTCTAAAACATCATTTCCTGAAAAGGCGGCAAAACGGCATCACTGACACCCAAAAGAGATTCGGTTGTTAAGTCTGACGTCATGCGGCAGCGCTTCCTGGTCCAAACACTATCTCTTACCACAAGAAAACAACAAACGGTGCTAATATACACACATGATGTGGTGTAATACTACCAAAAAAAAAATTATAATCATAACCTTTATCTCCATACCAAAATCCCAGATGGCCAGACAGTGATTCATCTTTTATAAATCGATAAAATATTAATGTCTGTGACGTTGTGAGCACTGTGAGTAGACTGTAAGTATTTCAAATGTTTAATGGGGGGGTATAATGCTATTTCATGCATTCTGACTTATTTACACTGTTAAAGAGTTTTTCTCATGCTAAACATGGCCAACGTTTCAAAACACGAGTTGGACGTATGACGGATAATACTCTTATACTCTTCCAAATCCTTACGAACTTCGGGGTCTTTTTTCCGAGTATGGGCCTGTGTTACGTAAACGGGGGTGGAATTCCTTGTACGGGCACTTCTCCCGGAAGAGCACAGCCGGTGCACACATCGACCAGAGCGAGAGAGCAAGAGCACGCCCATCAACGCGCGTTCAGCTTTACGGAAGTCGTCAGCAGTGCTGCACAAAGGCCAATACAGCAATTTCATTTGTGATTAAGGGTGCGTTCACACTTGTACTTCGTTATGGTTCGTTTGGTTTGTTTGGTCCGGACCAAAGAAGAAAAAAAATAGTCAGATTAGCGTTCAGATTGGCAATTTTATTACCGAACCAAAAGATACCGAACCTAAAGGCATAGGGATACGTTCACAACCTGATTGGTCGGATTTTATGACGTATTGCCAATTCTGAGACGAACCGAACATCCAAAACAATGCTGTGTGCTGAGGTAAATGCTCTTGTTGTGTGTGCGTAGCCTGCATACGAGAGTACTTTTGGCCAGCTGGGAACCCGTGAAGAGCTTATAAAATGTATAAAGGAGTCAAAACAGCGGCGGGAATCCATCCATCCTGTCAGATGCCTGTGATGTAGAAAATGTACGACTATGACGTTATGCGTGAGGATTCTGTCATTTTTAGGGTATCATCTTCCTGTTTTTGGTTCGATTACATGTCTTTGGTCCGTGTTGCGTTCATATATCATTCGAACCGCACCAGAGTTCGTTTGGAAGTTTGGTGTTTGGTGCGCACAGGGTTCGAATGGCAGCGTTCGCATATGTTCAAATAAACCGCACTAACAGAGCAATCGCAACAGGGTTCGTTTTAATCGAACCAAACATGACAAGTGTGAACGCACCCTAAAATATCTTAAAATGTAATAAATGTATCTATTTTTTATTCTGGCATGATTTTATATCATCATATATCAACATAGAGCAAAATTGTATTAAAATTATGTGTAGAAGTCGTTGCTTTGTTATGAGAAAGAATGTCCGGAAAAATGAATTTCATTGATGTCATTCGGAGTAACCAATATAAAGGGACCATTTTGGATCAAGTCATGCGATCAATATCATGTGACATCATTCAGACACCTGCAAAGGATCACATGGTCGTGAAGCAAAGTAACTAACCCTCTCAACTATTTGGAAAATTCATGTTTTCACTTGCTCATACGCATGTCCCGAAACATCAGGTCATTTGGTACAACCGCTATAAAACATGGAAAATGTAATATTTTAAAAACTTGTACTAAATATAAAATGTTTGATTGTCCTTTTGCTAGCTAGCTAGCTAGATATCAGCCTGTTAGCATTGTTTGAAAATACGGTCATTCGGTAAGACCAAAATTTCAAAAACCCACATAATCTCATTGTTAACACTTAATAAAACTTCAGAAGTAATTATATCTCCATTATGTTTTTTTTACACTTTTAAAAACCTTATTTTTCAATGACCCGTTTACTTCTATTTATCAACAAGGGGAGTCTAACGTGTTGCCTAACTTCCTGTTCAGTTTGATGAGGACTGCGAATATGTGTGCTAACATTTTTCTTACCAAACCAGGCGTTTATTTGAAAAGCTTGTTCTGTAGGGCAAATCTCCAAACTCAAATTGAGGGAATGTTTTGGTGTGTCAGCAGAGATTCATCAGACAAAAACCTTTTCATTGAAATACTCCAAAAGACTTCAGTTTGTTGACAAACCACATTCACACACTGCTGATAATGTGGGAAAATATGAATCCATTACTTCCTGTCAAGCAACAGGAAGTTGTTGAACAGTCCTTCTAGTAAAGACTCTAGTTTGTTGACAGAGTTGACAGAGATGTTAACAACGACATTGACGCAATGCTAAAACATGCTAAATTATTACAAACTGGAAGTCCTCAAACTCAACAGGAAGTTGAGGGAAATTCTTGGTGTTGCTGTATTGCCGCCTTTCTGGAAATGTTAACATGTTTCTACGTTTTAGCATAATACAGGCATTTACATTCAAATGCCAACAAACTGAAGTCATGCAAGTATTTATGTTATGGGTATACTGTAGGGCAAATCTCCACTGACTTTAGTAATGCCTCTCAACTTCCTGTTCAGCCTGATGACTTCCGATTGGTCCCCTGTCAGGAAGTGGTGATAGTATAGCATTTTTCCTGTCTGAAATGATCATGTTTACATGTGCCAGTTACTCAACAACTGTATTTGCATTCTCCCTGGCAATGCTAAATGTGTATTTATGTCATAAGTGCTCTATTGCAGAAAGGAGTGATTTCTGTACAATAAACCTCAAAGGCTCTGAATCATTCAGGCATAGAGGTAATAACAGCCTCTCATATCAGACATTGGAATGCAGAGACTGGAGAAATGTAGTCATGTAGGTGCCCAGACAGCATCTGCAATGAACAGACTTGTCATTCAGAGAGAACCAGAAGCCACAGTGAAAAGAGAACCTGGTCCTGATCCAGAGGGACTTTATACTCACTCCAGCTGCAGATGTTTTCCATCAAAAACTCTGGCCGAGAGAGAGAGAAACAGCAGAACATGACTTAAACCTAGTGCACACTACAAGACCCTTTCATGACATGAAGTCAAAATGATCCCTATATACTTCCATAATACATGATCCTGGTCTTCTTGTGAATGATTTGTGATTTGTTGTTATTACACGTATTAAATAAGGCCATGTTCACACAGCAGGAGAATACGGTTGTCTGAGTCCTCAAAAAATACAGTTATGTTCTAACACAGTTCAGTTATTTACGGGAGTGACAACAACATTCTACAATCAAAATCGCACTCATAAATTTTCAGGACTAACAACTGCATTCTTGGAAAATCTGCGCTGTGTGAATGGAACCGGACCGACAACTGTCATGTCATACTGTGCGAGAAACACTCTCTGCGCTGCAAAAACTCATGTCTACTATGTGTTAGCGGTTTTCATGTGTGGTTTCAGTAACTTACAGCAACGGAGATATGAGCTGTGCGTCGACTGAAGGTTTTAGATCCAGTCACTGTTCTCCACCGGAGCCGCTCCCGTCAGTTTTGTCTGTGATGAGTATGCGTGACTCAAATGCTCCGCTCTCCACCTAGATATAAACGCTGCTGTCAGTTAATGAAGATTTGATGCTCGATTGGACTCTTATACTGTTAAAAGTATGGTTACTGCTAAGACAATCCTGGCTTGACTCCCATTGCATATTCACAGTATTTGAGACGCTAAGTTGCTGTGAGAACAGGACATTTCGAGACTGTAACTAAATGGGGTTGTCAATCCCAAAAACTGACAGTGTAAACGCAGCGAAGAAGTTTGAAATCTTTTGTAAGACATTGCCAAGCTCTTATTTTTCAACCCCTCTCCTCCAAATGAAAGAAATTAGCTGCTTTTCCACTGTCGGGCCAGCATTTCTTTCAATTTTCCACAAAATTATGTGATCTGAGGAGATCTGATTGATCTCCCCCCTCTCACTATACGGTTATCCTTTCAGCCAGGGCAACAGAGGGAGCTCACGAGAAGAAAACAGGAGTTATGAGTTAACCGCAGTATATGTAATTTATGACATATGCGGAATCGGATGCATAAGTCCGGTATCAACAAAGGCACAGGGAAGATGCAGATATAACATGAAACCAAATAAATACACGATTTGTCCATATTCTTGATATATGTGTATTTATTATTGCAATGGTTAGCATAAGTAGCCTTTAGCATCTGGTATATCGTCCGCTTTGGTATCGATATATTGTGCATCCCAGTAATTGACGCACCTGGTTTGTGGTCATTTAAAGCACACAAATACAAGAAACTTTCTCTAATTGTGCAGAAATATACAGAGGAAATGG
Organism: Elopichthys bambusa; assembly: GCA_037101425.1. NCBI lineage: Eukaryota > Metazoa > Chordata > Actinopteri > Cypriniformes > Xenocyprididae > Elopichthys > Elopichthys bambusa. The sequence continues at coordinate 5,036,075 of CM074455.1, forward strand.
GAAAATTCCAGCTTGACTTTGTGTGTGTGTATTTGTGTTTGTGTGTCTCACTTGACTTTGACATGAAAGTTCTGTGCTGCTGCTCCAGGCCGTCTACAGATGATTTTGGAACAGCTCAGCAATGTCCTTTTGTTTCAGCGCATAAAAACACAAACCTTTCCATTTTCATGTCCCTGAATATTGCTGATCTGAGAGGAAGTCGTTTACAGCTACAGGATCTGGATTATGTAAAGGATATAGCGGTGAAAAAAATCCTCTCAGCTTCCACTGGCAGACTCTCACTTCACAAGCTCAAAAAACACATGGAGCAGGAGATTAACCGTGAACAGATGAGCCATTTTCAAGCGTTGGCCTCAAAACTCAAAGTCCAAAGCTGTACTTTAGCAGAAAAGCTAGTCCTTGTCTTAAACGCTTTCATACGGTTCTAACTTCTGATTCTGACAAATGCCAAAGAACCAACAGTGACTCATTACGGTGATTTACAATGTAAACGGCACAAGACATACAATTTGTACGGCAGCTGTGGATCACAGTTATTGTAGACGCCATATTTAATCTGACGTAAATGAAAACGAGTCTGAACAGTTCAATATGTTCTATGGGTCTTAGGTCACTAATTTTCATAACCAGCATTTTTTGGAGGTTACAACCTATTAAACTAGCTTTTTTTTCCAAAACTTTAGCATTTAATACTTTAGCATTTAGCATTGCACCATTAATAATAATAATAATAATAATAATAATAATTTCTTACATTTTATATAGCGCTTTTCTGGGTACTCAAAGCGCTTTACATATGGAAGGGGGGATCTCTTCAACCACCACCAATGTGCAGCATCCACCTGCCACCTTAAATTTGGTTGAAACATAATTAACTAATATTTACTTAAGAATCTGACCAGGAGTAACGGCTGGAATAAAATAGCAGACCATTGGACAATTATATTTACATTTTAAACAAATTTTATATCTGAAACTAAACTATACACACTTCCCTGTGTCATTTGTTCATGTCATTGTTTAACAAAAAAAAAACATGAAATAAACGTCAGGTTTTCCAGGTTATGGTATAAGTATTTATTTATTGCTCCTGATTTATCTTGAATACAGTTCCTGAATATTTATAATTTAAATATTTAAACAATTTAGACATCATTTACACAAAGATATAACTAAAATAATTTCTAATTTATGAATACATTTTTCCAAGATAAACTTGACATTTTCATCTTCTGTTTACAAATTTGAAGGCTTTTTTATGGAAGCTATTTTCCACACGGAATAAAAAAGTATATAAAAGCATATTTTATATATATATATTTTATTTTTATTTAAGGTGGCAGGTGGATGCATATTTTATTTATATATATATATATATATATATATATATATATATATATATATATATATATATATATATATATACACACACATACACACATACATACACACACACACACACACACACACACACACACACACACACACACATATATTATATATATATATATATATATATATATATGTGTGTGTGTGTGTGTGTGTGTGTGTGTGTGTGTGTGTATGTATGTATGTATGTGTGTATATATATATATATATATATATATATATATATATATATATATATATATATATATATATATATATATATATATATATATATACACACACACACACAGTATATACACACAAACTTTTATGTTAGAAGTGATTAATCACGATTAATCAATTTGACCACACTTTTTATTTCACATTTTATTTCTATTTTATGACTTCCCCCCCCCCCCCCTCACAATTACACGTTTATATCACAATTCTGAGAATAAAGTCAGAATTGGTCAATATATAAATTTTCAACTGCAAGAAAAAAAGTCATGATTGTGAGTTTATATGTCAATTCTGACTTTTTTTTCTCTAAATTGTGAGATATAAACTTCCAATTACAAGAAAAAATTCAGAATTGCAAGCTTATATCTCAAAGCAAAAATATATTACGTGACTAAATGCAACCAAATTAAGTACAAACAAACTAACTAGTAGCTGCCTAGAGCAAACTTTACTAGAGCAAATTAGCTAATGCTACCCTAGCCAGAATATCATAGAGGCTCGGAAGTGGGCTTTTTTGACATAAACCAACTACAAATACCCTAGCAGTGTGGCAGTGGGTTTTGCACAAGCACACACCACTCACATTCAAAGAATGCAAAAATGCTGTTGTTCTTGTTTTTTTTAAGAGCGAAACTTAAAATATGTGGACATAAAACTGTCAGCCTTATAATCAAATTCTGCAGCATATTGAATCTTTCCCCCAATTAAATTTTCCTTTGGTTGCAGCAAAATCATTTTGCGAAGGGCTAAAAGCTCAAGTCAGGTCTGGATGTGAGCCGTACCATCTGCTGGCAATGTGCTTCTGCAGAATCTCAGAACACAGCGCCAAACTTTCTTAATTCAGACACGACAGCTTGACTTGTTCCTCGTGCTTACTAGGTATTACACACTTTAAGCGCTTCTCTCTCAAAATGACAAACCTGTCTTCACTCAACCATCCTTCCGGCTAACGGCAAGGCGCTTAGCATAAGCGGCAGCTTGAAGGAGGAGGAGGAGGAGGAGGAAGAAGAGGAGCCGGTAGCCCACCGGCCGGATCCGGTCCTGCCGCGCCCTGGCACAGACGCTCGCGGCCCAGCCTGCCGTAACAGCTTGGATAGTCGCAGGGGGTGATGGGATACTGAAGGGCCTGGACTATGTGTCTGGGCTGGGGGGGAAGGAATTATGTGTTTTCATAGCGTCCGCCCTGCAGAGCGCACAGTTGTAGACGGAAAACTACGACAGCGCCTGTGACGACCCTCTGCATCATGGTAACCTTAGTTTCAGCTAAAATGTCATACTTGGTACAGTTATTACTTTTCTTGATCATGCTTGCGATTTTTGCCTGGCGGACAATAAAATGGGTAAAGAATCCCAAAGACTTACTAAAGACTTAGTAACATGGCAGTTATTGTTAACTAAAATGGAAACTACATGAAAGTAATTAAGCTAACTTAAATATATCTAAGTATAATTTCAGATTTTCCCAGTTATTTTTATTTATGACTCTAAAGCCAAAATTAACTAATAATGGCCACTAATTAATTATACCAAAAAAGCCCCTTTCAAAGAAAGTCTGTTCGCTCTGCGGCCATATTTGCATATTTGCAGCTATTTCGGGCAAGACCAAGTCCTGTCTACTTGAATGAGGAATTCCTGAAATCTCACAAACTGCTTGCCAAACTCACAATTAAACAACATATTTCATATCAGCAATAAAATTTGACATGAACTGTCCTATTTATGTTGTTTCTTATGCCCAAATAGCATTAAAAGCAGCTTATTTTTCAGGCTAGACCATCCAATGAGCATGTGCAGTCCTAAGTGCGCATTTCAGAACCGGAACTAAAGGCAACTGCAGTGATGTGATGACATTATCGATCAGCGATTGGCTCTTTTATTTAGAAGGAGGGATTTATTCCGCCATATTGTGCATTGCTCCGGTCCGCTCATAGACATCTGCTTTCAAACATTCCCGCTTTCAAAACGCTTTCAAATTCAAACACTTACGTGTGCTTTCAAGCGTCCCTGTGCGTTGATCATTGTAGCCAATCACAGACATATCTGTTGAGCACATGAACACAAAGACCAATCGAGGTGTTTACGAATCCGCTCAACAGCACTCAAAGCATCACATTTTTTAAATTTCAGTACCGACTTGGAATTGTGGTCTGTACTTTTGACAACACTATTACAATGCTCGTGATAACTTTTGTTAATTTTACAATAAATAAATCCAGTTCACCAGCGAATTACTCTTCGACAGCGATGCCATAGAGATATACAGAGCTACCGCAAAAACAGAAGTTCAAACACAAAATTAAAAAGATGGCTGCGCGCTTGTTTCTCTGCCACACAAGGTCTATAAGTGCACCATTTTTCTATATATAGTCTTTGATTATACATAAAAGTCAGTTAGCAATAACTAAACTACATTAAGTTGAGAATTGAAACACTGTTAAACTTTTAAACAATACAAGGTTTAAAAATACCAAATAAAACTAAAATAAAAACTAAAAATAAATTAACTAAAATAAATAAAATTGAATAACTAACAATCATAGACCAGAAAAAACGATTTAAAAAACAGACTAAGTTAAGGACAAATTGATAAAAATAGAAATAAAAACTATTTATCAAAAAATAAAATAAATGAATAATTAACAATGACAGACTGAAAACTGACAAAAATTTGACTAAAATTACAGACAATTTGAAAAAACAAAAACAAATTTAAAAAAAATTAAAAAATTAATTTTGTAATTTATAATAATCCTGTATGGTGGCAAGTTTTAGACTTGCACTTTCTTACAAAAAAATTCTATGAATCATCACAATAAAATGGAGGTAACTTGATGAACGGTCATCAAAAAAAAAAAAAAAAAAGCGCAATTCAAGTTAGATTTTACAGAATTGACAATATCTGTTGAAACTAACAGTATGAGTGGACAATAATAATTACCATGGTAAATGGTTTGTAAAAAATTAAATAACTACTGCCATCATGAGTGCAATTAAAATTTATACACAGCTAGAACAAAACCTGCTAAATGAGGTGAGGCCAGCCGACACAGTCACTGCTCAGGGGTCATGGCATGATAGAAATTGGTTCATAACGTAAGAAAAATTAAATTAATTGCATTCAAAAGGTTTTGAGTCACAATTACATTACTCAGATCATCACAGATACATTTAAAAGGATATATTACCCATAAACAAGGCCAACAAGGGGGGGGGGTTTGGGTGGTCACCTGTCATGGAAGAGGAGAAAACCTGCAAACAGTTTTCGTTCCTGCAGGTTTGAGAGCCTGCGACTGACAGCAGGTGGGAAATCATGACAGCATCAATCTCTGAGCAAAGATGATGGAGGCTTCCAGAGAACAAAGAAAGAGGGACAAATAGTACAAGCTTTTAAATCTATGATGCAGATTTTTACATGCCTGTGAAAATTAAATGGTCCAGTAAAGCGAAGCTTACACCATCATCCTCTTATACTACCAGAATAGCCTTTAAAACAATAGCTTCTTTAAGCCTGCTTTTGTTCGATCAATCAGACAGATGCATAAAAACAGACTTGCACTTGTTCTGACCTGGCACAACACATTTTAAATGAAAAATAGGTTGTCTGTACACCGAAATCAAAAATGCAGCACAATGCAACATAAATCGCAACTTATACAGCGTTTAATATGTGGAGTAAAACTCTGGACCAATGAGATTTCGCTGTGGGCGGGGCTACCCAATGAGATGACCTATAGAAAAAGAAGCCAACTGGTCGATAAAACAACCTACAGCTTCTAAAATCAGATTAAAATGGAAGAGATGGCTTTTAAATCGCTTTTTAACAGCGTTGGACTGGTAAAACAGGAAAAAAAAAAAAATGGGATCCTCTCAAAGAGCTTATGTCATGAAGACAAGTTTGGACCTGTCCAAGAGCCAAAGAGATGCCAGAAATCTTTTGCAACAATTCAAATCAACAAAAGAGATGGTTGGCATTACACATCATAACCAGTTGCAGCGTGACAAATTGTCAGCACCAAGAAAGTTTTCTATCTGCACTGAAAGTGAAAATGCTGAGAGATGCAACAAAATCACAGATTATCATGTTTTATATACAGGACGAAAAGAAAATGAAATATGAAAACAGACAAAACAATATTAAAAGGAAAACAGAACAAAATTGCAAACGACTTGTACTTCACTATAGGTGTTACTAAATTTAAACTGTTAAAATAGTTTTCAACAACTAAATGAAATAAGTTTAAGCTATAAACAGTAGGAATATTAAAAAAAAAACTTAAAATATAAAAGTAAAAACGAATACAATATATTAATAAAAGGTATATAAACAATACTAAAGTGAAACTGCTTCACTAGTTAGCATAAAAATTAAGAATCAACATTTATCCCTTGTCAATTCATCACTTTCTGCCTAGTTAGGCCTTAAATCACAGGGAGTATTGTTGCCTAAAATTTGTAGCTGCAAACCGCTGCCAGTGTGAACACCCACCTAACAATAAAAGTTAATTAAAGTTAACATGTCATTAACACATTTTACAGAATTTTTTTTATTTTTTAAAAAACATTAAAGGTGTACTTCACCGCTGGCAAAACGACTTTCAATAAAATGTGGTTGCCTATACAGTAGAAAGCCAAAAAATAAAAAAATATCGGTGCTAGTTGACTGGTGAAAACAGAGAAAAAAGGCTTCTTTTGCCAAATAGGTAGGAAAACTTCAACACCCATAATGCACTGGGCATGTTGCCGTCCAAGGCCACTCCCAGAAGTCTGCTATGGACACTTACCAGAGTCAGATACTGCCTTGCTTTAGTAGGAAATACTGCTTAGCAAACTTTTAGTCATAATGGTGTACCCGACACCGGGTGCAAGAATTCAAAGAGTAAACGTTTAGCGCAAGCTTTTAGTTTCCAGTGAGGATCCAGTGTGTTGTAGGCAGCGGTTAAAGGCTGCAAAGAATCATAAATACAGAGAGAATACAGCGAAGGAAAATTTAAAAAGCCTCCATGTTTGTAGTCAACACTTCAAACTGAATGACGACGAACACAGTGTTTTAGGCCAAAGGGGGGGAGGAAACAAAGAAAATGCTGTACCGTCAGTTCCACCCAACCCCCGAAACAAAACACAGTCACGTTCAGGTTAAGCTAAAGCTGTTTCCATAGTGGTCTATTTTTTTAGCATAATGCTGTTTAAAAGAATAGACAAAGTACTAAACATTTTTCAGTGATGAACCTACCCTTACAATAACTGTTCTGTTAATAACCCTTTGTCGATCTGACTGTCTGTGGGCGGGGATACAAAAATGCGGAAGTACAATCTGTAGTTTTCACGAAAGCCCTGGAGTGTCATCCAGCAGATTTTTGCTGACAAATAAACATGAATTTCTCAGTCCAGTTAACACAGAGAACAAGTAAACATTGTTCATTTATATTAACTACTGACATTGTAACAATACAATGAAATACAACTGAAAATTGGTGAAGTTACACTTTAAGATTTGATTTGTTGACATTTTAGACCTTATGAACAGCTGTCGAATCTGCTCATGAGATGGTAAAGAGAGAAATTACTGGGCACATTTTCCTTTTCACATTCATGGGTTACAAGGCGGACCGCACAGCCAGAGGTTTCTGAGATTCATACCCAATGTTTTTAAGGGACGGCGTCCAAGCAGAGTAGTGATTTTTCTAGGCCGCAGGGGGAAAATAAAAGAATAGAAAACTAAGAGATTGAGTGAAAGATGTGCTCTGAATGAAACAGGTCACTGTTTCTCCGGCTCTGAATTTCCACACCCCCCATCCGCGCTGTTTCCCTCAGGATGTGACAGCCAAACAATAGCAGCAAGAAACACCTTAACGAGGAGAGAGAGAGAAGCGGTAAGAAAGAGAGAGACTGAGAGAGCGACTCGGCTAATTACGGTGCACCTCATTTCTCTGACCCTTCTCAATTTGTGTCTCTCTCCCTCTCTCTGTGTTGGAGAAATGCTGCCAGAGGAGACTTTTCCACAGGCTTGTTGGAGTGCTGCCAGTGTAATCACTCAAGCAGAGTGATGGGAAGAAACTAACTAAAATTAGCAACAATACTTATCTACTTATCTTTTGGCAATACAGTAAAATATAGCTTTTCAAACATGTTACCTTTTCCAATGAGTAGCATGAAAAAACAATGCAATATTTTTATGTTATATATATATATATATATATATATATATATATATATAATTCATGCAAATTAACAGCAGATCAAACGGAGACTGTAATCAAATGCACTTTTCAAATGTCTTTCAAGTAGCATTGGGAAAACGGATTCATTTTAGTGAATCTGTTCATTTGGATGGTTCACTAGAAATTTTTTTAAATAAAGATTCACTGATTCGTTCAGGTATGATAATGTAATTCCTTTTTGAGAATCAGTTTGTTTGGGCAGTTCACTAGAACAAAATTTCTTTAAAAAATTCATGGTTCATTTGATTACAACAATGGAAAATGGACATTTTCGATTCATTTGAAAGAATCAGTTTGTTTAGGTGGTTTACTAGAAGCTCTTCATGAAAGCATTCATGATTTAGTTATTTACAATAATGGAAACTGTATATTTTCATTTCATTTTAGGGAATCAGTTTGTTTGGATGGTATACTAGAACCTGTTCGTAAAATGATTCACTGATTCATTCAGTTACGATATTGGAATTCATTTTACAGAATCAATCTGTTTAGGCAGTTCACTAGAACGTAAAAGTTCATAAAAGCATTCATGATTTATTCAATTACAATAATAGGAACTGGACAGTTTTAATTCATTTTAGAGAACCCAATTGTTTAAATGGTGTTCTAGAACCCATTCATAAAATGATTCACCTATTCATTCAATGACATTTAAATTGGCTATTCATGAAAAATCTTCACATCTACTGCATTAGCTTAATGTTCATTAAAGTTAATGAGACAAGTAGCGATACCTGATTTGTGAACAAACCGAGAATCGGATAAATCTGATTTGTAAATGACTCATTCAACAGATTTACTGAAAAGATTCAATTCAACTCAACTTAAAAGAATGATTTGTTTACATATAAGGCATCACAACTTCTTTCAGGTTTAATCTTTTCAATGAATCAGTTGATCTGAATGATTCATAGGTGAATCAGTTCTCAAGTTTTGGACACAATGACTGAATGATTCAGTCGCAGCGGGGCTCACAAAAAACTCACTGCGAGGAAGACAAACAAAGCTAGCTTTCTCACACAAAGCTATCATATGGATTTAGAATACTTGGTATATAGCAGATGAGTCAAATGAACCACTTTTACTATACTTTTAGTGTGCTTTTACTTCCTTTTTGAAGCTTGAAAGCTTCAGTTCCCAACTGAAAATGCTTGAATAATAGGGCTGTGAATCCTTGGGTAGACAGTGAATCAATTTAATTCACAATTCATAGGTGTTTCAATTCAAGAACGATTTTTGCAAATTCAGAATGATTCAATTCGAGACTATTCACATTAAAATTCGATGCGCAATCCAGTGAAAGGAGGTAAAGAGGTGAAGGAGAGCTGTGAGGGCTCAAGTGACGCGCACAACGTCTTCCATCAATTCGCGCATGTAGTAACTTAATGTAATTAAATATAAAAAATATATTTTAAAAGCACTGAATTGCTATAGAATCGAGCTTAATCCAATCCTTAGCATTTTACATCGATTATTGTCCGAAATTAACGATTCAAAAAACGTTTTCTCGATGCGTCGATTACAAATCCTGATGATGCATATGCATCGATCTTGAAACGAGTGAATCGTTACACCCCTACTGAATAACAACCAGCACAGTCGTCAAAGTTTTCTTTCATCGTTCCACTGAAAAAAGAAAGGCGCATGGGTTTTTAACAACACAAATACAACATTTTCTGGTGAACTATTCTTGTAGTTTGGCAAGCTTCAGTTTCAAACTAGCTTTCCCAACTAATGCCAAATCCCACACTCCCCTCAATGTGTGCGTCTGAGAGAGAAATGGAAAAGCGAGGTGGAAAACAAGAGAGAGAAATAGTGCTAAACATCAAAACAGTAAAACACATAAACAAAGCCAAAGAGAGAGAGTGAGAGAGAGATTCTCCAAGCAGAATGTTGGGGTTGGTTTCAGCCGCCCAAATTTTCCTCACGAGTTTGCCAACTGTGAGCGTAAAATTAGCATTTCAATACCTCTAAGCGATATTCATTACAAAAGGCTGAAACCTACTATCACTTCTCATTTTTATAACCCCCTTTTTCATTCTTCTCCGCTCTGTCTCTTTGATAAGCGCGTGGAAAAGAGGGGGCGTTTGGAAGAGAAGAGCTGGAAGGGAAATGTTTAGGAGAACAAGCGGCACTTAGTTGGAGGGGTGCTGCAGTTTTGCTGACTCATGCAACAATATCAGCTGACGATCAAACACAAATTGTCTGGAAAATATCATCACAATGAAACCACTATGGAAACGAAATTCTGAAGCGCATCGTTCAACGAGTTTATGCCATTGAAAGCTTTGAGATGACAACGATCTCTTGACAGAAGTTCAACAACCGAATATAAACAGACCACTCAGATTTAAAGGGATAGTTGACCCAAAAAGGAAAACTCATTTACTTACCTTCATATCGTTCCAAACCTTTTTGACTCTGAGAACGTTGAGGTCCAAACAACACTGGACACCACTGACTTTCATTGAATAGACAAAAAAACACTGAGACACTTCTCAAAGCATCTTCTTTTGTGTTCCATAGAAGAAAGTCATACAGGTTTGGATCATCATGAAGGTGAGTAAATAATGACAGAATTTGCATTTTTGGGTGAACTATCCCTTTAAGACTGTGATTTACAGCAATAAATCAACAAGAATTTATTAATTTTCAAAAGTAAAAGTGTTTACGATTCAACAAAGTTGAGCAACGTTCGACTTTATGCAAATGTGTGGCGACTGTGCCTATAATTTACAACCTAATTCAATAAAATACAAGATTTTTAACAAGAATTGGGAATTTAATTACTGTGAACATCCCATTAAGGCAGGAACACACCAAGCCGATGGTCGGCTGTCGGCCAGTTTTTGTTTGTCGGCTGACCAAGTTTTCTCAGTGTGTTCTACACCGTCGGCTGAAGTTGATCCTTATCGGCTTTTTTCAGCCGATTCGACATTGGCGTCGGAGCTCATTAGTCTGTTGGGCCATCTGCTCATTCTGATTGGCTGTTCAGCTACTGCCATCTGCTGGTACGGAAAGGCATTTCATCTTACGCAGGCGCAGAACGGACGTGCTACTTGGCCGTCGGCCGTCGAGCGTCGGTTTGGTGCATCAGGGCAACTTTGGACCCAGACGCTGCCGACGTGAGCCAACCCCGCAGTCTGCTTTCATTGCCACTAGTTCGTCGGCATCGGCTTGGTGCATTCCTGCCTTTAGACGAGAATAGACTATATGTAGATATGTGTTTTTCAGGGCCGATGCCGATTATTACAGAACAAGTAGACCGATAACCGATATTTTGAACCGATATATATGTCTGGTGTAAAAATTTAAATTAATGTCAAAATTAAGAATAACAAGGGCTTAAACAAAAACTTTCTTTAAATGCTTTTAAACATATCTTTAATTCTGAGAACTGTTAATAATAATCCAATATAAAATAACTCTACATATCCTTAACTGTATAAATGAATGTATAACTGTATAGATTAATCCTTAATAAAGATTTTCTTTTGTTGTTTGATTGTGACAGGCAATAGTAGACAGTAGCAGGTTTAAAGGCTGCTGTCTCTTTAAGACAAAGGAATATACTGTACACATGCTGTTCATATTCACTGAAGACAACTGACGTGCTTACGTGTATTCTTGCCAGGACGGGCATTTTAACATAACCGTGTGTGTAACCGAACATTTGTGCTTAATAAGTCGCGAAAAATAACTCGATCTGACATTTGCTCCTGTGTGCGCGTGCATTGGCTGAGAGCGCGCTGACTGAGGACCGTCTCTTAAGAGCTCGCGAGTACTTTATGCTTTAAAATTGCTTGTATTTTTGAATTGGCATGACTTAAAATGACGTGCAAGTGCCAATTCCATCAACTGTCCGAAACACGTGCTAATATTGCAGCGTACAGCTCGCTTGCAGAGCAAACTATTCTATGGATGTGAAGCCATTTGCGCATTTTGAGAGAGAGGGAGACTCGATACCGCTGAATCACTCAAACTGCTTATGAAACTACGTCTCACAGAAAGTTTTAAAATAACTGAGCTGCTCTGATAATCTGTTTGGATTCAATATACATGCTATAGTGCATAAACGTTTTCGGGATTTCCCGTTTATTAATCATGAAACCTGCAGGAATGTGTAGAATTATGTGCAATAACCCACGATCCCATGCCCGAATTCAGGCCCTGATTATATTTGGGTGTTTTGCAACCTCAGTGTAGTGGATCTGCTGCTGCCTTACATTTGAGAGACAACTGATGCGTGATCACTAAAGCAGCTCCAGTTAGCAAGTGCTTTCGGTGTGAGTGCGCAAAACCTTCCGTGCCTTCAGCCTTCCGCGCTGATTGGCCGGACTTGCGTCTCCCAACAAATCAGATGGGTGGAGCTTGCTCTAGGACAGAGGTGGCTGCATCAGAGCCAAATAGCGCATTTCAAAATTAAATTATTTTATCGGCAAATCGGTTTTGAAAATGACCGATAACCATAAAAATGCTTAATATCGGCGCTGATAATCGCTCTACCCCTATTACAAAATGCTCTACGAAGGCATCATTTATATCGTTTGGAATGCAGTGGATTTATATATTTAAAATATTAAACTCACTTACAGAAGGCTGCTTTCAATTTCAAATGCTGACGAAGAGTGCTCGCGCATGCGTGCAACGGCTGTGTAGGTGGTTTAATGTACTTGCGTCTCAAAATGGTTTTACGACGCAAAATTAATGTAAACACAGTTTTATCTTAAGGGATTAAATGGACAAGACAAACCGCATTACTTATTATATTTCAAAAGAGATCCATACGTAAATGCAACTTTAGATCTCCCGCTGTCTATGATGTAACAATAAAACAACAGTAAGCATGAGAAAGAAAACGTTCAGATATTCTTCAACACTGAAAGCACTTTGTTTATTGCTTGTAATATGTTTTGTTGCTCCTCTTTATTATTTGCTACTTGCTTGTATGTTTTGAAGTTATATTAGTGTAAAATTCTTAACATGGGCCATTGTTTAATTTTCATTGTTTAATTAAAATTTTTTTAATTATTTAATTATTTTAAAATTATTTTAAAAAGTAGGCCTACTTATAATTACTTATGTAAGCATATGGAAATGTAAGGATTTTAATTAATAAGGAAAAAAGTAGATCGAGAATCGTTTTGGAATTGGATTGTGGCTCCCAGAATCGGAATCGGAACGGATTGTGAGGTGACTCAAGATTCCCACCCCTAAATATCATGCTAGTGCGGTCGCTTCAACCCACGGAGTTGCAAAACAACCCGTGGCAACAGTGAAAAATTAACCCAATTCTGCTAGAAAATCGTGGACTTGGCAACACACACAGCGCGCTGTCATACGGAAGTTGCCACATTGACCAACAGAAAGCTGTTGTACATCACTACACTATTGACAATATACAATGGACCTTTTTGCAACCCCATTACACACTGGTCCCATTCACAGACGTGATAAAAAATGTTGAACGTTCCTACTCTGACTGTATAACGTGGCGAATCAAATCTGCATTTCCAAAATGTAAATAAAAATAAATTTGGAAAGCAAAGCATAAGACACATTTGTGCTCAAATATATCTTACTCAGCCTCCAGTGAAGCTTTTGAATCATTCAAAAGATTCAAACCCCAAAATCTTGCAAACTCTTGTGAATCCACCAACTATTTTGGGTCAGAAACGCTCATTGTAGCAGCCTGGGAGTGTACTTTACTTTGTGGAGAGTCAGTGACAGGTCTGCAGTCATTACGAGTGCCTTCAGACTTGGTCTGAACCAGATCTCCCAGGTCTCTGTTCAAATTGTATTTCTGTAAATTGTAATCAACTTGAGTAACACCAAGTACAAATGGCAGCTGTTCGCAACACGAACTACGTAATGAGAACACGCCAGCTTCACTGTTTTATTCGTGCGTTTGTTGTGTCGGATTCACCACCAGAACTTTACAAAATGGCACTTTTATAGGATGTATTTATTCAGATGAGAACTACTCTTTACTATAATATGACCGGGACCACAAAACCTATGCATAACATAATAATTAAATGATGGCATTTGGACAGACCGCTTTCATATCAACCTTTTCAATCAGAACCAAACGAATTAAACTTTGACTAATGGACTCAAGCCCACTTTAAAATCTCTAGTATGAAAGCACCCTAAATATAGTGCATAAAGTTCATACATAGTCAGATCAAAATGTCAAGTGTTTGGGCCTGAGCACAAAAAGATGCGTATTAAATTAATTAAATGATGACATTCACGACGGACTGTGTTCATATCAATCTTTTCAAGGAGAACCAAACAAATCGAACAAATTGAGTCAAGTTCGCTTCAAAATCTCTAGTATGAAAGCCCTTAAAAAGTGTCAGATCAAAATGTCAGGAGTTTTGGCCTGAATCGTGACTCTGGTTGGCTCCTTTGGAAACGTCAAATTCTGGTGAATATTATGAAAGGGTTCAGGCTGAGCAGTTTAAGTGTGTTTGCTGTTTAATAGCTTGTGTCTGTTTGTGTTTTGTGGGTGAAACACAGGGGAGACTGACGCTGGCAGCTCAACCAATTAGCTGCTCTCTGCCCTCACACACACAGTCACACATACAACCTACCTCACACACACACACACACACACACACAATCCTGACCCTGCCTTCATTAGAGCAGAGGGTCATTGTGTGTGACAGCCGAGGGCAGGTCTGATGTTCTGGCAGAGGTGAGCAGCTCACACACACACACACACACACACACACACACACACACACACAGCAACAGGTGCAGTGGACCACGGCCATACAACCAACACAGAGAAGGAATGAGAGGGGAGGAGAATGAGAAAAGAATGGAGTTGGGATGAGTCAACAAGAGGCCAGAAGAAACAAGAATGAGACAGAGAAGCAAGAATGCAAGATGAGAAAAATGAGAAACAAGATGAGTAAAACTGAAATGAGGCGAGATGAGATGAGATGAGATGAGAAAACAAGGTCAAAAGAGACAAGGATGAGACAAAGTAGCAAGAATGCAAGGTGAGACAAAAATGAGAAAAACTGAAATGAGAGGCGAGAAGAGAGAGGAGATGAGAAAACAAGAGCCCAGATGAGACTAGAATAAGACTAAGTAGCAAGAATGCAAGATGAGACAAAAATGAGAAACAAAATGAGTAAAACTGAAATGAGAGGCGAGATGAGAGATGAAATGAGAAAACAATAAGACAGAAGCAAGAATGCAAGATGAGAAAAATGAGAAACAAAATGAGTAAAATTGAAATGAGGCGAGATGAGATAAAATGAGAAAACAAGGTCAAAAGAGACAAGAATGAGACAAAGTAGCAAGAATGCAAGGTGAGACAAAAATGAGAAACAAGATGACGAGAGATGAGATGAGAAAACAAGAGGCCAGATGAGACTAGAATAAGACTAAGAATGCAAGATGAGACACAAGTGAGAAAGAAGATGAGTAAAATCAAGATAAGATGAGAGGCGAGATGAGAAAAAAAGCCAGAAGAGACAAGAATGAGACAAAGAAGCGAGAATGCAAGATGAGACAAAAATGAGAAACAAAATGAGTAAAACTGAAATGAGAGGCGAGATGAGAGATGAGACAACAATAAGACAGAAGCAAGAATGCAAGATGAGAAAAATGAGAAACAAAATGAGCAAAATTGAAATGAGGCGAGATGAGATGAAATGAGAAAACAAGGTCAAAAGAGACAAGAATGAGACAAAGTAGCAAGAATGCAAGATGAGACAAAAATGAGAAACAAGATGACGAGAGATGAGATGAGAAAACAAGAGGCCAGATGAGACTAGAATAAGACTAAGAATGCAAGATGAGACACAAGTGAGAAAGAAGATGAGTAAAATCAAGATAAGATGAGAGGCGAGATGAGAAAAAAAGCCAGAAGAGACAAGAATGAGACAAAGAAGCGAGAATGCAAGATGAGACAAAAATGAGAAACAAGATGAGTAAAATTGATATAAGATGAGAGATGAGAAAACGAGGTGAGAAGAGATCAGATGTGATGGGAAAACAAGAGCTGAGTTCAAAAACAACAGAGACAAAATAGACAAAAAATAAACAAGGCAAATAAAATTGAAATAAGATGAGAGGTGAGATTGTCAAGAGATGAGATGAGAAAACAAGAGACCAGAAGAAACAAACATGAGAAATAAGATGAGTGAAATCAAGACAAGATGAGAGGCAAGATGATGAGTTGAGAAAAGGAAAATTGAGAATAGATGAGAAAATGAGAAATGCGATGGGATGACAAAAAGGAGAAATGAAAAGAAATAAAAATCAAGAGATGATATTGAGAGGAGAGGAGAGGAGAGGAGAGGAGAGGAGGCATGAGAAGAGAATGAGAGATGAAATGCAACACGTCCTCTGGAAGCTGGACTGAGTGTGAGTGAGAGAGAATAGAGGAGGTTTATTGTGGAAGGCTTAATTAGTCCGAGCATTAGAGTATTCACATGCCAGAAATAGACAAAAACATCTGATTAGCATTCACAATTTTCTTTTGAAGATTTCTGAGGGTGTGTGACGCTGTCTGGAGATTTGTGATCACACGTGCTGTGAGTGTGTGTGTGTGTGTGTGTGTGTGCGCGCATCATACGGCTGGTGTTTGTAACCAAATCTCTGTTCTGTTCCAGTGAGGGTTGAGATGAGAGCTCATCTCCCATTACACTTTCATTCCACGATCAATCCCTACAGCTGGAAACGCTCACACACACACACACACACACACACACACACACACACACACACCCACCCACCCCGCATCTGAGCTATTCTGTGTGTGCATCTGAGTGTTAGTAATTGAACAATGATGTGCATGTGTGTGTGACTGACCAGCGATCACCTGCGCCCCTCAAACCACGACTGAGCTTCATGTGAAGAGAGACGATTAGAGATGAGAAGAGAGGCTAGAAAAGGTAAGGGTGGAAAACAAGAGCTGTGACCACATGAAGACATGAGAAAAGCAACAAAATGAGAAAAGAGCAGATAGGATGAGATATGAAAACAGGAGAAAATAATGAGAGTTGAGATGAGATAGACAAGATGATATGAGAAAAGAAGAGATAAGAAAACATGAAATGCAACATGAAGCCACAAAAAGGCAAGATGATGAGAAAATGGTGGGGGAGGGAAGAGATGAGACCAGAAAGAAGAGCTGTGACCAAACGAGACAAGATAAAGACATGACAAAAGCAACACGATGAGGAGAAAAGAGATGAAAAGTGAAAACAGGAGAAAACAACGAGAGTTGAGATGAGTGAGAAACGAGATGAGAAAGTCTAGACTTGAAGACATGAAATGAGAAAAGACATAAAATCAGATCAGAATATCACAAAACACTGAGAAAAGACAAAAGAAAAGTCATGAAATGAGACCAGAAGACCACAAAGATGAAATTGCTGTATATGAGACTGGAAAAGACGACCAGAGACAAGATGAAGACACGAGAAAAGCAACAAGATGAAAAAAGAAGAGATAATATGAGATGAGATGTGAAAACAGGGGAAATGAGAAACAAGATGAGAAACACGAGATGAAATGAGAAGAGTAGAGATGAGAAAACTTAAGAAATGAGATAAGAAGCCACAAAAGATATGAGAAACTAAAAAAAAGACAAGACAAGAAAGAACAGCTGTGACAAAACAGAGACAAGATGAAGTGAGAAAAAGCAACAAGACGAAAAAAAAGAAGTGATGAGGTGTGAAAAGTGATGAGACAAGACGAGATGTGAAAAAAGAAAATAATGAGATGAGATGAGTGAGAAATGAGATGAGAAAAGAAGAGATGAAATGAAATGTGATGAGTGAGAAACAAGAAAAGACTACATTAAAAAAAAAGAAGAGATGAAAGGAGAAAAGACATGAGATCAGAATACCACAAAAAAAACATGAGACTGAAAAAGAAAAGAGATGAACCTGAAAAGAAGAGCAAGGAGACAAGAGAAGACATGACAAAAGCTACAAGACGAGAAAGAGATGAGATATAAAAATGAGAAAATAATGAGATGAGACAAGTGAGAAACAAGGATACAAGACGTGATAAGATTTGAAAAGTGGAGAAAATAATTAGAGAACAATGAGAAAGGAGATTACAAAGGAGACCAGAAGACCACTAAAGATGAAGTTATATGAGACTGGAAAAGAGGAGATGAAGAGATGAGACCAAAAAGAAGAGCTTGTGAGACAAGACGGAGACATGAGAAAAGCAACAAGACAAGAAAGTAGAGTATTCAAGATGAGATGTGAAAACAAGAGAAAATAATGAGAGGAGACAAGAAAAGATTCAATCAGGATTAGATGAGATTTGGAAACAGAAGAAAACAATTAGAGTTCAGACGAATAAGAAACAAGATTAGAGATTAGATGAGAAAAGTTAACAAATGAGACCAGAAAACCACAAAAATAAAGTGATATGAGACCAGAAAGAAGAGCTGTGACAAAACAAGATGAAGACATTAGAAAAGAAGAGATGAGACGAGACATGAAAACAAGAAAATAAATTATGTGAAATGGGACCAATCTGAAACAAGATGTGAAAAGAAGTGACGAGAGGAGAAGACTACATGAGAAAGATGAGACGAGACAAGATGAGAAAAGTAAAAGGAAAGACAAGATAAGATGTAAAAACTGAAAGACAATAACAAGAGGTGAGAGGAACAAAAAAAATAGACATGAGGCGAGAAAAAAGACGAGATGAAGCAGTAAAAAGAAGAGACAGACAAGAAAATAAAAGATATGAGACATTATGAGAAAAAAGACAATAACATAAGAGATTTAAGAGGTGAAGAGAGACGAGAAGAGAAGAAATGAGATGAAAAACTGATAAAGAGACAGAGACGAGGGGAGAAAAAAAAGAGAAAAAAATAATGAGACGAGATAAAAGAAGAAAACATAAGAGACAAGAAGAGGAGAAACGAGACAAACAATATGAAGATAATGAGACGAAATTGGACAACAAGCCAAGTTAAGGAGACAAAAAAAAAAGAAAAGATAATGAGAGACAAAAGTGAGATATGAGATTAAAAAAAAGTATAAAATAATGAGAGACCAGATGGGAAGAGAATGAGAGATGAGACGAGACAAGAGTTGACTGAAGGAGCCAAAGCGGAGCAGATGGAGAGAAGTAAAGTAGAAACGGAGCGCGGCAGCTCGGTCTCACTCATCTGGTGCTAGTGGTTTATTGATCGTAGACAGCGAGTCTCAAAGTCATTTATCACCAGCTCCTCAAGCCACCGTATGTGTGTGTGAGGGAGATAACTCTAGCGATAGCGGCCATTGCATCCATTATTCCTCACAATGAGCTGTGCCTGGACCTGCCCAACAGCTTGACACACACACACACACTCGCTCCCTCCGACACAACGACAAACGGCCTCTTTCTGAAAATAATAAATAAATAACAGCACGTATTGTTTCTCAGGCTTGGCCGAACGGTGAGAGCGAAGCTGCTCCACTGCTGATAGTGAAGCAGAAGCCTGAAATACAGCCAGAACACTGGAAAGTGCTGTGTGTGTGTGTGTGAGTGTGTGAGTGTGTTTGTTTACACACTCAGGTTATAGTACATCCTATTGAGCCAAGCTAGCAGAGACAAAGAAGGATTAAAGTTACAAAGGAAACGTGTCAAAATGCACTCAATACGCTTTCTTAATACTAGGAATGCACCAATACCATTTTTAAGGACCGAATACTAAGTACCAATACTTTTTTTCTAGTACTCACCGATACCGATGCCTATACATTTATTAATTTCTCTCTCTCTCTTTTTTTTTTTTTTTGGGGGTGATATTGCAGTTTTCCAAGCACAACACAGTGAGACTAATGAATGTAGGACAGCTTCATCATTATTAAAGAATGTGCTTATCACAAACTTAAAAAACTGAAATTTCAGTGTCCAATAACCTTCAAAGGGCATAATTACCAATATGTTATATAAAAATAAATTTACAAATAATACAACAAATACTATAGAGATACAAATTAAATAAACATGTTTTTTTAGATACAGTAGGTTTATTTACCATGTATACATTTATTTAACATCTTTTGTTATTTTATTAACATTAATGACAAATATAGGCTACGGTCCATTTAAGACCGAATCCATGGATACTGACACATATCCTGTTTTCACCCAAATGTTTACGTCCACTTGAGCCATAACCGACTGTATTTACGTGATACTCCACACGATGGACATTTTGACAACTATGTGTGCATTTGACCATTCAGGCGCATTCAGGAGAACTGATCGCACGCTGTCTGAGAGAACTGGGATCGCGGGCAAGAAAGAGCGAGTGAGAGGGGTCTGGTCCGTGTCATTCAGCGCGATTCCGCCTATCCCGCCTTCACTAATCGATAACGAATTGAGATTGAAAGCACGCAGTTTGCAATGTGTGTGTTGTCATCATTAATTTGAAGTATTTTCACACCCCTGAGGCTGACATTGTTTCTGTGCATGGAAAATTCTGTCAGTTACGTCACGTGAGGTATCGGTCTTTAGTATCAGGGGTATTTTTACGAGTACAAGTACATGAGCTTGGTATTAGGCCGGATACCGATACTGGTGCATCCCTAATACATGTTTCCTGGTATTACTGTGAACGATTCATTGGTGCACATTATTCCAAAGAAATAAACCGCCTTTGTAATCTTTCATCACGATCTAACAACTTGACCCGCCTCTGAAATGACTTACACATGGATAATGTTAAATAATAACCAAATAGATACACTACCATTCAAAATTTTGGAATCCGTAAGAAGAAATTAATACTTACATTCAGCAAGGATACACTGAACTGATCAAAAGTGACAGTAAAGACATTTATAATGTTACAAAATATTTCTATTTTAAATAAATGCGAGAAAATTGTATCACGGTTTTCAGAGAAATATTACACTGCACAACTGTTTTCAACATTGATAATAATAGGAAATGTTTCTTGTACTGGCCACTTTTCATGACCCAAAACAATTCACAAATGTCTAAAATAAATCTACATTTTTTTTGTTTCACCTGCAAATATAGGCAGCGGCTATTTGCACCAAGTGAAAATAGCACATTTTCTTAGTGATAGATGCTATTTACACTGAGTGACAATAGCAGCATTTTCTTAGTGATATGCCATTTACACTAGGTGAAAGTAGCAATACATTCTATTCACACCATGTAAAAGTATCAGTTCTTTGCAATAAGAAATTAGTAATTAAATAGTAATTAGATGCTATCTTACTTTATATTGGCAGATACTATTTGCACCTTTTGTACATTAACAGGATGCAATAATATTATAGTGTAAATGATTATATTTATTAAAATGATTAGATGGATGCTGGCTTTATTCCCTGCACCTTCCCCTAACCCTACCCAATTATTACTTTTATTAAACACTCATTAGGGAGTTTATTACAACTTTTAGAACATTTTTTTTTAATTAAAAAGCCTTTCTTGTGTAAAATGTGATGGTAAAATGGAAAAGAGCGAGCTTGGCAAAAGGCGGATTCGAACCAGTGTCGATCGAATTAAAATCCAGGTCTGCAAGCCTTACTTGCTACTGCTGTGCCACTGAAGACGTTGAATTCTGCGAGTCTTTTTTTAAAGTTGAGTGGCCCAACCAGTCATTGGTGGGCGTAGCTAGTGTAAATAGACACTCCGAGAAAAGGCACCACACTAAAGAAGTTAAATTGGTTTTAAGACATAAAACGGCATTTGCAAGACATATTCAGAAGTAAATGTGGGTGTGACAAAAAAAAAGCCCCACCCATTGATTTGATTGGATCTTGGAATTTTTGGCTTTAATATTATTGGCTCACATTATTTTACCCTACTAGTGCAGCCTTGGTTTACATCAACAGAAAAAAAAAAAGTTATTTCAGAGGCAGAGATGGTCATTTCTAGTTAGTTTTTTCTTTAGAGTAACATGATAAATACTGCACAATAAGACCAGGACATGAAGTGAAAAGCAAGTAAATGGGGTCAAACTGCATGTCATCTTAAGGAAGAAGCCTGATTTCAGTTACTTCAGAAAGGCAGTTTAACATACTGTCATCCTCCACTAGCCTGACTAATCAAACCCACAGGTTAGCGCCGAGAGAGCCAGTAAAGATGATTAAAAGAGAGGGATGAAAACAATGAACATTTTAAGCAATCAGACACAATTCTCGTTTTCCTTCCAGCAGCTCTTCCTGCTGTGATCCAGAAGCCTGATGTGTGTCAGGATGAATAAAGGTCATGCGGGAACCTAACCAAGTGCTGCAGAGCCATTTCGACTACAAACACCGGAAGGGGATGCCAAGCCGTGGCTCGTATGCCAAAAAGATGAAGAACACATCTGAAATCAAGCATATTCCTACCTTACAGTCGCCCCAGAGGAGGATGAGTGGGGAAAAAGAAATGTATTTTTTCCAGCTTATCAGTATGTGTCTTGCTTTTTCATTACAAATATTTTTTTCTTGTTTTCAGCATAAACTTATTTGCACAAAGAAGGGGTAGTTCACCTAAAGTTAAAAGGAATATTCTGACATTATTTACTCACCCTAATAATATTTCAGTGAACTTTTATTTTATCTTGCCAAACAGACAGAAACCGAAAGAAAGTGAGATATGTGAAAACAGATAAATACAGGGTAAAACAAATCAAGAAAAAAGTTCTCTCACACCATATGCGCCATTGATTTCCTATTCTCTCGGAAACATTTAATGAGCTTAAGCGAAGAAGGGGAGATTGAGGGAGAGAGAAAGAGACAAGGAAGAAAACAGATAAAGCCTCCTAGAAATTTCCCTGAGAGAGTAAATCATTCAGAAAGACAAGAAGGTGCTTAGCAGAGGAACAGGTGTTGGATGTGATGATTCCCACACTGGTACCAGAGCCAAAACCAGCGGGAGTCCGTCAACAAGGAGCAAAGCTGGACCACATCTGTCCGCAAGTCATTCCCAGAGCGCCGACACTTTTTGCAAAAGTAGAGAATTAAAAGAGTAAAAGCAATATGACTCTTTAAATATTTAGGGGAGGGATTCACTAAGAATGAATTGCACCTGTTAAGAACATCAACATGCACCTGATTCACCAAAAGGAATTACACAAATCCGTTACCATTAGCGCTTGTTTAAACTAGATTAAACTTGTTAAACTTCCTGAACTTAACTGCTTATTGAACTGACCCTTTGCATCACTCAGAGCACGGGTGAGTAAGTATGGTTTCAGATATCAATGTTTCCATAAAAAAAAAAAATAAATAAAAAAAAAACAATAACGCAGACATTCATTACACGTCCGCTGATGCCCTAATCGACGAGCTGCTGAGAGCTTGTTTTCACTCTGAAAACGATTTCAAATGTTGAAGAGCCATTAGAGAGGCAGATTGTGAGTAATGTGAGATTCGGACATTCTCCCAAACGCCGCCCCATTAGCTTCAGCAGTGCAAGAGAAAGAAATCTGTAGTACGTGCAGCCATTACGGCGTCCCTCAGGGCTCGGTATTGGGCCCAGTGCTGGATTTCAGTGATGTGCAGTATTGCTTCATCCTTTTATTTGCAGCCCCAGTGGAACCGCAGCCATGTCATGCTAAACGTTATCAATCAGCTAACAGCAGCCTGTTTAAAATCACTCAAGGCTCACATGGTATTAAAAGCTGCCAATGCAAATGCTAAACAAATACGGTTTCAATCTGTCCCTTATCTACAAGCGTCAAGCCATTTAAAGAACGTTTAATACAGGGGTGGGCAGTATGAACATAATGTTAGCGTACGAGTTATTCTATACAACATTAACAATATGCATTACAATATTCACTATCTTTAAAATGTTTAGGTTCAGTATTTTTATTCAGTAAAGATGCATTAAACTGATCAAACATTAAAGTAAACATTTATAATATTACAAAAGATTCCGGTTTAAAATACTCTTCTTTTTGAAAAAAAAAAAAAAAAAAAAAAAAATCAGGGTTTCCACCCAAAGTTAAGTAACACAACTGCTTCACTGATGATGATGATAATAATAAATGTTTCTTGAGCGGCAAATCAGCATATTAGAATGATCTCCGAAGGATCATGTGACACTAAAGACAGGAGGGATGCTGAAAATTCAGCTTTCATCACAGGAATAAATTACATTGTAATAATATTTCACACATTATTTGTTTTTAATGTATTTTTGATCAAATAAATGCAGCCTTGGGAAGCATAAACTTCCTTAAAAAAAAATCTTACCAACCCCAAACTTTTGAACGGTAGTGTATTTGTATTTTAAAAATTAAATAAAAATTTTTTAAATCAGTATTTCTTGTTTTTTTTTTTTTTTTAGAGAATACATATTGAATTATTTACTGATTTTATTATGCTATTGTCATTTTTTTTTTCTTCTTACACCTCACTACATATTTATTAGATTTGTTAATTCCAGTTGGATGAGAAAAGTTAAATTAAATTTAATATAAATTCTCCAAAAGCAAGTCAATTTATCTTCTAAGGATGATTAGATATTTTTACTGAAAAACAAGGCAAAAACACTTATTAAGAAAATTATTTTTGCAGTGTAATCTCAACCTCGAGTTTCTCACACAAATGTGATAAATGATGCGAGGAAGACAAAGAGGAGTCTGTAATGATGTGATGAAGAAAATTATACAGCAGTCTGCAGGCAAACATTCGCATAGAGTGGAAATCCACAGGAGATTCCATACTAAAAAAAAAGGCAAGTGAGAGAGAGAAATTAGAAGGTGTGAGAGGCAAGTGAAAGAGGGATCAAACCTTACTACTCGCTGGAGTGTCGAGTGAATTCGCGGATTCACAGTTTGGGGTCTTTGAATGCAAGCGTGTGAATATTTATAAAGGACAGTGAGCAAACGAGGCTGAAAAAGAAACGAGAACATAAGCCAAAGAGTCATCGTTTACTTAAGCGAAGATGTGTCTTTCTCTCCTTTCGATCCTGAATAAAATTTCTTCAGTGTATATGTAGCTGTGAGCCACTGCCCTCAGAGTAAATCTGAGAGGATTTCTGACGGCGAACTAGTGAGGGGTAGTAAAGGGCATCCGAGAGAGAGAGAGCGAGAGACCGTTTGAAGGGATATGAAAGCCTTGTGCCAAGTGACTTTTCCGCCCAGACACTATAATACACTGAAGCTTCATGTAAATGCAAGATCCCACAGCAACAAGAGTTTCCTTTTTTTGTTTTTTTTTGGTTTACCAGCCTACACTCAACAAACCTGAATATTAACCTGGTGTTTTGACTTGCTACACTCACAGAACTTGTTCCTCCATCAAGATGCAGTCAACCTGTAGATGTCAATAAAAACTTCTATCTGCCTAAATGACTCGGAACATGCCGCAACCTGCAGAAATAGAAATCATTGCAGACTTAGCGTGAAAACATGGATTCGTGCAAGCTTGACAGACACTTAATTGGTCCATGAAGGATAATTCATAAGGGCTGCTGGGACACCTGCTAACACTATGGTGACACGAACAAACCAAAATCAAAGTCTTTTCACAGCTGGAGAGAGTATGAGGAGGAAACAGACCATTCAATGAAAAATTAATGAGAGAAACACTCAACATGGAGGCTGTAGAAAAGAAGAAGAGCCAATTGGTTTATTAGACATAAAACATAACCATTGTTTGGAATGGAATGAAAGCATTCTAGTTATTAAATACTAGGGGTGTAATGATTCAAATTACTCATAGTTTGGTTTTTAACACTGTTTTAGGGTCACCGTTTCGGTACAATTTTATTTTTAAGTGACAGTAGTCCTTTTTCCCCTGAACATAGCACATACCCTATGTTCAGGGGAAAGAGGACTACTGTCAAATAAAAATAAAGAAAATAGGAACAAATAATCTAACTAAAAGCAACAGCACACAAATACAACAGAGCAAAGATACAAATAAAACAGGTTATAATAACTTTTCAGGTTATTTAGGTATCTATCTAACCACCAGTAGTTTTCAGAAATTGAATAAAGTAGTAAAATTGCTAATAATTGCTAATAATCTTAACTGTATAAATTAAAAAGATTAATCATTATTAAAGTTACAAAAGCTATTCAGTCAAGAGAAGTGAGTGATTTCCTTGTCTTCTGTTGTTTGATTAAAGGCACAATATGTAAATTTCGCCACTAGAGGTCGCTTATTCAAAGCAATAGCTTGATGAATCATGGGAGGTGTTGCCTTCACGTCTACGGCTGGTGGAAAGAATCCGACGGCACTCGGGCAGAAATCATATTCATGGAATGTATTAAAGATTTATTAACATTACTGTAGTAGGAAGCAGGGTGTAGCTGAAAGCCATCGTAGCGGAACGAGGCCGCTGGAGCGATTGCTAATGAGAGACGAGCGCGACACACGCCTCGAGAGCTGCGGAACTTTTATTATGCTGTAGACGACCGCTTCCGCTTCTTCCGGTCAAGCGTATGTGGAGTAAAGCAGTGCTGTTTATCATATTAAATACATATGTGTGTTGAAAGTGGTTATAATGCTACTCTGTGCATTCGCTTGGCGGCTGCTATGGGACACTTGTTGCACACTGCAGTAAGCTAGATCGATATTAGGCATGGTAAAACATGGTAGTCACGGTAAATCAAGAAAACGAGATTTAAACAATAAGACTTAGTATGTTGAGCTATATAACATGATTAGTTTTTTGTCAATGAATGTATCCAAACAGTTGCTCACCTGTCTAATAAAACCCATAATATATTAAAGCGTCTTTGGTGTTTCCATGGTTTCTACAAAACGGAAATCAAGGGCAACGCAGGTATGATGTCATTGATAGGCGACACACAGACACGGTCCGTGTCCTGGTTAAAATTGCTTATTTCTCTGGATTGAAACATTCTTGGAAACCTTTGGGATAATGTAAGTGCACAAGTCAACAAAATATAGAACATTGTTTTAGTGGTTGTTGAATATTTTAATCCAAAAATCTTACATATTATGCCTTTAACATTAAAAACACAGACAGCAGGCTGCTGTCACTTTAAGACATAATGCACGGATGGATACAAAATACTGATACTGAACACAAGCCTGTAACTGATGTAATAACTGTTTGTCTGTTTTACGTGTTGTAATTTTCAACAAACCATATTACAGACGCGTCATCAGATTTAAGATGAACCGTGGTGCAAGTGCGTGCCAAACCATGGGTTGAGAACGGTACGGTTAGATTTTTTTTTTACCAAGAACCATTACACCCCTACCAAATACTATGTTTTATAAACTGTATATTAGTTTTGTCAAAAGTACCGGTACTTCGGTACCAATGACGATACCAGCATTTCTGTAGTACCAGGAGTACAGAGAATCTGGGTATATTCAGTACCCACTGATAGGGCTGTGCCAGTATTTTACGTGAATATGACACGAGTGAAGCACAAAGCTTTGTTTACAGAAGAAATAATTGCTAATAGGTTAGCAATTAAATGTGAGTAATGGAAACATTTTGGCTCATGCCGAATGAGAGAGGTACGCAAGTCCATACATTTAAGCTTTGTCGGCTTTGTATTCTGTTTTGCGAATCGTGATCTGGTCACCCGATTAGCAGGGAATTGAACAATATTCCATAAGTTATTTCACTGAACATGGAATCTCTGTTTCTTTTCCCAAATCTTCACTCACGCAGGAGATTATAAACATTTCTTCCTTTGGTTCGCTTTTGATTAGGCCTTATATTCGCATTCTTTACTGTGGTAAAGTAGAAAAAACACCATAGGACAGAAACCTTTTTGCCTGCACGTCAATTTCTATTTAACTCAGTTTGCGCTTGTTATTAGACTTTATATGGCGAGTCAAGTTTATCTGTATAGCGCGTTTCACACATCAGTGATTTTTACTTTCGCTTTCTCTGGTAGCACAAAATCAAACATAGCCTGGATGTCTGAAGATAAAACTCGCTCTTCAGACCTTTTACAACAAGTGTCAGTTGTTTGTATCATCAGGAGATAATATGAAGATATTATTAAAGAGAAATGGTCCTTTCCTGCTCATGTCCCAAATCCCTCTCAAAGCGCAGAGCGACTATATGACACATCTTTGTGGAAATGAAAAACAAATGTTTTTTAGAATAATACTTAACTTTATTATTTAGGTTACCATTATTTACTGATATTTATTTCATAGTTTTACAGGCTGTAGCTGGAATAGCTCAAATAAACACGCACATCTGTTTCAAAATGAATGTTTGATTATTTGTTTATTTAATTTTTTATATTTCAAAATGTATTTCATTGAGGTATAATATATATATATATATATATATATACACACACACACACACACACACGCACACATATATATTTTTTTTATAATATTATATATATATATAAAAATATAAAATGTATATATATATATATATATATATACACACACATATATATATACACACACACACACAAACAAACATACACACTCCAAATATTTATATGTATGATTACCATCATATTTAAAAATCATATGTTTTTAAAAATAGGCTAGTTAAATAAAATGGTAAAATAGTTCAACAGATTTTCCTGTGATACCGAAATTGGTACAGAGAACCGTAACATTTTACTGGTATTGGTACCGACTACTGGAATTTTGGTACCGTGACAACACTACTGTGCTACACTGATGTCACATGACTTCATTATATTTGATGCAATTTGGTAAATTGTGCACAGAATACATACTACGTAATTGAAAATGTATGATCATGTATAGTATGCCATTTCAAACACACTCCCGGCACAAACTTGAGATGTATATTCAGTATACTGTATATATATCTCACCAGAGGAATTACCAAGTTGGTCACCAACTAGCTTACTTCAAGAATGACATATCCTATCAGTCAGTGCATCCACAAAAACACAATCACCCGAGACAAACAAACCTCCCAAAGGAGTCAACATATTGGCAGCCAAAGAGCTCAATAATGGTTTTGAACGTTTCTGCTGCTCATTAGAACTGCGCTACTGGTGGAACGAGAAGATAAGCATTGGATCGGTGGCCTATGACATCCTTCTCCTTATCTGACATACCAATCGATCATCTATCAATACAGAACCCAGAAAAGTCAGCGAAACAAACACCTGTTCGATCAGAACAGCCAAATAGCACCTGATGACCTGCAGGACGGCTAGTTAGACGGCCAATAAATGCACAAAGCAAAGGAAGAGACGTGGATGAGCACACAGAGACCTCTGAAGGCAGTTCGATACCCTGTGACCGAGGCATTACGCTCTGGAGCAGAAGTGCACAACCTTTCTGCTGAGAAACGCAGGGCAGATGCACAGCAGAGTCCACGATATACGTCACAGAACGCTGTGAATACACTCTCATAAAACAGATCTAGCACATTCCTAACTGCCAAACGCTCCATTAGAGCTGCCTGTAGCATGCTAAAGTTTAGCACCAACCCTGGATGAATACACTTTCCTGTCGTTTTCAATTTGAACCACAAGACCTTGATTAGGACAGGTGTTTGATTAGAGGTGAAACTAAACTCTGCAGGAAAGTAGCGCTGCAGCCCATGTTGCATCATATTTGCCCTAAAATGGTGTAATTACAATGCTATGTTCAGAACAGTACACTACTCTTACCATTTCTGCAGTATATACTGTGCATGATATGCTAATTTTCTAGATGTGATACCCAGTGTATCAAGTTTTAAATTCATTTTATGCTAATGAAGTTAGCTAAACACCAAGCAAGTTTGCACATGCAATTTGTTAATATACAAACCTAAATGCAAAGTAAAATAGAATTTTATGGTAATGAATTTAACTAATGCAAAAAGAAACAATATGTGATAATATCATTTAACTAATACTACTGTTTACATGCAAACAGAGACAATATGCAATTTAACTAACGCTAACTTACATCCATAAGGTAATTTAGCTAATGCTACAGTTCAAATGCAACTGGAAATAATATGCAATACAATTGTTTAACTAATGCTAACATTCCCATGCAAACAGATTAATATGCAATAAGATCGCTTTGTTAACGCCAACGTTCACATGCAAGCGGAAAGAATATGTGATAAGTTAATTTAGCTCAGGTGTTTTCAAACTGTGGGTCACGACCCATTTGTGGATCGGGCTGCACGATATACCAACATTAAATAGAAATCGAAATGTCACGAAAGACTGTTTCAGGTCTGTTCTGAGAGCGTTTTCTGCATTGGACACCGCGATGAGTTTAACAACACTTGTAGCACGGATTCACATCCTGACCGAAGCGAGCACGTTTAAAGTTTTATACTCTTTAACATCTGTAAATGAAGAAATTAAAATGTAAATATTAGTATTGAAATTCTACAGTTGTACCATAAAATAAAAGTATTATTTTAAATAAATACTAGATTTCTGTCATATCAAACTTTTGCCTAGCCTGTGCCTAAACACAGCCTAGCCTATACCAAGATTCATTGCGAGCTGGTGACGACTGGATTTGTTTGAGAGAAACTGTCAGATTACACTTGATATTAAATGTATTCAACCTGCTCAAATATCTAACGATACAAATGTTTAAAAAGAAAACACTTTAAAGCTGTTCAAATGTTGACATATCTTACCAAAATAGGATATTATAGATAGTTCATACTCTTTATTACAGTATGTACAAAAACAGACCACGATAAACATATTTAGACATTTTGTGAATCCTGTTTTGTTTTTAGGCAGTTGAATATCACTTTCAGTACAAACATTACTACCACTCATCAACAGCAGCTGTCACAGTTGCTAGGTGACAAGAATGCTCTGTAGCATCCCATTTAAAGGCCCACTGAAGTGCCTTGAAACGCGCAGCATTATTCAATGTGTTGACGTAATTTCTACTGAAACAGGAAGACAGGGCGGGACATCTCAAACAGCTTTTCCCCCCTTTTTAAAATAGCCAATAGCGTTTCTTTATATCACAGCTCGGCCAGAGCTGTTGAGCTTGGTAAAGCCTCAGTTTCCTCCTAAACTCTAACCTCCTAATCTCCTCCATATCGCTTTAAAATATAACATTCTGAGTAGAATTCAAATGGGTCCCACTAACGTGAAACCAGACTTCATTCACCCCAATGGAAAGCATATTTACAAAGTCTTAATCATTCCCTATCCCCTATATAGTGCACTATGTGCCATTCACCATGTAGAAAATAGTAAACGTGTGAACAAGTGACCGACTTTAGCCGCAGCTTCAGCGTCTATTTATATAGGGGGCAGGGCGCTTTAGATTCTAGAGAGCATTTGATTGGACAGAAAATCAGATTTAGCTAATCCTACTTGAGGATTACTGACATTGTGCACCAATACGGGTGTATGATCTTACAACATATTCAAAAGTATGTACTTACTTTTAGTGGAAGTATGCAAATTGAGCCGCCGCCGTTGATTAGCTAGTTCAGGTGTGTTTGATTACAGCCAGATCTGAACTCTGCAGGAAGGTAGCTCTCCAGGAGCATGTCTGCTCTACAGCATTGTTCAAAAATAGACCGTGATTACCGCCAATAGTGAAGCAGATTTGCTGTAGGCAACGGTGTTTGTTCAAAATAAACATCCGCTAGGAGGAATCATGCAGTACATGCCTGTCGCATAAAAGCTGCCATTTCAGAACAAATGCCTGCACACTTATGGCACAAATGACTGGGTTGTTTTGAATAAATAAGGTTATTGATTTATTGGCTCAAGATTGTTGTAAAAGGATTGTGGCATCACTGAAGTTTTAAAACATGTAAATATCCATTACTAGTAATGGATCGCAAGCCACTCGAGTGAAAATAAAAGAGGTTGAATGTTTATAGACACACTTAAACCCAAACATCCTGTGCTTTCACTTCTCTTGGCGAGAAACACCTTCTACCCCTCTCGGCGTCGGAGTCTGGCCCCGGAAACTCGCCCGGTTTTCTACAAGAGCCCACAGCCGGCCAATAATGAGGGAGAGAAAGAGAGCATGTCAAGAAGTGGATTCTTTCTGCTGAGCGCCATCTGGAAAAGGCGAGCAAGATAAACAAAAACGCCGCTCGTATCCCCTCCTCACACACACATGTACACACAAAGCCTTTTGGATTGTCAGGGATTCTGGCTTATCAATTTCCAGCCAGATACAAACCCAAAGATGAGAAAACTCACAATAGCAGGAGCGAGTGAGGAATAAACGAGAAATGCGGGTTTTCAGGCGACAATGCCCGACCTAAAGCGATGATGGTTTGTTCTGTTTGTTGTTGTTTTTCCCCCACAGACCTTTTTGGATTTCAATCTGGTCAAACTTTGCCCCAAAACCCACACGGTAAATTGGAAAACGGTGAGATCCAACACACTGTCACAAACAAAAGAGCGTGTAAAAATGAGACCTCGATGGCACAGAACAAATCACGCTGTAGAAAGTATCATATGGGAAAAAAAGGGATTGTGTGAACCTGAAAATGCCTCCAGGTACAAGTGTGAAGAGGACAGGAAGTCAAGATGACGACATGTGACACCTTTAGAATCCTAAAATGAACAGGACACCACTTGGAACAGAAACATTTAAGGGCACTTAAACTTAAACACTAGAATAGATGTGTTCAGTTGGACAAACACAAGTAGATGGCATTGGCAATACATAAATATACACTGCCCGGCCCAAAAAAAAAAAAAAAAAAAAAAAAGAGTCGCTGTTTGATTTTGAAATAGGCAAATACTTAAAGGATTAGTTCACTTCAGAATTAAAATTTCCTGATAACTTACTCACCCCCGTGTCATCCAAGATGTTTATGTCTTTCTTTCTTCAGTCGAAAAGAAATTAAGGTTTTTGAGGAAAACATTCCAGGATTTTTCTCCATACAGTGGACTTCACTGGGGTTCAACAGGTTGAAGGTCCAAATTGCAGTTTCAATGCAGCTTCAAAGGGCTCTACATGATCCCAAACGAGGAATAAGGGTCTTATCAAGTGAAAAAGATGGGTCATTTTCTAAAAGAAAAAATAATAAAATGTATATACTTTTTAACCACAAATGCTCATCTTGCACTAGCTTTGCGATGCGCCACGCATTACGTAATCACGTTGGAAAGGACATGCGTGATGTAGGCGAAAGTACGATCCAGTGTTTACAAAGCGAACGTGCAAAGACCAAGTCAAATGACCTTTACAGAAAAAAGGTAAAACAACAATGTCGGATGATTTTCAAGTTGGAGGAGAAAATGAGATGGAGATTTTCACCCTACACGTGACCTTTCCAACATGATTACGTAATGCGTGGCGTGTAACAGAGCTAGTGCAAGACGAGCATTTGTGGTTAAAAAGTATATACATTTTATTATTTTTTCTTTTAGAAAATGGCCGATCATTTCGCTAGATAAGACCCTTATTCCTCGTCTGGGATCGTGTAGAGCACTTTGAAGCTGCACTAAAACTGCAATTTGGACCTTCAACCCGTTGGTCCCTGTTGAAGTCCACTATATGAAGAAAAATAATTTCTTTTCGACTGAAGAAAGACAAACATCTTGAATGACATGGGGGTGAGTAAATTATCAAGAAATTTTAATTTTGAAGTGAACTAATCCTTTAAGAGTCTATGACTGGATCCTTACTGCAGTGATTATTATGTTTCTAGCATGTTATTTGTTTGGCACCTCTTGATGGAAATAAGAGGTGCATCAATTTTGGGTCAAGATCTTGTATTGACAATGCAAGAGGTGAGCAAGAGCTGTAAAGTCTCCTCCAGCACAACCCAAAGACTTTCAATGAATTTAAGGTCTGGGCTCAGAGGTGCCAATTCATGTGTGAAAATGATTCTTCATGCTCCCTCCCAAATCTTTCACAATCTGAGCCTGATGAATCTTGGCTTTGTCATCCTGGAATATGGCCATGATGCGTCTTACTACATGGCTGTTTAAGAACTACACACTCCATCAATTAGAGTTAGAAGAAATGTTCCCAAAAATACAACATGTTAGAAACATAATAATCACAGCAATCACAGTCATAGACTCTTAAGCATTTGCCTGTTTAAATCCAAATAGCAATTGTCGTTCCTAAACTAAGGAACTAATTGAAACACACCACTAATTCATTGTATTCCCTCGATTTTATAAACTCAACACTCTACACCCTCAAAACGGGTCTAACGCTGCTCGCTTTCTCAATTATGTGTGCAAGCAACAACACGACACGCCTTTCTCACACGACAGCGTTCACTAGCATCAGCTGACCTGTATTGTTCGAGCGTTGAGGGGCTCAGGTGGCAGGTGAGATCTGGGGGCGTTTGACAAATAAAAGTGGTCAGATAACGGCAAGCCAGCATCTCCCAGAAGAGGACGTAGATGGTGAAGAACCAGGCGGCTGTCCGTTTGCATTGAATCACAGCTGAAGAGTTTGACCTGATTACTAACCTGCCTGTTCAGCCAGAGCTCTGAAGACGTGCGACGATGCCAGAAACTGATCAAAACGAAGAGAGAGTGGATATGAGGGGCCGTATAGGCCATAATTATTGAAAAACCTCTTACAAACACTAGTGAAACGAAAAACATTGATCAATGTAAGTAAAATTCATACGCATTACTGAAAAAGGCCTCTTACAAACACTAGTGAAAACATTGGTCAACCTTAGTGAAATACTGAAATGAGAAACGATTTCAGTAATTGATGAGAGATTTCACTTGAAAAGGAAGCTGTGGCACATTTGGCACATGAGAAGTGCGGCCACAGCTTCCTAAAGTCTTTTCTCATTTCAGTAACGTGTTTTCACTAGTGTTTGTAAGAGGCTTTTTCAGTAATAGTAGTAGTATGTAGTAGCAGTATGTTCAGTAGTATGAAGTTTCACTTACATTGATCAAATGTTTTTCGTTTCACTTTTCAATAATTATGGCCCCTCATAAGCTGAGGCCAGCGACACCAAGCTGAAACTTTGTTTTGATATCTGTAATTGAGAAGATTAGAAACGGATGATAATGTGAAATCACAGCACTTGAGGACATGTCTGTTGTCTACGGACGTCGATTCCATCAATCTTGAAGCAACTTAAAAACTAATTACAGCTCAACACACACACACACACACACACACACAGTGGATGAACCACATTTCTCATACTTTTACCAAGTGTGAAAAGTATGACCGTGCTGGTTGGATTTATATTAGGGCTGCACAATATAATCGAAATAAAACTGATGTTGTGATATGGCTTAGTGCGACTGGCAACAATTTAATTAAAAGGTTAGTTCACCCAAAAATGAAAATTCTGTCCTTAATTACTCACCCTCATGTCGTTCCACACCCGTAAGACCTTCGTTCATCTTCAGAACAGAAATGAAGATATTTTTGATAAAATCCGATGGCTCAGTGAGGCCTGCATTGACAGCAAGATAATTAACACTTTCAGTGCCCAGAAAGGTACTAAAGACAGTTCATGTGACTACAGTGGTTCAACCTTAATGTTATAAAGCGATGAGAATATATTCTGTGCGGCAAAAAAACTAAATAACGACTTTATTCAACAATATCTAGTGATGGGTGATTTCAAAACACTGCTTCATGAAGCTTTGAAGCTTTACAAATCTTTTGTTTCGAATCAGTGATTCGGAGCTGCCAAAGTCACGCCCCCCAGTGGTGAACCACTGAAATTTCGAAACGCTTATGATGTAGCAAAGCCTCGTTTACTGAAATCAAGTGACTTTGGCAGTTTAATACACGCTTCGAACCACTGATTCGAAACAAAAGATTCGTAAAGCTTCGAAGCTTCATGAAGCAGTGTTCTAGTCGTTATTTTGTTTTTTTGGTGCACAAAAGTATTCTCGTCGCTTCATAACATTAAGGTTGAACCACTGTAGTCACATGAACTATTTTAAATATGTCTTTAGTGCCTTTCTGGGCACTGAAAGTGTTAATTGTCTTGCTGTCAATGGAGGCCTCAATGAGTCATCAGATTTCATCAAAAATATCTTAATTTGTGTTCTGAAGATGAACAAAGGTCTTACAGGTGTGGAATGACATGAGGGTGAGTAATTAATGACAATTTTAATTTTTAGGTGAACTAACCCTTTAAGTAAATGTATGTGCTACCTGTGACGCATGTCATTTTCATATGACTATTTCATGATAAGGTCTCATTTACTGTGAATCAAGCTGTTTTGAGATGTTGTTTAACACGTGTAGATGAACACACAGTGCTTTCACTCTAAAACTGATGTATGAACACCCACATTTTTCCCACTGCAAAGCCCGTGAACCAGAAGCTGCAAACGACTTTTCTCCAGTGTTGTGACGTATTTCCAAGTAAAACGAAATACTGAATAGAGGGCAGGGTTTTACCTTAGCGCTCCTCCTCTCCATCTCTCGCTCATAGCAGACTAACGGTTGGAGAGGAGTGGTTTAAGCGTTTCAAACTGACGTCAGAGAAGGAACGCCATTCCAGACCAGAAGTAACTTTTCAGATTTTGATTCAAGATTACCACGACAAAAAAAATGTCTGTGTATTAACAGATTAATTGTTCAACATAACACTAGTAATATGCACTAACAAAGTAAATAGGGTCAATTTTGATTTCATGACGACTTTAAACAATTTCACACTTTAAAAAAAGTCTTCAGAGAAAACGAATGTTTTGGCTCTTTTTTATTTATTATTTATTATTCTTATTATTATATTCTATGCAGATGCAATCCCCAACAAAATCACTCCAATCATTTTAGAATGATTAATTTTAGAGCTATTCAAGTAATCTAGTGTACTTCCTATATTTTTTCATATTGCAATATATATCGCAGTAAAACAAACTATCGCAGTGTCAGGTTTTTTTCCCTAAATATCATGCAGCCCTAATTTATATTTAAAAAACTATAAATAAAACATTAAAAAAATACACAAATTATATTTACTGAGAGACTGTGGGTCACTTTTCAGGTTTCATCATGAAATTTGTCCAATACATTGAAATAAGCTTTGTGTTTTGTTATTTCTGATATGAAAAAGTCTCAGCTTTCAAATTCTGTCCGTTTTATCACAAAATTCAAACAAACAAATACCCTTTTAGCGCTCTTTATGTGGCGCGAGAGATCACTGTAGCGCCTCAGTTCAAGCGAACAAAGCGAAAGTAAACGCAATCATCCCTTCCTCTTTGCTACGTTACAGAACAAAATAAACATGAATGAACATCAGAAAATATGTTAAAAGATACAGTATAACTTACTGAAATCCGTATTATGTCTCTCATGTAACCGCTTAATCAGTGTTTCAACCGCGGAAAGATGTCACTAAAACAGCTTGTAAACAATGTCACGTAACTCAGAAAAGCCATCCGTTGACCATTAACTTGATAGTCAGCAGTGCACTCGCCACCAAGTGGACAGGGGTGAGAATTACAGTTACAAGTTACAATAGACCCTCAGTGATATGTAAAAATGGCCGACGGCTTTCAGATTTTTCCATCACTGCTCAATGACGGAAAATTTTCGGTTAACGCGAAAATTATAAATTAAAAAAGTAAAAAAAAAAAAATAATAACACTTCACAGTGTTGATTATTAGGTAAATGTTGCCATTTATTATTGTACATAGACATAAATAAAAATTAATAAATATGATAATATCAATAAATAGGATCTTCCAGTTAATTTAGAGGAAAATGTGTAAAATTTTTATTTTTTTTAATTTAGTGTTGTTTTACATTTTACTGTTATACTTCTTGATTGTAACCAAAAGCACTCTTTTAAGCATTTTTTCAGAGCAAATACAAAAAGATTGAGATTAATCAAAATTGAGATGATCATCAAAAGAATGAAAAATATTGAGATTAAATTTAAGCCCTAGTAATTCTAGCCCTGAAAGCATACAAATAGTATACAATCTGGCCATGATTGGGGACACACTAATCCTAAACTTGCATACTATAAAGTATGCAAACCTGGACTGAGCCACACACACCAACCTGAAAATGAAAATCATGTCACATTGGTTTCAAGCATCTTATTTTTGTATGTTTTTTTTGTTATTGTTGAGGAAAGGTCCCATAATAACATCTCAGTGTGGCGTCTAGTTTACACAACATCCTCTCACGGCATGATATTACCAGAGAGATAAAGGGCCGGCATTCATTTTTAATGTCAGAAATGTAATGCATTATGAAGAGTCCAAACACACACACATATACACACAAAAACGCACACCTCATTAAGCAGTGCAGGAAATACTCTGATATCCCTGAGCCCATGAAAGATCCGCTGTGCCACGAGACTAATGCGACTAATCGTTTGTCCGGAAAGCTCGCGGATACCCTCAGGTAATGGGGCATCACCTCTAGAGACAGACAGACGGAGGGGGGTTAGTGGTCCTGCTGTGTAAATCATCTGTGGAGGTCAAGGTTATAATTCGTCTACAATGAGAGCGGACAACGCGACCCAATGTGAGGCGGCAAAACCAGACTGATTACGTTATAATCAACGAGAAAACCGCAGGAAAGTGACGTACTTCACAACACCTTGATTGATGATAACATTTTGGGAAACCATCAAATGAACTTTGCTAAGCTCTGACCACTTAACTACTGTCAAGCTTTAGAGAACAAACCATAGAAATGAATTGAGATGACATTCATCTATTATAACGTTCACTCTAAAAAGTAAATCAGAGGACCTGTTACCACAACTTAAATAAATGCATGGTTGTAAGTTTAAAAATTATAATTTATTGTTTTAATTAAACCTTTTCAGTTGCAAACATTATTTTGTAGAGTTCTGTTGACATAATAATGTTGATCATTACATCAACTTAATAACGTCTGTAATTTAAACTCTAATTTAAAAGAAAAGCCAATTAACGCAGAAATTTAAGACCTGTTAGTGTTTAATGCTGTTATGTTTGACATTTAAAAGTTTCTGTAAAGTTTTTGTGGTGAAGAGTAGATAGATGAAGGTAAACACTACATTGACTCTATAAGTAATGACTGCGCTAATGCCAATGACAAGTAATATCTTACTTGTTCATTAAATATACGTTTAAAATAAGTTATGTTAGCATGTGCTATGATACCTGTTGATTTGAACTGCTAATTAATTCCAGGACTACAACTCTGGTAGTAGGAGCGACTATTTTTTTTTTTTCAACTTAAAAATTTGTGTTTATGCTACAAATGATTAAGTTCCTCTAACTCAGTGTAGCTTGTTGGTTGAACGTAAATTCACTCAAAGTGGTCATAACATTTTTTTAGAGTACTGAATTGCCATGTAAATTTCATTTGCCATGTAATAGTTATTAATTATATAAATTAATTTCAAAATATGAAGAAATTTAGCTTTTATCCATCATACTATTTTGGTTGTGTTTTCAAGTAAAAAAACTCTTATTTAAAGCATAAACATCAAAACATTTTGTTAGATTTAATCTTAAAACAAGTCTTTAATATTTTGTGTAAAAATGTTGTTTTAAGATCTTTACATATTTTTACTTGATTAAAACTACTGATTAAAAACATCTGTTAAGGAAGCATCAACTTCTACTTTAAGCACCATATATGCATTAAAAACCTCTGATAAATATCTTAAGTCACAGACATGCAAAAACATCTGTTGAATGTCATTCTAACATTTCATCAGAGACCCTTTCTAGGTGATAATACCGTTATAATCAACAAAGCTGTCTAAACAGGAGCATTGTTAATTAAAAAGGAAACGCTCACGTCACAGACGTGGTGCTACATGCAAGGTGGCAGAAAAAAAATGCAGCACTCTAATCCTGTTGACGGTATTATAAAAACATATAGAAATGTCAGGGCCTGTCGACATGGTTCAGTGCCCAGGCGTCTGGAAAAGCGATTCTTGTCCTGACTGAAATGATTTCTGCACAAGCTAAACACATTGTACTCATGCTTTTCTTCAGAGGGATTTGGAAGTTTTAACTTTGTGGCAGGTGGCAGCGGCCGTCCCTGGCAGCCTGTCGAAATGTTGCCATGACTGATGGCGTGTAATCCCAGTACAGCGAACACGTTCTTCTGCGTCTGGAGACAAACAGGTAAAGATCTGCTCGAAGCTGCTTCAGGATTTGCAGCTAAATCATTCTGTAAGTTAAAGGTGAAGTGTGCCATTTTTTGGATGGCCAAAAACTAAAATACCATTTAAATGTGTAGAAACAACTACAAGTAAGCGATTTTGAAAAAAATCTTCAACATACCCAATTTAGATTGTGGCTATCTGTTTGTCCAACCAATGAGAGATGCTTGGGAAACCCGTTTGGAAATACACACTTCACCTTGACAGATTGAGACATTCATGTCATAGATCTGCTAAAATGAGCTTAATTGTATAACAAATGCATCCCAGCAAGCAAATATATATCAAATGTTTAAAAAGCATGTCACCCGGAAAGCATCACGATGCATTTTAAAAGTCATATTTGTGTGCAATCATCAGATCATCATCATGAAAAAATGATGGATTGCATTTTTAATCTTAAAATGTCACATACACTGAAATAAAAGGTTGGTGAAAAAACAATTTTCATTCCAAAAAATGAGTTTCACAAACAATTATAAAGAAATGACAAGAAACAACAGTAGAAAAACTGAAATAGTATTTTCTTGTAAAATACAGTCCAATAATTGGTTTTTTTTGCAACACTTTTTACAGTGTAGAAATTGTATTGTGGATGCAGATATTTTTAAAATCGTCAAAATTTCAATTTCATAGTTTCAACATCGTACAAGTGCTATACGAGGTGGTGTTGAAATTTGTAATGCAATCGTAAACAAGAATGACTTGAAAATTCAGTTAGACGTAATTCAGGAATCTGTTTGTTTAAGCAGCGATCTGTTTGTTAAAGAAGTACGACTGTGGCGGATGTTAAATATTGGCACAACCAATGGCGTGCGTTTTGGGCGGGGCTACTTGTTTGATCAAACAGTGGAAGACAGAGGCTGCATTTGAAATCGCATACTCTCGAGTAGGTAGATATTTTCAATAAGTAATTACTTCATGACTACTAAAAAAGTATGTTCTATATAGTATAAGTGTGTAGTATGAATGTAATCCAGATGCACTACATTCACCATGTCAGTATCATGAGTTAAATCAACTCTGCTCAGAGAACATATGGTCCCTCTTTACACAGAGTTAAAATAACACTGAAGCAGAGTTAAAATTAATGAGATAATATGCTGTTTGTTGAGTTGTTTAATCAGATCTTGAGAGATTTAATGTCTTTTATCTTCAGTTGATTTCATCTAAGGCTGTGGCTGGAAGTCAGTTGTAGTTCTTGTGTTTCTCTTCAGCGATTTTGCTTGTTAACAGCAGGCGTTCATCACTAATGCTCAATCACAACTTATTCACTTAATTATCTCATTAACTTTAACTCTGCTTAAGTGTTACTTTAACACCATATAGATGACCATGTACTCTGAGCAGATTCGATTTAATTGGGGATTTAGCTGTGAATTTGGACATCCTTCTTTTGTCACATTCTGTTTTTCGCCTACTATATAGTAGTATGCGATTTCAGATGCAGCTTTAGTGTTTGAAACTTGTCATTCAAATTCATTTGATGCTGCTACAATAAATAAATAAATTAATTAATTAATTAATAAATAAAATTCATACTTCACCCTTAAATTGTGCTTTTTATATAATGGTCTTTCACCGGTTTTAAATGACTTTATATTTAAATGCATTTTTTCCTCCTGAGATCTTCATTTTAGCACAAAGGACATTCTACCATCCGTTTTTAATTTCTGCAGCGGCGTCTAACAGCCGGCCATAATTAACTTCACCGTCTAACTACTTAATTCTCTGAATGAATCAGCATTTGATCATCGTGCTCCAACAGAACACATTCAATTCACAGATGCCTAATAATGACTCAGCTTTCTACAGTAATAACATTTATAAATGCAGACACCAGATCTTCCTCTCCACTCTCCCACGGTTTGGGTGGTTTAGGGTGAGTTGGCCCTGTTCGGAGCCTGATACTGGCCCAAAAAAATCCACCTGAGCAGATTTAAAGCAAATAAGGAACACCTACATGAAAATAAAATCTGAAACAAGATGGTGTCATGAAGGAAGCCCTGCCTTTAAGTGAAAAAAAAAAACAAAAAAAAGAAGCAAACTGCATGTTTGTTTACTCTAGAACACAAATCCGAATGAACTCGTATTGGCTGTACACACGAAAACGCAAGGGTGTCATTTTCAGATTTATCCACTCTGGGACCCGTTTTTTTTTAAAAAATTGCGGTTTCAGGCTCCAAAAACGTTGGATCAGTCTGGACGAAATGTTACAAAATTTTTACGTATACAGCAAAACGCATCTCCGTGTGCACGGGCTCTTAAAATGATGTATTCATTTTAATGATGTATAACATTTTTTAATTGCCAATATGCTTTCTAAAAACAAACATGTAGTAATCTTAGCTCCAATTAGCACATTTGACTACACGTAAATGAATTTCACAGAATGTTGCACATAAAATTAAAAAAAAAAAAAAAACAGTGCAGAATGTGAAAAATGTCCACAGAATCCATTATCGACATGCAAGCCCAGACAAAATCTGCAGCATTGATTTGTAGAGGAAAATCTGTGGAATTCCATGCAATGGATATGAAAAAATATGTTAAGCTGAGCTAAGAGAAGTCTTTTAGCTGAATTATCCAAAATCTTTAATAAGGAAACATTGGAAGTGCGGAAATTCTTGAGTGACAGCTGTTCCAATTCTCCCAGGTCCAGATTCTGTTTGCGCCTACATATAAGCGACAAAAACAAATGTGGTTTCCTGAGGAACACTGTCCGTGCATGTGTCATGGCGGTGTAGTGTGAAACAGACCTAACATGTACTGAGGATGACAGGAGAGACAGAGATGCCAGACCAGGTTGAGGTGTTTTCATGGAGATACTTGCCATTCCTACTAGCTCACATCTCACCGTTCCTCACGGCAAAAATTCATTGCAAATGCAACAAGAGCAAAAAACAAGCCGGTATTCAGGCAGACTTTCACCCTCACCTCTCATTAGAGAGGCAATATTGTTGTAAACGAGAGAGGCGTGTTTGCTGCATTAATATGAGATGAAATAATCTGATTTATTGGCCTACAGCTACAAATTATCACCAGCCAGGAACGCAACACAAATCACTATTTCAGGTAGGAGTAGGACACGTACGCTGACAAAAACTGGTCTAATTGATATTCCAAACTGACTTTGTTAATTAAAGCGCTGATTATCGTGCCAAATGGGTCATGACAACTGGAGGCGATGGCTTGTCCTTTAAAAGCAATTGTTAAATTTGTAACAAATTGTCTCTGTTCCCAAGAGTCCTTATCGGAGGTGACGTGACGAGTAAATGAAAATGCTGTGCTCTCAAACAACGACAAAAGATCCACCTCCAAGAATTCACTCTAAACCTCCTAAATAAAACTTTAATGTACTATAAACCGACCCCACGTTCAATTATGCCAACTTGCCTACTATGAAGTATGCTAAAAGAAGCACATTAAATGAGTACAGTAATAATGCATTAGTAGAACAAACTAGGTGGAAAATACCTGGATGAATATTCTGAAATATGTATTCGAAGGACACTTTACTACAGGGTTGCCAAGTCCAAGGTTTTCCCAAGTAATTGGGCTACTTTTAAACTGTTTCCTTTGGTTGTTTTTTCCCCTATGGGTTAACGGTTTGACATACTGCATAAATTATATGTGACTGAAATGCTTGTATTGAAATATTTTATATTCCACCAATGATAAAACTGTGCTAGATATTAAGTTTTGTGATCACTACAATATCGTAGTTTTCATTTTAGATAACCGTGACTGTAAAATATGTATTTTAGGTATGGGAATGACATATTTTAAATTTTGATATTTGGGATGTGGTCATTGGGTTACTTTTGGCCTATTTTGAATCGGGCATTGGGCTAGTTTTGTTACGCAGACCTGGAAACCCTGTTTTACTATTCCATGAGGCCACAAAGAATCATCATATTCAAGAACAGCAATGGACACCGTGCGTCACATGGTGGATTTAGTATGTTTAAACTGTATTCATACTGCATACTTAAAGAAACAATTATTAACAGTAGAAAAAAAATGTTTTTCATCTAATGCAGTACATACTCGGAGAGTGAATTCGGAAACAGCTCACTTCTAAACATAGTATTTAGTATTCAGTATCTAAAACATTTTATTTTGCATTTTTTTTGGCAGATAAAAATATCTAAACATCTTTAAACAACTAAACTTTGTTAAATTCAAGGCAAATTAGTGCTGTCAAAAGTACCGCCCGCAATAAGTTGGTACTGAAATTTAAAAAATATGACGCTTTGAGCGGATTCGTAAACACCTCTGATTGGCCATTGTGTTCAAGCGCTCAACAGATATGTCTGTGATTGGCTACAATGATCAACGCTTCAAAAACATGTTGTAAATAGACATTAATGACGCTCTTCACTGAGCGCTTACACAGATACACACGGGAGTGTTTGAAAGCAGGCATCAGTGGACGGTCCGCTGATAGATGCCTGCTTTCAAACACTCCCGCTTTCAAAACGCTTTCAAATTCAAACACTTCCGTGTGCTTTCAAAAGCTCCCTTGCGTTGATCATTGTAGCCAATCACAGACATATCTGATGAGCACGTCAACACAATGGCAAATCAGAGGTGTTTATGAATCCGCTTAACAGCGCTAAAACATTCATATTTTTTAAATTTCAGTACTGACTTATTGCGGTTGGTACTTCAGGTGTTGTGACAAGATGAATT
This sequence comes from Elopichthys bambusa, assembly GCA_037101425.1. Classification (NCBI taxonomy): domain Eukaryota; kingdom Metazoa; phylum Chordata; class Actinopteri; order Cypriniformes; family Xenocyprididae; genus Elopichthys; species Elopichthys bambusa. The sequence goes on from CM074455.1 coordinate 5,080,586, forward strand.
TATTAAAACACTACATGTGTGTCGAAACTAATTTTCGTCTCAGTGTAAAAAAAAACCAAGGTAATTTGTGACTTAGTTTCCCGTAATTGTTACTTTATACGTGAAGTAAAACATGACTATTTCTTATTTTAAACTTCGTTTTTACAGTTATCTTTTTTATTGTTTACTCTAAGACAGAATTCCAAACATATGCCACCCTTTCCTATTTTTTATGTTTGCAACGAATGTGTTTAGATATGGATACTGACTGATAAACATAATCAATGAGTGCGTTTACATGCACCCTCATAATGCGATTATAATGGGATTCTGGCAATATTGCGATTAAACTTTACCTCATGTAAACGCAATACTTCGATCAAGCGAATGCGATTTAGTTCATAATCGTAGTAACCATAATTCAGTCAGGACCACTTAAGTCAAAAAATTACCAGAGAAAAACAACAGAATGACACTGATTTAAGTTAAACACAAGTTTAAGGAGGAGCTGGGTTGCAAGCAGCGTGCAATGGAAGCAGCCAAGCAAGCAGAGAGACGGAAGCTGCGTTTAAGTAATGCGCCTTATTTGAGAGTTGCCAACTGAGTCCATAGAAATCAGATCAGCTGATATGGGTGGGGCTGGAATTTGCGAATCAGCCGATAGCAGAGCTTGACTACGAAGCCTGCCTGAACTAACGCAGAACGCTTGATTCGCATTAAACTAGGTGATGTGCGCCGATTTTAATCGCAATAAACAGGCATGTTAACACCTTAATCGCATTATTACCGCTCTGGCCAAAGTGCGCACATGCTCGGACGTACACGGATGCCGTGTGTTGCTCACACAACTTCATGAATGAACTCAGTGACATTATTCTGAAGTTCTCTTCACCAAATCGCTGAACTTTGTCAGTATCTTCAAGACTCCGTAAAGAACGCGACAGCAGCGTAGACAAACCCGAGGCAAACTCGACCCCCTGCCAGATTACTACCCCCTAGCATTGGTAGGTTTAGGAGTAGGTGTTGGGGAGGGGTTAGGATTAGGGGTGGGGTTAAGATTAGGCAATCAGGTAGCGACTTCAACGAGGGGGTAATAATTTGGCAGGGGGTCGAAATTCGGCACAACACCGGCATTGCGATATTTATCACGGCGCCGAATAATATCCAGTACATATTTTGAATTTGATGCGAGTAGATTAACATCTGAGTGTGGTATAACCATAATCAGAGTAATGAAAATTGCATGTAGAGTTCTGTCATGTAAACATCTTATTACAATTAAGACCTTACTATGGTTATGAGAAATAATGGCATTATTGGTGCACATGTAAACGTAGTCAATGATTCAAACATTGAAACACTGAAGTCTCACTCATGAAAAACCTACACAAGTTTGAATTATGATGACCAATATGAATGTGCTACCAAAAGTGACAGCAGTCCGAACAGAAAAAATTAAGACTTAAGAAAAAGAAATTAAAAAATAAAAGAAAAATTCATTATTTTCTAACTTAATAATACATAATCATTTCAAAAATTGCAAACAAAGACTTTTTAAAAAAAATGCTGCACGATTTGAGGTTTCATTCATATCTGTAGCACAAACAGCCTAGAGCCTATTAAATATTAAAGTTTGTGATTCTTGTCATAGCAGCCCAACTAATAAAAATGGAGAAAGTTTACCAAAATTCAAGGGCTTTACATTTCTCGTTTTTGAGTAAACAGAAGCAGAGATTGGCATAGTCAGTATGAGGTCTCTAATGGAGTCAGCAGGCAGATGATGTACAAAGAGTGTGTGTAGTTAGTGAGAGAGTTAGTATTGGCTGGACCGTCTACAGTTCAGCCTCAAGCCTTCCTTTATTGGCCTCTAAGTGAGACACACAGAAAGGCTTCTGCTAACGATAAGATAAAGTGTTCAGGAGGAGAACAGCACTTGTTTTTGAGACTGAATGACACAGGGGACATTCAGAAAGTACTTGACGTAAATAAACACGCCTGGCTTTTGATAAAACCGCTGGACATGTGTGGATGCAGATGAGAAGAGAGCGCCGGTTTGATATGAAGCGGGGGTATCCGTGCCCTTGTCCTGCGACCGTGACTCCGCGCGGTCATCACTGGAGGAAACAACTCCCCGCTCGGTGCTGGAAAGAGATGAGACGGTCGCCGTCAGCAGGGGTCCGAACCCCCCTCAACCAGCTCCACTAATCACAACGGTTAGATTGGCGGCTCCACGCATCCCATACCTGGTAACGAGATCGCTTCCTTTGATACACCAGCGTGCCTACGGGGAACGTGGGGCAGACACAAAACACGCTCTAATGCGCTTGCGCACGTGCTCGGCTCAAGGACGTCTGCCTTGTTGATGCGAGGGCCGCGGAGATGCAGGTGAGATTGGATCGAGACTGAATTATTGATCAGCTAACAGATTTAGCGATGAGGAATTCATGGATCCGTCTGCTTAAGGCTCCCCTCTTGGGCTCGGGAACAAAAAGCCCAGGATGAGGAAGAAGAGAAGAAAGAATTCACAGGATTTCTAAAAGCAAAAAGAAATGTAGGGATTGTGAACGTGTGAGCTAATGCTCAGGTAAACAAAATCGATCGTCGTTGTGAATGAAAACAGCAGGCCGATGTTTGGCTCGAGCTTTCAGTCAGAGCTCTTGTTGGTCGAAATCAAATCCTCAGGTCTTAAAACCTATCAGCGAGAGAAAGGTCTTGCTGCTGGGCTCGACAGGGGGGCTAGCCACACCATTAGCCTCTCCACCGCAATTACTTCTGGAGTCGCTGCGTTATTTTTAGTTAGTCACTTAAAGCGTGCGCTTATAGAAGCCATTTAACCCAGCAGGAGTTTTGACCCTTGTACTAAAAAGACAGGAATTTGCGGTACAAATCAAAAGTGCTTCACAGAGCATCCGTATGTCTGTGGCTTCACATAGGAATCCCTGAACAGGTCCTCGAGCTAAGCTCTGGTCACTTTCTGTCACTGACTGCATGTCACACAGCGCCGGCGTTTTGTTTAATGAGCTTACAGGAAGATTTCTAACGAGATCTGGTGTCAGTGAGGAAAGTGGCCAGCACAGACCCAATTTGCAGCTTGAATTTGCGCCACAAATCCAGCTGCTTCCCTGTTCGGATGCTTTAAATTGGGGGAAGTCTGTTAAAAGTGCCTATGGGAAAGAAAAAATGCTAATGAGATCTCTGTAATACCTCAAACATTTCTCTGAGATTCAATAGAGAGCCAATGGAGACTTTTACATTGAGAAAAAGATACGGGTCATCTCGTGATTTCTTCAGAAGAGATCTGATGCACATCTCAATATGAACTTCTCAGAGAATCCAGTATCAAATGATCTTAAACTTTTCTAAGAAGCAAATGTCAGAGATCTCAATATGAACTCAAATACAAACTAATCGGCTAGTCAACTTTAACGCTTTTGTTTTAAAACGCATACGTTTTGCTACGGTTACGCCTGACATTTACACTACGCCGGCGTTTTCGAACCTCGAAAACTGAGACTTTCGAAAACGTTGCAGAGCCCGTTTTAGTTTGAAAATGCCAGCGTTGTGATTCAGTGTAAACATACCAAAACGGAGACTTTTGAAAACGATGGCGTGGCTGCCCACATTTGCTCTGCGTATCCTTGACGACCGTGTAAACAATAACATGGAGGTAATTTTTAGCAGCCATTGTGCAGTTAAACTCAGCATATTTTTAATACAGCAGCTGCAAGAGGCAACTGATTACACTTGTACACGCATGCCCAGTGTGCTTGAACAGTCATGTGACATGCGTTTTTGGCCGTGTAGTGTAGACGGAGATCGTTTCTAAAACGCTGTGGAAACGCCAGTGTAGACGAGGATTGATTTCATTTTAAAACGCTGTTTTAAAACAAAAACACACAAGTGTAAACAGGGCCTAAGAATGACTAGTTGCTGATCATGGCCTATAGAGGGCACAACAGGAAAAAAAAAAAAAAAAAAAAAATCTTTGAAATCCAGCTTTATTCTACAGTTAATGACAAATAAATGCATACTAAGTAAATGCCATAGCTCTGCTCAAGGCAACCCACGTTCCAGGTCGTTCACACAGAAGGCGAAACGCGGGCAGTGGAATAGGGAAAAAAATGCAAGGCCTCAAGGTGCGCAAGACGATGTGTAAGACTCAAGATGCGAGCGCAATGGTCAAATATTCATCCGTCTAGCGCGTATTTACTTAGAAAAACAATGGAAAAGTAGCACATTGGAATGGGAAAATTAGTTCTGTGTGAACGGCCCCACATTTGTTCATTAATGTTATCATCATCGACTAGTCAAAGACTCAACTTCAAATCACATAAATGTCGACTTAAAAAAAAATCTGAAGTTGTTCAACCCCTATTCCAAACCTGTAAGACTTTAGTTCATCTTCAGAACACAAATGAAGATCTTTTTTGATGATATCTGAGAGCTTTCGGTCCCTCCATTGACAGCCTACGCAACTACCATTATCAAGCTCCAGAAAGGTAGTAAAGACATCATTAAAGTAATCCGTGTGACTCCAGTGGTTTAACACAAGTGCTTTGTTGTGTGAACGTGCGTTGAGTAATATTTTGTGATACAGAAAGCTCTCAGATTTTATTAAAAAGATCTTCATTTGTATTAATAAGATGAACAAAAGTTTTACAGGTTTGGAATGACATGAGGGTAAGTAATTAATGACAGAGTCTTCATTTTTGAGCGAACTAACCCTTTAAACTTTTCAAGAAGCAAACATCAGTGATCTCAATATAAGCTCAAATAATTAATCAAATCCATTACCAAATAATCTGAGCTGCTATTCACGTTCATTTTATAGCTCTAAACTCTGTGTGTTTACTGTGTGCCATTTATAATCTCAGTTTTTGAGGAGAAACTTCAGAGACAGAGCTGATATTTCAATGAGACATAACCGAGAACTCCATTAGAACCCCTTCTGGGTACAATTAATACTTATAACACATATTTCAAATCCACAGAAGCACTTAACACACATTTCAAATCAGAAAAAGGTGTTTTTTTTTTGTTTGTTTTTTTTTTTGACTTGTCAAATAACCTTATTTCCAAGAACAGCAGTGAAGAACTTCTCAACTCTGAAAAAAGCATAATCATCTCAGATTCAAATTTCTCACACTAACACCCTGAGCAGGTCTGAGAGTTGACTGTGAAACACAATATATTGTGGATTACGGTGAAGTATCATCCACCCCCAGACCAATAACAGCATCTCTGCAGGAAAACTGAAGAACTTATTGTGAAGATTCTGACTTATGTTTTCAGAATTTACTTTTCATAGGAAGGTTCACAGATTCGCTAACGAAAAGCTGACACGGGATGTCAATGTTCTGCACACTTCTGTAATGGTCACATTAGAAATTAAATGTCATTTCAGTGTTTGTTTTTTTTAGAAGTTATGCAAATGAAGGTAGTTGACGTACATGCTGAAATGCAGGACATTTTTATTACTACTGCAAATAAACAATATCTGTCACTAAACACAGCGGAAGGACCAACTTTACAAGGGTTGAAATAACCAATCCGCCCAAAACCGCTTCTAAAAAAGGAGAAACAAAGGAGGGAAGTTAGTTGCTCCCTAAATATCCCAACAGATGCAATCACTTAACACAATATGATCAGCATCAGAATCTACAAACTAGTTTGGAAATCCTGGTAGGCCTTAACATGACAAGTCTGATTTAGCCGATTAGCAGACAAACAAGCTAATCTTGTGCAAACGAGATCGGTCCACATTTCCTGAGAGAGTATCTGGGAAAGCAAAACGCTTATTTCCCATTTAGCCACAGCGTTAGCTTAGCACCATCAGCGTATGATAGGGGATTTTAGGAGCCAAGAGTCAGTTGTAATTCTCCCCAAACCCACCACAGCCCTTCTAAAGCTAATCATGATAATTAAGGCTCTGAACAGCAACAGATTAAAATGATGCTAAACATATGCTAACACCTTAACTACAATGTAGTAACTGTCTGTGCACAGGTTTAAGAAGTGGGTTTATTCCTTGGTTTGCATGTAAAACCATTTGGTGTCACATCAAATGCAGGGTGGCATGTTTTTAGCATCTGTGAGCTGTTGCTAGCGTGTTTAGACATGTTTATGGGGTCTGCGGCACAGACTGTGATGTCATTTGCTTAAAGGCGGCCATTTGTTTGTGTTTAAAGTCAGGAAACTGGTCCACAGAGACTGGAGCTTTGCTAAATGCTAAATCTGAATTCTGGGGTACCGCCTAAAGGCAAAGGATTCTATAGCATTAGCAAAGACCTAGAATGTGAAATACACAAAAGCAAAAGTCTCATAACATCAAAGTGATATGAGTATGTTTTTTGTTTTTTGCCCCCCATGTTTTTTGGGGGGCATGTACAAAGCTAAAAGCATAGCATATTGACTCAATTGACTTACTTTCCATTTTTTAAAGTACTATAATCGTACCATGTTTTTTTTGGGACATGTGCTGTGAGGGTATCAGATGGTAATGCTATGGTACATTGAATTTTACCAAAGTTAACGTGGTACTACCACAATATTTTGGACATGTACCAAGGTAATACCATAGCATTTTGACATACTTGGCATGTATCATTCAATACACTTTTGTACTTTTAAAAAAGTACCATCGTTTTACCATGTTTTTGGGGCTTGGTGCTTTGCTATTACCACAACACCATGTTTTTTTTTTTTTACATACACCATGGTAAAACCATGCTTTTGGACATATATACCAAGGTAATGTACCAACCCTCACAAAAAGCACTGTGATGGTATCAGATGGCAATACTATAGTACTTTGAAATATACCATGGCACTGATATTCATATAAAAATGGCATTTACCAAAAGGTACCATGGTACTACCATGGTTTTTTGGACTTATGCCATGGTAAAACCATGTTTTTGGACATATACCAAGGTAATGTTGTATCAACCCTTACAAAAAGTACTGTGGTGGTATCAGATTGTGAAACTATAGTACTTTGAAATATACCATGGTACTGAAAGTCATATACAATGGTATTTACAAAAAGGTACCATGGTACTACCATGTTTGTTTGTTTTTTACTTATACCATGGTAAAACCATGTTTTTGGACATATACCAAAGTAAGGTTGTATATCAACCCTCATAAAAAGTACTGTGGTGGTATCAGATTGTAAAACTATAGTACTTTGAAATATACCATGGTACTGAGATTCATATACAATGGTCTTTACTAAAAGGTACCCTGGTACAACCATGGTTTCTTGGACTTATACCAAGGTAATGTTGTACCAACCCTAACAATAATACTGTGACGGTATCAGATGGTAATACTATAGTACTTTGAAATATACCATGGTACTGAAATTCACATACAATGGCATTTACCTAAAGGTACTACAGTGGTTTTTTGGACATGTACCATGATATTCTTAGAAGGACCATGGTACTTGTTCAAAATACTATGGTAGTACTGTGGTACATATACAAAAACATGGTAATACCATGGTACTTTTTTTGTATCCACCCCTAATTTAAAGTACCATTACTTAGAGTAACATGTAAATAATATGGTACATGAATCAGTACCATGGTAAATCCTAAAGTATTACCATGTGATACCACTACAGCACTTTTTGGTAAACAGGTGTAAACAGGACAGACATGAGAAATGTGTGTTTATATAAAGAGCTGCAGGTCAACGTGGTAGAGTCTCGACCCAGATGAGTCAGATGGAGTGGGGTGATCCTGATCCGATCGGACACGCACCCGGACGGCTGGAGACACACTGAAGACACACTGAAGACACACAGCTGTAACGACACCATCAGCCAGCCACGGATCCGAGGACGGATCCTGAGCCCGAGGCAGCCAGATAAGGGAGGGGAGAAAAATACAAACAGAGAGCATGACAAAAGACTGAAAAAGAGAAGGGAAGCAAAACCATGAAGATGTGAAGAACAATAAAATTACGCAAAGAATATGAATAAAGTACAAAAGGGCCAGAAGGAAGGAACTGTGACTCATTTATATGCTTCTCCTTCATTTAAAGCTGAAGTATTTAATTTTCTGGGATGTTAAAATGCTTTCTTCTGTCTCAGTTTAATATGACAAAAAGTTTTTGGTTTGATCATCCTGACTAGACCAAAACACAATCAGGCCCTGTCCTAAAAAGCCCTTGTGATCCTCAGAGTCCACACTTATGTTAAAACTGTATAATCCAAATGGATTGAATTTGCATCTGTGCAGTGAATTTAAAATACACAAATCTTAAAAATTTAGGCCTAAATATTTTGAATGTATGTATGTATACTAAACAATGAGTAACGAACATGCAGGAAGGAAAAGAGTGATTCAGACGGGCAGTTATAGAGGTCAGGAAGCAAAACAACAAACACGAAAATCAAAGGCCGAGCGACCTCTCTATCTGTCTGTTTTCATGCACATAGCTGGAATTCCTGGCTCTGAATCAGCTCTGGAATGTTTCCGCAGAGAGTCCCAGAGCAGTACAAGTCTTCCCCTCCACCTCCACGGGCCCACGGCCTGCTGCTAAACCCGTCAGGGTCACCTCCAAACACACGTCTGACGCATCTCCCCACCTAAAGCATTACTGATATCAGTGGTATCAGATATAAAGGTCATGACCTCATAAGACAGGGAGATTAGAGGTCTCATTACAGAACAATGGCTTCAATTACAGATGGATTGCAGCTCTATTATAACTCTAAACGCAAAAAAAGCAATTAACCTCATTATCGGTTGTTGATGTAAAAGCCATGAACGCAACAAAAATGTTACAAATTACATAATAATATATATATATATATATTTTTTTTTTTTTTTTTTTTTTTTTTTTTTAATATTATATATAAAACTAGATAAAAAACTTGAAAAATGCTTGAAAAGCCTAGCCAGAAAGTTTGAAGTAATTTTAAAAGCTTGAAGTTTGAAATAGTTTAAGTTTTAGTAGTTTAGAGATAGATAGATAGATAGATAGATAGATAGATAGATAGATGGTCAACTGTTAGTGGTATCATAAAGTGGAAGCAATTGGGAACAACAGCCACGAAGTCGTCGGCCACGTAAAAATCACAGAGCGGGCTCAGCGCAATAGCTACAGACACTCCAAACTTCGTGTGGCCTTCAGATTAGCGTTGAGAACTTCATGGAATGGGTTTCCATGGCCGAGCAGCTGCATCCAAGCCTTACATCACCAAATGCTATGCAAAGCGTCGGATGCAGGGGTGTAAAGCACGCCGCCACTGGACTCTAGAGCAGTGGAGACATGTTCTCTGGAGTGACGAATCACGCTTCTCTGTCTGGCAATCCGATGGACGAGTCTGGGTTTGCCGGTTGCCAAGAGAACGGTACTTGCCTGACTGGACTGACTGCCTGACTGCATTGTGCCAAGTGTAAAGTTTGGTGGAGGGGGGGATTATGGTGTGGGGTTGTTTTTCAGGGGTTGGGCTTGACCCCTTAGTTCCAGTGAAAGGAACTCTTAATTAGGGCTGGGCGATACAATTTAAAAAAATTATCACGATATAATGTTTCATACTGATCGGTATCGATAATTATTGAAAAAATTTTAGTAGAAAAAAAAAGTGTTTGAATTTAACCAATGCATTTTTAATTAAGGCAAATAATTTTTAAAACAAAGCTAAATAAAATGTAAACAAATGTATATATTTTATATGAAGATTAAATAAATAAGTGTTAAAGAAACTTTAAGAAACCGAGATCAGTTCTGAATGTCAACTAAATGAAATAACGTAATTTACTAGAGGTTCTGACAAAATATTAATTGCTGCAGTCTATTTTAAAAATTTAAATATATTTGAATTAATTATTTTTTTAAAAATATGTTTGGATGTATGATTCAATGACACACCCATAAATACTCTTGTTTTATTACTGGATGAATCAGTGTATTTGAAAGAATCTGCTGAATGAAGATTCAACGTCAAATACATTTTTTAACACTCACTTGTCGCCACCTGGTGGTGAAACAATGTAATCGATAAATGCGTCATTTTCAGCGCGTTCAAGTTTCTTTCAAACGCTGATTTGCTCCATTTTGATCGATAATAGACATTAGTGTTTTATCTGAACTATAAACTTTCATCTCAGTACTTCTGTGATAATTTGAATATTTGTAGCACAGAAATAAAGATGCTGTGTGATTGAAAACACTGTTTGTGCAGCTATTAATACCGACATGACAACTGCTCTCTCAAGACGAACTTTGAAGTAGATCAACTGTAAGACGTAAGGAAACCATGAAACTGCCACACTGACGAGCTGACATACTTTTTATTATTCACAATCTCCTTGTCACCGGCAGGTACAGCACTCATTTTCATGTGTTTGTGTGTTCTGATTTCACGTGGCGATTGCGCAACTGAACTCCACAGCAACTTGTTTGCTGTCACTCGTAGCGTGTCATTTAAGTAAAACTATATCGAGTTATATCGAACATTTTTTCTATCGTTATCGATTTAAGGCGTACCGTCGATAAAACGGTATCGATATTTATCGCCCAGGCCTACTCTTAATGCTTCAGCATACCAAGACATTTTGGACAATTTCATGCTCCCAACTTTGGGAATGGCTCCTTCCCATTCCAACATGACTGCGCACCAGTGCACAAAGCGAGGTCCATAAAGACATGGATGAGCGAGTTTGGTGTGGAGGAACTTGACTGGCCTGCACAGAGTCCTGACCTCAACCCAATAGAGAACACCTTTGGGATGAATTAGAGCGGAGACTGCGAGCCAGGCCTTCTCGCCAACATCACTGCCTGACCTCACAAATGCGCTTCTAAAATAATGGTCAAAAATTCCCATAAACAAACTCCTAATCCTTGTGGAAAGCCTTCCCAGAAGAGTTGAGACTGTTATAGCTGCAAAGGGTGGGCCAACTCCATATTTAACCCTACGGATTAAGAATGGGATGTCATTAAAGTTCACGTAAAGGCAGGCATATTATATTTTTTATATATATATATATATATATATATATATATATTTATATTATTATTATTATTATTATTATTATTATTATTATTATTATTATTATACACACACACACACACACACACACACACACACACACGTAATACAGCTACAACATTTCTAATGTTTTTTTATGCAATATTCACCCAGAGCTTGTGGTGAGTTTGGTAACTCACACATCTGCTTTTGCTTATGCATTTTTACAAAAATGCAATTTTCTTATTCAGCCTCTGTCTTTTAAAAATTTAGCAGTGAGCCTACGCAATTCATAATAATATAAATAACATATATTAAAAGGGCATTTAGGGACATTCATGCTGGTCTGAGCTGGTCTTTTCAGCAGGGAAGGAAAAACAACAGCGTTCCCATGATACCCCTCCACGCTTTTAAGACACGCTGAAAATACTGTGTGAACCAGTTCTGCTTTTCTTTCAGTGTCTTTCACACTTGAGTCCAAGGAAAGCCACCGTAAAGCCTCGGATTAATGTCTAAAATAAAATATTGCAACCACCTCCTCCTTTGGCAACTGCCTCAACTCCTCACAGACTTCTTGCCAGGTTGCCCCTCCTTCTTTCCATCTTTTTCGCTCAGGTTGGTGTGACCTTGGTTTCCAGCTGTTTGGCAAATGTCTGACCCTTCACTCATGCGTTTTGGCTCCGCTGGGACTCGTCTATTCCTTAATTAACAGCCTGGAGAGTTACCCCCTCCTCAACATGCAAAGAAACCCCACAAACATTACCTGCACCGCTGCCACATGGAAGCCCACATTATGAGAACTCTAGTGTCAGTAATTAAAACCAATCTCCATGTGAGGAAAATGCTCTGCTTGAAGATTGAACAAGACATTACTCAAATCTGTAGAAATGAATTACACCCTTCAGTGCCCAAGTGAACTCCTTGCTGGAATGGCGGGGGGGAAAAAAAATGAAACAAAGGTGAAGGGAACGGCGATGTCACGCACATCAGGGGGATCTATCATTTTGCACTTATCCGTTTGACTGAGGCGGGATCAACCGTAAAATCTCTCTGCGTGCAAAGATAAATAAAGCATGCATCAGTTCACCTGAGCTTCTGAAATAATACCCCAACCTGCCGTTAGTTAAACTGCTGGAAACATTTTGGCAGCCTTAATATACCATAAAAAAAAGACAAATTCTGAGTTTTCAGCCGATAATAGGCAGGCCCAGACATAATCTGAGACTCATTTTGCTGCAGTTTTCATTTTGGGGCCAAATTATGGATTAAGAGTGCAATGATATGAAAATTTTGGCTGGTAAATATCCATAATGACCCATATTATAAATCTAACTACTTTGATAAATAAAAAAATAAAAATAAAAAGTGAATATAGGCATCACAAAATAAATATTTCTTCTGAAACTTGCAATAGATACATCAATAGATACTAATAAAAAAATAAATAAAATCACTTATACGCTACTTATTAATTTAGTCATCATAACTGTTACTTTTAAAATCTGCTACAGAAATATTGTTTGATACCTGCTAAAGTAAAAAAAACAATTAATAATACATTTTAATAACATTAATAATTAAAATAAATTATAATAATTAATGTAAACAATACATTAAGTTAAACATGTATTAAAAAGTCATTTGATATTTATAAAAGGTAAGGAAATTATTAATAATAAATTTACTAATAAAAATAATATAATAGTATTATTATTAATAACATAAAATAATAAAATGTATTAAAAATATATTGTTTTATTTAAAAAAAAAAATCATTCGATAACCGATATGACAATGAATTTAAAAAGCTTATAACAATAATAATTTAAAATATTAATAATCATAACATTAAATAATTAAAATGTTTTTAAAAGACATTTTTAATCTTAAAAAACCCAGTATCAGTCAATAACCGATTTCTGCATCTGTGCAGTGAATTTAAACATGCTAAAATGTATTAAAACAAAGCTGAGCACTGTACTCTTATTGGCAGCTGAAAGCATTATCAAATTAGCCAAAATATTTAATACATGAACACCCAAGGGGCGAAAAATATCTAGATCTTTATGAATGACAGATGTCAGAGTCTGTGTAAATCTGCAGGGCTTTCTGCACTCTTCTGCGGGTTCCGATAATAGGCACAAAAAGCTCATTTATGCTTTGTATTCTTGAATTACGCCACTCAACCCAAGTTTCCAACACAGAAAGAAACAGCTCGTGCCTGAAAACTTTCAGTTTAATCTAACAAAAGGTTGTGTTTGGAATTGGTAGCACTCAAGTGGAAACCGACTGGATTTTCCACTATAACAGTCAAGGACCTGGCAGTTTCCCAGAATGAGGCAAGTCTTAGACTAATTAAGGCTGTCAACGGAGACTCCCCTTTTATTCTCAAACTGGGTTTAATCCCTGCTTGCCCCATTTGCTCCAAAGGGAGCGCCCGCCTGGGCTCAGTCCAACTCTCTATCCGTACAGTAGAGTGTTTCTGTGGGTTTGACACGGATGCCATCGCTCTGTCTTGAGGGGAAGAGCGCTGGCTTTCTCACACACGGCTGTAATGTTACGCCATAGTCTCGGCCTGCGCTGATAGCGTGTTATGCTTGTAACAAGACTCTTTGAAGCAAAAGCTGGAGATCTTGTTCTCCTGCGGGCGAAGGTTTTGTGTGCATGTGCAAAAGTCCCTCCCACACAATCCAGTCTTATTTTCCCTAGAACACTGACTTTCTTTTTTTTTTTTTTTTTTTTTTCACTCAGAATCCATCTGCGTGACCAGAGCGAAGCTGAGGAAATGGTTTTGTGCTCATCAGCAGATGGTATGAAAAGAGAGGGGAAAAAAGATGGAGGAAGTGAAAGAACAAGAGTGGGGGGGGGAGGCACAACTTTCTTGGTTTAGTCAGCAGGCAGCGGTTTATATGTATGACACTCAAGTGATGCTGCATAAAGACCCCCGAGCGGCACAGATCTGAGGCCAGCTGTTGATTAGCAAGCTTGAGAATGAATGCGATCTCACCTTATGGCCGTCATTTCCCATGATGCTGTTGTAATCTGATGTAACTTGGCCCTTAGGGGGCTCAGGGGCCTTAAAACTACACATCGGCAAGATGCCATAATACCCTGATTAAACCATAGATGAGACCTTCTAGGACTGACACACATGCCTAAAGACAATGAGCCAACCAGAGCGAGGCAAAATGAAGCCAGTAACTATTTTCATTATATAAATCTATTTAACCATTCAAAAAAGAACACAAATACTTGTTTTATACATAATTTATTTTGAAATCTGCTTTAGAAATAGTAGCTGATGCCAACCAAAAAACAAAACAAAAAAAGCTACATGTGAATTCAAGCATAAAGACATCAATATTAAGAAAAACTGAGATATAATGAATTGAAAATTGTATGGAAGCTTGTTTCCACCATGAAATAAAAATCTCTAATCTTTTTATATCACAATTCAGACTTTTTCTGATATATACTTACGATTGCTAGTTATAGAGTCAGGATTGCAAGTTATAAAGTCAGGATTGCGAGTTATAAACTGACGATTGCGAGATATAAACTGACGATTGCGAGATATAAACTGACGATTGCGAGATATAAACTTACGATTGCGAGTTATAAAGTCAGAATTGCGAGTTATAAACTGACGATTGCGAGTTAAAGTCAAAATTGCGAGTTATAAACTGACGATTGCGAGTTATAAAGTCAGAATTGCGAGATATAAACTGACGATTGCGAGTTATAAAGTCAGAATTGCGAGTTATAAACTGACGATTGCGAGTTATAAAGTCAGAATTGCGAGTTATAAACTGACGATTGCGAGTTATAAAGTCAGAATTGCGAGTTATAAACTTACGATTGCGAGTTATAAAGTCAGAATTGCGAGTTATAAACTTACGATTGCGAGTTATAAAGTCAGAATTGCGAGTTATAAAGTCAGAATTTGCGAGTTATAAAGTCAGAATTTGCGAGTTATAAAGTCAGAATTTGCGAGTTATAAACTGACGATTGCAAGTTATAAAGTCAGAATTGCGAGTTATAAACTTACGATTGCAAATTACAAACTTGCAATTCTGACTTTATAACTCGCAATTCTGACTTTATAACTCGCAATTGTGAGAGTTATAAAGTCAAAATTGCGAGTTATAAACTTACGATTGCGAGATATAAACTTACAATTGCGAGTTATAAAGTCAGAATTGCGAGTTATAAAGTCAGAATTGCGAGTTATAAACTGACGATTGCGAGTTATAAAGTCAGAATTGCGAGTTATAAACTTACGATTGCGAGTTATAAAGTCAGAATTGCGAGTTATAAACTTACGATGGCGAGTTATAAAGTCAGAATTGCGAGTTATAAAGTCAGAATTGCGAGTTATAAAGTCAGAATTGCGAGTTATAAACTTACGATTGCGAGTTATAAAGTCAGAATTGCGAGTTATAAACTTACAATTGCGAGTTATAAACTTATAATTGCGAGTTATAAAGTCAGAATTGCGAGTTATAAACTTACGATTGCGAGTTATAAAGTCAGAATTGCGAGTTATAAACTTACGATTGCGAGTTATAAAGTCAGAATTGCAAGTTATAAAGTCGGAATTGCGAGTTATAAACTTACGATTGCGAGTTATAAAGTCAGAATTGCGAGTTATAAACTTAGGATTGCAAGATATCAAGTCAGAATTGCGAGTTATAAACTGACGATTGCGAGTTATAAAGTCAGAACTGCGAGTTATAAACTTACAATTGCAAGATATCAAGTCAGAATTGCGAGTTATAAACTTACGATTGCGAGTTATAAAGTCAAAATTGCGAGTTATAAAGTCAAAATTGCGAGTTATAAAGTCAGAATTGCGAGTTATAAACATACGATTGCGAGTTATAAAGTCAGAATTGCGAGTTATAAACTTACGATTGCGAGTTATAAAGTCAGAACTGCGAGTTATAAACTTACGATTGCTAGTTATAAAGTCAGAACTGCGAGTTATAAACTTAGGATTGCGAGTTATAAAGTCAGAATTGCGAGTTATAAACTTAGGATTGCGAGTTATAAAGTCAGAACTGCGAGTTATAAACTGACGATTGCGAGTTATAAACTGACGATTGCGAGTTATAAAGTCAGAACTGCGAGTTATAAACTGACGATTGCGAGTTATAAACTGACGATTGCGAGTTATAAAGTCAGAACTGCGAGTTATAAAGTCAGAACTGCGAGTTATAAACTGACGATTGCAAGTTATAAACTTACGATTGCGAGTTATAAACTTACAATTGCGAGTTATAAAGTCAGAATTGCGAGTTATAAAGTCAGAATTGCGAGTTATAAAGTCAGAATTGCGATTACGATTGCGAGATATAAAGATATAAAAGATATAAACTCGCAACTCTGTGTTATAATGTGCAATTGTGAGGGAAAAAATACTGACATTTTTCTCTGAATTGTGATAGATATATATAAAAAAAATGTAGTATATTATATATATTAAGTGGTATTCACATTTAAATTTTGAGTGGGAGCGGTCCAGTGACATTTCACTATGGGTGGGGCTACCTAAATGCACGACCAAAACAGAAACAAAGCATTCAACAACATGCCTGTCTCTTGCCACATTCGGATAGGGCAAAAACTCAGACTGGAACCTGGAGGAGATGCAATTAATTCCATCACATCTACTTTACCTAATTATTAGAGCATGCACTGTTAAATTGAAAACTATGAGAAGAATCTAAAGTGGAGGTTTCAGCGTCGCTCTCTGGACTGAATCATCGAGACTGGGTTAAGAAACACTTGCCAAACTATTTCAGAATATCAGTGCGAAAAAGCCATTTTAGAGCAACCAGACTCAACACACTGGTACGAGGAAAAGCATCCAACATTTCCAAGAATCTTCGATTATCAACATGCATTACTTTAAGTGCAGAGCAGTCTGACATGTTGAAGGCAACAAAAATGACCAATCAAAGTTGCTCGGATACAAGCTAGCAACATGAGCACATGCCTAAAAGCCTGTAATGGGCCAAACCACAGGGGGGGGGGAAAAAAGGAAGTTATTCTGTGTCATTTCTTCTTTGGTGAGGTATTCTGAATAAGTCTGTGTTGATGGAAAAACAGGCCCCCTCCGAATAAAGGAAGTTACGGGTGCTGCTACAGAGAAAAGGTGATAGTATACAACATTAAACATCAACATCCTGCTATCCTCCGGGCTAACATCAGACAAATGCTACTTCTTTATTTAGCTTTTGATAAACCCAAGTGCTCCAGCCAAGTGCTTTCGCTGACAGCCCTGCAGGTGATTGTGGGTAATAGATGATTTCTGAGTGTAAAACACAGGGACATTCGGAAGGTGAATGAAATCATTCAGCTCCGTGCAGAGAGGACATTCATCATGCGTTTCGCGGCTCAGATAAGGGACAGTCTCTCTATTCTAAACGCTTGCAGGACGGCAGATAAGCCCGAGCGCTGTAGGCAGGAGCAGGACCTGATTTCACGCCGACTACGTGGTGTGTGTGCGAGCGCAGATGGTGTGTATTTATGAAGACGCTGCCTCTTGCTGCTGGGGTTGTTCTTTTCACCACACCACACCCACCCTCGACTCTGTTGCCCCCACATGGAGAACGATCCCAGCTAATCTGGCTCGTTTGTTTAAAGCCATTTAATGAGGATAATCCCCCCGAGATGTCTCCTCCCTTTCACTGTAGTGCTCGGCATAGAAATACAGGAGAGCCCAATAAAGACGCAATTTAGAAGCACAACAAGGCAGTACAATGTGAGAGGCGCACAACTTCAGAGCTCTGGCTGAAAGGAGCCAGTGTGCCGAGACGAACAGCGGGATTTACACAGTTAAAGACACATAAAGAGCTTGTCTCCGGACCTGTTGTACTCGCACTGTATGCAAGCACACATGCAAAGTGAGTGAACAATATGGGAAAAGCACAAGAGTCCTCTGCTGTTAAACAAGCACAATTTAAACTTTTACCACAGAAACCTGATATGTAGCTAACTAGTGGTTTTAAAAATCACAACACTGCGAACTTAGAAAAGCAAAGCAAAGACTAAGGAACTATTAACCAGATCCAACACATTAAAAATTAATCCATCCATTAAGACAAATCAAGGTCACAACTAGTAGTCGACCCATATGGGTTTATAGCATAAATAATTAAATGGCAAATGAGACATAAAATTGCTTAAACTTCCATTTGGCATAACATTTTGTTCATTTTTACTGAAAACATTTGAGGGGGAAAAAGTCAACCCATACACTAGCCTACTGGGTTGCTTTGGAAGTGACAAGGAGGAACTCACTAATTTTTGTCAGTTGGATGGTTCTCTCAAAACAGCAACCAATTTATCGTCATGGTCAATATATAACAGGATCCAATCAATCATTTAAGAATCGGACATGAACCATTGAGAAAGAAAGACGGATTTTAAAGGGATAGTTCACCCAAAAATGAAAATTCTGTCAACTATCCCTTTAAAGCTAACATTACTAGTAAGATTAAAAACTGTGATTAGTAACAATGGCAAAACTCACCACTGCTGGGATAGCGACTAGAAGCAAAGAGACGTATTTGTATTCAATACATATTAGGGTAAGAATTATGGGGGGGTTTGGGTTGTCTGAACCCCTCAAAATACATCAAAACAAAGGGTTGAGGGGCTTTAAATTATGTTTTCATTTTGAATATAAGTATGTATACGTTTTTAACAACAAGTAACCACAAAAGAGTAAGTTAGTCAGACTGCTAAATAGACGCTCGCGATGTCACTTAGCAACAGTACGACAAACGATCACTTTCCGTTATCATTAGGCTATAGAACATTATATCGACAAACCAGCTAACCTTCTGTCATTACTAATCACTTTAAATATAGATTTACAAACAAACAAACACAAAATGTTTTCAAGATAGTTGACGGTTATCGCTAGGGGCGCCACAAGACATTGCCGTTATCGCGCGAAACTAACCTCAACCGATCTCGCCCCGAAAATTACAGACAGAAAAGGTAGACCCACCGAAAAGTCATACACTAGTTCGTACACTGCATACTAGCTACTACAATCTATTGAATACTTGCTAGTGGGAAAAAATAGCATTACCTGTTAATAATTGCATTAAAAGTTGTAAGAACAAAAAACTGCACTCTAGTTTCGTAATGAATGTTAAAACAGCTATTCACAACAAACCCAATCGGTACATCATCTCACATGCAACATGCGTCTCAGTCAGCCCGGGACGTGCGTCCCGTCTGAAACCAAACACAACCGTGAACTGCTGTATACGGTCTTTTGGAATGTGCAAAGCAAAATATTCCGCGTCAAAACACACAAAGACAAAACAGACTTACTTACCTTAGCAGTACAGCGTCCAGACCACGGATTCCCTTCAGGCTGAGAGGAATAGATTCCCGGTGCACGGAAAGTTCACATGTCACTCACGCACGGAGAGACACAGATCTTCAGTTCCGTGATCCCCGTTACCGAATAACACACTGAACGCTAGCTCCACGCCCAGGTATCTGATCACATGATGCATCCAGGTGTGATTGGAACACACACATGCATCTACACACACCTGGAGGTCTGATCGCGCTCGCCTCCTCCTGCCCGGTTACTCGAGAACGGAGGAACGGAGCTGATGTGTTTGTGTCTCCTCCCCTTCCCCGCGCTGAGAGCTTTAAACCACAGAACAAGCGAAGACCTGATGGAAGAGAGAGCTCGATCTTAAATGCTTTTAATCTAGTGTAGATTAGTGAAAAGAGCATCTCTTCCAAATCTATGATTACTTTTAATGCTCTGGTCTGGCACTTATAAAAAGTGACGTGGTATTACTATGATTTTGGACATGGTAGCATGGTAATATGTTGTTTTGGACATGTAATACCATGCATTTTCTTGATGTGTGGGTCAATGACGTGACGGGTCTTTTTTTTTTTTTTGTCGTCTTAATAATAATAAAAAACAACATATGACATCCAAAGTATGTAAGGTAGTACAACTAGATCTCTTTTATTGAATCCAAAACGTTTTAATTATATTTTGCTACATATAAAAGGTATTTTAAAGATTTTAAAATGTCAAAAGGTCATTCGGTTTAACCGTCCAAAGGCCAATACAGCCATTTCATTAGTGATAAAAATATCTTAAAATGTAATAAATGTATATTTTTTTATTATTCTGGCATGATTTTATAACATCATATATCAACATAGTATAAAATGGTATTAAAATTATGTGTAGAAGTCGTTGCTTTATTATGAGAAAGAATGTCCGGAAAAATTAATTTAATTGATGTCGTTCGGAGTAACCAATATAAAGGGACCATTTTAGATCATGTCATGCGTTCAATATCACGTGACAGGATGTGACATCATTCAGACACCTGCAGAGGACCACATGGTTGTGAAGCAGAGTAACTTACTCTCTTTTAACTATTTGAAAAATTCATGTTTTCACTTGCTCATACGCATGTCCCAAAACATCAGGTCATTCGGTACAACCGCTATAAAACATGGAAAATGTTGTAATATTTTAAAAACTTACTTACTAAAACTTACTAAATATAAAATGTTTGATTGTCCTTTTTTTAGCTAGCTAGCAATCTAACTAACTAGCTAGATATCAGCCTGTTAGCGTTGTTTGAATATATCGTCATTCGGTAAAACCGAAATTATGGTTAAACTGAATTACTTTTTTGGAAAAAATGACAAAAGCACCATTAATTGATTATAAAAACCATATAATATCATTGTTAACACTTAATAAAACAAAATAAAATTAATTATATCTCCATATGTTTTTTATTATTTATTATTTGGTCAATGACCCATGTACCATTATTAGTAGCCTATATACGCGCAGAGACAAGGTACCATATTACCATATTAGATGGTAATATATGGTACTTTGATATATACTATGACATTTTTTGGTGCATGTCCAAAATACTATGGTAATATAGTAGCCTATTTTTTTTGTAGGTGGTTAATATGGATGTAAATATGGTAATCATTCAGTAGCATGTTTTATATCAAAGTACCATGGCGTGATAATACCTTCTGATACCATAATTAGCCTTTTTTGTGTTTTTATATCTGCTTTTAACATTTATGCAGCACAATCAGAATTCAGCTGAACTTCCACTTTTCTAACGGATCAAACTCTATTGTGTGTATCATCTGTCAAAAGTTCAAGTCACCTGTGAAAGTGTAACACAGTCACATCCATCTCCTGTAGTGGGACATGGTGTAGTTTATTCCTGTCAGGGGTCGTACAATAAATTATCCTATTTCTGTCGCTCTGTGTGGGGAAGCAAAATATGAAGTGTTCAATCAAAAACGAGGTGTCAAACCCGAATCTCTATATGGGATTCTATTGTATGGGGCTGTAAATTTGAGAGCTGTTTCTAAATGCTTTCTGCCAGCATTCTTGTGCAGGGCCCAAGAGATTCCGAACAGGTCGTCACATGTACTGGAGATCCAGGTGTCATCTCCAGAACATTTTCCATCTGTATACCCCATACAGCCATGCACAAAATCATCTTCCACATATACACCACCTATTTTTCTAGCTGATATCTGAAAATAATGTCACAATGCAAAAAAAAATGTAAATTTATAGTACATTAATATTTTAATATTATTTAAATAATATAATATAATTCCTATTACAGTGAATGAGATTTATTTGCATTACGGTAATGAGAATGGGAGGAAGGTTGTGCTTAACTGTGTTGAAAATAATGTTACAATGCAAAAAAAAAATGTTAATTTATAGTACATTAATATTTTAATATTATTTAAATAATATAATATAATTCCTATTACAGAGAATGAGATTTTATATACATTACGGTAATGAGAATGGGAAGAAAGTTGTGTTTAACTGTGTTGAAAGTAATGTCACAATGCAAAAAATAAAATAAAATGTTAATTTATAGTACAATAATATTTTAATATTATTTAAAGAATATAATTCCTATTATAGATAATAAGACTTCTTTGAATTATGGTAATGAGAATGGGAGGAAAGTTGTGCTTAACTGTGTAAAAAATAATGTCACAATGCAAAACAAATAAATTGTTAATTTATAGTACATTCATATTTTAATATTATTTAAATAATATAATACAACTCCAATTATAGATCATGAGAATTCTTTGAATTACGGTAATGAGAATAAGAGGAAGGATGTGTTTAATTGTCATGAAAATAATATCACAATGCAAAAACATAATTATAAAATATTACTTTATATTTTACATTAATATTATAATATTATTTAATGAACAATATAATTACTATTACAGATAATTAGATTTCTTTGCATTATGGTAATGAAAATGGGAGGAGAGATATGCTTAATTGTCATGAAAATAATGGAAAAAAATCTTAAAGTGTTAGTTCTCCCAAAAATGAAAATTCTGTCAAAAATATCTTCTTCTGTGTTCAGCAGAAGAAAAACATTCATACAGGTTTGGAAAAACTAGAGGGTGAGTAAATGATGACATAATTTTCATTTTTGGGTGAACTATCCCTTTAATCCCTGCTTTAAAATATAATTATATATGTCTTTCTTTAGATTTTGGGGGTGAAATACAACTTGGACATGTCCTTTACGTCATGTTTTGCTAGATTCTCTTTATTTTAACTGAAACCTGTAGCTGTCCAAAAAGAAAGAGAGAGGCCAAGATCCAGAGCCTCATTGTTTACCGAGTGTCACTTTTGGTGAGTGATTTATGGTTATGCAAATGTGCATGTCTGGGAAGAGAGCGGGCACTGCCCCAAAGACTCATGGGATGAATCAAGAGTGGCGGCCCTGAGTCAGACTTACAGCTGAGGCAGCTGTACACAAGATGGAAGTGTGTGTGTATGTGAGAAAGAGAGAGAGACAGGGAGAAGAGACACGGATAGCAAGATAAGGAAATGAAAAAGAGAGAGATTGGGTAATGAGATCCGTGCAGAGAAACGGCCTTCACTGGAACCATGTGAGTGATGAGTTACAGGCCAGAGCGGACAGACACATGTGCGACTGGATTATTTTTTAAGTGTGACTGGATTGTTAAACAACACAGTTCTGCAGAACAGCACATCATGACGCTGTAACAAAAATATTTGAGTCAGAGGTTAAATCCAGCAATGCATTTCTAAACTACACCAGTCTCTCTTCAAAATAAAGCTGCAGTTTACACAAAAATTACCACTTTTTTTAACCTGTATCGTGCTAATACCATGGTATTCTTTGAAGCACCTTGCAGTACTATAGGCTTTATCATCCACTGTATCTTGGTGCTGTTTTGTAAGTGTTTGCACTGGAGGACTAAGCATTAAATATAGTATATTTTATGATCATTTATATTAATCCATATAGCCTTCAGGTCATAATAGTTGATTTTGAGCCATTAATGACAGCGCTGGATAGTGTGAGACTTCGATATGGCCCTATATGACACGATTGGCTGCACTCTATGTAATGTGTAGTGCTGTTTGTTGAAAGTTGTGTATTTATGCGCACTTTATTTGATGTTGCTGCCGTTTTGCACTGAATCTCCCTTCAGGGATCAATAAAGTATCGTTTCCATCTGTTTATGTGCTCGCGCTCGGCGCCGTTAGAGAGCCCTCTGCTGGCCGAGACGAGCAACAAGAGCTCGCCATGTGTCCTAAACCAGAAAAAAAAAAGGCCTTGGTTAAATTTAACTACCCATAAAAGATGTGAATTCCTCATCCATCCTCTTTCAGACCTTGAGGCATAAAGTCAATACGGCCTTACTGCCGATTCCGTTTTCATAGCCTGATTTATAATGATTTACTTCTCTGACAGCTGAATTTTCCTGCGTCTTTTTTCCCCTCAAAGCTTCAGACTCGATGTGTTCAAGTGAAGGATCTTGGCGCCTGTAAATCGTCCCAGTCAGGTGGCTTCCCGGGGCCGGCGGAAAGATTGTGCGGCAGATGGAGGCTCTTACACGCAGAAAGGTGGCATAGCGTGAGATCGCAGAGTTGAGAAAAACTCATCACACATTCTAGGCGGCTTTTTTTAGACGCACATATCGCTAAAGCGCCGCATCTGATTCATCGCACACCTCTCAGAGACTCCAGTCCCTCTGGAAAAGCGGCAAGTTGACTATTTGTCAAATTTTGATTGGTACAAAACGAAATTCTGAGTAATACAGGGGTCCTTCACACAGATGTTCTTGCATACGTCTGTGCTGTTTTTTTTCTTCCTCAATGTAAATATGCGCTGGACAGACGAGATATCTCGACTGTTGCCTTTTTAACTCTTTCGCGCCATGAGCGCAGCAGATTTATGTCGAGCTAAAAGCTAACCTTGCTTCAAGAGACTTGAATACCATGGTGTTACTATGGAAGCTAAATGTAAAAAAAAAATGATATCCCTGCTAAAATAAACACTTAATCCAGCCATAGTTCATAGTGGTCATAGTTTAAGATGGTCTCCCAAGCTGAAAAGTGTCCAAAACAATGCTACAACCAGACCAGTCTCGCCAGAACTAGCTTAGGCTGGTTTAAGAGGCGTTTTGCTATATAGGGATTGGTATACATATCCAAAAGCACTGTATTGTCATAGTACCATCCTGAAAATTACAAGCTATACTATATACAATGTAAAAAAAATAATAGGCTACACTAGGACAAGGCCATAACCATGTCTTGAACATTGGGGGGGGGGGTCAATTTTTTTTATTTATTTATTTTTATAAAAGTTAAGATTCTAGGTCTAATTCTAGTTGGGAAATAATCATGTTGAACTATTTGAAAATAATATTTGCATTAAAGGATTAGTTCACTTCTGAATGAAAATTTCTTGATAATTTACTCACCCCCATGTCATCCAAGATGTTTATATCTTTCTTTCTTCAGTCGAAAATAAATTAAGGTTTTTGAGGAAAACATTCCAGGATTTTTCTTCATATAGTGGACTTAAGTGGGGATCAACGGGTTGAAGGTCCAAATTGCAGTTTCAGTGCAGCTTCAAAGGGCTCTACATGATCCCAGACGAGGATTAAGGGTCTTATCTAGCAAATCAATCTGTCATTTTCTAAAAAAAATAATAAAAAAAAATTATATACTTTTTAACTACAAATCCTCGTCTTGCACTGCTTTGCGATCCACCATGCATGGCATAATCACTTTGGAAAGGTGATTTTTGCAAAGACAAAGTCAAACACCATTTACAAAAAAAAAAAAAAAAAAGGTAAAGCAACGATATCGGACGATTTTGAAGTTGGAGGAGAAAATGAGATTTTCGCCCTACCGCAGTACTTCCGCCCACGTCACGCATGACCTTTCTGGTGGATCACAGAGCTAGTGCAAGACGAGCATTTGTGGTTAAAAAGTATATACATTTTTATTTTTTTCTAGAAAATGACATCGTTTCGCTAAATAAGACCCTTATTCTTCAGCTGGGATCGTGTAGAACCCTTTGAACCCCACTGAAGTCCACTATGTGGAGAAAAATCCTGGAATGTTTTCCTCAAAAACCTTAATTTTTTTTTCTACTGAAGAAAGAAAGACATTAACATCTTGGATGACATGGGGGTGAGTAAATTATCAGGAAATTTTAATTCTGAAGTGAACTAATCCTTTAATTTGCATTAAAATTTGCACTCGTAGTTTTATTTGTATGCCTAATATGTTGAAAATGCAAACCGTTTCTTGTCTCGTCACACTCAGTTAAGGAATTACCTGCCATGTTTGTAGTTTTTGTGTGTGTGTGTGTGTGTGTGTGTGAAGGCTAATCCTGCTTTTGACCAGCTGCATGTGATAATTGTGTTGCGCAGGTATGCCCGCCCGTGTGCTTTGAGATCAGCTCCATTCATGCATCCACACTTGCATCTGTTGGTTTTGTTCGTCCTGTGTTGTGTCTGTGAGTTGTGTAGCTTTATGACTCAGTGGAGTGAAAGATGACAGTCACTCCTCCACTCAACCTCATTCAGTTCTGGTTTCTTATTCACCCAGATCTAATGCAAAACTTCACGCAGACTTGTACATAAATAACCTGCATTTGGGAAGCCGAAACTGAAATGTCAGTGTTATTTCTAGATAATGATCCCAACTTCACTGAATTGACACACACACACACACACACACACACACTCGGATAACTAGGTTGTTGTCATCACTTTGATCAAAGAGCACGAATGCATCTTTATTTTCATCTTGCAGTCTTCATTTTTAAATCAGTCTAATACCTTATACTGGGGCTTTGCATTGATCTCCTACAGTTTCTTTCAGTTCTCATGCATTTTTGCTACATTTCAGTTGCTTAAATCACAATATTTTATAATATAATTATATTTTATATTTATTTTAGCATATTTATTAGTAATGATAAAAATGATAATTGACTTTTGATCTATTATGCAATATAATTGTTCTATAAAAATAGTAACTTATTAATAATCATAATTTATAATCCAATTATATTTTATAATATAAATAATAGTAACTAAATAATAGGCCTACCAATAATAATTATAATCATAATAATAAAACTTAATAATTATAAATAATTTTATATTAGATAAAAAAAATAATAAGGATAATTAACTTGCTGTACAATGCAATATTGCCCTCTAAAATATTAATTAAATTATTTATTATTAAAACTTCTCTTAAATGTTTTTATTTTATATTTATTTTAGAATATTAATTCATTATTATTATTACTTATTATTTTTGCTCTATAGTGCAACATAATTGTCCTATAAAATAATATATAGTAGTAATGTTATATATATATATATCATAATTATAAATTATATTATAATTGATTTATTTATTTTATAATATCAATAAGTAACTTGTTGACAATAACTTTTGCTCTATAATTCAGTAATGCCCTATAAAATATTATTTAACTTATATTAGTAAAAATAATAATGATAATTAACTTGTGCTCTATAACGCAATATTGCTCTACAAAAATATTATTTTATTTTTTGTAACAATAAGTAACTTAATAATAATAATAATATTTTGTGGTAAATGTATATTTGTATTTTTTATAATATCAATATGTAACAATAATACTAATAAAATTAATAATTATAAGTAACCATTACTTTAATATTTTATATTTGTTATGATATTAATAAGTAATAATAATAAATTATTTTTGCTCTAATGCAATATAATTTCTCTATAAAAATAAGTTTATATATTTAAGTAAATTGTTGGTAATAAGAACTTTAAAGTAACTTACTACTACTAAAACAAAATACACCATATTTTATTTCTTTATAATATTAATAAGTATCTTAATAAAAGTAAGTAACTTTATAGCTTAAAGTAATCCAGTATTTGCTGCAGAGCTGTGAAATGGTGGAGCTGTTCCTACATGACATGAGGAATTTTTATCCTTCAGAGCAGCAGCTATTTCTCACAGAAAAGCAAGAGCTCTCGTGTGGGCATGGTGCAAAACCCCCAGTGATTTCACGGTGCAGCGGGTATGGCGTGGGTGCGGCCCGGCCCGGCCGCTCAGCCTGATCCAGTGCCATCACTCTGCCATCTGTTCATCTCTATTTCCAGCCCTGAGATCCAGATCCAAATCAATGCAGGGATGACAGGGCCCTCAGGCTGCTTTCATATGCGCTTTATCATGTGAAGCTCCATCGTGGACCCACACAGAGGTAATTTTGGTAAAAGAAATACAAAAAAAAAGGATATATATATATATATATATAAACAGAAACTAGCACTAACATCACATTTCTAAAAAGATTTCTAGAACAGCAAGTGTGCAATGACATCTATGACAAACACTGTGGATAGAGAAACTGTACAACAATAAATCAAGACAGATGTGTCCTACATTTATCAGCCCGAAGAACTATAGAATGCATTTCATAAAATAGGTTTGAGAAAGTTCTTATCTGAATGATTAATGAGTTTAAAGAATGCAAACACAAACTTTTAGGTTATGTAGGTCAACGTGAGCTGCAGATCTAGAAACGAAATCCTTCTTATGACTGACGGTTCTGCTGATCATGAAGACTTCATCCTGTGAGTCAAAGCCCTGACAGCGGTCAGTCACAGACTCGTTGAACTCCGTCAGCATCAGCACATTGAACAACCTGACAACCCACTCTTGATAATAACAGCAGTAAGCTGTACAATAATTCTGCATATATTGAAAGAAGTTTCAAGATTGTGGATTGTTTGTCGTTGCAGCTCTAGTGTTATTCGGTTGATGGTTGTCACATCTCATAATTGAGCTGTGGCTGACATCTAGCGGTTGTTAAATGTACTGCATCAGAGTGACGTCGTGATGTCGTCATGCTGTTTTGCTCTTAAATTAGGATTTAGAAGTCTCTTATGTCATATTTCTGGTTGTTTTCTGCTATTACTCGCATGTATAATCAGGTCCGCGGATATTCTTGGATTCACGGTTGCTTATTATTGCTTTGAAATTAAATTCCCCACCATTTGCCGACCTTACGTGTCTCCTGCGTCACTGCGTTCCCGTGATGCAACGCGAACGTAAGCGAAAATATTTTTTTAAATGCTATTTTCGCTTATTTTCACATTTTAGACGCACCACTCAATTGATATCACTACTAATGTCTTCATCGTTTTTCGCTTGGTTAACTTGTCGTGAGCGTAATTTGGTTACCGTCTCTGTAAAGTGTTGCATGTTTGAAGTAATACTGGCCATAAGCAATGTGATCTTTAGCTTTGCGCAGTGGCAGTATCGTAGCCTATGAGGTTTATCCGAGGCGCGATTATTGCTAATTGAAAACTTTACCCAATACCCCGCCGTGACGACTTGAAATATAGTCGGCACTGGCAATTTTTGACGGTCTTTACGGAGACTGATTTCTTGGTGAAAAACAGAAAAATAATTCAAATGAAATATGAAACACAAATATTTTCTATATAAACAGGTAGTGTGTAACGTTGTGTTATCAACGTATGTATTAAGCTTGTGGAGAATGAGGTAAAAGAAAAAAAAAAAAGCACTGTGTTACAGCCGGATTCATTTTTGCCAAAACCACGTGATCTATGACGTCTGAGGCTTCGCTGAAACCACGTGTCTGCTTCGGTATCTGGTTCAAAAGGAGCGAGTCCTAGCGCGGGTTTTCCTTAAAGAGATAGTTCAGCCAAAATAAAATTCTGTCGTCATTTACATTTAAGATATTTTGAAGAATACGGAATATAACCAACAGTTGTTGGGCCCCATTGATTTCAGTGGGGACCATCAACTGTTTGGCTACCGACATTCTTCAAAAGATCTTCTTTTGTGTTCAGCAGAAGAAAGAAATTCATACAGGTTTGGAAAAACTTGAGTAAATGATGACAGACGTTTTACTTTTGGCTGAACTATCCCTTTAATGAACTACCCCCCCCGCATAGGCCAAATTCACTTTGCCTATGATAGTTATAGCCTAGGTATAGTTAAAATGGACATATCACAGATTTAATTTATGCATTTATATTTCATTTTTATCGTGTCTGTGTGTTGGTACTAAAATAAGTGAAATAATCAATGCGACAATTTTTTTATTTTTTAACAAATTAAAACCAGATCGCCGGTAGCACCCCAGAGAAACCCCAATTTCATTGGTTTGTAATACAGCAAATTTTATTGGTAGACACTTCGAGCAAGCCCGTTCATTCGCATTCCTTTATGTAGGAATGATTTGGCTTATACAGAAATATTAGGTGCTAACTCTAATCGTATCTTATTATCTGTTTTAGTTAGGATGTATTGGCTAATGTTTTATTGCACTTAAGACAAAGAACAGATGAAGTTATTGTTTACAAACGAACACTTACAGCACTTCCGGGCACTTTCATGCTGAATAGAGCTGTTTAACGCTTCATTCATTTGACTTCTTCATTCCATATGTATTTGAATAGGCCTAAGACATCGGACAACCCCGAACGCAAACGACGGCTTTTACATTTTAATTATAGTTTATTATTATTATTATTAATCGTTTTTTAACGAGATGATTTGTTGTCCAATGCTTTCATTACTTGGTACAAACAAAAACTATAGGGTATATGCTATATGCTAATAAAATGTTTAATGGCAAACTCATGTTTTCTTGTTTACTTGTTTATATTGGGTCTGTATATAGTTTTTAAAGGTTCATTTTTTTTATAGTAGCCTATAGGCCCAAATAAGTGTCAACAGGTATTAAAAATCCAGTTATTTATTTATCAACCCCCGCATTTTGTTACAATCTGCGTATGTATGAGTGAACATTTATCTCACTATATAGCCATATGTAACTATATTAAAAAAATCATGTGCATCTGTAAATTTGTGCAATATAATGTGAAGACCTGAAAAATACCAAGCAGAGAATTGAACATTCATTGCTTAAATACTTGAGTACATAAATAATAGATCGACATAATAACATCTGTTTTAGTATAAAAAAAAAAAAAAAAAAAACTCTTGCATACACAGTAAATGCAAATATGTATTTTTTCAGCATTTTTATAGGGGTTATACGCAATCTAACTTCCGTATTCTGTAAAACATATCAGATCGCTTCCGGTATAGGTATTTTGTATGTGCTTCATGTAAAAAAAAAAAAAAAAAAAAAAAAGCTGCTTTATTCAAGATAACTTAAAAGGAGCGAGCAAAGATGAGCATAACTGATGTCCCCCTCATATGCAGATTGATATTTAAAAACTTTTTTCATTTTTCTAGTTCACACTAATGTTTAGATATTTAATAGAATAAAACACCTATAACAATGTGAACTAGGTATTTTTGCTGATTACCTTAAAAGTCCATAGATATGCCGTCAGTTCATACTGCTAACACTTTCTGACAAGCGGATGCAATGAGATTAGTTTTCCGGTTTGGTCATGTGACCTTCGACATATACCCTATCCATGGGTTTCAAAGACATCACTTCCGCTATGCAAGCCGCCATTTTTGTATCCGACATAGCAATTAACACAGCAGCGCTTCATTTTTACTGATGATCATCTTTAGGTTCCAGCAAGCACTCATACAACAACACAAAACATTAATAACTATGGTTGTGGCTGTTATATTAATAACATTATAATTGTATACACTATTGTAATAAAATGTTGTGAATTCTTTGGGCTTATTTGCGTGTTGTTACAGGAAGAATGTATCCAAGTTCATGCGTGCATGATTTTGTGCAAATTTAAGTTGTAATATTATGTTTATCTTGTATAAATATATCTTAATTATCCTATATAGGATGTGTTCTGTTGAGTTAATTAACCTTTTAGCAAAGCGCTTCAGTTTATGGGTGTTCTCTTCAGCTTCAGTGCGCACTGCTCAAACAGCAATTATGTTATCTAAATGAGACCATTTGGGAAAAATATGGATATTTGGAAAAAAAAAAAAAAAAAACACCTGTTATTGTTTGTGATCCTTATTTTATTACCTCCAACTGTGTTTTGTCCCTTAAAAACATTTCTACAGTAGTGCACACGAGAATAAGGTGGATATCTTGTACATATTTATCGCCATAAACCGGAGAAAGTGTTACCAAAACAAAAACAAAAAAACTATTGCCTAACTAAAAAATATCATAACATAAAATACCTAAATGCAAACAAGTCATTTGACAACATTACTTAGATGATAAAGAAACAAAATGCATGTGCCATGGTGGATAAATACAATTAAATAGCTACCCTATACGGACAATAAGGAAATGATTTTCATCAAATACATTTTAATAATCAAATATGTTGATGAAAATAATACGAGAACAATACAAGTGCTAGTTATTAAAAATAATGCATTAATGTTTTTGAAAAAATATGAAACATTTTTAATATTACAGTAATAGTAAACATCTTTAATGACTTTTTTTTTAAAATATCATCATTGCTGTTTGAACTGCATACGCACACTGAAGCGAATGAATACCCATAGACTGAAGCTAGAAGGTTAATTAACTCAACGGAACATATCCTATATAAGATAATTCAGATATTTATACAAAATAAAAATAGTATTACAACTATTTGCACAAAATCACAGACAGATGAACTTAAACTACGTAGTCAGAATAATGTAGCTGTTGTGGATACGTTCTTCCCGTAACAACTCCGAAACACAGTAACTAAGCCCAAAGAATTCACAATAGTGTATACAATTATAATGTTATGAATAAGACAGCCCCGAATCATAGTTATTAATGTTTTGCGTTGCTGTTTGGGAGCATGATAATCATCAGTACAATAAAGCTCTGCAGGTTATTAACCTCAACGAAACGCATCCTATATGAGATAAAACAGGCTACTACATCAATTTAATATTTCTCTGACGACTGTTAAAACAGCTAACAGCACCACATATCCCAGGCATATTGTAAACTTGTCTGTGAACTTTCTAGGAGTGTTTCATTGATCTTCCTTTGGTAGTTGTAGCTGCTGTGACCAGACACAAAATGGCGGCGATAAAACACAGTGACGTCACATGAAACCCATGGATTGTACGCACAAAAAATATGGCCAGGGCGTGTGGGCTATTGCCTATTATTGTCTTATTTGTCACCGCGATTTTGCTTTAAAATCTTTTTCTGCTCGAAGAACCCGGAGGTGCCGTACCAAGTGTAACTTCATCTAACGTCTTAAGTTCATCAAAACATTAGCCAAGTGATCGTAATTGAAATCGCCATGGTTAGCACTTAATATTTGTGTAGTACAGTCAAACAGCGTAGATCATTCATAAAGTCATACATAAAGGAATGCGCATACTCGTGCCCCAAGTCTACACCAATAAGCTCTGCTGTATTATAAACCAATGAAATTGGGTGTAGGCGGGGCGACACGTGTTGCCCCGCCCCAATCGTCCAGATCGCATTCTGGGTACGTGCCACTAGATGGACACACCGTATTGAAAAGCCATGGAACGACTAGAGACAAAAAAACGGATATATAGGTCTACATGACAGGGCAATACAATATACGTTTTGCATTTATTTAATAAAAAAAATAAAAAATAAAAAAAACAGTAGTATTGCGAAATATTATTAGAAATGTAAAAAAGCTTTCTATCTGAATATATTTTGAAATGTAGGCTAATTTATTCCTGTGATGCAAAGCTGAATTTTCAGCATAATTACTCTAGTCTTCAGTGTCACATGATCTTTCCAAAATCATTCTAGTATGCTGATTTGCTGCTAATTAAGCAACCATATTTTAAGCAAACAGGATTTTGTTGATATAAAAAAACAGGTCATGCTGCTTAGCAATATTGTGTAACCTCCACCCAGATCCCTTTTCTTGGGAGAGAAGGGGAGAAATCCCAGTGCAAAACAACTTGATGATGATAGTTTCTATTAAAACAGATTAACTCAACATTATATAGGCTAACTCTAAGATTTGCATTCAGATACAAAGCCACATTATGAAATGTATAGTCATTGGTAGATTAATCTAATGTAGATGAATGCTAAAGATATTTAACATTTATTTTTCTGTTGCCATTTCTAATTTCAGATTGACATTAAAATGGACATGACAAAGCTTTAAAGTTTAAACCGTATGATATTTTACTTTGTTTACAAACCCAAACAATGCTTTTAACAACGCTTTACATTCACAGCTAAAAAAACCCCTCATGTATTACCTTGTCAGACTGACCATAAGATGTACTTTGATACACTAAAGAAAAACATTTAAAAAAAGCTTTGTAATGTAACAATGTATAATCAGCAGTTATGATGTTACAAAGAAATAATGTAGTGCAGTGATCTAAATTTTGCATAGGTGAGGTGGCATTGTGTCTGGCAAAGATCATAACGACTGAAGTCAAGTCGGAGTTCTGAACCCAAGCGCGGTTTATTCCAAAAGTGTACAAAAACAAAACAATAACTTGAAAAAATAAGCATAACTTGAACATAAACATGAACTTGACTTGATATGGCATGGACATAAGGGGCCGTGTTTTGAAGTAAAAAAAAAATGCATCCATCCATTAAAAAAAGAAGTAATCCATACGACTCCAGTGGGTTAATAAAGGCCTTTTAAAGCGAAGCGATGCATTTTTTGTACGAAAAATATCCATATTTACAACTTTATAAATTCGAATAACTAGCTTCCGGCGGAAGACCGTATCCAGAATGCGCAAGTCGACTTGCGGCAAATGCGTAACCCCTGATGCAATTTATGACGCAGGATGTAGGAGTATTGTAAGCTTAGACGCCTCTCGCGGTTCAAACAAATAGGGCCGTGCAACAAACTTAAGCTCCTCTTATATCAAAATCCGCCGAAATTTACCTTATAGGACTAAGGATATTTTTAAATATATTGTGTTTGTCTGAAAGAAGATTGTCATATACACCTAGCTTGAGGGTGAGTAAATCATGGGATACTTTTCATTTTTGGGTGAACTATCCCTTTAAGAGCAATAGGTATTCCCACAGCAGCCAATTGCCCTCTGAAGTTGAAGATGAAAATGACGCATTGCAGTGGACAATAACCTATGGTGGCCGAGAGAGCTCAACGCGCTGCAAATGAAGAAAACACATGCAAATAGAAAAAACACCAGCAAATAAAGAAAACATCTTCATCAGTTTGACAACACATGTGCTGCAAAAGTCCACAACACATGCAAATAGAGAAACGTGCTGCAAAAGTTCACAACACATGCAAATAGAGAAACGTGCTGCAAAAGTTCACAACACATGTGAACACTGTGAAGCTCTGGTGAACTCCATGCTCAAGAGAGTTAAGGCAGTGCTGAAAAATAGTGGTGGCCAAACAAAATATTGACACTTTGGGCCCAATTTGGACATTTTCACTTAGGGGTGTACTCACTTTTGTGGCCAGCGGTTTAGACATTAATGGCTGTGTGTTGAGTTATTTTGAGGGGACAGCAAACTGACACTATTATACAAGCTGTACACTCACTAATTTATATTGTAGCAAAGTGCCATTTCTTCAGTATTGTCACATGAAAAGATATAATAAAATATTTAGGGGTGTACTCATTTCTGTGAGATACTGTATGTAATATAGTAATAGTAATGCTTCACTTCGCAAGCACCACTAATAATAAATATTTTTTAGATAATTAAAAAAAAACAAAAAAAAAAACACTGATTCTTCAGATAACGGACAAAATATGTCTTGCCCACAAAGCCCTCTTTATGTTATGTTTATGTTAAAAATAAATAAAAAAGTTACATCTAAAGGAAAGGATGCTCAGGACATGCATTGCTTTTTAAACCATTTTGTTAGTATTATTTAAATACATGCTCTATACTTAGAAAATGCATATAATTTAGCCTTACCTCAGCATGTGGTCACAATGTAAAATTGCTAAACAAAGTGTTTAAAAAATGCAACAAATTCAAAAATATATACATTTATAATTAAAAGGAAGAGATCTGTAATATATCAAACAATACAAAAAGTAAGTCTTGCATTATATTTTCCATTAAAAAATGCCTATCAAAGTTGTGTCCTCACTGTGCGTCAACTCCTTTAGGATCCTCCTTGTCATGACAAATCGAGTTAAAGAGAAGAAATAAGTTCAAATAACTTAATGGTACTGTAATGTTTTACAGTCATCCCCCGTTAAATAGTTGTGGAATAAATCTCGACATTTTTTATATTAAGGCAGCTACAACTAAGAAAGAAAACATAATTGCTCCACTGTACAGTTGTGGTTAAGGTGGAAAAAATGTAATTTTATGTCTGATGGTTGACAAGTGCTCTCAAAAAGTCTATATAATGTGATTTAATATGTTTTTTGCATATGGGGAATTCATCTTATGTTGTTTCATGATTCTATTCACATATACTGTATATTTGGCCCCAGCTGGACCTTTGTCAACTCCGTCAGTATTTGTCAACTCCATTGGTATTTGTCTACTCCATCAGTATTTGTCAACACTGTTAGTATTTGTCACCATCAGAATTTGTCAACTCCATCAGTATTTGTCAATACCGTCCGTATTTGTCAACACTGTAAGTATTTGTCAACTCCGTCAGTATTTGTCAACTCCATCAGCATGTCACCATCAGTATTTGTCAACTCCGTCTATATTTGTCTACTCCATCAGTATTTGTCAACACCGTTAGTATTTGTCACCCTCAGAATTTGTCAGCTCCATCAGTATTTGTCAACTCCGTCAGTATTTGTCAACACCATTAGTATTTGTCACCGTTGGTATTTGTCAACTCCGTCAGTATTTGTCAACATGTCAGTATTTATCACTGTCAGTATTTGTGAACACCATCAGTATTTGTCAACTCCATCAGTATTTGTCACCGTTAGTATTTGTCAACTTCGTCAGTATTTGTCAACTCCATCGGTATTTGTCTACTCCATCAGTATTTGTCAACACTGTTAGTATTTGTCACCGTCAGAATTTGTCAACTCCATCAGTATTTGTCAATACCGTCCGTATTTGTCAATACCGTCCGTATTTGTCAACACTGTAAGTATTTGTCAACTCCGTCAGTATTTGTCAACTCCATCAGCATGTCACCATCAGTATTTGTCTACTTCATCAGTATTTGTTAACACCGTTAGTATTTGTCACCCTCAGAATTTGTCAGCTCCATCAGTATTTGTCAACTCCGTCAGTATTTGTCAACACCATCAGTATTTGTCAACTCCATCAGTATTTGTCACCGTTAGTATTTGTCAACTCCGTCAGTATTTGTCAACTTCGTCAGTATTTGTCAACTCCGTCTGTATTTGTCTACTCCGTTAGTACTTGTCACCGTCAGAATTTGTCAACTCCATCAGTATTTGTCAATACCATTAGTATTTGTCACCGTCAGAATTTGTCAACTCCATCAGTATTTGTCAACACCATTAGTATTTGTCACCGTTGGCATTTGTCAACTCTGTCAGTATTTGTCAACACGTCAGTATTTATCACCGTCAGAATTTGTCAACTCCATCAGTATTTGTCAACTCCATCAGTATGTCACCGTCAGTATTTGTCAACTCCGTCGATATTTGTCTACTCCATCAGTATTTGTCAGCACCGTTAGTATTTGTCACCCTCAGAATTTGTCAGCTCCATCAGTATTTGTCATCTCTGTCAGTATTTGTCAACACCATTAGTATTTGTCACCGTTGGTATTTGTCAGCTCCATCAGTATTTGTCATCTCTGTCAGTATTTGTCAACACCATTAGTATTTGTCACCGTTGGTATTTGTCAACTCCGTCAGTATTTGTCAACATGTCAGTATTTGTGAACACCATCAGTATTTGTCAACTCCATCAGTATTTGTCACCGTTAGTATTTGTCAACTTCGTCAGTATTTGTCAACTTCGTCAGTATTTGTCAACTCCGTCTGTATTTGTCTACTCCATCAGTATTTGTCAACACTGTTAGTATTTGTCACCGTCAGAATTTGTCAACTCCATCCGTATTTGTCAATACCGTTAGTATTTGTCACCGTCAGAATTTGTCAACTGCATCAGTATTTGTCAACACCATTAGTATTTGTCACCGTTGGTATTTGTCAACTCCGTCAGTATTTGTCAACACCATTAGTATTTGTCACCGTCAGAATTTGTCAACTGCATCAGTATTTGTCAACTCCATCAGTATTTGTCACCGTTAATATTTGTCAACTCCGTCAGTATTTGTCAACACCATTAGTATTTGTCACCTTTGGTATTTGTCAACACGTCAGTATTTATCACTGTCAGTATTTGTGAACACCATCAGTATTAGTCAACTCCATCAGTATTTGTCACCGTTAGTATTTGTCAACTCCGTCAGTATTTGTCAACTTCGTCAGTATTTGTCAACTCCGTCTGTATTTGTCTACTCCATCAGTATTTGTCAACACTGTTAGTATTTGTCACCATCAGAATTTGTCAACTCCATCCGTATTTGTCAATACCGTTAGTATTTGTCACCGTCAGAATTTGTCAACTGCATCAGTATTTGTCAACACCATTAGTATTTGTCACCGTTGGTATTTGTCAACTCCGTCAGTATTTGTCAACACCATTAGTATTTGTCACCGTCAGAATTTGTCAACTGCATCAGTATTTGTCAACTCCATCAGTATTTGTCACCGTTAGTATTTGTCAACTCCGTCAGTATTTGTCAACACCATTAGTATTTGTCACCGTTGGTATTTGTCAACACGTCAGTATTTATCACTGTCAGTATTTGTGAACACCATCAGTATTTGTCAGCTCCATCAGTATTTGTCACCGTTAGTATTTGTCAACTCCATCAGTATTTGTCAACTCCATCAGTATTTGTCACCGTCAGAATTTGTCAGCTCCGTCAGTATTTGTCAACTCCATCATTATTTGTCAACACTGTTAGTATTTGTCATGTCAGTATTTGTCAACTCCGTCAGTATTTGCCAACCCATCAGTATTTGTCAACTCAGTCAGTATTTTTCAGCACCTTTAGTATTTGTCACCGTAAGTATTTGTCAACTCCATCAGTATTTGTCAACACTGTTAGTATTTGTCACGTCAGTATTTGTCAACTCCATCAGTTAAGTTTGAAAGAAATGTCTTATGCTTTTTTCAGTTCATTGTGTTAAAATATTAAAACATCAACGGAACTACAAGATATCATGTCTGATTTACCTAAGACCAATGGTTATAGTATGTTTAATATTAAAAAGGAGGTTAGAGAATTAAGGAATTTAGGAACTGGATTGTTCATCATAACACTAACACAAGAAAATTATTTTGAAATAATGTTGTAAAGTAACTGTAAAATAATTATGGAGGGTCAAATTACTCAAAACAGAATGATACATTTATACATTAAAAAAATGTTGAAATATTTTAATTATTATATACAAAATTAAATTGTTAATAAAACAAAAATCATTTAATAAATGTTTCCTTTTTAGCATTATTTTTGGATTGCTTTTTCATTTAAGCACAAGCTTAAACCCTTTTTAGGGTTACAGTTATCAGCACATCACTCAACACTTTCAAAGTCTTTGGTCTTTTTTAGTTCAGGCACATTTTTTCACATCTTATTTGTTGCATGCTTATGTTGCAGTAAAAGATGCGTTGTTGACTCTTGCGGTTGAATATTGACATGAACACGAAAAATGTGCCTAAACTAGAAACCTTTTAAACTTGATTTGGTCTTTATTGTTTGGGCACATTTTTCACACCACAACTAAGGCTGAGCTTGATGCAGTAAAAGATGTGTTGTTGACTCTTGTGGTTGAAGTTATTAAAAACAAAAATATTGACATGAACACGAAAAGTGTGCCTAAACTAGAAACCTTTCAAACTTGATTTGGTATTTATTGTTTGGGCACATTTTTCACACCACAACTAAGGCTGAGCTTGTTGCAGTAAAAGATGTGTTGTTGACTTTTGTGGTTGAAGTTATTAAAAAAAAATGTCACGAACTATAAAAATGTATTTGTAAATGAATAAACCTTTCAACTATGGCTGAGTTCGTTGCAGTAAAATATCTGATGTTGATCTGTTTGAGCGCAAACAAATGCTAAAATGAAAAATGAAAGGTACATTTATTAATCTGTTTGGAGATGTATTAATTAATTCAATTTTTTTATGTTTAATTAACAATTTAATTATGTTATAAATAATTAATATAAATATCTCAATATTGATTTAATCATTTAATTTTGAGTAATTTGGCCCTCCATAAATAATACATCATATATTGATAGCCTTATGTGTGTGTGTGTGTGTGTGTGTTGTGAAAAGGTTAGTGAGACAAATAGAATTCCATAGTTTTTGTAATTTTAACAGAAAAAGAATATAACAGTGCTTTGGTGAAAAACTTTTGTGTAACTTAAAGAGGGAGGTGAACGAGAAAGGTACAAACATCTCACAAACCCTATAAAGAAAACAATTGCAGATTTTTTTCATATGTAATTATATAGCAGAAGTACATCTGAAGTTCACACATCTTTCACTTTTACCTTTTGACACCATTTTAGAAAAAGATTTAATAATCACTGATATCTCAACCAGTCCTTCATGTGTGAAACAAACTAAAATAATGTACAAAAGTCAAATGACAAGATGTTCATAAATACTTCCCATCAGCTTTAAAGGATTAGTTCACTTCAGAATTAAAATTTCCTGATAATTTACTCACCCCCATGCCATCCAAGATGTTAATGTCTTTCTTTTTTCAGTCGAAAAGAAATTAAGGTTTTTGAGGAAAACATTCCAGGATTTTTCTCCATATAGTGGACTTCAGTGGGGTTCAACGGGTGGAAGATCCAAATTGCAGTTTTAGTGCAGCTTCAAAGTGCTCTATGCGATCCCTGATGAGGAATTTTATGTACATTAGGGTTTTATGTTGCATCTTATGTGGTTTAATTATTGCATTATTTTAGTTTTTGTACTTGTGTACATGACACTGTGAGCACCTGAGGGTTTTTTTTTAAAAATACATTATTTATTTATTTATTTACAATGTAGCAACACCTGTTTCATAACTGTTTTAGGTAGTCCTTATATCCAGCGTGAATGAACCACTGTACAGGGGTCTCCTGAAGAAAGTGGCCCAGCAGGCCGGATGTGGCCTCAGGATTAAAGAAGAGCAGCAGAAAGGGCTTCAGGTGGAGCAACTGATGAGAGAGAAGAAACTGTGGTGGGACGAGGTGGCCTTCATGGGTGAGAATGCCATCATGTATGCCCTTTAAAAAATTCCAGCTAAACCCGTTTTAAGTCATGTCATTTCATCTTTATTTGCATATTATATGCCTTTTAAGTTTAACAACATTTTGTATGTCTCCCTATATCTGACACACCCAGTCTCAGTCACTAATGAGCTCATGAGTTGAATCAGGTGTGATAGATATAAATTAGATATTAGATATTAAAGGAATATAAATTAGGATATTTTACTTTAATTTTACAGTTTTTGTTCAGTAGCCGCTTTTGTCAGTCATTGATCCTTTTTTTAAATGTCACCCTGTAACGTTTCCAGAACGTTCAGAGACGGTCATGATGTGGAGTTTTTTTAAGGGTTGGGGGATGTTATCTGGTGGACCTTCAGGAAACATTCAGGACGTTCTGGGAATGTTTAAGGGACTATTACTCTAGGACATTCTGTTAACTTCCCAAATGTCCTCTCTGTAACGTTTTCGTGCGACCATAAAATAACCAAAATAGAACGTCCCCCTAAAGTTACATCAGGAACGTTATAAAATGACCAACAGAGGACCATGTGGGGATGTTCTGTTAACGTCCCAAATGTTTTCTTTTCCAAATGTTCTTATGTGACCATAAAATAACCAAAATGGAACGTCCCCCTAAATTCATATAAGGAACCTTGAACTGCAGCACTTTCTTTACCAAAAGAGGAAGTTTTAGGAACATCCCTAATGTTCTGTATTCTGAGTCAAGCATGGGTGGAGGCTTCTTTCAAAGAGACTTCTTTAAAAAACATTGAAAAATCCTAATTAGGCTACTCCAAACTCTTGACCAGTAAGTATAAACAAATCCAGCAGCCTCCAACAGCTCAATGAACTGCTGAGCAGAGTGACCTACACCAGCACTGTCTACCACATCAAGACCCAAGACCTTGGTACATAACCTGTGAGATAGTTACCCTGCTCGTTGATGCCTTGATTTCCCTAAGCTAATTTATTGTGGACTGTCATTCATTCCAAATACATTGTTAGTTGATTTGTACATGTGATGATTACATCAACCTGGGTTTCTAATACTAGTAAAAATAAAAAAGTTACATTTGTATTGACTAACTTTGTGTACTTGAGCATCTTCTTGGTTATTGATGCCCACATAAATTGGTCTACCCATTTTTGGGGTTGTTATATTTGCATAAAACAGCTCATTTGCCTTTAGTGTCTTAATTCTGTTTTTAAACAGCACAAACAAAAAGCGTCCTCGCTCAGAGTTCACAATTAGTCGGCAGATGTTATCAGAGTAGGCATAGGGTAGGTATTATAACTGGCAGCTGTTATAAATTAAATAAGTAACAGCTACAAAAAAAAACAAAAAAAAAAACCCATCAAAACTTATCTAATTAAAATTTCCACCAAAAAATGGTGGGAAAAATCCAGCATTAGGTATGGTGTAGCCTAAACACAGCTTGATCTGGTCCTGCTGGTTTTTAATTAATTCAATTAATGGTAAAGTGTTTAGTGACTGAACTATTTTGCTGACTACAAACTGACAATAGAATGTGTGTGTCTGCGAAACCTCTGAGCTGTCCTAGACACGACCTTATAGCTTTATTATCTTTATTTCTCTTAGAATCGAATAGAGTTTTTTTCATAAATACATACTGTAATGTGTTTGTTGTATTTTGGTTTAGTTTCACTCTGTTCCGTTTTGTTCCCTATTTAGTCTCCATAGTTGTTAATTAGTTCCACACACCTGTTTCTGTTCACCTTGATTACATTCGCTATGAATTTAAGCCAGAGTTTCATTCTGTTCCTTGGTCCAGTATTGTCTTTTTATTATGTGGTACTTATGCTTTATTCCTGGTAATCTCTTACATGTTTCTTTTTTGAATTTGTTATTAAAGACTGTTTTTGTTCCTACTCCTTGCGTTTCAGCCACAACGTGACAGAAGACCGAACCTAAAAGAATGGTCCTAAAGAGGATTTCGCCGCTTTGTGGAGTGGGTGCTGGTAATCAATGTATCAGCGTTCACCATCGGCCTCGTGGAGGACATCACCAGCCCCACTCCGGGCCCAGAGCCCAGACAGCCATCACCCCACTGCACAGATATGATGCCAGAGCCCAATGCAGACAGTACTAGAGAACAGGACTCAGTCCAACCATCGCCCCGGAGCCCGAGCCCCACAGTGAGTCTGACCAGGTGCGTGAGCCGGCATCGTCATGTGCCGCCGTGGGATTATTAGTGGAGTATGATTGAGGGAATGGGTGAAGATGTTCCCCCAAACGAGTTTCTGATAACAAAAACAAAGCTTTTTGTGCTTGTAATGAAGATACGTTAGAATGATATTCACATTAGAATTCTCTTGAATGTGTATATCTGTGTGTCTGTATGCACAGGGTTTGGTTTATCAGAATAGGCTACCATGTTCTAAAACACAGCTTGAGCTGGTCCAGCTAGTTTTTCCAAAATAAAAGTATGTAAAAATAGAGAGCAATGCACTGTATAATTAATTAAT
Organism: Elopichthys bambusa; assembly: GCA_037101425.1. Taxonomy (NCBI): domain Eukaryota; kingdom Metazoa; phylum Chordata; class Actinopteri; order Cypriniformes; family Xenocyprididae; genus Elopichthys; species Elopichthys bambusa. Next base: position 5,123,636 of record CM074455.1, read on the forward strand.
TATGATAATTTTGAATTACACATTGTGTTGTGCTTTAGGGTTAACAGACATGTCCATAAAAGGATAATGTCTTGGCTAAATTTTCAGTTTTGTATTTTTTTACAGTGTTATACAAAATGTCTTGACTGATAGGCTAGTAAAAAATAACCATAACATCTTTTAACAGAACATATAACAATTTCTTCTAAATCTGTTGTTAGATTTAAATGATGAACACAATTGTTCAAAATATGGTGGCTCCCAGGATGCATTGCGGCATGAAGTATGTCACCATTGTTGAGATCAATATGCTGATTCTGTATGTCTGTATATTTAAAATATATATATATATTCTACAGTGTATTGAAAAATGAAAATTAAGAATGTCTGATCTGTGCCCACAAAAGTTTGTCAATGAAAATCTATTAATATCAAATAACTAAAGTCTAAAATAATTAAAACTTTTGCATCTGATCTTTTCTGCTCATGGTTTCTTTTGCAACTAATTATGTGCTTTAATAAACACTGTTACAAAAACCACAAACTGACTCAAAAAAGCAAAGTCAAACTGCCCAACTTAAGGAAACACTGATCACCACAATGGTAACCACATATTTTAAATAAAACATTAACATCTAAACCTCTGTTAATTCTCAAAAAGAACTGTATGACTAATGACAGAAATAAAGTCAGTATGGTTAGTGAAAAGAGAGATTTAATGTAAACTCGCAGTGGTGTTATAATGTCCAATTGTGAGGGGGGAAAAGACTGACATTTTTTCTCAGAATTGCGAAATATTAATTAACTTTTCACTGGCAGATTTTTTCTTGTCTTTAGCATAAACTCGCTTAATTTTGAGATCCCCCCCTTTATAAGTGCTAAATTCCCTTCCGAACTGAATGGACCAATATCAGGGCAAAATGTCTGAAGCCCAGTTTATTTAGTGGAGTGCGAATCACTGTACTGTACTGTACTGAACTGTGCGCGATGATATGTGCGATCCATTTGAATTTTATCGAGAATTTACTTCTTTAAAACGCTACTGAGCAAGTGAAAAGTAATGTTCTGAAATAGCCACATAAACTAAGACTGATGAAAAGAGGGGAAAACATCATCTTGCACCAACATAAATTAGAAAACTAGACCACCCATACTAGAATGTATCACTTTAAATTACCACAATAAATAAAATAATGTATAATAGATAATCTGTTAAGGGAATAGATTTTTCACTACAGATTTATATACAATTGTGGCATGTTGTAGCTCCAAATAATTATGTAGGTTGTTATTTTTTCATAAATGGTATAGATAAAAAATAAATAAATAAAACAATAGATCCTTATAGTAACAGATGTGACTGTTGAACAATAACATGAACTATGCTACTTTTTCGTAAGGGTAAATGCAACATAGAATCAGGATCTTTAAAGTCTGGACCTTCTGAAATTAGCAATCAGTTTTCCCCATGTGTAAAATGTGTTCTGTTATGATGATTAACCGGAAAAACATGACCTTCAGATAAGAGATGACAGAGCCAAAATCATTTAGAGCCTGATGAACTGTTAAGGAGTAGGAAATAAACAAACAATTTCAATATAAGAAAATGTTAGATAAATTTAGTTTGACTTCCCATGGCACTTTGAAGTAGAATATTTTGTCAAATTAATAAGGTTCCAGCCCATGTGCTTAAATGATATAAAAATACACCATATATCCTATGCAAACAAGCAATTGTTAACTAGACTATTACTTTTTTTGCAGTTATCAACCAAATTTTTATGTGTGAGTAGCACCACAACAGACCATTTTGTAAAAATAAATAAACAAATTAAAATCTTTGAGGGAGTATGCCAACACTTTACACTTCAACCCCCCTCAAAACAAAACTATGCCCTGAGATATGCACTTTTGGGAGGAGGTTGGCAATGGTTAGGGTGGAGCAACTCTCTTTAAATGACAGCGTGCCCTTCTTTCCGGCCCCTTTGCTTGATGCCAGCACATCTGTGATCACATTTCCAGCCTCTTAATCATAAATCAGTTAAACAATTAGTAAAATGTCTGCTGAGTTTGAACTTTGTCCTGGAAGAAAAATCGGGGGCTCCAACCCCTGTTTTATCATCGCTGAGATTGGACAGAACCATCAAGGAGACATAGAAATCGCCAAAAAAATGATCAGAATGGCCAAGGTAAAGTACTGCTTTATCAGATGTGAAGTCTGATACCGTGATGATGCCGGTTCTTTTCATGTTTCACACCATGGGGGGAAAACAGCCCATCCTGAGGGCCATTCACACAGAACACCTTTTTACATTCCACTACACTAACTTTCCATTGTTTTTCAATTTAAACACGTGCTAGACAGATGTGTTTGGCTGTTTGCAGCATCTCATGCAAAAAGAAGTTAAACTTTTTTTTTCTTTTTTTTTTAAATGCATCTCTTGACCTTTTTCATTCGACTGTCCTGCATCTCATGTTTTTAACCGCAAAAACGTGTTCTGTGTGAACTGGCCCAAACTTAGAATCTTAGAAAGTGAAATGTTTTATGTTTGCTCTCAACCAAATCTACTTCTACTTCTCCTTTATTCTCCATTCAGGACTGTGGAGCCGACTGTGCCAAGTTTCAAAAGAGCGAGATCGAACACAGATTCACCAAGCAGGCTCTGGAGCGTCCCTATACATCCCCTCACGCCTGGGGCCCGACCTACGGGGCCCATAAGCACCATCTGGAGTTCAGTCACCAGCAGTACAGAGAGCTGCAACAGTACGCCAATGAAGTTGGCATCTTCTTTACTGCATCAGGGATGGATGAGGTGAACAAATGAAAGAGAGTCCCAACGTTTATAGCAAGAATATTCATGTTAACATGAATTATGATTTGCAAATGTCCCTCAGAGACTCAGTAGATTGAAATGCATCTCATAACTTTTTGTCTCCCTACCTCAATCAGATGGCTGTAGAATTTCTTCATGAAATCAATGTGCCGTTTTTCAAAGTTGCCTCAGCTGACACCAACAATATCCCTTACTTGGAGAAAACCGCCAAAAAAGGTAAAACTCAGTGACGTTGAGACCCATTTCAAATGGAAAGCCCAGAAGCTGTTGTTAAACAAATTTAAGAGAGTTGTTGCTGAAAACTTGTTCTCCCTTGACGGAGGTCTGTCATATTCACTGCCATGGTCACAATGTTCCTCTATTTACATAACATTTCAGACACTATCCACAGTGACTCACAAATGAGAACTGAATCTGAGTAGCTTCTCTTGTGCTTTTGAAATCAGTTATTCTGGAGCACCTGGGCAATTACGTATTGACAGTTCTGATTGGCCAGAAAGCAGAGCGAATGAAAGCTAGAAATCATGGTGTGGATTTTCTGGAGTTTCAAGCTGGAATGGCTGCGTGAACTCATCTTAATGTGTCAATGACTAAAAAATTTTAACCTAAAAAGAAAACCTTATTTTCTCCCAGAAGCAGCCATTTCTTGAAGCTAACATTTAGTATTTGTGTAGGTCGTCCCATGGTGATTTCTAGTGGAATGCAGTCTATGGAGACCATGCGTTGCGTTTACCAAACCGTCAAGAAGCACAATCCCAATTTCACGTTCCTGCAGTGCACTAGCGCTTATCCACTGCCAATACAGCACGTCAACCTCAGTCTGATCCCTGTAAGACACAAATATCTTTAATCTAATCTTCATAATATTCATAAAATATTGAAGAAAATTTAAAAAATGTTAGTAGTAGCAGAGTAGTTTGAAATCTTTTCCTACGCAGGAGTTCCAGAAGGAGTTTCCGGACATTCCCATGGGCTACTCTGGACATGAGACGGGCATCCATGTGTCTGTGGCTGCTGTGGCACTTGGGGCAAAGGTCCTGGAGCGTCATGTGACCCTGGATAAGAGCTGGAAAGGCAGTGACCACGCAGCATCACTGGAGCCGGTGGAGCTGGCGGAGCTGGTGAAAGCCATCAGGACGGTTGAGATGGCAATGGGCTCGCCAATCAAACAGATGCTGCCCTGTGAGGCTTCCTGTCACAGCAAGGTCAGATATAATGGTCATTCTTTGTTTAAAATCAATAGGTGGCTTTTGCCCAATTCTTTATCTCCTTTCTTGCAGTTGGGGAAGTCAGTGGTGGTCCGGAAACCATTGCAGAAGGGTCAGACATTAACTCTCGACATGCTGACAGTAAAAGTGGCCGAACCGCACGGCATGAGACCAGAGAACATCTTCAAACTGGTTGGCAAGAAAATCACTGTGGACCTGGAGAAAGATGCCACCATTTCTGATGCCATAATACAAGACTGATGATCAGACACTCCAAAACTAAAGGGCAATGAAGGGGTCTTATACTTATTAAACCAGAAATATGATGTCTTGTATTGATTTTGCATATGCCTAATGTCTTGCTATAAGTTTGTTCCATGGTGTAACCTGTCTCGCAGACTATGTCTTAGAAATTGTGGTGAATGAACACTATGAAAATATCTTTCTCTCAATCAGTTTTAACTCAACGTTGTCTCTCTATTAGGCCAAGCTGTATTCCCCAACAGCAAGATATAAGTCAAACCACAGAAGATGTCTTAATGAAATGTGGAATTATTATTTAACGTGTAAATGTGAGTTTATTGTGTATTACAGCAATGGCAACACATCTCAAAGACACTTAAATGTTACTTTAGATTTGTTTTACACAAAATAAATATTGTGAAAGGAGATTTGATTGAGTGTGTGGTTATTTGGACCAGACAGCACCAAAGTTCTGCTAATTAATGAGAAAGTATGCTGGTTTCTGGAAACTACTACCTCAGTGAAGTTGGCAGCCCATAAAATGAAATAGGGTTGCGTGGGGGAAAACGCCCCCCTTAAGGACTGCATCATTTTTTTTTCTGTAAAACAAAAGTTAAATGTGTCCAGAATAACTATCATAGTTTTAGTGACAATGACAAAAATTATAAACCAAGTATGAAAAATGTTCAGAGATTTCATGTTATTAGATTTTTAACAAAAATTTAATTTGTACCACAGGTGGGGTAAAATGCCCCCAGTCTGACAAAGCTAGTTGCTTTATACATTTACAGCAAAATCAGATCAGAGGCAGTTTTAATAATCAATAATTATTATTTACAAAATTATAATTTCTTATTTGAAAAATATTGTTAGCTTATGCTAACTGGCTAGCTAACTAGCTACCAGATGCTAACTTTGAAGTAATTTTTAAATATAAAGTCCAAATATTTTTATTCAACCATATAGATTACATTTGATTGAAAAACAAAGGATTTGATGTTCCTTTTACCCCACAGACTATGTTTGTTAAAAAAAAAAGTGGTGTAATCCTAGCCTCCTTAAAAACTGTGGGAAATGTACCCGTGTGAAGAGAAGAAGAATTGATAATGTGAGTGAGTGCAGGTACAATTGAGGAGGAGATGGCATGAAGAAGATGAGTGGGGATAGGGTCAAGCAGACAGGTAGTAGGGTGATTGGAAAGGATGAGTTTGGAAACATCTGCCTCAGAGAGCAAAGAGAAGGAGGGGAGAATTTGTGGGTTTTCTGTTAAGATGTTATTGTCAGTATGTGGTGTGGAGAATTGGCCGCTGATGGTTGTTATGTTATGTGTGAAGAATGTGGCAAAGTCATCAGCTGTAAGAGCTGATGTGGGAGGGAGTGGAGGAGGGCAAAGAAGAGAAGAGAAAGTTTTGAAAAGTGTGCGGGAATCAGTAGAATTCTTAATTTTATTGTGATAGTATGTGGTTTTAGCATTGGAGACATTTGTAGAGAAAGAAGAAAGGAGTGACTGATAGAAGCTAAGATCAGTAGGATCTTTAGATTTGCACCACTTCCTCTCTGCAGCCCTGAGTCTAGACCGATGTTCACGGAGAACATCGGATAGCCAGGGGGCAGAGGGGGTGGCGCGGGCTGGTCTGGATGAAAGGGGGCAGAAGTCATCTAAGCAAGATGTTAGCGTGGAGTGTCAGTAGCATTGTTAGTGTCCAGAGATGAGAACTGATTAGGGGGAGGAAGTGTGGATGAGACCAAAGAGGATAGGTCAGAGGGTGAGAGCGAGCGTAGGTTTAGCCGAAAAGTAACATGTGGTGGAGTTTGTGTTGAGTTAGGGTTCAGCTTGAGATTAAAAGTGATGAGGAAGTGGTCTGAGGTGTGTAGTGGAGTGATCAGTGTATCATCAGTGGAGCAGCAGCGTGTGTACTGTGAAGGAAGACTGAAGCAGGGCAGACAAACAGGGCGAAGAAGGCAGGGCAGACAGCCAGGTAAGCAGGCTTGAAGACCCCCAAGGTGGAGCAGACGACCACCAAAGCAGGTCAGATGGGCTGGAAGATCCGACGAGACGAGACGAGGCTCTGGAAGATCCGACGAGACGAGACGAGACAAGGCTCTGGAAGATCCGACGAGACAAGACGAGACAAGGCTCTGGAAGATCCGACGAGACGAGACGAGACAAGGCTCTGGAAGATCCGACGAGACGAGACGAGACAAGGCTCTGGAAGATCCGACGAGACGAGACGAGACAAGGCTCTGGAAGATCTGACGAGACGAGGCTCTGGAAGATCCGACGAGACGAGACGAGACTCTGGAAGATCCGACGAGACGAGACGAGGCTCTGGAAGATCCGACGAGACGAGACGAGGCTCTGGAAGATCTGACGAGACGAGACGAGGCTCTGGAAGATCCGACGAGACGAGACGAGGCTCTGGAAGATCCGACGAGACGAGACGAGGCTCTGGAAGATCCGACGAGGCTCTGGAGCTGCTTCATGGGCTGGAGCCAATGTGTGCGCAGCCAACACACACCAAATGGCTGTGGCCATAATGGTCAGCACTGTAGTCTCTGAGGGCTCAGGCGTGGTGGCCATCTCAGCTGAGGGCTCAGGCTGGATCCATGCTGTGGCTGGAAACGCTCATAAAAGCCACTGGATCTTGGTATGGCTGAGTGTTCTGTAACGAAGGGGAACTGGACGACAGAGTAGGGGATCCACATGCAGGCTTTATTACAATGAGCGTAGTCGTACAGGCAGAGATCAAACACCAGCAAACAGATCCAAGAGGACAAGGCAAAAGGGTAATCCAAACACAGGCAATGGTCAAGGTAGGCAGCAAACGATCATCAAACAAGGAAAACAGTCCAGGGTCGGAGACAAGGAGACAAGGAGACAAGGAGACAAGGAGACAAGGAGACAAGGAGACAAGGAGACAAGGAGACAAGGAGACAAGGAGACAAGGAGACAAGGAGACAAGTTTGGATACTAGGCTAAACAATACTCAGCAATGTGTGTGTGTTTGAGTGCGGCTTATAAAGTGTCACTGATGGGAAACAGGTGTGAGTGCATGATTGGTTCCTACGTGAGGGATTGTGGGAAATGTAGTCCAGAGTGATGTATAACTGTGTGTGCAATGAAATGGTGAACCGACGACCTCTGGTGGGGAGTAGCAGGAACCAGCAGGCGCCGGATACGTAACACATATGTTGTGATTTTCTGTTTATACCTTTCTAAACCAGCACAGTACGGGCTTTTCCCCATCTCTTCCATTCTAATTTTCACGAGGCTGAATCCAACTTCTTATTCGCAGCTTCTTATTGACGCTATCTGGTCCACCTTAAAAGACGCTACGCTTCCGCGTCTTTAGCTTCTTATTCACGCTCAGCTTAAGGACCGTGTAAAAATATAAAGGCACATAAATTACAGTATAGGCTAATTTTCAATTATTGAACATTTCAGGCTTAATGGACGTGCTTTTTTCCCCCATGCCTTTTAGGGGCCCTGTTGCTACCAGTATTGTGTCTATTTTCAGAAAAGAATAATACACTATTTCGAGTGTAAAATGTGTAAAATTACAAAGGTATATTAAAAAAGTAATTACATCATTCTTTAATGTCATCCTTTAAATGCATTAATGAATCAATTGAATAAAATAATTAAAACAATCTTTATAAACTTCAATATTACAAGGTTACTAGACATTATACCAGCTCCAGCTTGGATCCAGCCTGTTATGAACGAAGACGTCAGATAACCCTAAACCTTTGAATAAGGACTCCAGAACCTTAAACATGGATGATTATGCAACATTATCATGTTATTAGGTTGCTTCGAATGCACACTACTTTTGCTTAAATGGATTATCTTACAACTGTTCTTTCTTATATCATCTCGTAACAGACTGTTGTGATTTTGTAACATAGAAACATGCATTTTCTGTAAAGCTGCTCTGAATTATGTATAGTGAAAAGCGTTATACAAGTGAATGTGAATTGAATTGCATTGAATCGAAAGAACTCTTGCATTGTTGGTTACTGTGCCATTTTGAAGCTATGGACCCAATCTCACACTACAGTTTGAAGAGTCATCACATTGTTGAGCCATTTAGGGTTGTTATTGGTGTATTATGTCCAGTGTGCCCAATTGACTGTCACTATGCAACATTATGAGCAATGTTACTGTAGCGTTATGAAGTTATGATCCCATGATTCTGAGAGATATGACATACAGTTACATGAGAAATTGCACTATTGGCCCAAATGGAGGCGCTATATCTCCGCTGCCTTTGAGGGTGCGTTCAAATTTTAACTGGAACCTTATACCTAGTGCACTTGACTGTCACCATGCCAAAATATAGACATTGTTATTGAAGCATTATGAAGTTATGGACCCATACATTTTAAGTATACTAAAATATAAGGTACTTTAAGGTACTTTTAGGGTTTTTATGTCATTGTCCATTGTGCAAAGAGATAACGACTCGCTTTAAAGAACTGAAAATAAATATAATCCAGCATTAAACAAAGTCATTTATTTATCTCAATGGTTTTCTACGTTTTTTGTTGTTATATTATGTAATATATATGACAACTTTACGTAATTTAGTACCATTGCCGTCGGCCCATTTGGAGGCGCTATCAATTTCCTATAGCTATATATATATACCTTCACTATTGAGTCAGGATTTCGCCGAGATTCTTTGTGTATAAAGTAACTTTTTTTTTTTGATGATAAAACTTAGCTTTTTGCAGTAAGGGTTTATGCAAAATACATCAAAAAATAAACCTATACTCCAATTACTAAGTAGCTACACTGTGATTAACCATGCTGGATGACTCCTACTTGCATTCTAAATAACGTTTAGGCCTGTTGTGTTATTAAAAAATTTTGGGGAAAAAAACTTGAATTGGCTATAATGTGTAGGAAAGAAAATGTATTGAAGCCTAATAAGTTGTCTCTTTATGGGAACTGTACATAGGTTCTGATGTACAGACATGACTTTCACATTTTGTACCCCACAGTTTTCTCCCCACGACGTTAATTCCGAATATCACTCACTCAGTCACCCAAAATAAATAATTAAGCAACAACTATAACAAAGAAAGAAAGAAAGGATATAACAATGTTAACTCTGAGGATAGATAACTATCTAAAATTAGTTGTAATTTCAGCTCCTTTAGGATTACTGTTGAATTACGCCATATTTCATTTATTCATACGTTTTTTCAGGTACTCATATATTATTCATAATTTCAGATATTTCTGTACCTGTTGTCCTTGCAGGTTCAAAGTGTTTGGAAAGGTAACATCACTTAATAGATTTTGAAAGTTATTTGTCTTGGTAATAATATTTTGTAATGCTGTCATCTTAACCGTAATGTATCATAACCATAATGTCTTGATATGTATCTGTGAGTGGGGAAGAAATTGTAACAGAAGTATCAAAATTCTGGGGACAACTATTGTTACAATACAGAAGGGGACAGAGACACTGGAATGCAGGTAACAGATGTTTATTGAACCACCAGTTGAGTGACAGCAGTGCAGGTAAGTGAGGGCAGATATGGCAGGTGACAGATATGGATACTTGAGTGATACTGTCCTTTTACTTTACCGAGATCGCAGGCTGGTGACAGACTGGAGCAGAGAAGACACAGATGAACTCACACAAGACAGGGAACAACACAGGAGACTTGGGAACAACACAGGAGACAGGTAAGTATCTGGAAGGAGTCCTTGAGGTAAGCATGTAGGTACGTCTAGATGCTAACGAGACCGGACAGTGACTGTGTGAGTGCGTGTGTCTTTTGTGCTGCTGGTAATTGCTGTGCTGATGGGATGCAGGTGTGCGTGATTAGAATTCGGGTGACGGAGTGGGCTGTGGTTGGGTGATGTTGGAGCCTGGCGTGTCTGTGACAACTATGTCATTCTCTATCTATACCCAACAATTTTAATAACAGAAAGAGACTTCACAAGATCACACTGCATATTAAGGTAAGTAAACCTCTCTTTCTCTGTCTGTCTTACTGTATGTTGTAATCATTTGCTTTTATTTTTACACATGGACATTTCCAGAAGTGGAAGAGGAAGAAGAGAGTGAAAGAAAGGTGCACACTAAACAGTGCACCACTGAATTTCAAATAAAGCTATCAGACGATGAGTGGAGCAAAATAAAACCCACCCAAAGACGAGGCTACAGAATCCTGCAGCGTGGATGGACAGATATGCTGTCAGAAAAAATTGGTCAGATGATCAACTGTGTTCTGGCTTTCTCATATAATAAAGTCATTCAGTCTCAGTCAAGAAAGAGGCTGAGTCCATACTGGCATTTGATTTACACATATTGGAAGAACCTGCCAAAAATGCAGAATGCGTTTTGATCAATGTGGAAGTTTCTGGCCAAATAGACCATTCAAAAGGCCTTACATTTCGAAGACGCACTAGCAGTAGTGAAAAGGAAGCGTTGAAGGTGAATCTAAGAGAATTCACACCTATGCACCTTCACACCAAAAAACGTGCTGCTGCAGATGAACAGAAGTTAATTGAGGGAAACACAAATGAGGTGCCTCCGCTCCGCTCAGTGAGAGCAATCTTGAGACTAGAATGGACACAAATCAAATTCAGAAAGAGCAAGACTTGAACCCACATTTCAGTCCTCTACAGCACCAGTATGTACAGTATGTGGCAATTTCCCCTTTTATAACTGTAGGAAACTTTTTCCTTGTCGAAGCAGAGACCAGGAGATGTCGGGATATCTTTCAAGCAGAAGTTACTCTTTATTGAGAAATGCGCTGTGCATCGCTGTAGTCATCCAAGTCTTACTAAGGCAGTGTACATTGTAGTGTTATAGGCATTCAGTGGGCAGTCCTTAAAGGTATTATCCTTACACACAGCCTTAGAAGTGACCACTAAAACAAAAGCATGTAAAGACAATACAGGCAATTACCCCCGACTGTGTAGATAATAGTACCCCAAATGGTATTGTTACGTATCCGGCGCCTGCTGGTTCCTGCTACTCCCTACCAGAGGTCGCCGGTTCACCATTTCATTGCACACACAGTTATACATCACTCTGGACTACATTTCCCACAATCCCTCACCTAGGAACCAATCATGCACTCACACCTGTTTCCCATCAGTGACCCTTTTATAAGCTGCACTCACACAAACACTCATTGCTGAGTATTGTTTAGCCTTTATCCAACCTTGTCGCCGTGCTTCCCTTCCCTTCCCTTCCCTTCCCTTCCCTTCCCTTCCCTTCCCTTCCCTTCCCTTCCCTTCCCTTCCCTTCCCTTCCCTTCCCTTCCCTTCCGACCCTGGACTGTTTTCCTTGTTTAATGATCGTTTGCTGCCTACCTTGACCATTGCCTGTGTTTGGATTACCCTCTTGGATCTGTTTGCTGGTGTTTGACCTCTGCCTGTACGACTACGTTCAGTTTAATAAGCCTGCACTTGGATGTTCAACTCCGTCATCCAGTTCCCCTTCGTTACAGGTATAAACAGTAGCTGGTTCAAATGCATAGGTGCTAATCCAATCAGTCTGACAGTACCATCAATACCTTCACATTATCATAGAGACAAAGGTACAGCTGTGTCTTGAGCTTGTCATGCCAAATAGTCAGGAAGTGCATAAAGACAAAAAGTTAATGTCTCAGGCACCTGGGCTGGCTGACTTGATCTCCTTAGAATGTCATTATCTTTACCTCAAAATGTAAAACACAGTGTACTTCACCTTAGTATTTCATGTGATGTTATGTCAGGACGTAGGATCAGCAGATCTTAAACAGATTCTTAAATTTGTAATCCCACATAACCCACATAATCAACTCCAACTTCTAAGAGACTTGCAGAAGAAAAATACTCTTCCTCTGTAGCTTGATGCAACAGGTACTGTTGTGGCCAAACCTGAAGACTGTAAAAGTGTTCTCTATTATGCACTTTGCTGTCCTGTTACATCAACCACAGAAACAACAGTTGTCGCAGTGTCAGAGATGCTCTCATCTGATCAAAGCACACCTTCTATCCAGCACTGGCTAACCTGTTTTTCGCGTGATTTCTTTAAAATGCTTAAACAACACCTCCAGCCCCAAAAGGTTGACACAGATTTCAGCTGGGCAATGATTAATGCATGTGTACATGCTTTCTGCCAGAATGACATACACATGTACCTGCAGCGATGTCTTCAGGTCAGTGAAGGCAAACAACAATGCTTTTTCACTGTTGTGCACATTTGTGCTGCACACATGACTAAAATACTGTGCTGCAAGGTAGCAAAGGTGAAGTGTGTAAAGCAAACGAAAGACCTATTTTTGTATTCAATGGCACTGCTGCAGAACGCCACATCACTAGATGAGATTCAAGCTTTGTTAACTGACATGTGTGCAGTTTTTACTGAGGAAGCAACTGCACACTGCCAGGAGAGTTTGAAAAACCTGCAGACTGCTATTCAAAATCAGGCAGTTATTGCAGAACAAAAGAAGCAGTAGTCTCAGAAACGACACCAAAGACAGTCAGACATGACTCCCCATTTGTTAAAGTCTTTGAGGGTATATTCACAGATACCAAGAGAAAGAATGTGAAAAAGAAGGGGTTGAGCACTCCCTCAAATCCATACTTCTGCCCAGGTTTGATTGATGTAGTCCGCACATACATCGCAACACTGCCACTTTGGACTGGAATAATGTTGAAACATTTAGGGCAAACCAGAGACACAAACAGTCAAGCAGAAAATTGGTTCCGCACCACCAAAAATATCGTCCTTAAAAACAAACTCCACAGAAGGCCTGGAGATTTCATCCAAACCATGCATCAATTCATATCTGGTCGAATGCGTGGTGTCAGAGTAACAGAAATTTGGCAGAAAGTAATGGAGGAGAAGGAATTGGAAGAAATTGACAAACCATTAAGTCAGGAGGAGCAATGGAGGGAAAAAAAAAAAAAACAGAAGAGAAAAAAAATCTAAATACTACAATCTCCCAAAGGCTCAGATAATCAAGTAGGCCTCTTGCACATCTCCTCCATGGGCTGCTAGGACAGCGGTTCATAACTATGACAAACACATGCACCATCGACAATTTGCTGTACATTATGTACTTAGCAATGAAGACAAGACCATTCATTCTATCAGAAATTGAGCAAATGAAAATGAAGGACAGTTGGATGAACACATTGTTGGAGGTCTATCAACACTTATCTGTTGGGTAGTGGTCTCAGGGCAAGATCTCCCAGCTAAAAAACTTGGACTGTTTTAAAGGAAAAGATCTATGGAATGCATTTGGATCTGAAGGTGACTATGTGGTTTGCCGTCTAGACTACATCCATCACAATGAAAGACTGTCTGTATGTGACGCTCGCAAATGTCCTTTCCCTGAGTTCCCAAAGCTTTGCCGGTCTGTTGCTGTACTGAAAGTAACCCAAAAGTTTTATTTTATAAATATTTTGTTTTCATAATGTCAGTAAAATGTTATGCCAGTACCATATGTTATTGACATTGTTTTTAAAACAACATTTCAAAATAGGTGTTTTTTTGCAGAATGAAACACGATGCATTAATAGATGGGGGGTGAAAACATTTTGAATTTGAAGATCAAGGTAAATTGTACATAATTTGTCTTTCGGGAAAAATGTAGGTATCTTCTGTCGCTTCTGGAGGGCAGTACTAAATGAAAAAAAAAAAAGATATTTCAACAAAAAGAAAAATGTGGACATCTTTATCCTGTTCAAATGTTTTCACCCCCCGGCTCTTAATGCATCGTGTTTCCTTCTGGAGCATCAGTGAATGTTTGAACCTTTTTTTAATAGTTGTGTTTGAGTCTCTCAGTTGTCCTCAGTGTGAAAAGATGGATCTCAGAATCATACAGTCATTGCTGGAAAGGGTTCAAATATACAAAAGATGCTTGAAACTGAAGAATCTGCAGGACCTGGAGGATTTTTCTGAAGAACAGAGCTCAGTTTAACTGCTCAGAACAAACAAGAGACTCATGAACAACCATCACAAAAAAACAAAACAAAAAAAACAAACAGTCGTAGATCATCCAGGTAACCACACACAGTATTTATATATATATATATATGTATATAAAATAAAATAATCATCTAGTCATCTAGTCCGTGGCAGGTCTTAAAATTTGGAAAATACAACCTTAAATGAACAACAACAAATGGCATATCACACCGTATCATTATTCAAATAACAAAAATAAAGACAAATTGGAAAAACCATGGGGGAAAAACTAAGGTCACCCTATGATTCAGTTGCTTATAGATCCACTTTTAGCAGTAATAACTTCAAGTAATCATTTTCTGTATGAGTTTATCAGTTTCTCACATCATTCTGGAGGAATTTTGGCCCATTCTTCTGTACAAAGTTGTTTCAGTTTTGAGGTTTGTAGGCATTTATTTTTCAGTCATTCTGTTGTATATTTACTGGCGACTAAGTATTTCCCCTATTGCTTTTCCATTTTTGCCCAATTTTCATTAAACAAATGTGTGATATGTCATATGTTATTGTTTTCTAATGTCTTATTTTCGAAACTTTAAGACCTGCCAAGGAACAGATGATTTTTTTATTATGCCCTGATACAGTAAACCATTTAATTGGGTATCTTAACTTTTTCACATGACTGTATATATATATATATATATATATATATATATATATATATATAAAGATATAGATAGATAGATAGATATGTATGCTTTTACGTGTGTGTGTGTGTGTGTGTGTTTGTTTGTTTCACAGAACCATGCACTCAGAAGTAAAGAATGTACAGTGGACACAGTGCAATACCTGTCATGCTTGGCTTCACACAGAATGTGCAGGAATAGATCTAGCCACTGACACATCATTTAACTGTGGGTGCCACATGAAACTGCCCTATTGTTTAAAAAGGTTGCTCAGTTAATACGTAACGTTCATGTGATGTAAAACCACAAAGCTGATGCCATAACTGCTGTTTTATCTTAGAACAAGGACTGCTGCGGAATAGGGCATGCTGGAATGTATCTTGATAGATGAAGAGATTCAAGTAAATGTTACAAAATTGCTCATAATGTGGCATGGTGACAGTCAAGTGCACTAGGTATAAGGCTCCAGTTAAAATTTGAACGCACCCTTAAAGGCAGCGGAGATATAGCGCCTCCAATTGGGTCAGTAGTGCAATTTCTCATGTAACTATCACATCTCTCAGAATCATGGGATCATAACTCAATAATGCTACAGTAAAATTGCCCATAATGTGCCATGGTGACAGTCGAGTGCACTAGGAATAAGGCTCCAGTTAAAATTTAAACGCACCCTCAAAGGCAGCGGAGATATAGCGCCTCCATTTGGGCCAATAGTGCAATTTCTCATGTAACTGTATGTCATATCTCTCAGAATCATGGGATCATAACTTCATAACGCTACAGTAACATTGCTCATAATGTTGCATAGTGACAGTCAATTGGGCACACTGGACATAATACACCAATAACAACCCTAAATGGCTCAACAATGTGATGGCTCTTCAAACTGTAGTGTGAGGGTACAGTAACCAAAAGTAGTGTGCATTCGAAGCAACCTAATAACATGATAATGTTGCATAATCATCCATGTTTAAGGTTCTGGAGTCCTTATTCAAAGGTTTAGGGTTATCTGACGTCTTCGTTCATAACAGGCTGGATCCAAGCTGAAGCTGGTATAATGTCTAGTAACCTTGTAATATTGAAATTTATAAAGATTATTTTAATTATATTGATCAATTGATTTAAAGGATGACATCTTTTAAGGTGGACCAGACAGCGTCAATAAGAAGCTGGATTCAGCCTCGTTTTTCAACCTAATAGACGAAGCAAAACAAAATGAAAACAGCAACAATTACAATATTAGTATATTCTATATATTATTATTAATAATAATAATAATATTAATTAACTAAGCAATTAAAATAGATTATTAGTAACAGTATTGAAGAAACTATTCACGTTAGGCCTAGGCCTACTTGTCTTCTATTTTAAGTTCTCTCTCATTCCGCTCTTTATAACTTACAGGTTTGTTTTTCTTCCCAGCGATGTTTTTATGTCCTTGCTTTAACTTGATAGGCTACTCTTCAGCTTCTATCTGTCGTATGAAGAGTTTTGTTTTTATGTTTCATGTTTTAAAACACAAAACATGTTTTGGCTACGTCTCTGGTTTAGGGTTTAAACTAAAGAAGTCAGAGATCGCGGAGGGATACGAGAGACTTAAAAGTAGCACCGGTTGCTCGGCTCAGGATGATTAATTGACAGATAATGACGATCTATTTGTTATGGAGGAACGGCTGTGATCGTTAAACATATGCTTTTAAATCTATCAAACTAATAATCTAACGAATAAATCAAATTATTATCATAAAGGTGTCCAATCTGCATCCTCTTCTCTGTTCCCTCACTTAAGTTTCTGTGCGATGGAGAGCAACAGGTGCTCACAGGAGAGTTCTGGTTGTTGCCCGTCCTCTGGACACCCTCACCGGGCGGCTCTGATTCTGGCCCGGGGTGGCAGTAAAGGAATCCCTTTGAAGAACATCAAGAATCTGGCCGGTGTTCCTCTCATCGGATGGGTTCTGAGAGCTGCCTTGGATTCAGGAGTCGTTGACAGGCAACTACATTTGATCTTTTCTGAATTGTGTAATATGGCGGCTTTAATGTTTTTTGTTGTTCAGTATATGAGTATGAGTAAACTTAAACTGGGAAAGGAAATGTTTGTGGTGGATTTAAGTTTGTGGTCGTATTTAAGGCTCAATATTAGAGATGGCTCTTTTTACGAAAGATCAGAATTTTATAGCCTAGGCTACTTGTTCCTTAATTTAGTCTCCGCCACGGAATAAACAATAAAAAGGTAGTCTAATTAAATAAATAAATAAATAAAAATCTAACTTTTTTTCCAGCAATTGCGAGTTTATTTCTCACAATTTTGACTTTTTTAAAAAGAAGTCGGGGGGGAAAAAAGTCGCAAATAGCCAAACGTAGGGCTTACGCTTTTTGTTTTTTATTCCGCGGCGAACTTCCATTTTATAGCTAAGATTAAAATAGCCTTTTATTCTTAATTATTGTTTTTGTTAGTACAATTTAATCATAAAAAAAGTTTTTTTTTTTTTTTTAAATGACTGATGTTACTATGTGTGGCAGCGTGTGGATCTCCACAGATCACGATGAAATTGAACGGGTCGCAAAAATTTGGGGCGCGAAAGTTCATCGCCGCAGTCCTGAAGTTTCCAAAGATTCTTCCAGCTCTCTGGAGACCATCCAGGAGTTCATCCGACTAAGACCCGGTGAGACAGACCTTCATCATGTTACTTTTTAATTTTATGCCTCGCAAACAAAAATGATCTAACTTGCTAACGTAGATGAGGTTTTGTACTGCAAGTATGACATGTATGCTATAATTTTTCTGCAGACGTGTAATGAACTCATGGAGTGAAAGTGTGTGTGTGTGTGTGTGTGTATATATATATATATATATATATATATATATATATATATATATATATATATATATATATATATATATATATATGTGTATATATATATATATATATATATATATATATATATATATATATATATATGTGTATATATGTGTGTGTGTGTGTATGCATGAATACATAGGAATATTAATGTAACATGCGGTCTAAAACAAACAAAACTATATATATATATATATATATATATATATATATATATATATATATATATATATATAATTTTTCTGTTCAAATTACAAAAAATATATATATGTATATATGTGTGTGTGTGTGTGTGTGTGTGTGTGTATGCATGAATACATGGGGATATTAATGTAACATGCGGTCTAAAACAAACAAAACTATATATATATATATATATTTTGTGTGTGTGTGTGTGTGTGCAATTTGAACAGAAAAATAATATTACAGTGCTTTAGTTAAAACCAGTGAACTTTTATAGCATATTTAACAATGGAATTCATGTACCTTTTAAGATTTTTTTGAATGTAGTTTTCCATGTAAATATATGTAACTTTAAATATTTTAGGAAGCAAAAAGTATGGATTATAATTTGCAGAGAAAATTATATTTAACAAGGAACATATTGTCGAAATGTTGTGATGTTTTATAAGCAGTATGAATTTGTGTAACTTAAAGAAGGAGAACTGGAATAAAAAAAAAAAAACACTTAAGAGATGTAAGATATTTAAAGGTTTGCCTTTATTAAAAAACATTTACGACCCAGAAATGCATCCAGCTTTATTGTATTCATCATTTAATTTCTCTCTGCGTTTCAGAGGTGGATATCGTCTGTCATATTCAGGCTACGTCTCCATGCCTGCACCCTCATCACATCAGAGAAGCCCTTCAGATGATCACCGAACAGGGTTGTGACTATGTGTTTTCAGTGGTGCGCAGACACCAGTTTCGGTGGGAGGAGGTGTACGAGAAAGGTACAGTCTCATGAAAACATCTCACAAACTCCATAAGGAAACAAATGCAGATTTTTGCTTTGTATGAAATGGTTAATTTGTTACTAGGCATATAAGGACTTTATGACACTCACTTATCTATCAGCATATTGTAAAAACAAAAGTAGGTCACATTAATATACTTAGATATCACATCTTAGATCTGTATGGCGCCTAACCCTGTCGCTATGATAATAGCAGGAACTACATCCGAAGGTTTACACGTTTTTATTGTAATTAGGGAGTAAGAATCCGACTCCTCTGAACATCGATGTGGCGCGCAGACCTCGACGCCAAGACTGGCCTGGGGAACTCTATGAAAATGGCTCTTTCTATTTTTTTACGAGAAAAGCCCTGGAAAACGGCCTTAAACAGGTGGGTCATTATCAAAATATGGTAAAAAACCTGTCCCTTGACTTCTCAGTCATGGAAATTAGAATAATTTAATATAATCAAATTTAAATTACCCTAGAAACACCATCTAAAATAAATTTTATTTAACATTTTACACAATTTTATAATACACATTTACATTTTTTTTAATTATTTTTCAAGTGCCTGAAAAGCCCCTTTCCCTGGTACACCAATGACATTTACAGTTATTTATTTATTTCTTTAATTTTTATTGCCTTTTTCTGTGGCTAAGCATTAATCCAAAATCCAAATGGGGAAAAAAAAAACGAATCAAAATAATTAATGAATAATATAAACAATTTGAAAAGAACGCTTGTCCCTTGATTGATTGATTGTCATTGATTTTATCAATGTTAAAAACATTGAAAATACAAAAAGTTTGAAAAAGGTTTGTATAAAAGTAAAAAAAAAAAATATAAAAATTAGTGGAAAATTACTTCTGAGGTAAAAGTTCAGAGTAAGAAGAGGCACCAAAAAAGTTTGCGTTTAAATTTTCGCATGGAAGATTTTCTTTGAAAAAAATGATTTGACATTATAATTTATTGATTTGATAATTTATGATTAGATCATTTTGACACCATCTTAGAAAAATATTTAATAATCACTGACATCACAACCAGTCCTTCATGTGTGAAACGAACTAAAAAATAAAGTACAGAAGTCAAATGTCAAGATGTTCATAAATAATTCCCATAAAAGCAAAACATCTTGTAAACTGAGAAATCAACATGACCCATGAGCAGGGCCGGCGCTACCTATAAGCAGAGCAGGCAGTTGCCTAGGGCCTCGGGCATGGAGGAGGGGCCTCCATTACTGTAACATCCCCCTAGCAAAATACTAGGCTCTTTTTCACAGTTCACAATTCACAGTGACTCTCACCTATAATGAAACCAACTATTGTCACCATATCAAAGTGGGTCCCACCTTCTGAACACATTAAAAAAAGTTTAATTTTTCAACATAGCTGACGGACTTTAAGTAATTGAATTATAATTGCGCCAAAACGAACATCCTTCGTGGGGTGCAAAGCGAAAGGCTAAACAGGCACGCAAAGAAGTGCCGTTCGTAATGTAGGTGTGCGAGTTATTATTTCTTTTGGATTGATTGTAATGTATTTAAAAATAAACGTGTTCGTGTTGTGCGTAATGAATGACTTCGCGATACTGAAGTAAAAGCAAAGTTCATATTCAAAGTCAAAGAGCTTGTGTTGGCTATTACAGCACTAGAGTACTTTTTTAATGTTTCAAAAACAGTACCTCAACTGTCTGTATCTTTTAAATTCTGCTGTTTACATTACTGTTCTACCGTAATACTTTCAGTTTTCAAAACATAAATATTGTTGTTATATTTATTGAAAAATAAGCGTACAATTTTATAAAGTAATTA
Organism: Elopichthys bambusa; assembly: GCA_037101425.1. Taxonomy (NCBI): domain Eukaryota; kingdom Metazoa; phylum Chordata; class Actinopteri; order Cypriniformes; family Xenocyprididae; genus Elopichthys; species Elopichthys bambusa. Next base: position 5,144,141 of record CM074455.1, read on the forward strand.
AGTATTTATGCTTAGTAGTTTGTCTCTTTCACTTTTACTATATAGTAGATTTTTGTAGCCTATACACTCTTCTGTGGTTACATGAAGAACCTGTAAAATCCACAGAATATTTCCATAACACAAAAGGTTCTTTACTGTGGAAAAAAAGTCCATAAGTAATGTTACATTGTTTTAGAATGGTTCCATTACTGTTTACTGAAAGGTTCTTTGGGGAACCAAAAGTGGTTATTTTATGGAATCACTGTGTAAAAACTCCCTTTTGGAACCTTTATAAGTATTGCATACTTACATATACAATAAATATGATAATATAGTTTAAATTGGTTCAACAAGAGGGGAAAATTTTCTTTCATTTTACTGTAGGCCTAAATGGTTTGTTATCCCAAATAGTGTCTGTGTGTGTTAGGCTACTGTAAATAAATTACTGAACGAATTACTACCAAAAAAACAATAAAAAAACAAAAACATGATAGCATCCTCAACAAACAAATAAGAGATTACCTTAGTTAAAGTTTGATTAATATGGACATATAAAAATAAAACAAATATATAAATGTGTATATAAAAACATACAAATTTTAATAACAAATGTTAAATAAAAAGGTAAGGAATAATATTTGTTTCAAGTGCTTTTTACTAGGAGGGGTGTGGAGCGGGGGGGCCTCCATCATAAAGTTTGCCTAGGGCCTCCAAATGTCTAGAACCGGCCCTGCCCATGAGAGCTCATGACCTCAAACGCTCTGCTTCAGATATTTTGATCTGTTCTGTATGTTTTAGTTGGACAAGATCGCTTACTATGAGATGCTGCCTGAGCACAGCGTTGATATTGACGTGGACATCGACTGGCCTGTCGCTGAGCAGAGAGTTCTGAGGTGGGATATTTCAACAAACTCTGTGGCTGGACAAAACACTGTAATGAAGATATAAATGTAGCCCTTTTCTGCAGGTTTGGCTACTTCGGCCTAGAGGAGAAGGCGGCGGTCAGGCTGTTTCTGTGTAATGTGTCTGGCTGTTTGACGAATTGTCAGATTTACACATCGGTTTCGGGGGAGGACCTTGTGGCCATCAATGCTCGAGACGTGGCAGGCATACAGATGCTGCAGAGAGAAGATATAGAGGTACAGTCATGTAGGCTGGCACAAATAATGGGGCATAGTACCTATACACTGTAAAAAAAAAAAAAAAAAAATTAAAGGCACAATATGTAAGATTTTTGGATTAAAATATCCAGAAACCACTAGAACAGTGTTGAATAAAAAATATGGACCTCCAATACTTAAAGGTGCCCTAGAATTTAAAATTGAATTTGGCATAGTTGAATAATAAGAGTTCTGTACATGGAAATGACATACAGTGAGTCTTTCCTTCTTCATATATAAATCTCGTGCGTAAAAAACACCACGGAAAAACAGGCGAATCTCAGCATAACACCGACATAACAGTCGGGATCATTAATATGTACGCCCCCAACTTTTGCATATACTAGCCCATGTTCTACGCATTAGACAAGCCAGTATTAATGTCTGGAGCTGCATAGCCAAATCATCAGACGTTCTGCAGGTATTGTGAAGCATGCAAGCAATGACAATAGCAGAAATGGCATATGGATCGATAATAACTGTTCATGATCCATGATATCATGATATATTTAGTGATATTTGTAAACTGTCTTTCTAAATGTTTCGTTAGCGCATTGCTAATGTACTTAAATGTGGTTAAAGTTACCATTGTTTCTTACTGTATTCATGGAGATCAGAGCCATGTTGTTATTTTCATTTTTAACCCGAAAACGCTTGCGGTCTGTATAATTCATAAACGCATATCTGCATTCTTTATAAATCTCTCCAACAGTGTAGCTTTAGCCACACAGCATTATCAAACTCATTCAGAATCAAATGTAAACATCCACAATATGCCATACTTACGTGCTGCATCACGAACAGTTTGTAAAGATCCATTTTGAGAGTTATTGTGAACTTAAGTATTGTTTATGCAATGTTTAATGCAGTCGCGAGCTTGGGGGCGGGGAGCACGAGCATTTAAAGGTGTACACACACCAAATCAGAGCATTTTTAATCCCACCCCAAAATAGGCAGTTAAAACATGGAATAATAAAAAATCTATAGGGTATTTTGAGCTGAAACTTTACAGACACATTCTGGGGACATCAGAGACTTATGTTACATCTTGTGAAATAGTGTGATAGAGCACCTTTAATCAATATAATGCAGAGTAGAGCACCAGTACCGGGGACCAAGAATGACACAAACACGAGAAGTGCTGTTCACTCAAAGTCAAAGTTTATTGAGCTCGCTGTAACTTATATATAGCAAGTTTAGGGCATTAGGCCAACTTAAAACAAAGGAAAGCTAAATTCATGTATGGTCTCATCATCCATATCAAAGAAGCATTAAGGAATGAATAACTCCTTATAGGCATGAATAGAACAGTGTGGCTCTTATAGGAAATAACAAGATACTCCTTAAAGGTGTACGTGACTACAACAAATTAAAAACAGGAAAAAAGATCAAGGAGAAACAAAGCAAAGCACTTTCTTCTTAACAAACAGTGAACTGTGAATTTACATTATCCCAGATGTTTCCAAGAATTTTTAACCAGGACGCAGACCGTGTCCATGTGTCGCCTATCAGTGATGTCATACCAGTGCAGGGTTGCCAGGTTTTCACAACAAAACCCACTCAATTGCTACTCAAAACTAGCCTAGTCGCATTTCGGGGGGTTGGCGTTCTGGGGGTAAAATCTGCATTTTTGGCGGGGTTCCCCTGGTAAAATTTGCATTCCAGGGGCTATTTGGGGTCGCTTCAACCCGTGGACATGAAAAACAACCCAAGGCAACAGTGTTAAAATCGTGTTACCCTTGATTTCTGGTTTTGTTTCGTAGAAACCATGGAAACACCAAAGGTGTTCCGTATCCTTTTAACAGAAAAGTTTTGATTGGGGGATTTGAGCTCTTGATATCTGGCAACCGCATGCCAGATGAACACTCACCTAATAGTCTTGTACAGCAGTCTGAAATGTTTTGGCTCCTCTTTTTTCAACAAAAATAAAAAAGTTTTTGTTCTTTTAACTACATTTTAATCTCGTCTTTTTTCATCAACAATATTGCATGTTGATATAGTCGCAGGTATCGTTTAATGGCCTTTATTATTATTGTCTCGTCATAGTCAGGGGAAAAAACTTCATTGACGAACATTTTTCATCAGATTTCGTTAACGAAATTAACACAACGCACAGAGTAATGTTATAGCATAATTTTCAACACAGTCAAATGTATCTAATATGAAAAACAGCGCTGTGTTACCCCACATATGCTTGACCGGAAGAAGCAGAAGCGGTCGTCTGCGGCATAATAAAAGTTCTGCTGCTCGTGGAACTACGTGTTTTGTGTCGCGCTCGTCTCTCATTAGCAATCGTTCCAGCGGCCTCGTTCAGCTCCCACAATACTCGCCCTGCTCTGCTTCATACTACAGTAATGTTAATAATCTCATCCATGAACATGATTTCTGCCCGAGTCCCGTCGGATTCTTTTCCAACAGCTGTGAGGTGAAGACGACATCTCCCATGATTCCTCGAAATCAAGGCGTCATTAAGCTATGCCTTTGTTTTGAATAAGCGACCTCTAGCAGTGAAACATTACATATTGTGCCTTTAAGTCCCATAAAGTAAAGTTCTGGCAACCACAGCTGCAGTTAATTTCATCTTTTTCTATAGTGTAGGAACACCTATGAACACACATTCACAATCCATTTTATTTATTCATACATCTATTATTTTCAATAGCATGCAACATTAAGATCAGAAGAACATGTATTAAGAAAGTAAACAGGGGTCATTTTGATTTCCATGTTTCATAACTTTTTATTAGGTGATCCTTATATCCAGTGTGAATGAACCACTGTCCAGGGGTCTCCTGGAGAAAGTGGCCCAGCAGGCCAGATGTGGCCTCAGGATTGGAGGAGAGCAGCAGAAAGGGCTTGAGGTGGAGCAACTGATGAGAGAGAAAAATCTGCGGTGGGACGAGGTGGCCTTCATGGGTAAGAGTGTCGATATGCCCTATAAAAAACCCAATGACCTTTACATGTGAATTTAATAAAACAAACTGGAGCTCTTTTATTAATTAATTATTTCATGTATCAAAGGCTGTCAGGTAAAGCTTGGCTCTAGACCATTTTGCAATGTTTTACACTGTAAGATACGCAGATGTCCAAACAAATAGACCATATTTTCATTGAGCAGTCTGTTGTGTTTTCCCTCACAGGTTCAGAAGTTGAAGATGTAGATATCCTGTCTCAGGTGGGGCTGAATGGCGTCCCATGTGACGCACCTGTGGCAGATCTCATTGCGGCTAAATACACCTGTCAGAGACCCGCTGGCCATGGGGCCATTCGGGAGTTTGCAGAGTACATTCTGACGCTGGAGAAAAAGAGCATGTCACAGGTGCACCAGGATCGCATTGATAGGGCTCATTTTTAGCACGTATTCCAGTTTCTATTTTAAACAGTCAATTTGTGTCGCTGTGATAACATGACTTTGGATCTAATTTGAATAAAACACCTATGTGTTTGTAAACAAAAACACAACTGCATTCTAGTTTGTCTCTTCACTTGATCTCTCTCTGTATATTTACCCATTTATTCAAAGGCATTACTCATTTTCTTGTTGCACATCATTTTATGGTTTGTTTAATCTTCTGCTGTGTGAAAGGATTCTCATTTCAACGTTATCAAGTTAGTAGATGTCCATTAACTATCATAGGTATAACAATACTTCTTACATGTTTGCACAATGTCAGGAAAGACACATTAATCAGTAATGTTTAAGGTGTGATTCTGTGTATGTATGTATGCATGTGTATTCTACTTTTCAAAAGTTTGGGGTCATTAAGATTTGTTTTAAAGAAACTGATACTTTCAGCAAGGATGCATTAAATTAATGCAAAAAATATATATATTTCAAATGATCAAACTTTCTAATCTTTTTATAATATATAAAAATGTAAAATATGTGTTATTTTATGTATATTTTTGTTATTTTCAACAAGCTGTTATTTCAGGGATATTAAAGACTCCTGTAGGTTATAAATATTAAACTGGGCCACTTAAATAACTTTGATTACTCATGAGAAAAATCACTCTGAATTCAGATTTTAACATTTTATATATTTTAACTTCTATTTATTTTTATATAAATAGAATCTATTCTATTAAATCTATTGATCCGCACATTCAGTCTTAACAGCAGCCTAATATTCCTGCTGTTTTCTGTGTCATAAATGTTATCAAATAACAAAATACAAAAAGAAAATCCCTTTTGTAGTTATACCACAGATATTCATTTAAGCAGTGAAGATTATGATATTATTTTACATTTGATTAGTCACCTGGTGATTTTTTTTTTTTTTTTTTTTTTCATTTTGCAATATATATATATAGCAATGTCAGTTTTTTCATCATTCAGCCCAATCACTAATATAGTGAAATATCATGACAACTAACTTGTGAGGACATTTAATTTGTACCTGCTAGTTAAAAAAAGCTAAATTAAGTTAAGCTAAATCAGCCAAATTAAGTTTATATTTAAATGTAATGATGTGCATTTCTGTGATGGTTAGGCTTAGGAGTAGGACATAAAACAATGGAAGTCTATGAGATAACATATATGTGTGTGTTAGTCTTGTGATGACTGGCCAGAAATAGTGAAATAGGGTGAGTCTAGTTGTAATTATTAAGAGTTGCTTTCCAACCCTGTTCCCAGAGGCACTCAACATGCAAATGTTCTACTTCCAATCAAACCAACCCTATATCACGGCAATTTGTATTGGTCGTGAGATAGCACTGAATCAAACACACCTAATTTATCTTCTAAAAATAAGAGAAACATTCAATATTTGTTCTGTTAGTTGGTGTCGCCAGGAACAGGGTGGGCAAACACTGGTTTAAAGAGTATATTGTTGCAAAGAAACCTTGTGATGTCTGGATAAATCAATACAATACAATGCTGTTTGAGTGCAAATATAGATATCCATTTGTAGTTGATGAACACTTATTGTTTGCACTGTTTCCTATACGGTATATCTAATCTAAAGTTGAATTCATACACTATAAAACTCTGAGTTACGATAACTCACGGATTGCCTCGATCCATTTAAGTTTAGAAAGCAATAGTTTCAAAAGAAACCAATCAATCCTCTTGCTTTTTAAACAGAAACCCTTTTAAATTCCAACATAACAAAACTAACATATCTCCCCCTATATTGAACATTTTTAATCTCCTTACAGAGTCTGAAGCAATGCATGTTGGAAACTAGAAATCTGCAGTGACACATTCTGTTTGAGTTCTGCTTAACATAATCAATTATTGAGTTCACATAGCTTTTTTCTATAAAGCAATTATACTAATAATATCACCATACTTCCCGTTTATTGGTTGCATTAAGAATTGCAAAAATTACAAGTTTTCTAAAATGTTATGTTTAAATGTGCAGATGAGACATTCATTTGCACTAATTATTTGTATAAATTTCCAGAACAGAAATCTGAATATTGGATAAATCCAGATTCAAAAATTTGCTGATATATTAGAGTTGAGGAGTTTTACAGAAGTTATTTTTGATATATCTTTTTATCAGAAGGAAAAAAATTGCCACATTTTAAGGAATAAAATGTTTAAAATCTGACAAATGACATATGAACAAACCTCTCCAAAGAAAAAAAAGAAAAGAAAAGAAAACCCCTTCAAAATAGAGTTTGGAATAAAACTGTAAAGTCATGTAAGCATGAATAAATTATGTGTTTACTATTATAGGATTATTGTTTTGCTGTTTGCTGACTTTGTTTTAAAATGATTTTCATTATTGTTAGTTATTTGTTGTGTTGTGGTGTAAAGAGCTCATCTTTTTACATTTGTTGATTGCCACGTTCTTGAGGTTTGTGTGCCACTGTAATAGAAATCTACAGACGCAAATTGATAAAGTACAATAAATTAAGTTTTATGAAAAGCCATATAACCCAAAATCTCAAACTTGACCAGTACATGAAAACTATTTTTGCCCGTAGTTAAGTGTAATGAATGTTCAGTAATATTTGAACTTGTCTCATTGAATACATTTGAGTGGTTTTTACAGTTTAATCTTGGCTGGACAGACATTTTTAGGGCATAAAAAATAACATCAGTTCCAGTGTTTGAAATGGGGCTGCAATGATCACTGTGAGTACTGTATCACTGGCAGTAACCCCATGTCCATTTGTGTGCGAAAGTTATTTGCCTAAGACATATGTAAAGTACAAGTTGCATTTAACAACAGTTGTACTAGATAGCATTTACAACATAGATAGCATTTACAACAGTAGTAATAGCTAGCAACCAAATGTTAATCATAAATATGGGAGAGAGATAAGCCCATAACATTGGATGCCATATGTTGACTTTAAAAAGTTTGATCCACAATCATTTTAATTTGTATAACAGATGGCTTCTCTAAAATGATCTGCACATCCCTGTCACCCCACCCACCATAAAATACTGTTTGTTTGTTTAAGATGGACTTGAACCTTAACAGTCATATGGCTTTTGATATGATTTAGGTTTAATCCACCATAAAAAGTGTCAAATAGCAGACTTACGGCACTACGCTGCAAAAAATATATATGTATATATATATATAAATATATACATTTTTTTTTTTCTTTTTTCTCTACTTTTTTTCCCGTACAAATATCTAAACATTCTTAAATCAACATATTTACTTGAGAAGAAAAATTACTTTTATGGGGTCTAATTTTTTCTCATAATTGTGCCTTTGCATTTCAGAACTGCAGCTTCTCACAACTTCATTTCTCACGAAAAGGTCTAATAATTTATATATATATAGGCGTCAATAAATTCCTTCTCGTAAACTCTGACCTGATATAACTTCCGTTGTATCAGTAAAATGGACTTTGACTGCACTTTGTTGGACGTTTTTGTCCTGACAAAACGTTTTGTCCTAATCTGTGGGCACAATGCTTTGTAAATGTGTTGGTGTGGCACTGCTCAATAGTTTGCTGATAATATATAATGGCCTTACGTGTTCAAAATTCAACAAGAGCCAGTGGTCTGTACGCTGTAAAAATAATTGTTCATTTAACTTAAAAAAGTAAGTTACCTGGTTGCCTTAAAATTTTGAGTTAATTGAAATTAAAAATTTGAGTTAATACAATGAAGGCGATTGTTTTCAAAGTCTACTGCTTGTATACGTTCAGAAGGTCTTCCAGGTTTGTGGAATTGCACACACAGACCAGCCACTATCATGTGACTATGACTGAAAACTGAAAGCATTTTGATCACTGCATTTACAAAAATCATTTCACATTTAGGTTAACAAGTTAGGTCAATAATAAAAGAAAGCTATTAATAATAATAAAAAGTTGACCATTTCTTTGATGACAGTTAATGGTCACATGACAGGTAAACAAATATTTTTAATCTTTTTTAGTAAATGTTTTATTTGTTTTTATTTTTAAATTATTAATTGATTATATTTATTATTTATGATTTAATTACTTAATAGCTTTAAATAAACTCACAAACCTCTGCAGTTCCAGTCTGGGAAACCCTGACATAATGTAATATTTAATGCACTTCATGTTTTTGATGACAAAGAATGGAATATTCTTTTAATTTTTTTGTCAATATGGTACAAGATTATACTATTTAAATCAATGTAATAAACGATTTATCTAAAAAGTAATCAAAAAGTAGTCAGAATACATTACCTAAAATAAGTAATCTAGATCACATTACTAACTACAATTTTTTTTTTTTTTTTTTTTACAATTACTAACTATATAGTTTTGCTAACTATATAGTTATACTTGTGGGAGGAGGTTGGTAACAGTTAGGGTGGAGCAATTGTATCTCTTTAAATTATAGCGTGCCCTTCTTTCCAGCCCCTTTGCTTGACGCCAGCACACCTGTGATCACATCTCCAACCTCTTAATCATAAATCATTAAAAAAAAAAAAAAGAAAAAATCTGATAAAATGTCTGCTGAGTTTGAACTTTGTCCTGGAAGAAAAATCGGGGGCTCCAACCCCTGTTTTATCATCGCTGAGATTGGACAGAACCATCAAGGAGACATAGAAATCGCCAAAAAAATGATCAGAATGGCCAAGGTAAAGTACTGCTTTATCAGATGTGAAGTCTGATACCGTGATGATGCCGGTTCTTTTCATGTTTCAAACCATGGGGGAGGGGGGAGCAGTGAGATATATAGATGTCAGTGTTAGCACGAGCAGGGGAAACCCCAAACCACAGTTCACATATAAAAAATTACAAATTGAGACAAATTTAAGTGAGAAACTACTTTTTTTTAAAAATGTTAATATTTTTATTTGTATTTTTTTTTAACTTTTTATTTAAACAGAAGAAATGACCTGGAAACAGGGCCGTTCACACAGAACCTGTTTTTCCATTTCACTGCGCTACTTTTGCATTTTTTTTTTCAACGTAAACGTGCTAGACAGAAGTCTTTAATCGCTTCGCTCGCGTCTTTTGCAGCATCTCGTTCATGACAAGGCATTCTAAAAAATGTGCTGCAAAAGTTAAAATAAGAAAAATGAGTCTCTAGACCTCGCATTTTTTTGCAACCTTTTAACCGCAGAAACGTTTCTGTGTGAACCGGCCCAAACCTGTTTAGTAATCATGGTAATTTCACCTAAAAAAGTATAACTTTCGCAAATCTTAAGTCAATAATTAAAGGGGAAGTTTCTTTAATACAGCTCCCAAGCTATAACTCACACAATATCAAATTAACTTTTAGATTTCTTATATGATGATACTCATTTGTCATTCAGAAATTTCTCAACCAAATCCACTTCTACTTCCCCTTTAATCTCTATTCAGGACTGTGGAGCCGACTGTGCCAAGTTTCAAAAGAGCGAGATCGAACACAGATTCACCAAGCAGGCTCTGGAGCGTCCCTATACATCCCCTCACGCCTGGGGCCCGACCTACGGGGCCCATAAGCACCATCTGGAGTTCAGTCACCAGCAGTACAGAGAGCTGCAACAGTACGCCAATGAAGTTGGCATCTTCTTTACTGCATCAGGGATGGATGAGGTGAACAAATGAAAGAGAGTCCCAACGTTTATAGCAAGAATATTCATGTTAACATGAATTATGATTTGCAAATGTCTCAGTAGATTGAAATGCATCTCATAACTTTTTGTCTCCCTACCTCAATCAGATGGCTGTAGAATTTCTTCATGAAATCAATGTGCCGTTTTTCAAAGTTGCCTCAGCTGACACCAACAATATCCCTTACTTGGAGAAAACCGCCAAAAAAGGTAAAACTCAGTGACGTTGAGACCCATTTCAAATGGAAAGCCCAGAAGCTGTTGTTAAACAAATTTAAGAGAGTTGTTGCTGAAAACTTTTTCTCCCTTGACGGAGGTCTGTCATATTCACTGCCAAGGTCACAATGTTCCTCTATTTACATAACATTTCAGACACTATCCACAGTGACTCACAAATGAGAACTGAATCTGAGTAGCTTCTCTTGTGCATTTGAAATCAGTTATTCTGGAGCACCTGGGCAATTACGTATTGACAGTTCTGATTGGCCAGAAAGCAGAGCGAATGAAAGCTAGAAATCATGGTGTGGATTTTCTGGAGTTTCAAGCTGGAATGGCTGCGTGAACTCATCTTAATGTGTCAATGACTAAAAAAATTTAACCTAAAAAGAAAACCTTATTTTCTCCCAGAAGCAGCCATTTCTTGAAGCTAACATTTAGTATTTGTGTAGGTCGTCCCATGGTGATTTCTAGTGGAATGCAGTCTATGGAGACCATGCGTTGCGTTTACCAAACCGTCAAGAAGCACAATCCCAATTTCACGTTCCTGCAGTGCACTAGCGCTTATCCACTGCCAATACAGCACGTCAACCTCAGTCTGATCCCTGTAAGACACAAATATCTTTAATCTAATCTTCATAATATTCATAAAATATTGAAGAAAATTTAAAAAATGTTAGTAGTAGCAGAGTAGTTTGAAATCTTTTCCTACGCAGGAGTTCCAGAAGGAGTTTCCGGACATTCCCATAGGCTACTCTGGACATGAGACAGGCATCCATGTGTCTGTGGCTGCTGTGGCACTTGGGGCAAAGGTCCTGGAGCGTCATGTGACCCTGGATAAGAGCTGGAAAGGCAGTGACCACGCAGCATCACTGGAGCCGGTGGAGCTGGCGGAGCTGGTGAAAGCCATCAGGACGGTTGAGATGGCAATGGGCTCGCCAATCAAACAGATGCTGCCCTGTGAGGCTTCCTGTCACAGCAAGGTCAGATATAATGGTCATTCTTTGTTTAAAATCAATAGGTGGCTTTTGCCCAATTCTTTATCTCCTTTCTTGCAGTTGGGGAAGTCAGTGGTGGTCCGGAAACCATTGCAGAAGGGTCAGACATTAACTCTCGACATGCTGACAGTAAAAGTGGCTGAACCGCACGGCATGAGACCAGAGAACATCTTCAAACTGGTTGGCAAGAAAATCACTGTGGACCTGGAGAAAGATGCCACCATTACTGATGCCATAATACAAGACTGATGATCAGACACTCCAAAAGTAAAAGGGCAATGAATCTTATTTTATACTTGTATTAATTTTTTAATAATCTATCAAGAATATATAATAGTAAACTATATAAAATCAGTCATTATTAAATCAAAGACTTTTTTTACATTCTTTTTGTTGTGACATCAGAAATACATAAATATGACATCTTGTATTGATTTTGCATATGCCTGTCATGCCATAAGTTTACTCCTTATTGTAACCGGTCTCATAGACTATTGCTATTGTAAATGTGGTGAACAAACACTTTGGCAAGTAAAATATCTTTCTCTCAAATTATTTCAGCTCAACTTTGATTATGGGTCTTTGTTCATATTGGTCCCTCAAGCTGTATTCCCCAAATTCACAGTGTTTTGGCATAGAAGGAATTGAAATCACAGAGAATGCCTAATGAAATGTGGAATTATACTTGATGTGTAGGTAAATGTGTTTACTGTGCATTGGAAACACGACACGTATGTTATTTTATTTTTGTTTTACACAAAATAAATATTGTACAAGTAAATTTAAGTGACAGTGGTTATTTGGACCCGACAACATAGCAAGTTATTCTACCGTGAGAAGAATGTATGCTGGATTTGAATACTCGTACCACACCCCAGACTCGACGCACCTAAGTTAACAATGTCTTTGTATGTTTTTTGAAAGTTAATAAATACATAAAAATAAAAACCGCACCTGACGCCATATTGACTCTCAGTTGTGATGACTGTAGTGAAAACAGCGGGTATGCACGTGACGTCACCGTTGGCCGTTAGACTTGAGTGGCAGCATTAGTTTTCAGCGTGAATGCCGCGAAAAACACGGAAAACACATCTAAAACGGGAAAGAGCTTTGCGATTTACTGTACAAATAGCTATATTTAAATAGGTATATTTTTTACAGACTGCCGAAACCTATACAGAAAAAAGTAAATGCACTGCAATTCACAGAAATTATGTTTTATTAACAAAATTCGGGAGGAGCGCTTTCAAATGATCCTTCCAATCATCACGTCATTCCAACCAGCTGTCAGCAATCAGTAATCAACATGTCTACCCAATCAGCATAAGTGGAGGACACTTTAAATACGCAGTCGACTCACCCATGTTCCTCGACAGTTTTTCAGCATCCCTCCACCACCCCGTCTCCTCACACTCGCACGGTTATCTTCCTAACCAGATCTCACACTCACCAGGTTATCTTCCTTAACCAGAATACGGAGTAATTCCATTAACCTTACCCCAGAGTACTCTGGGTTCGGGCCAAATACCGAGCTCGGAGCCCTCTCTTCAGACAGCACGCCAAATATGCATACTATTTATTTATCTGATTTATTTGCAAGTGTGAACTCGTGAAACAACTCCAGGCAGAGAAACATGGATTTGCAGTTATTATTTTGTGTCAAAATGTTGGATTTTGGGGTAAAATCATACCCTATACATTGTATTGTTATATATTGTGTTGACAACTCATCAATTAAATATTTACCATCTTATATTCTGCATAATGGGGTGTTTTTAAATAAACACTGACAAAAACTATATGAGTTTTAGGGCTGGACGCTATGACAATATGTATGATATAAGTGATCACTCCGATTTAGACCTACAGGTCTATATTGTATTTCTATAAAGCGTTCACAGGCGATTTGCTTTATGTATTTCCCCAGCGTCGAAATAAGGTGCATATGTCAGGAAACACAATATGGCTGCATGTCAATATCCATGGATTAGGTTTCTTTGACACGTTATAAGGAACACTTTCTAGCCCAACCTTTAGCGTAATCGTTTGTTTTACTCGCGTTTTCGCAGTTTCCCCTATTAATAGGGGTGTTCGATTCTAGGTTTTTTGGAGTCGACTCCGACTCCCGACTCCCACTGTAGGAGTCGATGGAATCGACTCCTTGACTCCATTTACTTTACATCAAAACAGGGTCATAAATAAGGCAAGATGGCAGTCTTTGCACACTTAATTAGTTTATCTTTCCCAACGCGAAGCCTTAAAATTCCCTCATTAAAACAACACACGTTTAGCCAGACTGTCCAAATTAGTCCAATTTAGCGATAACTTGATGAGTAGCTATCAATGTTGCTACCTAGCTAATTGCAGATACCTAATTTTACAGAGAGAAAAGTCACAAAACACATCTGTGGTCGAAAATTATGTCAGAATTAAATAAACGAGAAAGAAGGGATTCTTTAATGAATTAATCTAATGGCGCTAAATACACATGATCATTGTCTTAAAAGTGCTTGGACAGGAGAGTTAAAGACAATAAAATTAATAGAATACATACAAAAATGCATAAATAATGTACACTTATTGATGTGTTTATTGTTGATGTGAGTTTTTTTTTAATTATGTATGGTTAGTTTAATGATTATGAACACGGTTAACCATGGAAAATCAAATCTATATTTATTGCATTATAAGCTACTATCAATACTAAAGTTGGCACGGAGATATGTATAATAACAAACTAAAGTCACTATGACTGTTATCTATTTCTAAAGCAAGCTACATGTAGGAAATCTATGTGACAAAGTTTCTGCGACAGCTCTCTAACGCGATTCGTCAGTGTCCGAATTGCTCGCTTCATTTCGTTCACTCCTTACTTTATATAGGCTATGGTTTCGAGAATCAGTAAACAAGTGAGCGATTTCGGACACAGCAACAGAGTCGACACCGAGAGTCGATTCCTGTGCTGGAGTCGACCCTGACTCTGGGGCTATTCAGAGTCGAGGAATCGACTCTTTTGGAGTCGACTCCCCATCACTACCTTGTAAATCCAGTCATGCAGCAGGTTCTTTTGCCACGCAGTCCGGCTGAGGGAGCGCGTTCTGGCGGGAAAGTGACGTCAATGTATACCCTCTATCCACCTGTTTCCGCGGGGCGCTACTGTAAAAAAAGAACGTGGGTACAACTTCCGGCGAGGCGGCGGAAGTAGCATACCAATGGTATTTTTTGTGTGACCGGCTTAACCAGGTAAGCCAGACTGGGAGACCAGCTAAAACCAACTAAAATCAGCCAACCAGCTAGCTGGATTTTCAGCAGGGTTTAAGTACAAAGTCTTACACATTTAGAAATATATTAATAACGTACCCTATGTTTACGTCACTTCTCTGTACATTTCTATTACTTTTCCTCTAAATCATAGGATGATTGCATTCCAAAGGTGCTACTGTAAAAGGCGGAAGTAGCATACCAATGGTATTTTGTGTGCTAATTAGCTAAGAGGCAAAGTGTTTTTCCGGATCTTTGTTTACTTTGTAAAGTTGCAAACCTTTATGAGAGATGTCATTACGGCACTCGGGGACAACATTTCAGTTTAGTACGTTTATTAGTTAATAATATCACAATACAATAAACAGTTTTCGTGCCCTTAATTGTCCTTTACTTTACTGACCTTCCACAAAAGTGCTGCTGCATGACTACAAGAGCATCCTGGCCCTGCAACACATGAACAACACGCTGTCTGTTCTTCACCTTTCACTGATGCTAGCACCAAAGCCTTATGATGTGATATTTTACTCCCATTGGTGTTGTGCGTGCCAGGTCCAGTCGCGTTTCAACTGTCATATACGATCGATGCTAAATCCTTCTTATGGTAACCATTGCGATAATAAATACACACGTTTATGGAAAATACCAGAGACTGCTTGAGGAACGTAGACAATGATTATAATTGTGAATTTATTTGGTTAAATGTTTTATCTGTCTCTTCCCTGTGCCTTTGTTTATACCGGACTAATGCATAACGCATATCTTTCACAGATTCGCACACTCCGGTTAACTCGTATAAATCATAACTCCGTTTGTTGCTCTGGCCGAAAGGATAAGGATAGACGGGTGAGATCGCGCAAATGTCTTTGGAATGCAATCATCGTATGATTTAGAGGAAAAGTAATAGAAATGTACAGAGAAGTGACGTAAACATAGGGTATGTTATCAATATATTTCTAAATGTGTAAGCCTTTGTACTTAAACCCTGCTGAAAAATCCAGCTAAAACCAGTTTAAGCTGGTTGGCTGGTTTTAGTTGGTTTAAGCTGGTCTCCCAGCCTGGCTTAGCTGGTTAAGCTGGTCTCCCAGCCTGGGTCAGCTGGTGTTCACTGGTTTAAGGTGGTCTCCCAGTCTCCTAGCTAACCAAAACCCCTCTAAAGTCAGCTATGACCAGGCTGGGAGACCAGCAACTTGTGGATATATGATGATTTGCTGTTTCGAACGCTTGAAACACAGCACGGTGGTGACACCTGCTGGTCAAGAACAAATACCAAACCTATAGCATATAATGCTCACCTGTCTGTTAGGACTGTGAGACACGTGCCTTTTTATGAGATCTCTCGGCTCGATTTTCTCACAAATGCAAGTTGAGCAGCTTCCTTTTACCAAACAGCAGATGGCGCTATGCTAGGGGATCAATTTAGAGAGCAAAAGCAAATCATGGCAGCGGCAGGTCGCAGCGCCACATCTCGAAATAACAATTAACAAATCAACAAGAGAAAGACTGAATGACAATTTTACCCCTAAACTACAAAAAACGAAGACTATGTTCAATGGATGGCTTCAAAAGGACTTGACCATACAGGGAAGGACATTGCTTTCAAAGGCGGAAGGAATTTCAAGGATGGTTTACCCTGCCTTATCATTATATGTGGACAAAAAAAAAAAAAAAAACAGCATCTTTAATCGACTCTCTTTTGTTCAAATTTATTTGGAAAAATAAGACTGAATACATTAAAAGGAAAGCATTGATTAGGGACTACGCGGATGGAGGCTTCAATGCTATTGATTTCACAACTCTCAACCAGGTGTTTAAAGTCAACTGGCTCAAACAATGTATGCTGGGAAGAAATGCTCCCTGGTTTTTCATTCCAAACTTATTATTTGACCGTTGTGGTGGTTTAAAGTTCCTGCTGAGTTGTAACTTTAACAGTAACAAACTGCCAATCAAGCAAATTTTCACAAGCAGGCACTGGAATCATGGAAATTGGCTTTTAAGCATAATTTTTCACTGCATAAATGTATTGTATGGAATAATCAATATGTTCTGTATAAAAATAGGACCATATTTAACAAAGAGTGTTTTGAAAAGAATATTATCTTTATCTCCAAATTCATAGAGACCTGCGGAAATCTGAATAGTTATGAAAAATTCATTAAGGAAAACAATATTAATATTACTTGTATAGAGTTTTTGAGGATAATTAATGGTATATCACCTAAGCTTTTACATCTTATTAAATCATCCTTACATTACACTACATTAAAGGAAGAAACTCATTGTTTAATGATAGGTGGAGTTGATTTGTTATTAAAAATGCAATAATATTCACATAAGAAAAATATTAATCTCTACGAGCAGTATTGCTCCTAAAGCAATTGCTTTATGGAAACAGGTTTATCCTTCCCTATGTTTGGGTAACATATGGTCTGCTCATAAAAACTTTATAATACCAAATAAGGTTAAAGAAATTTACGTTAAAATCCTTCACAATTTTTTACCCTTGTAAGTTATTTTTATCAAAGTTTATGGATGTTCAACCAGAATGTTCTTTTTGTGGATCTGAAAATTAATCTGCTTCACTTGATTTTTAGATGTCCCATCACAATATCATTTTGGACAGAGATTTCAGTTTTGATTTTTACATCCTTTAATACCCTTTTTGATATTACAGAAGAAATGGTCTTATTTCTGCTTTCTAACACTGGTTCTGTTCCTTTAGATAATGCAGTCAAAATCCTGTGGATGCTAGGAAAAGGCCATATCCACATTCGAAATTTTATTGTGTTTTGCTCTGAATTAAAAAGTTTTGCAGATTCCTTATGTAAATTTAAAGGGGGGAAAAAGGCAATTAAAACATTCCAGATATTAAATAAGATTATAAAGTCACCTGTGAATAGAGATACAATGTTTAAATGAAGTCTTTCTATCCCCCACTTGAGTCATAATGAAAGTGGTTTTTATTTATTTATTTATTTTGTTTTACTTTATGTATTATCTGTTTACTTTGTCAATAATCTGTTACTTCGTACCAAGTCAGTTTGTTCTTTTAATTGTTAAATTCTACTTTCAATATATGTTGATGGATTGAATGTTAATTGTTGGTACTTGAAAATTTAATTTAAAAAAAAGAAGAAAAAAAAAGGTCGCAGCGCCACTTCCGGTGGCATCTGGTGGAGTAGTTTTTGTTTTTTTGTTTTTTAAATAAAATATTTGATGCATATTATATACCAGCAAGCAGATGCGACCAGAATATGAGCCCAATAAGCTAAATTGCATAAAAGAACATACACACAAAAAGAGTGCCCAGCGGCCGATAGACACTGTATATACGCACACACATGCAAACACACAAACATTATTTTTTTATTCATTTGCTTATTTATTTATTTAATGTGATCTCACATTTTCATTTTTGTAGCTATTACGGAAATGTTCTATACTTCGTTGAACTGTCAAATTTCCATTCATCACTATTCATTTACGTGCATTAAATAAATGTAAAATAACTTGCCAAAATTTACCTCAAAGCTACTTCCGGTGGCATCCCTAGATGCCACGGTTTTCCTGGCATCTAGGGATAGCTTCTTTCTCAGAGTTTGTCTCTGTTTCTGCTGTTTGCTTGGTAAAAACTACACTGTGGCGTGCGGTGGTGTTTTAAAATAATGAGGCAAACACGTGTATTATTATACTTTTTATGTATCACTGTTTATAAAAAAAAAAAAAAAAAATTCATGTCCCTGTTACACTTAATGTTGTCACATATTCCTGGTAAAAAAACATTACATAAAAAAGGCTAAATACAATTATATTTTGCATTTTACACTATATAATACTCTGTTTATTAAAACCAATAAATCTCATCAAGTTAGTGTTTTTACATTTATTCCAAAATAATAACAAAAGGCAGTAACAATACAAACAGTATATTTTATTTGTTAACTGATGTTCAGCTGTTCTTTTTAACTTTACCAGCGGGTTTTGCTGTTGGACCGTTACAAACTTACTGGTGGATTAAGCACACGAACGAGGAGATAGAGATAATGGAGTCTTTACTAGAAAATCCGACAGGAACCGACTTTTACAATTTTTAATGTCACATTTTGTAATACTTGCATTGTTTTTGTTTTTTTTTGTTTTTGTTTTTTTTTGTAATATCAATCATTTTCTCATCCAGTGTTTTCTCTAAAGAGACTCTGCCTCCCTTGCCTTGACTGATGGCAGAAGCCGTACAACACACAAACATCAGAAATTCACTAATCTTAAACTATGATCCTTGCGGCTTTGAAGTTATATAAGTTTTGGCAGGTTATTACATTAATGAATAAAGTGATAAATGTAAATTTGGCAGTTCAATTAAGTATATATATATATATATATATATATATATATATGTAATAGCTACAAAAATGAAAATGGGCAAATGTGAGATCACATTAAATAAATAAATAAGCAAATGAATAAATAAATAATGTTTGTGTGTTTGCATGTGTGTGCGTATATACAGTGCCTATCGGCCGCTGGGCACTCTTTTTGTGTGTGTATGTTTTTTTATGCAATTTAGCTTATTGAGTTCATATTCTGGTCGCATCTGCTTGCTGGTATATAATATGCATCATCAAATCTTTTATTTAAAAAAAACCCTACTCCACCGGATAATAAAACATGAAATAGTTATACAAATATACAAATACGGTTATGTAGAGCAGAAATTAAAAGCATTATTAAGGGACATGTAAACAAAATATGGCAAGAATATTGGGACATAGCTGATACTGGATGACATCTGTATAATATACAAAAACAAGTAGGCATAAGTATTAGGCAGAGCAGGAATCCAAAGGAAGAAAAGATAGTTATGTGTCTTAGAATAGGTCATGCTGGTTTAAATTTGACATTACATAGAATAGGAAAATAGAAGAAAGAAGGGAGTTAGAAATACAAAAAGTTGGAAAACAAAACATGACATTAGAAAATCTTCTAGGAAAAACAATGTCTGGGAAAATATTCAGTCTTCTAATGTATTATTTGGAAAATAGTGGATTAAGTGTAAGAATTTAATATGAATATTTAGTTTTTCTTTTTTTTTTTTTCTTTTAAAAAAATCCTTCCTTTTTGTCAAGTTGCTGCCCACACTCCAGTCCAGTAGGTGGCGGTAAATGCACCTTAAGTTGGTTTGCCATCCGCCAATAAAATCAAAAGTAGAAGAAGAAGTACTCCACCGGATGCCACCGGCGGTGGCGCCAAAGCCACTGTAGGGCAAGCCTGTAACCGTTAGCCAAAAAAGCGTAACGGCTAATGCTAATTGGCGGTACAGAGGGAGGAGTTTTGAATGGCGACACGATAGGCTGAGAGATGCCGCACGTGATTAAGTTAGCCTTTAGGCTTTCTCCAATGGTAAGAGATACAGACCCTATTATCTCCCTATAATAATACGATCTCTGGTGGCGCTGCGACCTGCCGCTGCCAGGATTTGCGTTTGCTCTCTAGGGCTAAATTGATCCCCTAGCATAGTGCCATCTGCTGTTTTGTAAGAGGAAGTTGCTCAACTGCATTTGTGAGAAAATCTGCCTGGACACATTTGTGAGAAAATCGAGCCAAGAGATCTCATAAAAAGGCACGTGTCTCACAATCGTAACAGACAGTTGAGCATTTTTATGCTATAGGTTTGGTATTTGTTCACAGGTTATATGCAATTTGTAGGATGGTTTGTATTTATTTGTGAAATATTTATTTATATTTGTAAAACACATTTAAAATACATTTGTTACTCCTCTGCGTTCTCACTCAAACAGGCCTTTGTATTTGCACATTGCTTTCTGTTTGTTTGCGAGTCGAGTTTTCCCTTTGCAAAGCAGATTGAGTTTGTTTGCAAAATGCTGGATTTGTTTGTTTAATTATGGCACAAAATTCATTCGATAGGAAGTAACCAATAATATTTGAGGTTACAATTAAAACAGCAAGTCCCGCCCCACTACGGCGAGAGTGTAGGAAATGATCATGCGCGTGCGAGGGCTTGTATTACGTGCAGAGATGTCATGCGCGCGCGAGGGTTTCCTTGCGTGTAGATTTGGGGCCGAACACATTCAAACGGTCTTTCTAATCAGCACGAGAAGAGGTATAAATACACAGACGAGAGCCGATTCGCCTATAGTCACCTCAACAATTTTCTGTATCCCTCCGCCACCCCGTTCCTCACTCTTGGCTGGGGATATGGGGAGAACTCTGGGTTTGGGCTAAATTCCAAGCCCTCTATCCCCTTGTACAGCACGCCAAATACGCGTATTATATTTTTATTACTCTATTCAATCATTTGTAAGTGTGAACTCATGAAAACCGCTACCACCGGTAATCGGACAATATTTATTTATCTGTTAAAGATTTACCTTTTGCGCCTCATCATAGATTCAAATCTATAAATCAAAATGTATTGTATTTATGAAGAAAAGGTTCAGCACCCAAGGTTCTATCGCTATTGCCTCAATGGTGTACAGTGTCTTTGGGTGGATTAGGACTGTTTGTGATTTGGTCTTAGTGATTTAGGAGTCCTCTTGACTACTCCTAACGTTTCACAGATTTAGGAGCTAGTTTTAGCGCTAAAATGCTTTGTGAAATACTCTTAGAGCAAAATGTAGGACTCCTAAATATGCGATTCAGGAGCTACTTTTAGCCTTAAGATGTTTTGTGAATACGGCCCGTTATCCTCTTGCGGAAGTAATTTGCTGCGCGTGCAAGTATCAGTCTTTTTGGCATTGATTTGCCTTCATACGGTAGACTGTGTTAAATGACAAAGGTTTTACAAAGTACTCCCGAGTAGGGATGGGCGATACCGCTTATTTTCTTTTCGATGCGATACCGATACGATACCTCTAATTTGAACTTATAAATTTTAAAATTTCTTAAATTATTGAATTACTAAAAGTAAAATGGGTAATGAGAGCCACTTAACATTATATTTGAAAGGTATTTTAACATTCAATATACCTTAATTGCAACTTATTTGATTATATTTTTGTTTACACATGGTTAAAATGTTTACTTGTAGTGGTAACCATTGGAAATATACAAATACTATAGGCCTAGCTGAACTATGGTCACTGTAGTAATGGTTCATTTTCATAAGGGACTGCCAGTGACTGGCTGTCACACCCATAAAATGCAACCTTTGTATTCTGACAGTTGTGTCAACATTAGTTACAGAATAGAACATCAATATGAACTTTTAATGTTCAATTTAAATAAAAGTAATTGCACAAAATATGTAGGCTACTATTTAATTTTGTTTATTGTGAAATAACTCAAACATATGATGTTTTTCTGTCTTCTGTTAAGCATTGTTCTGCGCTGCGTTTCCCAAAAGCATAAATGGTTTCTTACGATACTAAAGGCAGCCCTGTTTGAATGTAGTGTCGGCAGTGAGCAAACGCTCTCTGTGATTGATTGGTTCTGACTTGCAGCATTTATGTGTGTTCAGATGAGCAGGAAAATAGTTCTAGTACACAATTATTCACCAACATAGGTTATTTGTCCAATTCAATGCATATTGTATGCATTAAATTTATTGTTAAGTAAACAAAATCACTGGTAAAAAAAAAAAAAAAAAAAAACACACCTTAGTATTGATACTTTCGATATTCAACGTCAGTATCGATATATCAATACTTCATATCTATACGCCCATCCCTACTCCCATGTCCATGTGGCTATTTTTAACACAGCAGCATGATAGTTTCTCATGGAGTGCCATCTGAGGGCTGACAAGTCCCCTGACTTGCCATACACAGACTGAGATTTCTCTGGATTCCCTGAATGGTGAAAGACCTAAATACCTTGCAAACTTGCATTGAGAAATGTGATTTTTGAATTGCTTGACAATTGTCTTATGACATTTGACACAAAGTGGTGAGCCTATGACCCATCTTTGCTTGCAAAACTGAGTCTTTGGTGGATGTTCCTTTTAAACCCAAACACAACACCCTCACCTATTACCAATTAATCTGCCAATTGTGGACTATTTCAAAGCCGTTTAACTTGGATATTCTATAATCTTTTCACTATTATTTTGTCTCTGTCCCAATTTCTTACAGTGTTTTGCAGTCATCAAAATCAAAATTTGTTTATATTTACAAAATACAATTAATTTGGCCAGTGAAAACATTTAATTTTTTTCTTTGTGCTTCTGTCGGTAAAAGGATTAGTTCACTTTCAAATGAAAAAGTGCTCATCTGAACACACTGGAGCTCAAGAGTTGAGCTCAACCTGTTGAATGGGTGGAGAGATAGGGTTATGGGTAGGGTTAGGGTGTGGATAGGGGATGCAGCTCCACCCATCATGCCCACAATAGGTCAAGAGAGGGGGAGCTGGAGGTTATCTCATCATCCCTTATTCACCTGCTGCTCTTCACCAGGTAACAAACACCTCTGATAATATCTTTGAATATGGCTTTATTTTGACTCTTATTAGCGCAATTTAATGTTTCAACGATTCATTCCTTTAAGCATAAATATATACATATATAACATTGTTTTAACCATAATTGAATCTTAACAGATTTAATCATGCACAGAATCTGCAAAACTTTCTTCATCGTCATTCTTTTAATGGCTTTGCTCACATTCCTTTATACCGACCAGGAGATTTGGAGTAAAACTTCAGCACAGATATTAAGGTATGTTTCACTTTATCGTCTTATCTACATCACTCTGTACCTGAAATTACCATTAAAATGATTTTTGTTTCTGTAACCTAATGTGTTCCTTTCGATTCGGTCAAATTAAATCTTTTTTTCTTTTTTTTCTTTTTTACTTGGGTGAATAACAGTTAAAACTGACGTTACCTCATTATTTTAAATCAGGAATTTTAAAACATTTTGATGTCTGATGTGATAATGCTCTTAAATTTGGCTACTGAAATGTAAGGCAGAAATATTTTCTCGTAGATCTGTGAAAAATCAAATTTCACACTCATTTCAAAAACAGTTAGACGCTGATAAAACATTTACTGTAGCCTAATATAATATTAGAAATTGAAAAAACCCTCAAAATGCAACAAATTATATGCATTTTTCATTTTTTATGTTTTGTTTTTTTTCCCTTCCCCCCTCATCTTCAATCTTCTAATGGAATTCTGCAATACATCTGGATCTCATGTTGTAGTAACTATTATATTGAATTATGTTCAGCAGGCTATTTCATGATGATTATAAAATCATCAATAGCTAACTATCATTACTTGATCACACTTCAGTTTTCTTGGCTACTGCTAATGTGTTTGACAGAAACACTACCACAGCAGCCAGAGAAGACCTTATATATATATTATATAAGTTAAGAGGCCAACTAATGGAAACCTCAAATGAAACAAACATGAGTTAAACTTCTGTTAATTCTCAATAAGAACTTCTGTAGATGTCTGACAGAAATAAAGTCAGTCTGGTTAGTAATAAGTGAAGCTGGTAATGCTGTTTGTGGACTTGTTTAATCAGATCTTCAGAGATTGAATGTGTTCTCTTCAGTTGATTTCCTCTAAGGCTGTGGCTGAAGTCAGTTGTAGTTCTTGTGTTTCTGCTCATCTCTTTTTTTTTTTTTTTCTTCTTTCCTTCAGTGATTCTGCTTGAATAACAGGCTTGTTAATGCCAAGATGACTCTATAAATAATATATAATATTTTGTAGATCAGATATGGTCCAGTTCTGGTTTATTTCTTTGCTCTTGGCTGACATGTGGCATTTCTATGGCCTGCTTGTGGCCCAGATCTGGCAAACAGGAGCGGTCCGCCCAAGTGCCATCATTCCATGTGGCCCAGATCATCATTTCGCATGTGCCAAATGTGGGCCGGATCTGGGCAGACACAAAGATGCTATCTGGGGTTTAAATAATAGATAACTTCATATCTATGTATATTATGCAAACATGGAATGTTAGTTATTAAATACTTGCAGTGATCAACTTTTCATGTGTGGGTTATAAGAACACACAGACACACATTTTGCAAAAATAAATAAATAAATCTCACAAGGTAGATGCCCCATGGACTGCCCCGATGTTTGAAACAAATCAACAGATGGTAAAAATGTACAGGTGAGGAACATTTAGAAATGAATAAAACAAAAAATGATCTGCATATTTGATCTTTAATTCTTAAATACATTGTGATTGGAAAAACTCACCTGACAAATCATGAACCCTACAGGTACCATATTACAAACAACAATGTTATGATAGTCATTTCTTATAGGTAACACTTAATGTCTTACATCCCTAAAAGTAATTTAATGCTGGTGAGGGAGGAAATTGGAAATGATTCACTCCTGCTTTGCTTTTATTTGGTTACAAGTCTATGTAAATTTTACTCAAATATGTTTTTTTTTTCTGACTCATACACGTTTCTCAAGTTTTCAACGATCCAGAGATTACAGACTTCCCCAAAACAAAGTGAGTAGATTGAATTGACTTTGATATGCAACCTAGAACCTGTAACTTCCTTGTTTTTTTTAAAAAAAAAAAAGTATTTTCATGCTTTTGATATTTTGCATGTCTCAGTATAGGGCCTTTTCACAATGAAAATCCAACACCCTGTACCTGCCAAAAGACTGAGCCTGCAAACCAGTTTGTGCCAGTAGATGAGCTGGATGACTTGCAGAAACGCCGGGCAGAGGAGTTCAGACAACACCAGATCAGGTTCCTTACAATTCAAATTCCAGATTCCTGTTGTGCCCCTCCAACATCCCCACGATACTCGTTTTTTGTGAAAGCACGCAAAATGTAAAAATGTATCAACACTAAATTAGTTAGATATGCAAATTACTGCGGTTGTATTTTTCTAGCGCGCATCCCAGTTTTCCAGGATATTTACACACCTTATCTGATCGCTTCTCAAAACAGTCATTGACGATTACATGAGCAGATGACATGCAGCTTCATAAATACGCTCTAGTATCTATTTAAGCGCACGCACACCACTGATACATTGCTACACGATCATGGAACACTTGGAAATTTAATTTGGAATTTTAAAATTGTGAATTCCAAGCCATGAAAAATCTTGAAAATAATTAAATTAAAAACTTTAAAAAAAAGATTCTAGTAAAATATAAAATAGTTTTGCTCAGTTCTAAAATATTCTATCAGCATATTGCTCTATTTGCTGAAATAGTAGCCTATTATTTGATGTGATAAGTTTCAGAATCTGCAAAATATCAATAATTTAAAAAAAGAAATAAATAAGAGATCAAAAGATTTTTTTTTTATTATAAGAGATGTTTACATATAGTTCACAATATATAATATCTGCATTTACACAAATTAAGCAGTTCAAAAGTTTATATACACTTAATTTATTCTCAGTACTGTCATTAATTTACGACTGTTTTTATAATTTTCTTTATAATAAGTCCCAAGTTTGTCCTGTTCTGCCCACAGTTCTTCAAAATATTCTACATATTTTAACCCTTTTCAGCAGTGACTGTATGATTTTTAAGATCCATATTTTCACACTGATGACAACTGAGGGGCTCATACATGGTGAAAACATTTACCGATACTCCAGAAGGAAATGATGCATTAAAATTCAGGGGGTATAAATATTTGCACAGGATGGTTGGGGGGTAAATTGTTTTTATTTTGTCTTCTGGAAAGTATTTTTTATTTAGCTTTTGTAAGGCAGTATTTAAAAAAAAAAAATCTTTAAATAAAATAATTTCCAGTCATTCTGTTCAGAGGTTTATACCCACTGGCTCTCTTAATGTGTTGTGTTGCCTTCAGTGAATGTCTGCAGGTTTTGATCATCCAGGTAACAACACAAACTAATAAGAATTAAGAATCAAGCATGTAAACTTTTGAACTGGATCTTTTGTGTAAATTCAGTTATTATTATGTCTTTGGCTATATAAAAATAAAGACCACATACAAAAATCACATAAAATCACTAAATAACTGAGCACAACTCTATAGAAATGAACCAAAAATATAGGGGGGAAAAAACAAGAAAAAGGAAAAAAATATGCAACCAGGTCTTCTAATGGTTTAAATTTCTTCAGTGAACCAAGTGGTCTTTTTCCACTTTTAAATTTTAACATTCTTAAAGATTTAGAGTAAATCCAAAATTCTTTCTGAAAAACAGAAAACAATTGCTTTGTTTAAATGCACTTGAATGTTTACACTTTCAGTTTACGATTTTCCCAAAATGAAAATATTGTTCAGTAGAAACTGAATGTGTACATCTTCCATTATTATACCAAAAGTTATGTCATTTTAAGCCATTCGTATGTTAGACCAAAAATCTAGGGATGCACGATACCATTTTTGAAGGACCGAGTAAAATCAAAAGAAGAAGTACTCCACGGGATGCCACCGGAGGTGGCGCCAAAGCCACTGGAAGGCAAGCCTGTAACCTTTAGCCAAAAAAGCGTAACGGCTAATGCTAATTGGCGGTACAGAGGGAGGAGTTTTGAATGGCGACACAATAGGCTGAGAGGTGCTGCACGTGATTAAGTTAGCCGTTAGGCTTTCTCCAATGGTAAGAGATACAGACCCTATTATCTCCCTATAATAATACGATCTCTGGTGGCGCTGCGACCTGCCGCTGCCAGGATTTGCGTTTGCTCTCTAGGGCTAAATTGATCCCCTAGCATAGTGCCATCTGCTGTTTTGTAAGAGGAAGTTGCTCAACTGCATTTGTGAGAAAATCTGCCTGGACACATTTGTGAGAAAATCGAGCCAAGAGATCTCATAAAAAGGCACGTGTCTCACAATCGTAACAGACAGGTGAGCATTTTTATGCTATAGGTTTGGTATTTGTTCACAGGTTATATGCAATTTGTAGGATGGTTTGTATTTATTTGTGAAATATTTATTTATATTTGTAAAACACATTTAAAATACATTTGTTACTCCTCTGCGTTCTCACTCAAACAGGCCTTTGTATTTGCACATTGCTTTCTGTTTGTTTGCGAGTCGAGTTTTCCCTTTGCAAAGCAGATTGAGTTTGTTTGCAAAATGCTGGATTTGTTTGTTTAATTATGGCACAAAATTCATTCGATAGGAAGTAACCAATAATATTTGAGGTTACAATTAAAACAGCAAGTCCCGCCCCACTACTGCCAAAAATAAGTGTTTCGCGCGAGCAAAAGCAGCAGGTGAGAGAAGATCGAGCGCGAGAGTGTAGGAAATGATCATGCACATGTGAGGGCTTGTATTGCGTGCAGAGGAGATGTAATGTGTGCGCGAGGGTTTCCTTGCGTGTAGATTTGGGGCCGAACACATTCAAACGGTCTTTCTAATCAGCACGAGAAGAGGTATAAATACACAGACGAGAGCCGATTCGCCTATAGTCACCTCAACAATTTTCTGTATCCCTCCGCCACCCCGTTCCTCACTCTTGGCTGGGGATATGGGGAGAACTCTGGGTTTGGGCTAAATTCCAAGCCCTCTATCCCCTTGTACAGCACGCCAAATACGCATATTATATTTTTATTACTCTATTCAATCATTTGTAAGTGTGAACTCATGAAAACCGCTACCACCGGTAATCGGACAATATTTATTTATCTGTTAAAGTCAAGTCAAGTCACCTTTATTTATATAGCGCTTTTTACAATGTAGATTGTGTCAAAGCAGCTTTACAGTGATAACTGGTACATTATTTTGGCTGCACAGCAGCTCTTAAGGAATAGTGTCAATGCAGGTAGATCAAAGCACTGTTGAATATCAAATATCAATTGTCAAGTGTCCCCAACTAAGCAAGCCAAAGGCGACAGCGGCAAGGAACCCAAACTCCAACAGGTGACATCAGGTGGCAAACAGGTGTTAAAATGGAGAAAAAAAACCTTGGGAGAAACCAGGCTTAGTCGGGGGGCCAGTTCTCCTCTGGCAAAAAGTGCTTTGTTACGACTCAGGTTGCTATCATAAGTCAGATAGGATCACAACATTCAAAGTATTTAATTCAGTTCCATCCAGTTGAGGATCGTATTCATCACACCTGTATGGACGGTTGTTGAGGAGATGCGCCACTGGTTGTCATGTTGATGAGGCCTTCACAGTGGATGATCTAGTTGACTCAATCTCTGCTGATACTTCAGGGCTGCGTTGTGGTCGTGTCAAGGCGCAGGTCATTGGTCTCACCTGGATGCGGCCCGGATCCGGTTGACTACGGTAAACCTCGGGATAAACAGAAAGACTAATATTAGCGTAGATGCCATTCTTCTTCTGATGTAACGAGTACATCTGGTGTTATTGGAAGTGTTCCCGGTTCCGGCTGACCTAATTTATGCAGCCTAATAATCCTTTAACGGATTTGAAAAAGAAATTGATAATGTGTTATGTGTATGCCAGATTAAAGAGATTTGTTTTTAGTTTAGATTTAAACTTAGATTTAAACAGAGTGTGTCTGCTTTCCGAACAATGCTAGGAAGATTGTTCCAGAGTTTAGGTGCCAAATAGGAGAAGGATCTACCACTTGCAGTTGATTTTGATATTCTAGGTATTATTAGCTGGCCTGAATTCTTAGATCGCAATAGATGCGAAGGACTATAATGCATTAATAGCTCGCTCAGGTACTGGGGAGCTAAACCATTTAGTGCTTTGTAGGTAATTAGCAAGATTTTAAAATCTATACGATGTTTAATAGGAAGCCAATGCAGTGTTGACAGAACCGGGCTAATATGGTCATACTTCCTAGTTCTAGTAAGATCTCTAGCTGCTGCATTTTGTACGAGCTGTAGTTTATTTATCAGGCGAGCAGAACAACCACCTAGTAGAGCGTTAATCTAGCCTTGAGGTCATGAACGCATGAACTAACTGTTCCGCATTTGTCATCGAGAGCATATGTCGTAATTTAGATATATTTTTAAGATGGAAGAATGCGGTTTTACAGATGCTAGAAACATGGTCTTCAAATGAAAGATTGGTATCAAAGAGCACACCTAGGTTCCTAACTGACGACGAAGACTTAACAGAGCAGCCATCAAGTGTTAGACAACATTCTAGGTTATTACGTGAGGAAGTTTTTGGTCCAAAAATTAGAATATCTGTTTTTTCTGAGTTTAGTAGTAGGAAATTACTGGTCATCCAATTTTTTTTTATCAGCTATGCATTCCGTTAATTTTGTGAATTGGTAAGTTTCGTCAGGGCGCGAAGAAATATAGAGCTGAGTATCATCAGCGTAACAGTGAAAACTAACGCCATGCTTCCTGATGATATCTCCCAAGGGTAGCATGTACAGAATGAAAAGCAATGGTCCTAGTACCGAGCCTTGCGGTACTCCATATTCAACTTGTGATCGATATGACCTCTCTTCATTTACTTCTACAAACTGATAACGGTCAGATAAGTATGATTTGAACCATGACAATGCAATTCCACTAATGCCAACATAATTTTCGAGTCTATTTAAAAGAACGTTGTTATCGATAGTGTCAAATGCAGCACTAAGATCCAGTAACACTAATAGAGAGATACAACCCCGATCTGATGATAAGAGCAAATCATTAGTAACTCTAATGAGAGCAGTTTCAGTACTACAGTACGGTCTAAATCCTGACTGGAAATCCTCATAGATACTATTTCTTTCTAAAAAGGAACATAGTTGTGATGATACTGCCTTTTCAAGTATTTTTGACAGAAAAGTGAGATTTGAGATTGGCCTGTAATTGACTAATTCTCTAGGATCAAGTTGTGGTTTTTTAATAAGAGGTTTAATAATATCCAGCTTAAAAGTTTTTGGTACGTATCCTAGTGATAAAGTTGAATTTACGATATTAAGAAGAGAATCTATGACCTCTGGAAGCATCTCTTCCAATAGCTTAGTTGGTATAGGGTCTAACATAGACAATTCTTCCTCTCTTAAAGGAGTAAATGAATTGAATTTTTCCACTGTCTGACACAATACTGTAGTAGACGGTTGCATGGTTATAATTTTTTTTCTAATATTATCAATCTTGCAAGTAAAGAAGTTCATAAAGTCATTACTGCTGTGCTCTTTGGGAACATCAGAAGTTGAAGCTTTATTTCTTGTTAATTTAGCCACTGTATCAAATAAATACCTAGGGTTTTGTTTATTTTCTTCTAAAAGTTTTGAAAAATAGGCAGATCTAGCAGATTTTAAGGCCTTTCTGTACTCAACCATTCTCTCTCTCCATGAAATGCGAAATACTTCTAGTTTTGTTTTCTTCCAGCTGCGTTCCATTTTTCTGGCTGCTACCTTTAGGGCCCGAGTGTGCTCGTTGTACCACGGCGTTGGATTCATTTCCTTAATCTTTTTTAAACGCAAAGGAGCAACTGAGTCTAATGTGCTTGAAAAGACAGAGGCAATATTTTCTGTTGTAACATCGAGGTCTTCTAAGCTGTCTGGTATGCTAAGGCGATGAAACTGATCAGGAAGATTATTTATAAAGCGTTCTTTAGTGGTAGAAGTGATGGTTCTACCAAATTTATGGCAGGGAGGCAGTTTAGCTGTTTTGACTAAATGTAGTATACACAAGACTAGGTAATGATCTGAGATGTCGTCACTCTGCTGCAGAATTTCAACGGCATTAATATCAATTCCATACGACAATATTAGATCTAAGGTATGGTTACGACATTGAGTGGGTCCTGACACGTGTTGTCTAACACCAATAGAGTTTAGAATATCTGCAAATGCCAATCCCAATGAGTCTTTTTCATTATCTACATGGATATTAAAGTCACCAACAACAAGTACTTCATCTGCAGCTAGTACTAACTCTGATAGAAAATCAGCAAATTCTTTGATAAAGTCTGTATGGTGTCCTGGTGGCCTGTATACAGTAGCCAACACAAATGTCAACTTACATAATGTTACGTAAAGTACCATCACTTTGAAGGAATTATATTTGAGAGACTTTTGACTAATACTGTAAATATTACTGTAAATTACAGCAACACCTCCCCCTTTGCCATTCTGACGAGGATTGTATCGATAATCATAACCTTGAGGGCTAGACTCATTTAAAGTAATGTAATCGTCCGGTTTTAGCCAAGTTTCTGTCAAACACAGCACATCTAGATTATTGTCTGTGATAATATAATTTACAATAAGTGATTTTGATGAAAGGGATCTAATATTTAACAACCCAAGCTTTATCATTTGTTTATCATTACTATCTCTATTTTTTATTTGTTGAACATCAATTAAATTTTTACCATTAAATGGGTTTGGAAGTTTTTTGTTTTTACTAATTCGAGGTACAGACACAGTCTCTATGTGATAATATCTAGGTGGAAGAGTTGGGATGAGAGGGATGAACAGGTCAGGTCTGCCCCAAAAACTTTTCCAATTGTCTATAAAACCTATATTATTTTGCGGACACCACTTAGGCAGCCAGCCATTGAGTGATGACAATCTGCTAACTATCTCATCACTCTGACGAACAGGAAGGGGACCAGAGCAAATTACTTCTCCTGACATTGTACTTGCGAGTTCACACCTCTTTAATGTTAATTTTAGTGATCTCCGACTGGCGAAGTTGAACATCATTAGTGCCAACGTGAATAATAATTTTAGAGTATTTACGATTAGCATTAGCAAACACTTTTAAATTTGCTTTGTCAGGTGCTCTGGCTCCCGGCAAACATGTGACTATGGTGGCTGGTGCCTCTATTTTCATGTTCCGTGTAATAGAATCGCCAATAACTAGGGCACTTTCAACAGGATTCTCAGTGGGTGCGTCACTGAGTGGGGAGAACCTGTTTGATGTTATTATTGGAACGGAAGAGTGGTGTTTTCCGCAGCTAGGCCGCCTCACTGTTACCCAAGTGCCCTGCTGCACGGGCTCTACAGCCGGAACCGAACAATGTACAGAGTTCACTAAGCTAATCGCATCCAAAACAGTAACTGAAGCCCTTGCATTCTTACTATCCTCGATTAAAGTTTGGATGCGTGTCTCTAATTCTGAGATTCTCTCTGTCAGCCTGACTATTTCCCTACATTTATGACATGTAAATCCCTCATCGCTGACAGAGAGAGCTATACTGAACATGTGACAAATGGAACGGGTAACAATGCTAGGAGAGGATGACATGATTCACCGTGTTAGTAGACTGATTAAAGATTTACTTTTGGCGCCTCATCGTAGATTCAAATCTATAAATCAAAATGTATTGTATTTATGAAGAAAAGGTTCAGCACCCAAGGTTCTATCGCTATTGCCTCAATGGTGTACAGTGTCTTTGGGTGGATTAGGACTGTTTGTGATTTGGTCTTAGTGACTTAGGAGTCCTCTTGACTACTCCTAACGTTTTAGCGCTAAAATGCTTTGTGAAATACTCTTAGAGCAAAATGTAGGACTCCTAAATATGCGATTCAGGAGCTACTTTTAGCCTTAAGATGTTTTGTGAATACGGCCCATTATCCTCTTGCGGAAGTAATTTGCTGCGCGTGCAAGTATCAGTCTTTTTGGCATTGATTTGCCTTCATACGGTAGACTGTGTTAAATGACAAAGGTTTTACAAAGTACTCCCGAGTAGGGATGGGCGATACCGCTTATTTGAACTTATAAATTTTAAAATTTCTTAAATTATTGAATTACTAAAAGTAAAATGGGTAATGAGAGCCACTTAACATTATATTTGAAAGGTATTTTAACATTCAATATACCTTAATTGCAACTTATTTGATTATATTTTTGTTTACACATGGTTAAAATGTTTACTTGTAGTGGTAACCATTGGAAATATACAAATACTATAGGCCTAGCTGAACTATGGTCACTGTAGTAATGGTTCATTTTCATAAGGGACTGCCAGTGACTTTTAATGTTCAATTTAAATAAAAGTAATTTTACAAACTATGTAGGCTACTATTTCATTTTGTTTATTGTGAAATAACTCAAACATATGATGTTTTTCTGTCTTCTGTTAAGCATTGTTCTGGGCTGCGTTTCCCAAAAGCATAAATGGTTTCTTACGATACTAAAGGCAGCCCTGTTTGAATGTAGTGTCGGCAGTGAGCAAACGCTCTCTGTGATTGATTGGTTCTGACTTGCAGCATTTATGTGTGTTCAGATGAGCAGGAAAATAGTTCTAGTACACAATTATTCACCAACATAGGTTATTTGTCCAATTCAATGCATATTGTATGCATTAAATTTATTGTTAAGTAAACAAAATCACTGGTAAAAAAACAAAACAAAAAAAAACACACCTTAGTATTGATACTTTCGATATTCAACGTCAGTATCGATATATCGATACTTCATATCTATACGCCCATCCCTACTCCCATGTCCATGTGGCTATTTTTAACACAGCAGCATGATAGTTTCTCATGCAGTGCCATCTGAGGGCTGACAAGTCCCCTGACTTGCCATACACAGACTGAGATTTCTCTGGATTCCCTGAATGGTGAAAGACCTAAATACCTTGCAAACTTGCATTGAGAAATGTGATTTTTGAATTGCTTGACAATTGTCTTATGACATTTGACACAAAGTGGTGAGCCTATGACCCATCTTTGCTTGCAAAACTGAGTCTTTGGTGGATGTTCCTTTTAAACCCAAACACAACACCCTCACCTATTACCAATTAATCTGCCAATTGTGGACTATTTCAAAGCTGTTTAACTTGGATATTCTATAATCTTTTCACTATTATTTTGTCTCTGTCCCAATTTCTTACAGTGTTTTGCAGTCATCAAAATCAAAATTTGTTTATATTTACAAAATACAATTAATTTGGCCAGTGAAAACATTTAATTTTTTTCTTTGTGCTTCTGTCGGTAAAAGGATTAGTTCACTTTCAAATGAAAAAGTGCTCATCTGAACACACTGGAGCTCAAGAGTTGAGCTCAACCTGTTGAATGGGTGGAGAGATAGGGTTATGGGTAGGGTTAGGGTGTGGATAGGGGATGCAGCTCCACCCATCATGCCCACAATAGGTCAAGAGAGGGGGAGCTGGAGGTTATCTCATCATCCCTTATTCACCTGCTGCTCTTCACCAGGTAACAAACACCTCTGATAATATCTTTGAATATGGCTTTATTTTGACTCTTATTAGCGCAATTTAATGTTTCAACGATTCATTCCTTTAAGCATAAATATATACATATATAACATTGTTTTAACCATAATTGAATCTTAACAGATTTAATCATGCACAGAATCTGCAAAACTTTCTTCATCGTCATTCTTTTAATGGCTTTGCTCACATTCCTTTATACCGACCAGGAGATTTGGAGTAAAACTTCAGCACAGATATTAAGGTATGTTTCACTTTATCGTCTTATCTACATCACTGTACCTGAAATTACCATTAAAATGATTTTTGTTTCTGTAACCTAATGTGTTCCTTTCGATTCGGTCAAATTAAATCTTTTTTTCTTTTTTCTTTTTTACTTGGATGAATAACAGTTGAAACTGACATTACCTTATTTTAAATCAGGAATTTTAAAACATTTTGATGTCTGATGTGATAATGCTCTTAAATTTGGCTACTGAAATGTAGGGCAGAAATATTTTCTCGTAGATCTGTGAAAAATCAAATTTCACACTCGTTTCAAAAACAGTTACACTGATAAAACACTTACTGTAGCCTAATATAATATTAGAAATTGAAAAAAACCCTCAAAATGCAACAAATTATATGCATTTTTCATTTTTAGGCAGCTAATTTTTGCTACATAGTGATCATAGTGTCAAAAAAACAATATAAATGCGCTACAAAGACTTCTTCCTAATATTTGCCTTTCAGAGAGACAGAGGGGAATAATAAAACGACCCACAAAGATAACGCGCCAATAAAACATTATAGTCTATAGACCTTACAAGGTGTTATTTTCACTCAGTGCAAACAGGAAAACAAAGTCCTAACTATGTTGGATTTGGATTTACCAATGAATGTTATATTAATCTCTGTTTTGAACTTTAACTTTCTTCTTCATGTGCTTTTTACCACACAACCATGACAGAAGACCCGACCTAGATGTGATTATGCCACGCGTTACATTGAGTGTTTCTTGTGTTTCACAGGGATATTACAGACAATCTGAATATTTTGATTATTGTCACCATTGTTGAGATTCATATGCTGATTACTGATATGTGTTTGTCATTGTAGTTTGCCTTTTTATGTTTTTTTTTTTCCTTCCCCCCTCATCTTCAATCTTCTAATGGAATTCTGCAATACATCTGGATCTCATGTTGTAGTAACTATTATATTGAATTATGTTCAGCAGGCTATTTCATGATGATTATAAAATCATCAATAGCTAACTATCATCACTTGATCACACTTCAGTTTTCTTGGCTACTGCTAATGTGTTTGACAGAAACACTACCACAGCAGCCAGAGTAGACCATATATATATATATTATATAAGTTAAGAGGCCAACTAATGGAAACCTCAAATGAAACAAACATGAGTTAAACTTCTGTTAATTCTCAATAAGAACTTCTGTAGATGTCTGACAGAAATAAAGTCAGTCTGGTTAGTAATAAGTGAAGCTGGTAATGCTGTTTGTGGACTTGTTTAATCAGATCTTCAGAGATTGAATGTCTTCTCTTCAGTTGATTTCCTCTAAGGCTGTGGCTGAAGTCAGTTGTAGTTCTTGTGTTTCTGCTCATCTCTCTTTTTTTTTTTTTTTCTTCTTTCCTTCAGTGATTCTGCTTGATAACAGGCTTGTTAATGCCAAGATGACTCTATAAATAATATATAATATTTTGTAGATCAGATATGGTCCAGTTCTGGTTTATTTCTTTGCTCTTGGCTGACATGTGGCATTTCTATGGCCTGCTTGTGGCCCAGATCTGGCAAACAGGAGCGGTCCGCCCAAGTGCCATCATTCCATGTGGCCCAGATCATCATTTCGCATGTGCCAAATGTGGGCCGGATCTGGGCAGACACAAAGATGCTATCTGGGGTTTAAATAATAGATAACTTCATATCTATGTATATTATGCAAACATGGAATGTTAGTTATTAAATACTTGCAGTGATCAACTTTTCATGTGTGGGTTATAAGAACACACAGACACACACACACACACATTTTGCAAAAATAAATAAATAAATCTCACAAGGTAGATGCCCCATGGACTGCCCCGATGTTTGAAACAAATCAACAGATGGTAAAAATGTACAGGTGAGGAACATTTAGAAATGAATAAAACAAAAAATGATCTGCATATTTGATCTTTAATTCTTAAATACATTGTGATTGAAAAACTCACCTGACAAATCATGAACCCTACAGGTACCATATTACAAACAAAAATGTTATGATAGTCATTTCTTATAGGTAACACTTAATGTCTTACATCCCTGTAAGTAAATTAATGCTGGTGAGGGAGGAAATTGGAAATGATTCACTCCTGCTTTGCTTTTATTTGGTTACAAGTCTATGTAAATTTTACTCAGATATGTTTTTTTTTTCCGACTCATACACGTTTCTCAAGTTTTCAAGTTTTCAACGATCCAGAGATTACAGACTTCCCCAAAACAAAGTGAGTAGATTGAATTGACTTTGATATGCAACCTAGAACCTGTAACTTCCTTGTTTTTTTGTTTTTTTTTAAAAATGTATTTTCATGCTTTTGATATTTTGCATGTCTCAGTATAGGGCCTTTTCACAATGAAAATCCAACACCCTGTACCTGCCAAAAGACTGAGCCTGCAAACCAGTTTGTGCCAGTAGATGAGCTGGATGACTTGCAGAAACGCCGGGCAGAGGAGTTCAGACAACACCAGATCAGGTTCCTTACAATTCATCTGATCTCTTCAGTGTGTCGCAAAATCAGCCACACCCATATATCAGGGCCGGGTCTAGGGGGGTCTAGGGGGGAGGCAATGCCCCCCCCCCCCCCCCCCCCCCCCAGATTCCTGTTGTGCCCCTCCAACATCCCCACGATACTCGTTTTTTGTGAAAGCACGCAAAATGTAAAAATGTATCAACACTAAATTAGTTAGATATGCAAATTACTGCGGTTGTATTTTTCTAGCGCGCATCCCAGTTTTCCAGGATATTTACACACCTTATCTGATCGCTTCTCAAAACAGTCATTGACGATAGCAGATAACATGCAGCTTCATAAATACGCTCTAGTATCTATTTAAGCGCACGCACACCACTGATACATTGCTACACGATCATGGAACACTTGGAAATTTAATTTGGAATTTGTGATTCCAAGCCATGAAAAATCTTGAAAATAATTAAATTAAAAACTTTTAAAATAAAAATAAAAAAAAGATTCTAGTAAAATATAAAATAGTTTTGCTAAGTTATGCTCAGTTCTAAAATATTCTATCAGCATATTGCTCTATTTGCTGAAATAGTAGCCTATTATTTGATGTGATAAGTTTCAGAATCTGCAAAATATCAATAATTAAAAAAAAAAGAAATAAATAAGAGAGATCAAAAGATGTTTTTTTTTTATTATAAGAGATGTTTACATATAGTCCACAATATATAATATCTGCATTTACACAAATTAAGCAGTTCAAAAGTTTATATACACTTAATTTATTCTCAGTACTTTACGACTGTTTTTATAATTTTCTTTATAATAAGTCCCAAGTTTGTCCTGTTCTGCCCACAGTTCTTCAAAATATTCTACATTCTATTTTAACCCTTTTCAGCAGTGACTGTATGATTTTTAAGATCCATATTTTCACACTGATGACAACTGAGGGGCTCGTACATGGTGAAAACATTTACCGATACTCCAGAAGGAAATGATGCATTAAAATTCAGGGGGTATAAACATTTGCACAGGATGGTTGGGGGGTAAATTGTTTTTATTTTGTCTTCTGGAAAGTATTTTATGTAGCTTTTGTAAGGCAGTATTAAAAAAAAATGAATCTTTAAATAAAGTAATTTCCAGTCATTCTGTTCAAAGGTTTATACCCACTGGCTCTCTTAATGTGTTGCCTTCAGTGAATGTCTGCAGGTTTTGATCATCCAGGTAACAACACAAACTAATAAGAATTAAGAATCAAGCATGTAAACTTTTGAACTGGATCTTTTGTGTAAATTCAGTTATTCTTGTGGTCTTTATTTTCATATAGCCAATACAAAAATCACATAAAATCACTAAATAACTGAGCACAACTCTATAGAAATGAACCAAAAATATAGGGGGGAAAAAACAAGAAAAGGGAAAAAAATATGCAACCAGGTCTTCTAATGGTTTAAATTTCTTCAGTGAACCAAGTGGTCTTTTTCCACTTTTTCCAAATGAAAATATTGTTCAGTAGAAACTGAATGATCTTCCATTATTATACCAAAAGTTATGTCATTGTAAGCCATGTGTATGTTAGACCAAAAATCTAGGGATGCACGATACCATTTTTTAAGGACCGAGTACAAGTACCGATATTTTTTTTTTCTGATACTCGCCAATATAATTATAAATAATTTCTATTTTTTCCCCCTTTTTTTTTGGTGATGTTGCCGTTTTCCAAGCACAGTGATACTAATTAATGTAGGACAGCTTCTTTATTATTTACTCTAATGAAAAAAAGTAATACATTTTTGTGCTTGTCACAAACTTAAAGAACAAAAATTTCACCTTCAAAGGGCATAATTACCAATATATATAATTGTTGTTATATAAAAAGAAATTTACAAACAAATTACAAACAATACAACAAATACTATAGAGATACAAATTAAATAAACATGTTTTTTAGATACAGTAGGTTTATTTACCATGTATACATTTATTTAACATCATTTGTTGTTTTACTAACATTAATGACAAATATAGGCTACGGTCCATTTAAGACCGAATCCATGGATACTGACACATATCCTGTTTTCACCCAAATGGTTACGTCCACTTAAGCCATAACCGACTGTATTTACGTGAGATACTCCACACGATGGACATTTTGACAACTATGTGTGCATTTGACCATTCAGGCGCATTCAGGAGAACTAATCGCGCACTGAAGAGAACTGTATTTTGTAAGTATTTCCACACCCCTGAGGCTGACATTGTTTCTGCTGCTGCCGCCGGTGTCTGTGTGCACGGAAAATTCTGTCAGTTACGTCACGTGAGGTATCGGTCTTTAGTATCAGGGGTATTTTTACGAGTACAAGTACATGAGCTTGGTATCGGGCTCGGTGCATCCCTACAAAAATCTCTAAACAGTTAAAAAACTGTACTAGCTAAACAGTCAAAAAACAAATGTACTGTTGTTTCAATTTCAGAATCACAGAAAGTACAACTTTTGTGATCAATATTAAATCTATAAGAAGTTCTAAGGATGGGTAAATATCATTAAAAATTTTAAAATGTACTTCCTTAGCTTTGGGAGTATAGGAAAGGAAAGATACAAAGTTCTTTTATTCTTTTATAATTTATTAATGTCTTGTGGTCTATATGTAAACAAACAATGTGACTTGAACTGTACATATATTTAAAGTTCCTCTCAAATTACTTTTGGTGCAATAAACAATCCTAATTAGTTATAGTAGTTAAAAGGGGGTGGGAGGGGATCATAAACCTATGAATCATAAATCATATGGTTCCATTTTAAAACTCCTCCCTGCCTGCAACTCACAGATCTCACCCATCAGTTGAAACCTAGTACACACCTAATGTCTCCTTTACTTCCTTGTTGCCAAAAATGTCAAGCACATGGCAAAAAGATTTTAAATTTATTCATATGAAAGTACTAAAATGTTTTTTTTTTTTTTGGTTGAAAATTATTCGGCCTATTGTATTTTAAACGTGTCATTTATAAATGACAGTGTCCCATAGTGGGTTAACTAAAATAGTCGCATATGTTTCCCAGAACAGGGAAAGAAAACGATGTTCTCATTCTTGCCCCTGCCAACACCCCACTTCAGTATCCAATCAGAGGATTCAGAGTAACTCCCATGAATAAAACACGCATTCCTGGTGAGTCTGATTTCTGTTGATCTTTTATTTGATTTCTGATGATCTAAGCTTTCTCAAACAGGTCAGGTTACAGAGAGACATAGAATACCAGTCAAAGGTTTGGAAAGATGAAGATCTTTTGAAGTTTTTGAAAGAAGTCTCTTATGCTCACCAAGGCTGCATTTATTTGATCAAAAACACATTAAAAACAGTAATATTGTGAAATATTATTACAATTTAAAGGGGACCTAATGTCCCTTTCACAAGATGTAATATAAGTCTCTGGTGTCCCCAGAATGTGTCTGTGAAGCTTCAGCTCAAAATACCCCACAGATCATTCATTATAGCTTGTCAAATTTGCCCCTATTTAAATGTGAGCAAAAACACGTCACTTTCCAGAAGAGGGCGGAGCTTTAACAGCTCGCGCTTCGGGTGCTCAACAACAACAAAGCTGGAGAATCTCACGCAGCCAAAATGAGTATTGTCAGTAACTGTGTTCAGCCTTACATTGTTCAAACCGGAGTCTAATGGAGAGACTCAGGAAGAAGTTACAACTTTTAGAATGTAACCGGACGTTTCTGAATGGTTAGTGGATACATTTATGTAGTTGCTGTGGAGTTGATTCATCGACTAGCATGTGCCGTCATGTTAATACTTTGTACAAATCCAGCGTTGAATTGACCCTCGTTTGCGAAGCAGTTTGGCGTAAAATGACGGCATGGAAACAACACTCTACTACAACCACTCTTCATATTCTCTAAAGCAGCCCAACATGGCCTCACCCCATTTGTTGCGTGTTCTCAGTGGGCAGGGTTTATGTAAATTTTGGTTTTTTTGATGTCACCAACCCGGGAAGAAGCTCATTGTAGTCCCTACCAGCCATTTGTTGTAGTCCTTAAAAAGGGATTTTTGTAAAAGAAAATATCTCCTTTTGCATTGAACTTTGAGCGTCGTAACTTTGCAGATGTTGTTTATGCTCAAACAGCAACATTACACACTAACTAAAGTTTCTTTTTAAATTTCTACTCATTAAAGAAACCTGAAAAAAGTATCATGGTTTGCAAAGAAAAAAAAAATTAAAAAAAAAAAAAAATGAAGCAGCACAACTGTTTTCAATATTGATAATAAGAAACATTATTAATAATTGACAACTAATAACAATTAATAATAAAGCATCAGATCAGCATGATTTCTGAAGGATTATGTGACACTGAAGACTGGAGTAATGATGCTGAAAATTCAGCTTTGATCATACACTGAAAAAAAGTGTTTTTTAAAAAAATATGATTTAATAGTGTACATCGGTCCCACATGAATCAATTAAGTTATACAAATATCATTTGTTAATGTAACTTCAACATGATGAAATAAAGTAATTTTTAAGTGACCCAATTAAGTAGTCTGAAAGTGAATTTTGTAAGGTTCATTTATTCATTCTTTCAAGACATCCATTCATCCAATATGTTCTTTCATTCAATTCAACTTTATATACAGGTGCTGGTCATATAATTAGAATATCATCAAAAAGTTGATTTATTTCACTAATTCCATTCAAAAAGTGAAACTTGTATATTATATTCATTTATTACACACAGACTGATATATTTCATATATATTTCTTTTAATTTTGATGATTATAACTGACAACTAAGGAAAATCCCAAATTCAGTATCTCAGAAAATTAGAATATTGTGAAAAGATTCAATATTGATGACACCTGGTGCCACACTCTAATCAGCTAATTAACTCAAAACACCTGCAAAGGCCTTTAAATGGTCTCTCAGTCTAGTTCTGTAGGCTACACAATCATGGGAGAGACTGCTGACTTGACAGTTGTCCAAAAGACGACCATTGACACCTTGCACAAGGAGGGCAAGACACAAAAGGTCATTGTGAAAGAGGCTGGCTGTTCACAGAGCTGTGTCCAAGCACATTAATAGAGAGGCGAAGGGAAGGAAAAGATGTGGTAGAAAAAAGTGTACAAGCAATAGGCATAACCGCACCCTGGAGAGGATTGTAAAACAAAACCCATTCAAAAATGTGGGAGCGATTCACAAAGAGTGGACTGCAGCTGGAGTCAGTGCTTCAAGAACCACTACGCACAGACATATCCAAGACATGGGTTTCAGCTGTCGCATTCCTTGTGTCAAGCCACTCTTGAACAACAGACAGTGTCAGAAGCGTCTCGCCTGGGCTAAAGACAAAAAAGACTGGACTGCTGCTGAGTGGTCCAAAGTTATGTTCTCTGATGAAAGTAAATTTTGCATTTCCTTTGGAAATCAGGGTCCCAGAGTCTGGAGGAAGAGAGGAGAGGCACACAATCCACGTTGCTTGAGGTCCAGCATAAAGTTTCCACAGTGATGGTTTAGGGTGCCATGTCATCTGTTGGTCCACTGTGTTTTCTGAGGTCCAAGGTCAATGCAGCCACATACCAGGATGTTTTAGAGCACTTCATGCTTCCTGCTGCTGACCAACTTTATGGAGATGCAGATTTCATTTTCCAACAGGACTTGGCAACTGCACACCGTGTAAAAGCTACCAGTACCTGGTTTAAGGACCATGGTATCCCTGTTCTTAATTGGCCAGGACACTCGCCTGACCTTAACCCCATAGAAAATCTATGGGGTATTGTGAAGAGGAAGATGTGATATACCAGACCCAACAATGCAGAAGAGCTGAAGGCCACTATCAGAGCAATCTGGGCTCTTATAACACCTGAGCAGTGCCACAGACTGATCGACTGTTACACGCCGCATTGCTGCAGTAATTAAGGCAAAAGGAGCCCCAACGTATTGAGTGCTGTACATGGTCATACTTTTCATGTTCATACTTTTCAGTTGGCCAAGATTTCTAAAAATCCTTTCTTTGTATTGGTCTTAAGTAATATTCTAATTTTCTAAAGGGTACTGAATTTGGGATTTTCCTTAGTTGTCAGTTATAATCATCAAAATTAAAAGAAATAAACATTTGAAATATATCAATCTGTGTGTAATGAATGAATATAATATACAAGTTTCATTTTTTTGAATGAAATTAGTGAAATAAATAAACTTTTTGATGATATTCTAATTCTATGAATATCACCTGTATGTGTTGTGATTGAGTCATTAGACTGTTAGCCTATTAGCTAACAATAGTGCACACACTAGTACATTAAATGTTAGCTTTCATCTCAAAGCAGAAATTGGATGGGTAGCACCAGTCCACACCCTAAGCAAATGCCCCACACTTCTCTACAATGGTAACCCGGTGAAATCTAAAACATTGTAATAATTCCAATATAAGTGAACACTGAACACTATTAAACACTTGTCAGGCATCCCCTGTTTTCATCTTACTGCAAAACACTTAAAATAACATCACATTTTTAAACATTTTCTTTCTTTATCCAGCCATATGCAATGCATGCTGGGAACTAACAAGCACCGCCCATTTTCAGTTAATGGAACAAAATTCATTAATGTAATCCCAACGGATTAAGTAAACTTCAATACTAGATATGTTTACGTGGATTAAACACGATTAGGACAAAATGTGTAGGAATTGTGTTGCTTTAGCTCCTTTTAATTAAGTACATTTTTTTCAGTGCAGGAATAAATTACATTTTACAGAAATAAATTAGAAATTGTATTTTGTAATTGTAATTAGATTACTTTTTTACTGTAATTTGATCAAATAAATGCAGCCTTGGTGAGCAGACGAGACATTGTAGAAAAAAAAACATTTAAATAATTATAATAATCATAATTGCAAACTTTTAACCAGTAGTGTGCAGTATATAAATAAAAATAGTATTTATTTAGGTGTTGCTATTATTGTTAAGTATAAACAAATTCAATATGCATTTCTATCTATATTAATTGAAACCATGTATCATTATTAAAGGTCTAGCGCTGCAAACACAAAACAGAGCAGTTTACAAGGTTTGTTCTGCTGAATATGGTTTTCTTGTTAAAGGTGGCGGGGTTTTTATAGCTCAATCATTAGTTTGTTTCAGACGGTCTCTGTATGGGGGTCTACTGTGTTTTTCCTTATTTTATTTGAGGTTTTGTGCACTTTTGATCGAATATTGTTAATGTGGGTGAATTTTTTTAAAAGGAGTCATGATGTTAAAGTTAATAAAATGAGCTCATAGGATCTGAAACCTCTTCAGGTGTCTCTAAGGGTGCAGAAAGGGCTGCTCTCAGTGCTGGATGTTCAGGAGGGTGAGCAGGTGGACGGCCAAAATGAGGTCTGGAAAGGTCTGCGAGCCAGGACTCAAACTTGACTCGCCCGAAGCGCAATGACACTACATGCCGGCGCGCTGCCCACAAGGCTATCAGCGCCGGCATCTTAAATTATATTTTTAGTAGTGGAAATTTATGTAGCTATAACTAGTTAATTCAGCAAATGCTAA
Organism: Elopichthys bambusa; assembly: GCA_037101425.1. Classification (NCBI taxonomy): domain Eukaryota; kingdom Metazoa; phylum Chordata; class Actinopteri; order Cypriniformes; family Xenocyprididae; genus Elopichthys; species Elopichthys bambusa. The sequence goes on from CM074455.1 coordinate 5,188,984, forward strand.
TTGGTAACACAATGCTTTGATAGCATAGCATAGCATAGCAATTGCTGAAAGAGTATGGCAATATAGAACATACTTGCTCTCAAACTAAGCCCATGCTCCACTCGTCACCATAATGGGAAACCCCCCCCCAAAAACCCACATAACAGAAACTCTTCTAAATTGGGATAGCAAAGCATTAAACATTATTAAATCCCCCACTTAACATTAATCTTGCCCCAAAACATTATATAACACTTAAGTTTAGCATTTATTCTCCCTTTCGAGTGTCATGGCAAAGCATGCTGGGAAAGTTTCAGCCCAGTTTCAGGTATATTTAAGTTTGTCTAAATAAAAAGAAAACAAGTTCATAAAACTCAAAACTATGAAACAATTCAGATTACTTAAAATTTGTAAGCTCCGTGAACTCAAAAGGAAAAGAAAGTTGATTGAACTAATTTGAGTTCGCCATACTCAAACCAATTATTTTGAGCGTTTGGGTTTATAGTGGAATCATTTGACATGTTTTTTATGTCTTTAGCGTACTTCTCTTTTGAGAACCATGAAGTCATATTCCCGATAGAGATCAGACGTTTGTCAGTTCCTGTTCTGTTTGACCCAGGCAAAGGTGAGCTCAAGTGTTAACATATTATCTAATATAATTCGTTTCTAAACAGTTTTATTTTTTATTTTAGTTAGTTTTAATTTTATTTTAAGTTTTAGCTATTTTTGTCTGCTTTGGCCTTTTTTTTTTTTTAAAGATTTCTATTTAGCTTTAATTTATTTTTAAGTAAGTTTTAGTAATATTAGTACTTCAGCTTAAACTTTATTTCTGTTAGTTTCCAAACAACATTTTTGCTCAAGTTTTATAAGTTTGTTTTTCATTTAATATTTATATTTTATTTCAGCTTCATTTGAATTAATGAAAATGATTTAGACATTTAGTTTTAGTTAACAGTAGCTATGATTCCATCCTATGGAAGCTTTTTTTTTGCCACTAAATTAAAAATAAAAAAGGTAATTGTGAATTAATCAGTTTATAAATTTATAACATGCAATTGCAGGGAAAAAAGTCAGAAATGTAAGATAGAAACTTGCAATTCTGAGAAACAAGTCAGTCTTTTTTGTCCCTCAGAATTGGACTTTATAACTCGTAATTGCGAGTTTATATCTCACAATTCTGAGAAAATAAGTAAGAATTGCGAGAAAAAAGTCAGAATTGTGAGATAAAGAGTCCAAGACATGTGCATAAACTACGATGGAAACACATTTACTGTATAAATGTCACATGACTTTGTCTCAAAACAGGATGTGATTGGATAACTGGACTAACCAGTGGACCAATCGAAATGTCTGAGCCAAAGTCTGTCATCAGAATGATTTGGTTTAATTCCCTCCCAGAAGCCTCTCAAACGATTGCGTTTCCAAACACCAGGCATCCGAATGCAAGATACAGTAACATGACAGCGTTTATTGCTTTTCATCGGCGTGCTTTGAGGCTCAGTTCATTTATGATGTACGAAAAAAAGAGATAAGTGGCTTCCCTGATTGCAGCACCTTCCATTTTTATTATTTCAGATATATTGTGCCAGTTTCTAAGAGTGACAATTTTGTTCTCTTAAATGCATGGGATGTGCTTTATCGCAAATATTTTATGCAATATTCCAATTTTGCGCAGTTAAATTTGCACCTTTGGATGGAAACATAGCTAGTAACTACACTGCTTCTGAACAAATAGAATCACAGATTCTGTATCATGTAAACACAGTCACCATACTGACCTGTTATGGGCACATAATTCTCTATCTCTCTCTGCAGATGTAAACTCCCAGGTCACTGTACTAATTAAAGCATTTCTGAGATATAAAGAACTAAAAGTCCTCATCGATAGTATTCGTCGCCTTTACCCCAAAATAAAGATCATTGTTGCTGATGACAGTCTGAATCCAGAGAAGGTGGTCGGTGACAATGTAGAACAGTACATAATGCCCCCGGCACAGGTACAAACGTCAAGTTTTTAAAACTGTATGTATTTTAAAATGAAATGTTGCTGTAATTTGCTTGAAGTATAAAAGATTAAATATATTGTTTGGCCTTTCAGGGCTGGTTTGCGGGCAGGAATCTGGCAGTGTCGCAGGTCACCACTAAGTACTTCCTGTGGGTGGATGATGACTTTGTTTTCCTGAATGAGACACATATTGAGAGCTTTGTGAACATTATGGAAGCCGTTCCTGAGCTAGATGTGGTAATTATGTCAATATACCATCTTGATGACCTCATATAAATATAAAGTTTGGATTCTGTATAAGTTTATTGTTTTTGAAAGAAGTCTCTTCTCACCAAACAGTACAGTATAGTAAAACAGTAATGTTATGGAATGTTTTTGCAATTTAAATAACTGTTGTCTATTTTAATATATTTTAAAATGTAATTTATTCCTGTGATCAAAGCTGAATTTTCAGCACCATTACTCCAGTCTTCAGTGTCACATGATCCTTCCAATGCTATCTAACGACCAATTCATACGTATTTTACGAGGTGGCTAATTCGTACGACCTCACTTATACGAATTCATACGATTTGTCTAAACCCCAGTGACGGGTTGGTTTAGGGGCGGGGTTAGTGGGCTGGTTATTTGTGCGAATTCATACAAATTTGGCAATGTAAGACCCACCCAATCAGCCCAACTGTGGTTTCCCACAGGACGGGGAAGGTTTCTTGCGCGTTCGGTCTTTTCAGTGTGGCAAAGTAGTTTAATTCCAATTAAAATATTATCTGACTCCATTTTGTTATGAACTCGAATTTAGGTTAAAATGCCAATTCATTATTGATAATTTATATGATAATTTAACATCTTATTATTCTATTGTACTCTTTACTCTTATTGTTCTTGTTCATTCGGGTGCCAGAGTTGCACAGGGTCCTCGCAGTGGCTGTTCATTTATTATGCGGGCCCACGGTCACAAATTTGCCAGTCTTGGTCATAGACAGAGGTAATTGTAGTGTCCTGGACACTATGGACATGTACGAACTGCTGTGAGATCAGGTTGGATCTTTCGGAAATCATTCTAATATGCTGATTTGACATTTCTCATTATTATCAATGTTGAAATCAGCTGTGCTGCTTAATAGTTTTGTGGAAACCATGATACATTTTTCTTCAGGATTCTTTAATGAATAGAATGTTAATTAGAACAGCATTTATTTAAAGTAAAAATCTGTCAACTCTTTATCAATTTAACGCATCCTTGCTGAATAAAAGTATTAAAGCATTTTCTATTATGCAAAATTCACTTTTATAAGGTGTTTGAACACAGATGTGTCCACAGTGAAACAAACAAGTTATAATGATAAAAATCCACCCACTCCTTATTTTATAATCCCCATAAATCATAAACAGTCTCTCCAAATGAGCGGTTCCAGATTTTTCTTATGTAAGAGTAAGGGGAAGTCCCGCCGATGAATGGCGACAGTATCTGCCCTATTAGCTTAGCTCCTCCCCTGAGTGAGCGATACATAGTCTGCCTCATTTATCTTCTCATCAGAGCATTCAACAGCAGCATTCAAGTAAAAATGTATTCTTAATAAAGCTACTAAAGTTATTCAGTCAAGAGCAGTGAGAGATTTTCTGTTTTTCTTTTGTTGTTTGGTTCACATTATCAACATATACAGCAATAGGTACTGTATATTATGCTGCTTTCGTTTTAATACACAGATCTAATATACACATGTGATTTCTGTGATATCCGACTGTGCTTGTGAACTTTGTGTGTTTTTGACACAACCTTGTTTGACAGTTTTAGTGCAATAAGACGTGAAAGGGAAATCAGATTAATACTCAAAGGACGCCCCGTCTGACAGGCAGCTTTCTGTGCCCGTGCTTCGGATGTGTGCGCTCAGAAAACCATACAGTAACTCATAGAAGTGAGTACACCCCTCACATTTTTGTAAATATTTTATTATATCTTTTCATGTGACAACACTGACAACACTTTGCTACAATATAAAGTAGTGAGTGTACAACTTGTATAACAGTGTAAATTTGCTGTCCCCTCAAAATAACTCAACACACAGCCATTAATGTCTAAACCGCTGGCCACAAAAGTGAGTACACCCCTAAGTGAAAATGTCCAGATTGGGCCCAATTAGCCATTTTCTCTCCCTGGTGTCATGTGACTCGTTAGTGTTACAAGGTCTCAGGTGTGAATGGAGAGCAGGTGTGTTAAATTTGGTGTTATCGCTCTCACTCTCTCATACTGGTCACTGGAAGTTCAACATGGCACCTCATGGCAAAAAACTCTGAGGATCTGAAAAAAATAATTGTTGCTCTACATAAAGATGGCGTAGGCTATAAGAAGATTGCCAAGACCCTGAAACTGAGCTGCAGCACGGTGGCCAAGACCATACAGCGGTTTAACAGGACAGGTTCCACTCGGAACAGGCCTCGCCATGGTCGACCAAAGAAGTTGAGTGCACGTGCTCCGCATCATATCTAGAGGTTGAAGGGCTGTCAGTGCTCAGACCATACGCTGCACACTGCATCAAACTGGTCTGCATGGCTGTCGTCCCAGAAGGAAGCCTCTTCTAAAGAGGATGCACAAGAAAGCCCGCAAGCAGTTTGCTGAAGACAAGCAGACTAAGAGCATGGATTACTGGAACCATGCCTTATTAAACTTAATTGGTACAGATGGTGTCAAGCGTGTGGCGGCAACCAGGTGAGAAGTACAAAGACAAGTGTGTCTTGCCTACAGTCAAGCTTGGTGGTGGGAGTGTCATGGTCTGGGGCTGCATGAGTGCTGCCGGCACTGGGGAGCTACAGTTCATTGAGGGAACCATGAATGCCAACATGTACTGTGACATACTGAAGCAGAGCATGATCCCCTCCCTTCGGAGACTGGGCCGCAGGGCAGTTTTCCAGCATGATAACAACCCCAAACACACCTCCAAGAGGACCACTGACTTGCTAAAGAAGCTGAGGGTACCTAAACCCTATTGAGCATCTGTGGGGCATCCTCAAACGGAAGGTGGAGGAGCGCAAGGTCTCTAACATCCACCAGCTCCGTGATGTCATCATGGAGGAGTGGAAGAGGACTCCAGTGGCAACCTGTGAAGCTCTGGTGAACTCCATGCACAAGAGAGTTAAAGCAGTGCTGAAAAATAATGGTGGCCAAACAAAATATTGACACTGGGCCCAATTTGGACATTTTTACTTAGGGGTGTACTCACTTTTGTGGCCAGTGGTTTAGACATTAATGGCTGTGTGTTGAGTTATTTTGAGGGGACAGCAAAATTACACTATTATACAAGCTGTACACTCACTAATTTATATTGTAGCAAAGTGTCATTTCCTCAGTGTTGTCACATGAAAAGATATAATAAAATATTTACAAAAATGTGAGGGGTGTACTTACTTCTGTGAGATACTGTACATCAGGAGTTGTATATTAGCTGTTATGGCTTTAAAACGTGTGCAAATAATTAACTTTCATGATGACGAAGAACCAATGTTCTAAAGCGTGGCTGCGATAGAGATGATGATAAAAACCAAACTGATGTTTTGTTAGTTTTTGGCAGAGTGTCCGAGGCAGGAGTTGTACAGGCTCTGCCCTCTTCTGGAAGAAGGGGTGGAGAGCAGCAGCTCATTTGCATGTAAAGTTTTGGACCGTTTTTAAGCTTTCCTGGTGTGTTCTGTACCGTTGGCTCTAGTCGGACACCTTATTTCAGCCTTATTTTTATGTTTGTGAAAGACCTTGTTTTTTGACATTTTGTCAACATGACTGTTTTGTAGTGATGATTCGTTCATTCTCTCTCTCTCCATCAGGTTGGTGGTCAGGTAGAAAGAAATCAGTTCTTCTTTAAGCTGGAATATGAGGAAGGGAGCAGTGAGGAAGGCGGCTGTATCACGCGTGTCAGTCGTACTCACGCGCCTCTGCCAGGTTTTGGCGGCTGCTTCTTTGCAGATGGAGTTGTCAATTACTTCATGGGCCGGACGGAGGCTGTGAGGAGGGTCGGTTTTGACCCGTTCCTCAAAAGAGTGGCTCACACTGGTAGGTGCCCAGGTGAAAAGTGGACACACTTAATATATTAAAATTATACTATACTAAGTGCATATTAAATGTATTATTTTGAAACAACTTTAAGTATAATAAGTGTATTTCAAGATGCACTTAAGTTTAATTTTAAGCTATTTGCAATATATTAAATACATTGAAATTCTAAACCCATTTTAAGTACATTTAGTGCAATTTAAGTGTATTTCTTTAAATACATTTAAAGTATATTTGAAGCATTGTTTTAATGTGCTTTATGTACATTTCCAATACAATTTCAGGTAATTACAAATGCATTAGCATTACACTGCTAGTTTATTATAACGCTGTTTTTTTTGTTGTTGTTTTTTTTCAGTATATACACACACACTTTGAAATCTAGAAAACTTTAATGCACTATATATTGTTGTGTACATTACAAATATTCTTACAGTACATTATAAAAAGTACAGCAGCATTTCATCTTTTGACCAAAATACATTCAAATGTAAATGACAAATGTTTATATTACATTAAGTAAGGTACATTGTAAATGTTAAAAATGTTTTTCAAACTATCTTTCTTTTGAAAATTCTAAATATATAAATATTTAAAATATATTGCAGTAGACCTACACATGGTTATAAAGTGCATTTAAACCCATTAAAAGCTAAATCCTTTTGCTATGTTCTTAAAGTACACAAAATATACTTTAAGTAAGAGTAACATCAGTATGTTTTCTGTAAATACACTAACTTCTCTAAAAGTATACTTGTGTTTAGCATATTTTTTTTTAAGTGTAACTAAGAATATATTTATTACCAAAGTACTTCTAGTATATTTTTCTGGAAATATATTAAAATGCAATTCAGTATATTTTTAATGCACCTCAAATAAGTATGTTGGGAATACAAATGTATTATTAACATACTACTTGCATTTCAAGTGTATTTTTAATACGTTTAATACTACGTCTTTTCACCTTCATCTGATCTGAAAACATCCAGATCAGATGAAGTCACCTGATTCATTTTGAATGAGGTCTTTTGTTAAATTATTTCCCAATAGACCTTCTTTTAAGTGCAACAAGAGAAGAGATAAGAGATTTATGGTATCATGGCTTAAGTCATCATAGGTCATTTAATACATGGGCATAGACATAGTACAAACAAGGCATCTGGATTTACAAACCAGTTTATGACCAATCTTATGTTAAATAAGAATGGCGCTCATTCATGATAAACAATGGTGAACAAACTATTTTTTATTTTTTTTTCACAGTGATACCATAGATTAGAAGAACCATTTTTGGTTCCCCAAAGAACCTTTCAGTGAACATTTCTTAAAAGAACCTTTTTTTTTTCATGTGAAGAACATTTTAATAATCTAAAGAACTATTAAAGAACCTTCTGTGCAATGGAAAGGTTCCATGAATGTTAAAGGTTCTTTATGGAACCATCAGTGCCAGTAAAGAACCTTTATTTTTAAGAAACAAGAATCTGTTGTAATTTTTTTTTTTTCTCAATTATATACAGAATTCTTTGTTGACGGACTTGGAGATTTATTAGTTGTCACCTGCAAAGGTCTCAGAATTGGTCACCAAACACACAGTCACACCAATAACTACAGATCCTTCAGGTATCCTTCCAAAAGAGATTCAGAAGCAAAAATGACCCACCATTTTTTCAAGAACCATCTAAAATGCATCAAATACTAAGGAGCATTTGAGGTTAAATATTCCTCACACCTTAATAATCATTATTTGTATTTTTCATTTACTCTGTCAATCAAAGGCTTGGACACATCTACTCATTCTTTATTAGGAATATTTTGGTAACACTTCACAACAAGGTTCCATTAGTTAATGTTAGTAAAGGCATTAACTATCCTTAACTAACACTGAGCAATGCAATACATTTGTTACAGTACTTATTCATCTTTGTTACCAGTAGTTAGTAAAAAATACAACTGTTCACTGTTAGTTCATGTCCATTAAATAATATTAACAAATACAACTTCTAATAATGTATTAATAAATGTTGAAATTAACATGATCTCAGAATAATGCTTTAGAAGTATTTTTTATTGTTAGTTCATGTTGGTTAATGTTAACAAATAGAACCTTATTGTGAACTGTTACCACATTTTTTAAATTTTAACTTCACCAACTTCATGCATCCTGGGATGTTTTTTAAACACTATTTAAGTTCACATGTATGTTGCACAATTGTCAGCTGGTTTTGACTTTTCCTTCAATATCCACTCCATGTTTTTTTTTTATTTTTTTTTTTACTTTTAGTAATATGAGTTGGATCTTGTACCTAAGAGCAAGCCTCTACATGATGACCATGTAATTGTCAATAAACAGCCAACATCACCCACTCACTTTTTATTTTGGCTTTTTTTGCCATAACAAATGTTATACACACACAGTTACATTAGCAGAGAAAACTAATGTTAAAAAGGAAAGAGTCAAGAGTCCAACTAAAGTCACCGCTGATCTCCATCATGGGGACTTTCAAATAAAACTATTATTTTCATTAAAACAAATAAAATCAGTCTGGTTAGTAATAAGTGAAGCTGGTAATGCTGTTTTGTGGAGTTCTTTAATCAGATCTTCAGAGATTTAATGTTTTTTATCTTCAGTTGATTTCATCTAATGCTGTGAATGAAGTCAGTTGTAGTTCTTGTATTTCTCTTTCCTTCAGTGATTCTGCTCGTTATCATCGTGTCTTCAATGTTGGCAATAAAAACTAGAGTTCCTAATTCATCTTTGATGTCTGTGTTATTCAGATATTTTTGTTTAAATTTTACTCATTTTAAATGGTTGACTTTTAAAGAATTAATTTGATTAATTCTTACTCAATTCTTATTTGTTGAATTTAATTAATAATATTGCTTGTAATCTGTTGCCACAATTTTATTGAGTAGATATAACATATTACTTTTTAAAGTGCACTGTAAAAAAAATAAAAAACGGAAAATTATCCTTTTATGGACATGTCTGTTAACCCTAAAGCACAACACAATGTGTAATTCAAAATTATCATAATTAATTATACAGTGCATTGCTCTCTATTTTTACATACTTTTATTTTGGAAAAACTAGCTGGACCAGCTCAAGCTGTGTTTTAGAACATGGTAGCCTATTCTGATAAACCAAACCCTGTGCATACAGACACACAGATATACACATTCAAGAGAATTCTAATGTGAATATCATTCTAACGTATCTTCATTACAAGCACAAAAAGCTTTGTTTTTGTTATCAGAAACTCGTTTGGGGGAACATCTTCACCCATTCCCTCAATCATACTCCACTAATAATCCCACGGCGGCACATGACGATGCCGGCTCACGCACCTGGTCAGACTCACTGTGGGGCTCGGGCTCCGGGGCGATGGTTGGACTGAGTCCTGTTCTCTAGCACTGTCTGCATTGGGCTCTGGCATCATATCTGTGCAGTGGGGTGATGGCTGTCTGGGCTCTGGGCCCGGAGTGGGGCTGGTGATGTCCTCCACGAGGCCGATGGTGAACGCTGATACATTGATTACCAGCACCCACTCCACAAAGCGGCGAAATCCTCTCTAGGTCCATTCTTTTAGGTTCGGTCTTCTGTCACGTTGTGGCTGAAACGCAAGGAGTAGGAACAAAAACAGTCTTTAATAACAAATTCAAAAAAGAAACATGTAAGAGATTACCAGGAATAAAGCATAAGTACCACATAATAAAAAGACAATACTGGACCAAGGAACAGAATGAAACTCATAGGGAATGTAATCAAGGTGAACAGAAACAGGTGTGTGGAACTAATTAACAACTATGGAGACTAAATAGGGAACAAAACTCAGGAATAGCAAAACGGAACAGAATGAAACTAAACCAAAATACAACAAACACATTACAGTATGTATTTATGAAAAAACTCTATTAGATTCTAAGAGAAATAACGATAACACTATCATTTTCACACTCCTTATCCTCAGCTCATTACCTGTTGATGAGATTTTATAGAAATCATATGAAACAGATTAACTCAACTAACAATATATAAATCTAATGGTGAGAACTAGAAGCTATAAGGTCGTGTCTAGGACAGCTCAGAGGTTTCGCAGACACACACATTCTATTGTCAGTTTGTAGTCAGCAAAATAGTTCAGTCACTAAACACTTTACCATTAATTTAATTAATTAAAAACCAGCACGACCAGATCAAGCTGTGTTTAGGCTACACCATACCTAATGCTGGATTTTTCCCACCATTTTTTGGTGGGAACTTTAATTAGATAAGGTTTGATGGTTTTTTTTTGTGTTTTTTTTTTTTGTAGCTGTTACTTATTTAATTTATAACAGCTGCCAGTTATAATACCTACCCTATGCCTACTCTGATAACATCTGCCGACTAATTGTGAACTCTGAGCGAGGACGCTTTTTGTTTGTGCTGTTTAAAAACAGAATTAAGACACTAAAGGCAAATGAGCTGTTTTATGCAAATATAACAACCCCAAAAATGGGTAGACCAATTTATGTGGGCATCAATAACCAAGAAGATGCTCAAGTACACAAAGTTAGTCAATACAAATGTAACTTTTTTATTTTTATAAAATCATACTAGTATTAGAAACCCAGGTAGAGCAGCAGGTTGATGTAATCATCACATGTACAAATCAACTAACAATGTATTTGGAATGAATGACAGTCCACAATAAATTAGCTTAGGGAAATCAAGGCATCAACGAGCAGGGTAACTATCTCACAGGTTATGTACCAAGGTCTTGGGTCTTGATGTGGTAGACGGTGCTGGTGTAGGTCACTCTGCTCAGCAGAGCCCATGCTTGACTCAGAATACAGAACATTAGGGGGATGTTCCATTTTGGTTATTTTATGGTCACATAAGAACATTACAAAGAAGAAATTTGGGACCTTAACAGAACATTCCCACATGGTCCTCTGTTGGTCATTTTATAATTTTCCTGATGTAACTTTAGGGGGATGTTCTATTTTGTTTTTTTTCTGGTCACGCGACAACGTTACAGAGAAAGGGAACAAGATGATGTGTCATGGAGTTGATGCTATTTGGACGTCATCAGCGTGACCGGTGTCTGAAGCACTTGTAAGCACACGTAGAATAATATAGGAATAATATAGGTTTCATAGACAATTGGAAAAGTTTTTGGGGCAGACCTGACCTGTTGAGAAGAGATGGTATTCATCCCTCCTGGGATGGTGCTGCTCTACTCTCTAGTAATATGACACATAGTCTTAGAGCTGAAACATGACAAACTGGGGCCCAGGTCAGGAAGCAGACAGACTGGCTAAACCGACCGTCTGCTTGCTGCCTCACGTTACAGAAGTCAGATAATTCCCAACACATAGAAACTCTTACACCTAGATATTATCACATAAAGACTGTGTCTGTACCCCGAATTAGTAAAAACAAAAAACTTCCAAACCCATTTAATGGTAAAAATTTAATTGATGAACAAATAAAAAATAGAGATAATAAGGATAAACAAATGATAAAGCTTGGGTTGGTAAATATTCGATCCCTTTCTTCAAAAGCACTTATTGTAAATGATATTATCACGAACAGTAATCTAGATGTGCTGTGTTTGACAGAAACTTGGCTAAAACCGGACGATTACATTACTTTAAATGAGTCTAGCCCTCAAGGTTACAATTATCGACACAATCCTCGTCAGAAAGGCAAAGGGGAAGGTGTTGCTGTAATTTATAGTAATATTTACAGTATTAGTCAAAAGTCTTTCAAATATAATTCCTTTGAAGTGATGGTACTTTACGTAACATTATGTAAGTTGACATTTGTGCTGGCTACTGTATACAGGCCACCAGGACACCATACAGACTTTATCAAAGAATTTGCTGATTTTCTATCGGAGTTAGTACTAGCTGCAGATAAAGTCCTTGTTGGTGATTTTAATATCAATGTAGGTAATAAAAAAGACGCATTGGGATTGGTATTTACAGACATTCTAAACTCTGTTGGAGTTAGACAACACGTGTCAGGACCCAATCATTGTCGTAATCATACTTTAGATCTAAAATTGTCACATGGAATCGATATTGATGCCGTCGAAATTCTGCAGCAGAGTGACGACATCTCAAATCATTATCTAGTCTCGTGTATACTACATTTAGTCAAGGCTGCTAAACTGCCTCCCTGCCATAAATTTGGTAGAACCATCACTTCTACCACTAAAGATTACTTTATAAATAATCTTCCTGATCAGTTTCATCGCCTTAGCATACCAGACAGCTTAGAAGACCTCGATGTTACAACAGAAAATATTGCCTCTGTCTTTTCCAGCTCATTAGACTCAGTTGCTCCTTTGCGCTTAAAAAAGATTACGGAAAATAATCCAATGCAGTGGTACAATGAGCACACTCGGGCCCTAAAGGTAGCAGCCAGAAAAATGGAGCGCAGCTGTAAGAAAACAAAACTAGAAGTTTTTCGCATTTCGTGGAGAGAGATAATGATTGAGTACAGAAAGGCCTTAAAAACAGCTAGATCTGCTTATTTTTCAAATCTTTTAGAAGAAAATAAACACAGCCCTAGGTATTTATTTGATACAGTGGCTAAATTAACAAGAAATAAAGCTTCAACTACTGATGTTTCCAAAGAGCACAGCAGTAATGACTTTATGAACTTCTTTACTTGCAAGATTGACAATATTAGAGAGAAAATTATAACCATGCAACCGTCTACTACATATATACTAAAATATACTTTAACAATACTTATTATTATACATTTTTTTTCTCACCTATACATTTTTATATATCTTGCCCCTCTTTTAATATTTTATATTTTGTGCTATAACAACTATACTAAATTAGCAATGTTTCTATGTATTTCCTATAATAACACATCGGCTGAGGCATCATCATCCAGCACTTCCTAAACTTGTATCTAAATCAAAACCTCATATGCTATATGTCAGCAAGTTAGATCATTTTTATGTTTGCGAGGCATAAAATGAAAGTAACATGATGAAGGTCTGTCTCACCGGGTCTCAGTTGGATGAACTCCTGGACGGTCTCCAAAGAGTTGGAAGAATCTTGGAAACTTTAGGACTGCGGCGATGAACTTTCGCGCCCCGCTCAATTTCATTGTGATCTGTGGAAACCCACACGCTGCCACACATAGTAACATCAGTTATAATTTTTTTTTTTTTTTTTTTTTTTTAAATATCTCCATTTTACTTACAAAAGACAAATTAAGACAAGTCTATTTTCATCTCAGTTAAAAGACTAAAACAGACTACATTTAGAACGAGTGTAAAGGCTATTTGGTAGGCTAACCTATTTCATTTATTTCACAGTATAAGTTAAGTTTGTTTCATACAAATAATGAAAAGTATAATGAACAACAAAAATCATATTAAACAATTACAGCTCTCAGAACTGCAGAAAAGTCAGTGAGGGAACAACGAAGAGGATGCAGATTGGACACCTTTATGAGAATAATTTTATTTATTCGTTAGATTATTAGTTTGATAGATTTAAAAGCATATGTTTAACGATCAGAGGCGTTTTACGGGGCTTCCTCGGTTACATAAGCTGAGCAACCGGTGCTACTTTTAAGTCTCTCGTATCCCTCCGCGATCTCTGACTTCTTTAGTTTAGGTTTAAACAAATTCAGATATTGCTGCGTCCCAATTCGCCTACTTATAGTACATTCTAAAAGTGTTTTTGTGAAGAAAAAGTACATACTTTTGAGTGTGTAGCAGGACAGTTTGTTTTGGGACATACTACCTCGTCATAATTGCGTCTTTAACGGACGTTCTGTCGCTTAGTTACCAACCTGAAACCATCTTTGCATAATGATGCATTTAAAATTGAATGACTGAACGCATCTTTATAAAAGTTCACAATGCTGTTGCAGATGAAATATAATGTGGATAACATTTGATAAATGTCTTTTCGTCAGGTTAGATACTGATTATTAATCACTCAAACCCCTTTATCTTAACCGCTCTGCTTAACCGTCGGTCTCGCACCAGTCTTAGGTTTAAACCAGGAACGTTGCTTAAGCCTACGTTAAAACATGTTTTGTGTTTTCAAACATGAAACAAAAAAACATAAAACTCTTGACACGGGAGATGTATATTTTAGCATATTAGTAGCATATTAAGTTAAAGCAAGAAAATAAAAACATTGCTAGGAAGAAAAACAAACCTGTATGTGACACAAAGAGCGGAATGCGAGCGAACTTAAAATAGAAGACAAGTAGGCCTAAGCCTAACTTGAATAGTTTAATCAATATCGTTACTAATAATCTATTTTAATTGCTTAATTAATTAATTAATAATATAGTATAAACTAATATTGTAATTGTTGCATTTTGTTTTGCTACTTCTATTAGGTCGTTGGCTATATGTTGTAATGGACTTTTTTTTCTTAGCGGAAGCTTTAAAATAATAAAATAACCAGCCTAACGCCTGACATATAAAATAATAGTCAGAAATGGAAGAGTTTGTTGAATATATAAAGATCTTTAAAAAAATAAATAATAATAATAATTTAAGCTACGTGTTTTTTTATTTTTATTTTATTTTTTAAGTAGCCTCCCATAAAGGATAGACTATCTATCTATCTATCTATCTATCTATTCATCCATCCATCCATCCATCCATCCATCCATCCATCCATCCATCGAAAGATGGAAATGTGTTTTTGTTACACATCATCATTTATATTTCACTCGCTCACCACACGAGAGCAGCAGTGTCACATTTTTTGCTTGTGGACAGTGTTTATGTTCTTGATATAAAACGTATTTACATAATCAATTATCTTTGCTTTTGCCCTATTATTTTTACTGTATTTATTTAAATTTTGTGTAGCATCTTAATTTTTACTTTTACGTGAAACACCCTCAGTTTTTGGTGGGTTATTATATAGGGTTAGATTAAGACTTTTCAAGCATTTTCAAAATGTTTACAAAGTCCCCTAACAGATGCATGCACAAATAACAGATACAAATGTTTAATTATGAATATCATCAAACATATTTTGCACAATTTTGTCCATCATATAATGGAAAATGTTATACTCTTAAAATCCAGATTTCATATCCATACTCTCAGAACCCAGAGATTTTTAATTCTACTAGTTTTAGCTATTGACTAAATAAAGGAAGCAGTTAAAAGCTGCTCTAATCAACCTCTGATCTTCACTCTCACATCACAGGAAGGACTTGAGCTGATGGGAAAGAGATTGGTTCAGTGTCCGAGGCCGTGGCCTTCACCCTCTTCTCTGATGTAAACTTCAGGTAACAGCAGCACCAGCTGTTTTTATCCTTCTGACTCTATTAAAACAAGTGTTTGCTGTCCATTCTCTCTCACTCTCCAAACACCTCTGTTGAGAAACCAATCAGTTCCTCACAATGGTTTGTGATCAGATAGTGGCGAGCAATTTATTTAGAGCAAACTGTCCGCCGAACATTTCAGTGCTACGTCCCTCAGTTCCATGAAAAGCAATTTATGAGCTGCCAAGACAAAAGAATCAGTTGCTTTTAAGAGGTAAAGGAAGATGTGAATCATCTTACGGCTACAGATTTAATATCCGCCATTAGGGAGATTCAGACAGGATGTCAGGGGTGAGGCCACACTAGACCTTTTACTTTTAAGGCAAAAAAAAAAAAAAAAAAAAAATCTGCGGAAGGTACAACAGTCAAAATTCAGCTTTGCATCACATGAATAAATTACATTTTAAAATATATTCAAATAAAAAAACAGTTATTTTAAATAGTAAAAATATTTCACAATTTTGCTGCTTTTACTGTATTTTTGATCAAATAAATGCAGCTTTTGTGAACATAAGAAACTTCTTTCAAAACCATTAAAAACTATATATAAAATGTGATATTAGATATTTTATTATATACATATACATAATATATAAAACTTGAATAATAAAGATAATACTAAATGTGTATATATTCTCACCAACACACTGATAACATTATTTTCCCAGTTTCTTAGGATAAAATTAGCAGTATTAATATTTAAAAACTGTTTAATAAAATGTTGGGTCACATGTATATTGATCAATTACATTTTCTGCCCATAAATAAAATAAAATAAAATAAAAAATAAAATAAAATAAAATAAAATAAAATAAAATAAAATAAAATAAAATAAAATAAAATAAAATAAAATAAAATAAAATAAAATAAAATAAACCCTTGGACACCTTTTTGTATCTACAATAATAGTGCAATTTAAATGCATGAAATAAAATAGATGTTAAAAAAAACAGTCGCTACCTTGGACAACTTTTTCTATTTACAGTAAGTTAGTGCAATTTTTTATTTCATTAAAAAAAAATGAAATAAAATAAAAATGTAATTTAAAAAAAGAAAAAAAAATCAACTGCGGAAGTTACAACACAATTGAGGGACCAAATTTAGACAGGTAACCTTTGGACACCTTTTTGTATCTACAATAATAATTTCAATACATACAAATAAAATAACAATAAAAATACAAAAAACAAAAAAGATTAAATATGTTTTTTTTAAAAATGACAATTTAATTTGAAAGCTGCATTTAAAATACTACTAGACTCAAGAGCTACAAAAATCTCCGAAATATGATCCCCTCAAGTCACATAATTTATCATTATCGCTCATGTTGCCTCAAATCACCAACTCTCCCTGAAAATGACTTTTATAAAATGCTGTCAGTGTGAACGCTCCTTTATAATCAACAAATCTGTCAATGTCGCATGCTTGCAATGTAGATAGTGTCAGATCCGTATGAACAGAGTTCAGTGAGAATAGAAATTCACCTATGTTGACTTTCTTTCTGATTATTTTGATCTGGATGGGCATGACGGGAAAATCTCTTCATAACTCACAAGTAATCATGATTCAAGCCAAAAACAAGTTGGCTAAAAGCAGATGTCATATCAAAACTCAAACTCGGGGCAGAAAACACCTCTGCACTCCTTCCCAGGAGTAATATTTAATCCCAAAAACTGTTCATGAAGAGTTTGTCATTTAGTCTCAGAATACTTCATATTAGTTATTTTCTCAGATTGGATGATAAATTATATGTTCTGTTAAAAGATTTTATGGTTATTTTTTCTATCCAGCAGCACAGATGTATATCAGTCAAGACATTTTGTATAAGTGCCATCTGAGTGAAACCAAATTTAGCTGAACAAACATTGCTGTGGTGAATTTTTTGCTCTCTGCGGTGGCAAGAGTTTTGGTGGTGGGCGAGAAACTGTGAGAAATTTGTATTGTGAGACACCAGTTGCTAAGGCACTCGGGAAGAGTCGACATCCATCTGTGTAGATGTGTATTTATATCACACATGAATAATTTGCTGAAATAGAAGGAAACAGAGAGATTCTGAAGCACTGGACTGTCACATTAACATATGTGTGTCAAAATATAAAGAATTAAATAAACTCATTCCGCCAGCACTTTTATAATGAATCCCAGAAGCAAGAAACAAACGTATAATTAATAGTATAACAATAATAATAATAAAAAAGTCCATTTTAAGGGTTAGGCATAAACAAAAATAAACAGAAACAGTGGCACAGTTACAGTGGACAAAAAAGGAAAAAAATGAAAGCTATTTGACCAGTTTTTCAGCCTCTAACAATCGCAGACTCGCATTAACACTTGATAGGGTGGTAGAACACCTCATTTTTCATCTATCAGTCACACAATGACCTCTGACCCCTGTGATGTCATTTCATTGGGATAACAGGTCTCCCATTTCCATTAGTCTTGATTATGTCTGTGCTAACGCAGAGGTACTGACCTCACGGTCACCCCAAACAAATATACTTTTTTTTTTTCTCTATAGAGTTATAAAATATATAATAAAATATAATAAAAAACAAAGAACAAAACTATATATACTATATATGAATCAACATAAAGGAAGTATATTTAATATAATATTTTGTTTAATGCCATCTTTTCACCAAGTACTTTCAAGGCCAGTAACCCTGTTATCAAATATAAAATATAATAATAGTAAAAAATATATATATATATATCAAATTTCAAATCATATTAGAATGATTTCTGAAGGATCATGTGACACAAGTAATGATGCTGAAAATTCAGCTTTGCATCACAGGAATAAATTACATTGTAAAATATATTCAAATAGAAAACAGTTATTTTAAATAGTAAAAATATTTTACAATTTTACTACTTTTACTGTATTTTTGATCAAATAAATGCAGCTTTTGTGAACATAAGTGACTTCTTTCAAAACCATTAAAAACTGTATATAAAATGTGATAGATATTTTATTATATACATAAAACTTGGATAATAAAAATAATACTAAATGTGTATATCCTCACCAACACACTGATACCATTATTAAATATATTATTTTTCCAATGTCTTTGGATAAAATTAGCAATACAGCCATTCAACATTATATTTGAAAAGTCCTAACATTTAAAAACTGTTTAATAAAATGTTGGGACGCATGTATATTGACCAATTGACCATTCGCCTAGAGTATGATTGACAGGCGATCTAACCATTCATAACGCAGATATGTCCGACAAAGCAGTCAGTGGAGTTAGTAGATTAACGTTGGTGGACTTGAACTTTAAAAATAGATTGTACTGACGTCTTTCCGCGATTGAAACAACATTCCTTCTAATGTTCATTCATTTTTATTTGATGCTATAAATTAACTAGTAGGAAGAGATGATCGGTTCATGAGCCGCTTAAACTGAGGCGCTACAACGATCTGTCACGACACATTTAAGAGTCACAAAACAGTATTTATTGTTTCAACACGTTGTCAGTGTCCTCTTTGCTCCGCAATGTATTTTTCACTGCGTGAGAACATGTTGTGTGGTGTTAGAGTGGCATGGCTTGGCAGACGTAGCAACAGTAACAAAAGGGGGCGGGTCTTTGCCAATGGTCAATGACATTTTCTGTCCAATGCCTGGAGAGCTGAAACCAAAAGTACACAGAGATTGATCTGAAAGCCTCAGTGGCTCTCAGACTAGGCTTGTGTTTAATTGGACTGGGTTTTCAGTTTGCTTTGGGGCCGAACTAGCAAATGAAGCCTGCTGATGAGTCCCAGTAAACAATAACACAATCTGACATTTGCCAGCAAGGATCCTGTTGCCAAGATTTTCAGTGGCAGAAAAGAGAAAGATGTGTTTGTTTTTTAACTTAAATGTCACAGTAATCATGTTGAAGACGCTCTAGTCCTCTCATCAGAACAGATGCAGAACAAACAAAGTGAACTTTAAGAGCTCTCAGGAGAAATTGCTTGTGAATGAACACTAGCCAGCTAATAACACAGGAAGCACAAATGACAAATGAGATCTCAGATTCTCTTTGACAACATGAAGACTTTGGCTGAAAACTGAGGCTAGGTCTACATTAATACAGATACATTTGAAAACATTTCAAAATGCTCTCTGTCCACACTTGCGTTTGCATTTTCCAAAAGTTGCTTAAATTATCTTACTGCGCATACATAAAACATATAACAAAAGTTTACTGAGATTATAGTAAAGAACATAATAAAGTTTACATTTACATTTAAAGTGCCCCATTATATTAGCTAAAGGGTGGCTGTAACAATCGCACGACAAAGAGAATGAACTAGAATAATCTTTAATCAGGAATACATTGGAAACGCAACCATAAGCATAAACAATAGCTGACAATAAAGGACTAAACTAAAGAGAGTATATATGGATAATCAGGAACTAAATAAAATACAGCTAATGATAATTAATCACAGAAACAAACAGGGACATTAATCAGAAACCAGGGAAACCAAAACTAAACAGCAGGGAAACAGGAACTAAAGGAAACAGAACAGAATATCAAAATAAGAGTTCATAACCATATCAATTAGCTTTCATGCAGTGTGTAATATAGCTGTTTATGAAGGTAAGAGGTCTGCAAAGTTTTAAAGATCAAATGAAAGAATTGATTCTGAACTGCCTAAATGAGTCGTCAGCAATTCCAGTCTGACTTCTTGTTACATACCTATGTAACAATGTAAAAAATTTGTAGGATGCCAGCCTACGGTCTTCATTAGCTGTCCGTGAACAACGTCTACTTTGTCCCACCCTCAAACACTGTAGTTGTAGCTGAGGCCTGAAGAGTTTGCTTTGTGTTGTTGACATGTCATGAAGACGCTGTTTTCTGTGCTGCGAAAACAAATCCACTTTGCTGCACTTCCAAAGCATGAGGACTCGCACTCGGACTGATATGGAAAAACTGACGGCATCATCCGTTTCACTGTGTATGAAGTGCTGAGGCAGATCTGGAGCTGAAATTCAGATATGGTAATAGGTGTTTTGTTTCCGACATGCTCTGTAAGCAGTAGACCAATGACAACAGACTGGGGCATCTGACCAATCAGAGCAGAGCAGGCTCTCAGAAAGGAGGGGTTTAGAGAGATCGAATCTTCAAACTAACCATTTTCGGATGCTTTGAGAAATTAGTATTCAAGATTAACATTATAATCAGTTCATGCATTCTCTGAAAATCAAACCCAAACCATGGTATCGCCAACGCCATGCTCCACTGTTTGAGCTACAGAAGTTCTCACGCTATTCTTCTGGCACTATAATTTTATTAGCAAAATATCCCACAACTTACTGATGGCGTCATTCAATCACTATTCTGTGATTGGTCTAAAACCCAACTGCCCTCAGTGTTGCCAGATTCCCGCCCAATTGGGCTTCTTTTGATCTTGTTGCACTGGACACAGGTGGGTGGACAGAATTTAAAATTTTAATAACATGACTAAACATAAAAGCAAATAAAAGCAAAAAGGCAAGGCAAGTTTAATTGTATAACACATTTCATACACAATGGTAATTCAAAGTGCTTTACATAGAAAAGGAATTAAAATAATCATAACATAACAATAAAAGCAGAGAATAAAATTGATTAAATAAAAATTATAAAAAGAATTTTTTTTAAAAGGTCACTTTTTTTATTTAAACCTGGACATTTTTAAATTCTGTTTTCATTTTAAAAATCTGTTTTCCTGGTAAATGTATTTATTTTTATTTTATTTTGTCATAATTATTTTGTTTTAAGGAGATAAAAATGGTCCTTATCAACCATGATTGACATGGCAATAAAATTCTATCACATTATTTTGACAGTTAAAGTTTTGGGTGAGTTTTGGTGAGCTTCTGGAAAGCATCAACCCAATCTGGCAACACTGATTGACCTTGTTTAGCTGCAGAACAGCAATTGCTAGTACATTTTCTGTCATCTTTGCAGGTATGTAATATGAAGTTAGTACAAAGTAACATTTATCTTGGGTTACACCATGAAAAGGGAATAGCACATAACACATACCAGTATAAACATAGATATCTATGTTGGCACCGACAGCCTAGTGGGCAGCGCATCGACATATATTGGCATTGCGCTCCAGGCGACCTGAGTTTGAGTCTCAGCTCGTGGACCTTTTTTTTTCTTTTCTCCACAGTGATGCCATAGAAGAACTATTTTTGGTTCACCAAAGAACTTTTTTTTTCTTTTTTGTTTTGACATTTAAAAACCTTAAATTTAAAGAACCCTTTTCCATTATAAAGAGACTTTTTTGGAATGAAAAGATTCTATGGATTGATGCCAATAAAGAACCTTTATTTTTAGGAGAGTAATATTTTTTAAGAGAGTAATATAATATAAAAAAGTAATTTAAGAGAGTAATGTAATTTAATCACAAGCCACCTCTAGAGCTTCACACACTGTCCTCAAGTAACAAAATCTGACACACACACACACTCTGTGGCCTTTTTTCAGAGGATCCCAAACACTTGGAATGGAAGAAAATCCAGCATCCATGACTCAGGCGACAGAAAAGGATTTCCAGTTATTAAGGGCAGATGTGCTGTTCTAGCAGGCGTGGGTTTTCATGGCTGGGAAAATGAAAACGGCAGATTAATACTTTAAATTTAACATAAAAAATCTATTCACACACATCTGGTTAATCAAAACTCAGGATCTGGAGTTGGTTGTCCTGCAGCTCTGGTGTTTATTCTAGCAGAACCGCATGGCAGTGCTCAGATCTGGCCTTTTAATCCCATTACAGAGACAGACAGTGAGAAGAGACACAATCCAGAGACGTCCATTTCCTGCTCCTCTGAGCGTCTTGAATTCTGATGGCTAGGGGCTTCGCTTTGTTGTTTATGCAGATTTTCTCTGCTCTGCCTCTGTATTGTTGATGGAGTCCAGGACTGATATTCCTCCTCATCTCTACCTCACAACCATCCATATATCCATCTACTCAAACTATAACATTTAAGTACAGTGTTTGACAGGAATCCAATCCATAAATGGTTCAGGTCTGCAGCATTTCGACGTTATATTGACCTGTGTGCTAATAGCATTTTTTTTTTAAATAGAAATCTTTTGTAACATTATAAAATGTCTTTAGTATCACTTTTGACCAATTTAATGCATCCTTTCAGAATAAAAATATTAAACAAAATCTCACCGACCCCAAACTTTTGAACAGTAGTGTATATATTTATCTGTAGAAGCTATTACTAATCTTTTAATCCTACCCACAATCCAGAAGTGAGAGCGAGAAATTTTATTACCAAAGGATTGCAATTATATCTAATTGCTTAAGTTGCCAAAGTACACACTGTACTCCATGTACAAGTAAAGGCACCACTGGTTTTCGCACAAGCCAAGAAAATTGCAAATTGCCGTCTGCTGCTAGTTATCAGCTAAGATAAAGCTGTTGTTGTTATTAGCAAAGCTATGTGACGGTACGACACTTGAGTGATCTGGCAGCGTGAGCGCCGACCTGCTGGTGCACCTCTTAAGATAATGAGCTGTGGGAATTCACATGCTTCTGATTATCCAGAGCAGCTGCTTGATCAAAGTCATCGCACCGCTCACTCCAGCCAATCAGAGAGCGGCACACCCGCCCTCAGCCAATCACACCCTTCCACAGAACAGGTACTTCAATACAGAGACTCTCTGGCCCTAATTAAAGCCAGAATCAATTTTACTATATTTTTAATTAGCCAGAAAGCTTATAATGTATTTATGCTTTGTAAATTCATGTGATTTATCATTTAAATCACATTTGAGACAGTCTGAAGTGCAATATAAAATTCCTCTTGACATTTGACCTGTCCCAGTGGTTTAGATAACAAAATAGGCTACGCAATGAAGTCAAGCTGTATCTTCAGACTCATTTATAAATAGAAAGGAGATTAGACACTAGTGTTATTAGCCACCAACCACATTAAAACTTCTGATAGCTGAGCGCTTGACCGCATCTCCACAAAGACTTCAAATTTAGACTTCAACCGTGTTATTTCTTTTGATCATTTCAAACCCTGCTGGAATAAAACAGCCAAAGTTGGTCAGAATTAATGACACTACTAATTACATTACTATATTACTATACTGTTGTGCTCCTCAAACCATTCCTGAACCATTTTTGCTTTGTGGCAGGATGCATTATCCTGCTGAAAGAGGCCACAGCCACCAGGGAATACCGTTTCCGTTACCGTTACCATGAAAGGGTGTACATAGTCTGCACCAATGCTTAGGTAGGTGGTACGTGTCAAAGTAACATCCACATGGATGGCAGGACCCAAGGTTTCCCAGCAGAACATTGCCAAAAGCATCACACTGCCTCTGCCAGCTTGTCGACATCTCATAGTGCATCCTGGTGCCATGTGTTCCCCAGGTAAGCAACGCACATGCACCCAGCCATCCACGTGATGTAAAAGAAAAAAAAATTGTCATCTTTGCAGGAATGTAATATAAAGATTGTACAAAGTAACATTTATCTTGGGTTACACCGTGAAAAGGGAATAAGACATAACACATACCGGTATAAACATATATATCCATGTCGATGCCGATAGTCTAGTGGGCAGCACATCGACATACAGTGGGTTCGGAAAGTATTCAGACCCCCTTAAATTTTTCACTCTTTGTTATATTGCAGCCATTTGCTAAAATCATTTAAGTTTATTCTTTTTCCTGATGAATGTACACACAGCACCCCATATTGACAGAAAAACACAGAATTGTTGACATTTTTGCAGATTTATTAAAAAAGAAAAACTGAAATAATCACATGGTCCTAAGTATTCAGACCCTTTGCTGTGACACTCATATATTTAATTTAGATGCTGTCTGTTTCTTCTGATCATCCTTGAGATGGTTCTGTACCTTCATTTGAGTCCAATTGTGTTTGATTATACTGATTGGACTTGATTAGGAAAACCACACACCTGTCTATATAAGACCTTACAGCTCACAGTGCATGTCAGAGCAAATGAGAATCATGAGGTCAAAGGAACTGCCTGAAAAGCTCAGAGACAGAATTGTGGCAAGGCACAGATCTGGCCATGGTTACAAAAAAAATTCTGCTGCACTTAAGGTTCCTAAGAGCACAGTGGCCTTCATAATCCTTAAGTGGAAGACGTTCGGGACAACCAGAACCCTTCCTAGAGCTGGCCGTCCGGCCAAACTGAGCTATCGGGGGAGAAGAGCCTTGGTGAGAGAGGTAAAGAAGAACCCAAAGATCACGGTGGCTGAGCTCCAGAGATGCAGTCGGGAGATGGGAGAAAGTTGTAGAAAGTCAACCATCACTGCAGCCCTCCACCAGTCGGGGCTTTATGGCAGAGTGGCCCGACGGAAGCCTCTCCTCAGTGCAAGACACATGAAAGCCCGCATGGAGTTTGCTAAAAAACACCTGAAGGACTCCAAGATGCTGAGAAATAAGATTCTCTGGTCTGATGTGACCAAGATAGAACTTTTTGGCCTTGTTTCTAAGCGGTATGTGTGGAGAAAACCAGGCACTGCTCATCACCTGTCCAATACAGTCCCAGCAGTGAAGCATGGTGGTGGCAGCATCATACTGTAGGGGTGTTTTTCAGCTGCAGGGACAGGACGACTGGTTGCAATCGAGGGAAAGATGAATGCGGCCAAGTACAGGGATATCCTGGACGAAAACCTTCTCCAGAGTGCTCAGGACCTCAGACTGGGCCGAAGGTTTACCTTCCAACAAGACAATGACCCTAAGCACACAGCTAAAATAACGAAGGAGTGGCTTCACAACAACTCTGTGACTGTTCTTGAATGGCCCAGCCAGAGCCCTGACTCAAACCCAATTGAGCATCTCTGGAGACACCTAAAAATGGCTGTCCACCAACGTTTACCATCCAACCTGACAGAACTGGAGAGGATCTGCAAGGAGGAATGGCAGAGGATCCCCAAATCCAGGTGTGAAAAACTTGTTGCATCTTTCCCAAAAAGACTCATGGCTGTATTAGATCAAAAAGGTGCTTCTACTAAAGACTGAGCAAAGGGTCTGAATACTTAGGACCATGTGATATTTCAGTTTTTCTTTTTTAATAAATCTGCAAAAATGTCAACAATTCTGTTTTTTTCTGTCAATATGGGGTGCTGTGTGTACATTAATGAGGAAAAAAAATGAACTTAAATGATTTTAGCAAATGGCTGCAATATAACAAAGAGTGAAAAATTTAAGGGGGTCTGAATACTTTCCGTACCCACTGTATATTGCCGTTGCGCTTTGGGCGACCCGAGATCGAGTCCTGGCTCGTGGACCTTTCCCGATCCCGTCCCCCTCTCTCTCTCCCACCTCACTTCCTGTCCATTCTATACTATCCTATCATAATAAAGGCAAAAATAAATCTTAAAAGAAAACACAGATATGGGTAACCTATGTGTCGCATGACTAAACATGCATAATCGTTTTTACAGTCTACACTACAACATGAAAACAAAAATGCCAGCTCAGTTATGTAAAAGAAAAAGATGAGATGTAAAAGAAAACATGATTCATTAGACCAGGCCACCGTCTTCCATTTCCCCGTGGTCCAGTTCTGATGCTCATGTGCCTGATGTTGGCTTTCGGCAGTGGACAGGGGTCAGCATGGGACCCTGACTGGTCTGCGGCTATGCAGCCCCATACGCAACAGACTGCGATGCACTGTGTATTCTGACACCTTTCTATCAGAACCAGCATTAACTTCTTGAGCAATTTGAGCTACAGTAGCTCGTCTGTTGGATCGGACCACACGGGCCACACCCTACAAGAGCTGCAGTTTTGGAGATGCTCTGACCCAGTCATCTAGCCATGACAATTTGGTCTTTGTCAAACTCACTCAAATCCTTACGCTTGCCCATTTTTCCTGCTTCTAACACATCAACTTTGAGGACAAAATGTTCACTTGCTTCATAAAATTCTTGAAGCCATTTAATATTAAATGTAGAAATCGAATTTGAACTCATTCAAAATGAACTCTATGATTCCTCTGGCATTTTGATGCGTGTCGATTCAGTACATACGAACAAAGTGAATCCTTTACGCAGCGCTGAAGGTTTGTACAACATATTTCTTTACTCATCTCATTAACACTCTGACAGTAGTCCTGTTTGATGAGCCTTAATTACTCGCATTAATTCTCATTATTTCAGCTCTCATTAAAGCTGAGAATTAACAAACTGGAGGAAGAAAATAAAAAAATTAGAGAACAGGTGAAACACCTCAGCAAACATTAGTCCCTAATTAAATGTGTGAGTTTCCCCAAAACTTACTAACAAACAAACACCAGAGAGCCATCCAGCATCTGCTAAAACCAGAAATTACGTTTTGTTAATAATTACAGTACATGTTAATGGTCAAACAAAAATTATAAAAGCTTAAATTCAATCTGTTCATTAAATAAAGCAGTCAAATCTCTTCAGAAAATTTGGAATAAACCACTCAATTCATATGGATTAGTTTTACGATCTCTTTTTGAAGTGTCAAAGTGGTAGTTGGGGGGACAGAAATCTCTCAGATTTCATCAAAAAGATCTTCATTTGTGTTCCGAAGATGAACGAAAGTCTTAGAGGGGGTAGAAGAAGGTACAAGAAGAGTAAACCAAGCAGCATATCATTCTCCATCTTTTTTGTTTTAGTTCTTGTCCTAACTTTGCATGTAATTGCAGATCCGCTACTTTTCTTCTTCTATCCTTATGAACAAATGTCCTGTGAATGACACAACTCAGTGCTGCCCTCTGATGCCTTGTAGAGTATATCAGTCAAAACCGAATTTATAAAATCAGGTACTACCCATGATTATTTTATGCTGAATATCCTCTGAAATACTGTCATATTGCAGGTTAAATGTCTTGTGAATGTCATTCCAGTGTTGCTTTTACCGTAAAATCCAGTGAATTCTAGTGTTTGGAGTCAGTGGTGCACAGCAGTGGATTCCCTGTGTGTCCGGTAGCAATCCAACCGTACCCATCTGACGGGCATTAGTGCTCTGTGCTGCGCTTGACTTGATCTTTCCAGAGACCAGCTGCATAAACCTGCCTGTTGAGCACAATGGCCTTTTATCAGTTAAGCTTCAGATCTCTCCTAAAAGA
Organism: Elopichthys bambusa; assembly: GCA_037101425.1. Lineage (NCBI taxonomy): Eukaryota > Metazoa > Chordata > Actinopteri > Cypriniformes > Xenocyprididae > Elopichthys > Elopichthys bambusa. The sequence goes on from CM074455.1 coordinate 5,216,412, forward strand.
AAATAAGAGCTGTCTTTTGATATTGTTCATTTGAAATCTGATTCTCAGGCTCAGATTCTGCTGCTTTAACAATACTATCATGACCAGTGTTGGGAAAGCTTTGAAACTGGCTTGTCAAGCTATTAAAGTTACTAATCATTTCAGAGTGGTTTGACTATGGTCAAGCTACCCTTTTGAAAAAGTAATTCTGTCATTAATTTCTCACCCTCATTTAAAACTTTATAAAGTAAAATAACGAGCTTCCGGCACGACAGCCATACGCATTTGACTTACGTGTAAAAAGAACTATGTGAACTACGTTGCAGAAGTTAACACTTTTTAGAGGTAAGTCGAATGCGCTGGAAGCTTGTTATTTTACTTTATAAAGTTTTAAATAAGGATATTTGTCTTAAACAAAAGCATCGATTTGCTTCAGAAGGCCTTTATTAACCCCCCGGAGCCGCATGGAGTACATTTTATGATTGATGGATGCACTTTTTTGGGCTTCAAAATCTCATCCTCCAATCACTCCCATTATAAAGCTTGAAAAAGCCAGGATATTTTTAAATATAACGTTAGTGTTAGAGAGAGCGGCCATGTAAAAGTGGTTAACATTAGGCAACTACTTACATGTTTCAAATGTTTGAGGTCGATATGAATGACATTTGCCTGCAGAGTTTGCGCGTCATCTTTTTGGGGTCATCCTTTACCCGGCTCTCAAAAAGATCCTACACTTCGGACTTACCACGTGTTAACAATCTGTCCGTCTGGACTGTGTGATTCGCCACTTCCTTTTTTTTCCTGCAACCAACTGACCAATTAAAATTTGGTCGACCAAGCCTCTTCTCATCGAATGACATTTGGTTGACTGTTAGGGGACAGCCCTACTTATATCTTTACAGATCAATTTATGCTGTGTCTAAAATCGAATACTTTTCTACTATATAGTACGCGAAAAACAGTACGCCAAAACAGTAGTATGTCCAAATACATAGTATTTGAAAAACAGTAGGAGAAAAGTCCCTGGATGACCTGCTACTTCTGGCGAGATTCGGAAGTGTGTATTCGATGGACACTTTACTATCCCATGAGGCCACTGGAGAGGATTTATGAATGGCAGTGAAGCGATGCAACTGACGCTGGTAGGTCAAGTGACAGTAACAAAATTGCAAATGTAGTATGAGCGAATTTCATTCATACTACCCATATTCATACTATATAGTGCACTTTTTTAATAGTCACAAGGTAAATTCAAATTCAAATGTGATACCTACTCAGTATGTGATTTCGGATACAGAGCTAATTTTTTGTTGCACGACAACACTACATTTCCCATCATTCTCTGTGTCAGCATGAGAATGCTAAAATGCATAAGCATTAATCACAGACCCAAAAGTGCGTTCACGCCATGTTGGAATTAACATAATTTGGAGATTCTGACTTGTAAAATGCATTCACGTCCTCATAGAACTCTGAATTTTCGGAGAGCTCCGACTTGTACTGCCTGATTGCGGATTCATTTAGGCATTGACAGTGTTTACATAGAAACGCATTCCGAGTCTGAGGACGTGAACAGCTCAGTTGTCATCTCGTAATCAGGGTCATTACTACATAGCATGAATGCAGCATAATACACATTGTTTACTCTTCATTTTGTCACATTCACACTAAAAAGCTTTCTGTCTTTGATGAAAAATGAAAAGCTTTTTATAATGCATCTGTTTGTTTACAATGAAAATTACTTGAACGCATGTAATACAGTAATTACAATTTGCAAACTCGTAAGCAGGAACTTTGGAGGACTTGAAGGCTGCATTGATTGTGTCTGCAGAGAGGGAAAATAATTTTAAAGGCGGAGAAAGTTATTACATTTTGATAAAAGATAATAAAACCAATCTTTTTTCCCCTTTAGAAAAATGTGCACTGATGAATCATGCACAATATGACCAGGAACATTTCAATTTCATGTCATTTTTAGATACCTCCTACATTCTATAAATAATAATAAAAAAAAATTAAATATCACCACATTTCAGAGAAAAAGTAAAGAAAAGAAAAAAAAAGCCTGATTGAGTTCAGATTGAGATTGAGTTCAAATACACCAAAATGAGTTTAAATTGTGGCCACTTTATAAAAAAGGATTTTGGTCAAACTCTTAATGTAGTGTAAATCCATTAATGAGATCTCAGATGCTGTGTTGCCATGGGGAATCTTTTAAAAAGCGCACCAGGACACTCAATTTGCAGTTTCTGTAAAGCTCACTGTATGTTTTACCGACTGAAGCAGAAGGAAACTCACCTGTGACCAAAGGTGGATAGGAGAATTGGTCCCATGGCTCATACTTTATTAGGATTTCACGTCCTTGGTGATGAACGGAGGTCAGCGGATGCTGGAGCACCAGGTTAGTGCTGGATTGACAGCATGGCTCTGGAGAAAACGTGGTAACAGGAAATGGTGATTGTAGCGAGGTGGAAACCACATAAACACACACACAAACGTCTCCCACACAGCCTGTGGGATAACCAGACAAGCTGTCTGACTAACCTAAATTGATGTGCTTATCTCTTCGGGGCGTCCTGTCAGTCTGGCCTACATGTTCACTTGTTCAGTAGACGAGTTTCAGGAAAAAGTGCATCATCTTCAAACTCCTGTAAACACACAGGAACTGAATTCACCCCATAACAAAGCTCTGTTATTGAAGCAGTAGCTCTGAATGCAGTGAGCTGCCTACTTAGACAACAATTTAAAGCATCATAAGATGACACAAAGGCTTATGTTGTTGGACAAATATAATTATAAAAATATAAAATAGCTTTTTTCATAAATTCTTTTAAAATTCATTTTAGATAATTAAATGTAATCATATATAATTATGCAGTCACACACATATATAAAAACAAATTATATATATACTGTATATGTGTGTGTGTGTGTGTGTGTACAGACAGACAGACAGACAGATAGATAGATAGATAGACAGACAGACCGATAGATAGATTGGATGATGGATGGATGCATGACTGATTTCTAAAAACAAACTATGCATATAGTATTTTTTTTAGAAAACCAATTAAAATTCTCTCTGTCTCGCTCTCTCTACATATATATATATATATATATTAAATATTAGTTTCCTAATATTAGTCTATCTACAGTATCTATAGGCTACACATAGACATACAATATTTTTTAACGACAATATATAATTGATTTATTACCATGAGCCACAAAATATAAGGACTGTTTTGTATATCCGTAAATATGCATAACATGCATAAACAATAGCAGATATGCACATTTACCAGTAACCAGCCTAACACATAATGTCATATTACCAGGTCACAAGTAAGTCAATGCCAATATAACGTTGACTTTGTTTGGACGAAACCGCAACAGCAGAAAATAACCAGTGCAGAAATGTTTTTAGCTTAGCAACATGCTAACAGCAAACTATGGGAATCCATTGTTGATTCTCCTGCGCTTCTCATTAGAAACGCTATTTTGTGGCACTTACAAAGAGCACTCCAGATCAGGTACTTTTGCAGATAGTAAACAGTTTTGGAACAGAGCTAGTAAACAACGCCAACATTACAAATACTGTGGCTTAAACTCACAATGAATAAGTGCGCACTAAAGGGCTAGCAGCACATTGTGCAATTTGTTTTTCTTTTCAGTTTTGTTGGGAATCATGACTTTTTGCTGTGCCAACACAGACTGCGACTCTCGAACTTAACAAATCACTTGGGAACCAGAAGACCCCGGCATTCAGTGTTTGATGCCGTGATTCACTCATGCTGCAAATGTTTCTCATGGACAGCAGGGAAAAAGCCTTGTCTTTCAGATGGCTAACTGAGTAAAGCTTGAACAGAGGCCAGTTGCTAATGCTGAGGAGAAAGAAAATGTATGCTTGAATAATTATTTGATACCATCTCAGTCCTGATACTAGTGTTGTTTGATAACACAAGAATCTTTACTATTTGTATTGATACTTTAGCAGTGTGCAAAGTTTAGCTAGTTAGCCCCTGCTGGTAGATGTTATAATTACACCTTAATGAGGGCAAAAAACTGTTGCTCATTCAAAAGTAGTCATGTATTTTGACAAAACTCTTTGCAAGTAACATATAACAACACAACATTTTTTTTACAGTGTAGCAATTTCTAAATTAAAACACTGTCCTTTTTTTTTTTTTTTTTTTTAGTAGACGCCCATTTTTTACAAAAGTCAGGATCTTAAAAGCGTGAAATTGACACCGGAAAAGAGACAGACAGAGTGAAGTTTAATAAATCTGCACTTGATGTCTACAAGAAGCGTCTTGGTCTAGAATCTGCCCTCGGATTGCTTGAAATCCTGAAATCCGTCTCATTAATGAACATGTGGGTGGAAAACCTTAGATCTGCTCCCTACTCTGCTCCAATTACTCTTGTGTGATTTCCAGCTCCAAAGAATCCAGAGATACCTTGAAACATAAAACAACAAGTTGCAGTATATCTTTGAATCTCTCGCTAATAGCTTTTATCGTGATATCGGCCCATTAGACTCCACTTTTAGCCAAATGATCAATACTTTCAACTCGACCTCCTGAACGGATAACAAGCCAATCAGATTCTAAAATCCATCACCACGGCGATAGAACCACTGTCGCAACAACGAGCCACTCTCGTTAGCAATGACTGATGACTATCAGACCAGGAAGTAACCTGAAGAAAATCAAACGTAATTAAGTCTGGGCATTCGATCGATGTGGTCAATTTAGTTCTCCTAGAGGGAAATGATTTGCTCTAGCCAACCGTACCTCTAGGAAAATGTGACCCTTAACAGAACATAGGAATTGGATCCTGGGAGACAGAGGAAATATAACTTTTTAGTTTTAGATTTTCTGAAGAAGATGCAAGTGGCCAATACAGCAAAGGAAACTGTCTGAGAGAAAATTCTACTCCGTTTTGCTTTAGAATTTCATAAAGTAAAATTTTTTAAAAGAAACTCCTGCGTAAATCCTTTGCAGCTTTATTAAAATGGTTTCCGAAAGCCTTCTGCCATCTTTAACTTATGATAGATCCTTGTGAAAAAGGCAATAAAATATTCCAGTGAGCTAATTAAGGAAAAGGAAGAGTTTCCCAACCCTGCAGGTGCCAATGGGGATCCTGACACTTGCACTGGCTCTAAGATCAGTGTGTGTGTGTGTGTGTGTGTGTGAGGCATTAGATTAGACTTAGAGCTGTTAATATATTCTTATCCAGTCCTCAGTTTTTTTTCCACCCACCCACATAGAAGTAAAACATTTTTTGGCTCCACCACTGACAAAAAAAAGTTTTTGAAATGCACTATATTGCCAAAAGTTTTGGGACACCTGCCTTTACGTGCACATGAACTTTAATGACATCACATTCTTAATCCGTAGGGTTAAATATAGAGTTGGCCCACCCTTTGCAGCTATAACAGCCTCAACTCTTCTGGGAAGGCTTTCCACAAGGATTAGGAGTGTGTTTATGGGAATTTTTGACCATTCTTCTAGAAGCGCATTTGTGAGGTCAGGCAGTGATGTTGGCGAGAAGGCCTGGCTCGCAGTCTCCGCTCTAATTCATCCCAAAGGTGTTCTATTGGGTTGAGGTCAGGACTCTGTGCAGGCCAGTCAAGTTCCTCCACACCAAACTCGCTCATCCATGTCTTTATGGACCTCGCTTTGTGCACTGGTGCGCAGTCATGTTGGAACAGGAAGGGGCCATTCCCAAACTGTTCTCACAAAGTTGGGAGCATGAAAACGTCCAAAATGTCTTGGTATGCTGATGCATTAAGAGTTCCTTTCACTGGAACTAAGGGGCCAAGCCCAGCCCCTGAAAAACAACCCCACACCATAATCCCCCCTCCACCAACTTTACACTTGGCACAATGCAGTCAGGCAAGTACCGTTCTCTTGGCCACCGCCAAACCCAGACTCATCCATCGGATTTCCAGACAGAGAAGCATGAATGTCACTCCAGAGAACGCGCCTCCACTGCTCTAGAGTCCAGTGGTAGCGTGCTTTACACCCCTGCATCCGACGCTTTGCATAGCATTTGGTGATGTAAGGCCATGGAAACCCATTCCATGAAGCTCTCTATGCACTGTTCTTGAGCTAATCTGAAGGCCACACGAAGTTTGGAGGTCTGTAGCTATTGACTCTGCAGAAAGTTGGTGACTTCTGAGCACTGCGCACTGCAACCTATCACGGTACCACGCTTGAATTCACTGAACTCCTGAGAGCGACCCATTCTTTCACAAATGTTTGTAGAAGCAGTCTGCATGCCTAGGTGCTTGATTTTATACACCTGTGGCCACTGAAGTGATTGGAACACCTGAATTCAATGATTTGGAGAGGTGTCCCAATACTTTTGGCAATATAGTGTATATCAGTGCTTTAAAATCGATTAATCGCGATTAATCACATCTAAGTTTGTATTTACATAATATGCGATCAATTGTGATTAATATCACAATTAATCGCGATTAATTACAGAAAAATGTCTGAATTAGTTAATTTTTTTTATCGATTGACAGCACTAATACACACAGACACACACTAGTGCTGTCAAATTGATTAATCGCGATTAATCACATCCAAGTTTTTGTTTACATAATATGCGATTAATTGTGATTAACATTAATCATGATTAATTACAGAAAAATGTGTGATTACTTAAATTTTTTAATCGATTGACAGCACCAATATATATACATATGTGTACATACACACACACACACACACACACATATATATATATTAGTGCTGTCAAATCCATTAATCACGATTAATCGCATCTAACATAAAAGTCTGTGTTTACATAATGTGCATGTATATATATATTTATATAAATCTGATGAATTTTTTAAATTAAGTATTGGTAATGATCAGGCTGTGTGGGCTTCTGCTTAAGATGTTATAACCTTGTCCAAATGGGACCAAACTACACGTGAAACGGCAAGCCCAACCTTGCAATGTGGCTTTCTTGTCAGCGCAGATCCACTGCTCATGTGTGTGAAGGTCAGGTTACTCCTTTAACCAGCATAAGTGGAAGCCGACCCTGGCAGCTATGAGCCTATTCATAACACACAAGCGGTCGCATGAATAGATGTGTGGGAGATAATTCACATCTCCCTCAAAGGTCACTTTCTGCCTGCAAAATGCCTTTCAATTTCCAAGCAAATGTCAGCGTGCTGAGCAGGTTCTAAAAAGTTTGGCTTTTCGTTCAAACTGCAGCGTAATAGCAGCGTAAATGTCCTTTTCATTCAGTTTTCAGAAGGATCCTCAAATCACTCCATTTATTTCCTGAATGAGGGGTTACTGCTTCTTGCTCCAATGTCGTTTTAACTTCAGCTATTTTGGATCATGATTCTATGTCAAAACCTCACAAACTTCTGCCGGTGACTTCCCTGTTGTCTAAATTAGATTTGTGCTGAAGAAAGAGGTTCCCTAATGGCTCTTGCGGTAATTCTGCTTATATAAAAGCCAAACCGTGAAATGTGGTTTCTTTGCTATCGTTTCTAATTCCTCTGCCACATGATTAGGTGCTAAAATGAGTGTAATTCCCCCGTAATGAGCCCCGTTCCATTGAAAGCGGTGCAAGAATGTCAAAGATGGCTCATAATCTCCTATTAGCCGTCAGACTTCTGGATTCTTCATGCTGCCTTTGACGAGACTCTGGCTGCTCACTTATTTCAATAAATGACCCATGGAATATTATAGGACTGTGGTTGTTTTCACATTACTGTACTGTATGATTCCGACCTCAGGCAATCAGCTATTTTAATATGATCAAGAAAAGCGAAGAGGATCATGCAGAAGATAATTTTTGTTTGACTGGGACATCTTTTGTTTTATAGACTTTCCTTGTATTTAAATAATGGAAGCATAATGTGAAGCGTTACTGATTAGGGCAACTACAGTTTCCACCAAAATACCATAGTTAAATAACATAAAATAAATAAATAATATAATATAAAACTAAAAAACATGTATATATGTATATAAAATACAATAAAATAAGATGCATATAAAATAAATCAACAAATGTATAAATAAATGCATGCATACATAAATAAATAAACAAATGCAGAAAAAATAAACAGATACTAAATAAATAAATAAAATGCATATAAAATAAATAAATTGCATATGAAATAAATAAATATGCAAGAAATACATAAATAAAAATGCACATAAAATAAACAGATGCATATAAAATAAATAAATAAATTGCATATAAAATAAAAGCATAAATAAATGCAAAATCTGCATAAATAAATACAAATATAAATGCACATAAAATAAACAGATGCATATAAAATAAATAAATAAAATGCATAAATAAATGCAAAAAATTCATTAAAAAACAAATTCACATAAAATAAACAGATGCATATAAAACAAACAAACAAATATTATATTATATTATATGATATTATGTTATATTATATTTCGTTACGTTATGTTATATTATATTATGTTACATTATATTACGTTATGTTATGGTATATTATATTATGTTATATTATATTATTATATTACTTTATATTATATTACATTATGTTATATTACATTATATTACTTTATGATATGGTATATTATATTATATAATGTTACATTATATTAAATTATGTTATATGTTATATTATTTTATATTATGTTACATTACATTATATTATATTATATGTCACCATATGCAGGTTATTTTCTATTTTCTCAGTGGCTTAAAAGGTTTTTCCTCCATTCTGAGGAAGCATAATTTCAGCCAAATAGTCATTAAAGCCAATTAGATTAATGGATTAATAAAAAAATTAAAAAGCTCACAGTAAACACCTAAAAATAAATGCATGTTTCCACTGGGTGAAAAACACAATGTTCTCTATATGAAATGAGGCTGAATCATTCATTTATTTGAACCAATATAACAATAAACAGCTATGTTTACCTACATACATTACATACTAAAACATGTTAATGGAAAATGGATGATGGGAATGAATCACTGAATCAATTAAATGGAAAGAACAAATGACTAGAGCTTTCACAAATATCTTATGAATATTCAATAAATCATCTGGTCCTACAATAACTGCAGTAACTATGGTGTTTTGCTGGAAACTATAGTAACCATGATGTGTTTTTGTAGGGGTCAAGGTGACCAGCTAAGATCAGCACAAGAATCTATTCCATCTGTGGGTCGCATTTCTGTCGATTGTGGAAACACAAAGCGAACTGTTAACTAGATGCAAAAAGCAGCACTGAACACTTGAGAACCCATTTACTGACTCTGTGGGTGTCATGAATGCGGACCTGAGGAGGTCGGGACCGGTTCTGTGACCACGCTGCCGGACCGTGGCTCTATTGTGCAATGAAGACGTACACCTGGGAAAGCCATTATTAAGCTGTCATACAGCACAGCGACAGGGGCCCGCTTGGCATTTAGTGAGCAGAGGTCTTGTTGAGCCCATATCATCTGTAAAACAGAGAGAGAGATAGAGAAAGTTTGTGTTAGAGAGAAATAGTATCAAAGATTTGGTACCAAACAGAAGTGACATGTAATCCTAGACTTTAAGACTCTCTTTGGCCCATGAGTTACATTTCTAATCACATTTATTCTGCAGAAAGCATCCTTATCTTCTGCTATTCCCCTCTCTCCAATCCATTCTACAAGGTATCAGGCTTGAAACATCATTATGCATTTTTTACGAGGAGCCACTTTCCTTACCGGTTGCCCTTTAAATCCATGTCCACAGAGAACAGGTTCTGGAGTTGAGAGGAATGTTAACAGGTCGATCTTTGTCCGCCTGAAGGAAGATACAGAACATAAACACTTTGACAGCTTTAAATGGGCATTGTGCATCACTTTGTTTTAAAATGTGACCGGTCAGACAGGCTCATTGTGATGTCCAAAATTTGCAATTGCTTAAATATTACTTAGGCTAATGAATATTAATTAGCTTATTGTAGGTTACTTACTATGTCAACCCATTTTTGAGTGTGTGTATATATATATATATATATATATTTATTTATTCAAAATATAAATCTTTTCTAACAATATAAATCTTTACTATCACTTTTTATCAATTTAATACATCCGTGCTGAATAAAAGTATTAATTAAAAAAAAAAAAGAAAAAAAGAAAAAAAAAAAAATTAACTTTTAAACCCCAAACTTTTGAATAGTAGTGTATATTGTTACAAAAGATTTCTATTTTAAATAAATGCTGATATTTTTTTACTTTTTATTCATCAAAGAATCCTGAAAAAGTATCACAGGTTATAAAAAAATATTAAGCAGCACAACTGTTTCCAACATTGATAATAAATCATCATATTACAATGATTTCTGAAGGATCATGTGACACTGAAGACTGGAGTAATGATGCTGACAATTCAGCTTTGCATCACAAAAATAAATTATATTTAAAAGTATATTAAAATAGAAAACCATAATTTTAAATTGTAATAATATTTCACAATATTATTGTTTTTTTCTGTATTTATTATGAAATAATAAATAAACAATTAAATACATAAATAATCCAGAGACATGAGATCTTACACAGTTGTGCCAGGTGAACACAAATGCCTGAATGTTTTGTGTTTTTTGGCAAAGCTGTGAGGAAAACCAGTCCCCCATCTGTCACTGTTGTTTCAGACACTCTCGCTGCTGTCGGTCCACGGCGGACGTCTTGAAAGTATTTTGTCGTAAACAGCCAGAGATGTTACCAAAGAAAGTTTAGCGCATCTTCAGTCTCCCGTGAAATCTCATGCCGATTACAACTGAGTCGCGTTCTCCTGTGTCAGTGTTCCCATTATGCCCCTTTTCACAAGAAGTCTCTGGTGTCCCCAGAAGTTGTCTGTGAAGTTTCAGCCCCACAGATCATTTATTATAGCTTGTCAAATTTGCCCCTATTTAGGTGTGAGCAAAAGCACAATGTTTTTGTGTGTGTCCCTTTAAATGCAAATAAGCTGCTGCTCCCCGCCCCCTTTCCAGAAGAGGGTGGAGCTTTAACAGCTCACGCTTTGGTTGCTCAACAACAACAAAACAGGAGAATCTCACGCAGCCAAAATAAGGATTGTCAGTAACTGTGTTCAGCCTTACATTGTTCAAACCGGAGTCGGACACTGATGGAGAAACTCAGGAAGAAGTTACAACTTTTAGAGGGGACCGATCACATACTTCAGACACATTGAGCCACGGTGCATATACTGTATGAGAGATGTGGGTTTGAATCCAGCCTGAATTTCCTGTCACCTTTCTACTATCTTCATAAAAAAAAGTAGCAAATTAGTATTAGAGAATTAGTACACAATTGCTAATAAACTTCATGACGTATGTACAGCCAGAAAGCTATTGTACTGTCACTAACAATGTATTTAAGAATATTTATGTGGTAAATTTGCTGTATAACAAACACACCATGTGCAATATCAGCAAAATTGATGTCATTATCTCAGCATCAAACATCTGTTATAGATATCAGAGCTGAGTTTGAATGTCTGAGAGCTGACAACATGCTAGTAGCGAAGCCGTCAGTTCCCTCAGTAAATCGCTAGGGACTCTTTTGATATTGTGCAGCCGAGAGAGAGACAGAGAGATAAAGAGTGAGGAAGTCCACAGCGCTCCATGTGAGCTGTCTCCCAACAATGCCATCAGTTACTGCTACATGCCTGTTGCCATGGAGACCCCTCAGATATAGCAGGTGAAGATCAGGATGGGGAAAATCTCATGAGTTATGAGAGGTGTGGGTGTAGGTGGTTGCCAAGGTGTTGTTATGCAGTTGCTAGGGTGTTCTGGGTGGTTTCTAGGGCGTTGCCAAGCAGGGTGGCCCAAGTTAGTAGAGAACTTATAAAGTCATTATTTAAATAAATTATTTATACATAATGGCACATAGTATAGTACTGCATATATATTACAGAAATTAAAAATAAACTGTTTTATCCACAAAAATATTGCATTACAGTAATGATAATGACTGAATACTGGAAATAAAGGGTCAACAAAACTAAAAAAAAATTGTTTTATAAATATAAATTTTATATATATATTGTGCTGTCAAATCAATTAATCATGATTAATTGCATCTAACAAAAAAATTGTAATTATATAATATATACACACACACACACCCACACACATTATATATATATATATATATATATTTATTAGGGCTGTCAAACGATTAAATATTTAATCGCAATTAATCGCATGATTGTCATGAGTTAACTCATGATTAATCGCAACTTAATCGCACATTTTTATCTGTAATCTTTACACTTTTTCTGTAATCTTTACAGTGCTTTGGAAAGAAGGAGAAAGCGACATGTGAATGGCCCTGCGGCACAGCGAGCCGCTTCTGGGACACTTCTGAAACATCCCGCAGTGCGGCAGGTGTAAACATAAGAATTGATTAGAGTAGCCGCGATTGACTCCGATGGCCACGTCCGAGCCATAACATGCCACAGACGTGTGCAGTGTATATGGCTGCATCTCCATTTCTCCAAATACGGGCTAGGCCACGGTTTGAGCATTAATCGCGCATATATATATGGTGTTTGACTGTATGTATATATATATATATATATATATATATATATATATAAAATATATTACGTCTATCAAAATTAATGTTTTTTTATTAATGTCACGCTTCAGTTTAATGCATAAAAAAAATATTTAACGCAATTAATGTAGCATCTCTTTTTTCCGTCATCCTTTGGCTAGCTTTACAGTATGTGATCACGCTCTAAGTGCGACAAGACAAAAGAGAACTCAGTGTGGTACTGGCACGCCGTCTGTGATTCTCCTGTCTGTGTGAAAGACACACGACTCATGCTCACAGAAAGCCGCTTCAGACAACGCGCCGGCTCTTTCACGCTTGAACAGACAAAAACACACAAAATTATGCCAAAATGTCAAGTATCCTTGTAAACACAGTCTTAAATTAGTTAAATAAAGTCTTAAATGAACAAAGAGTTGTGCGAAAATGGGATGCGTTTCAGATCAGCGCCATGTGCAGCAGGTCTTAAAGTGACAGCAGCCTAATAAACCTGCTGCTGTGATGTCTGTCATTAATGTTAATCAAAGAACAAAGGACAAAGAGAAAATCACTCACTGCTCTTGACTGAATAACTTTTGTAGCTTTGATAAGGATTCATCTATATTTAATTGATAATTTATGCAGTGAAGACTGTGAAGTGTTTGGTTTAAAAATTAAAATTGTATTTGCTAATGAGAATTTCTGAAAATAAAATGTGGGTAGGCTTGACTTTATAACAATTCTTGTTATTGTTTAACTGTAATGGTTCATAACACTCCTGTTATCATCTCATTATCAAATAAACAAGGCTTATTCATCAGGCTGCATGTTCAGAGAACATGTAGGGCAGATATTTGTCATGCAAATCTGACCTACATCTGAGTATCTCCCACCCCTGGGACACCACCATCATCACACGCTGAAGAGCAAAATACAAGTGAGACGGCAGGAATATTCAGGCTGCCGATAAACACACTTCAAAGAGACATCATTGTGACTGTAAAATGACTAATGCCAGCGCTTGCCAGATCCAGAACACCTCAGTGTGCTCAGAGTGGGTGTTTGGCTGATGCTAACGGTTTAACACTCATTATATCAGCTAAAACTCTCTTTCCCTCCTTATGTCTGATTTGGGCACTGACCGGGCCAGATGGACATGCATCGATCTTTGCTAGAAACAAGGGTCAGTGTGGCCTGATATTGGTCTCTTGATCAAGAACAAGCTGCCACGACCATTTTCCCTGTTCTCCATCTTTAAAGCATCACAGCTATGATTTCAGCTCTTTGTTGGAAAATACTCGAAGCAGGTAGTTTGCGAGTGAAGAAGTCTTCCCCCAAACTTACGGATGCGCTTTACTCTGGGTATCTGCCAGCTGATAGCAGCGAGGTTGCTATGGAAACAGACAGGACTTATCGTGGAGGAGGGGATGCGTTTTATCACCAAGTGTCAGGCTGGAAAGTCCAAATATCTTTAGTACAAACCATCATATGTTTGTTTTAATTCAGCAGAAACTGAGAAGTTAATTTCTTTTGAATTGCCCTCCATGATTTGGATGAATCTCACAAACCCCTCAGAAACACAGATCACATTTCACCCCAAAATCAAAATTATGTTGTACATAAAAAGTCTGTTTTTAAAGACCATTAGGGTGATATTAAAGCACGTTTTCCATATTCTTGATACTGTAATTGAGTGAAATTTCAGTAATATACATATATATATATATATATATATATACATTTTTTTATTTTTTTTAACGGTTAGTTCCTGTCCTTGATTCCGATTGGCCAATAGCTGTGTTTTATTCCTGATAAAGCACAGCTATGACCGCTTCACCCAACAGTTCTGTGTATCACTACACAACACCCTTAGCAACCACTCTTAGCAACATAAACTGTATGTTCTCAATTGATATTGTTCATTTAAGCTTACTGTATTATGTAGAAGAGTATTGTGAGAAAGAGATTGAGTGAGCGAGTTTATTACCCGCATTCAGATTTAGCATTTTCCTTCAAGTCAGTCCTATGTTCATAATAAAAATCTGTTTAAATGTCCAATGTATTATCTTGTCCTTTTAACAGTTAAGGGTTTTCCCGTGACTGACAGCGCTAGTCAAAGCATTTGTCAGTTGCGTCTTGTTCCGTGTTCACAACAATTCAGTCTTTTCAATGTAAAAGTCTTCGTTACTGACTGACACACTCATAAAGACAGTCGTTGCCCTCATCTAATGGCGTAATAATGTAACTTCTGTTGCTGTTCATAGTCAGGGACTATTTTTTCCAGCGGAAGGAAGGCTTTTAGTGATTTTACTTCATGAAAGTTGCATTGATACATATTTTTGGCTTTTTAATATTTGTATTGTGTGGTAACTGTTTTATAAAAGCAATAAGGTACTCGAGGCTAGTGCTGTATTGTGAATAAGTCACGGCTGAAGGGCGTTATTAGGCACGACGTGAACACAGCCTCTCGTACCTTATTGCTTACATATATATATATACATACACACACACAGTATAATAAATAAATGCATATAATTACAATAAAACATTTCAAAGTGATACAAGACAGAATAATTTTTATTATAATTTTTTATTTATTTTTATTATAGCATGTTTTTGTGAAGTTCGCCCATTCCCACTTTCCCATGACTTGTTTTTCCCGAATTCACTCCTGTCCAATTTAGGGTATCGCTGCAAAATGAATGAGTTTTGACGGCTGTTCAAGATCAGTCCGTTCTGAACTCTCTCTAACCCCCGTAAAAGATGTACTATAATTGTTTAAGTGGTCTGTTTAAGGTTTTCTCTTCCTAAACATACTTGAATGTTTGTTTGCTGATAATATCAATGTGTGTGTGAGCATTTGCAAATTACTAAAAGGCAAAAATACAAAAAATGCTTTTTACGACATGAAAAATTAAGCTTGCACAGCTGGTTCAGATTTCCGCTGTGCTTTGAACCACTTTCTGTCTCTCTCTCTCTCTCTCTCTTCCCTTTAGGATCCCTGGTAATTTGAGCATAATAATTAATCGGGATTTACGCCAGGGTGGAGCGAGGCTGTACAATCACACGCTCTCACTTTCCTGCTCTTCCAGAAGGGGTTCAGATACAAAAGGACTGCTAAAATAATGAACGTTTCTCCATGTGGTTATGAGAGATGTGAGACAGAAAGAGAGAGAGAGACTGGTTTTGCTTCCATTGAAGGTCTAATTTCTCACTAAGTAAAAGTAAATAAGAACTTATTTTTTAAGGATTTCATGAAATCTCAAAGCTTGAGAACAACCAATTTAACAACAAATGATACTGAAAGAAACAGATACTGAAAAAAGGGAGAAGACGCATACGGCACAACAAAAGGATGAATCAGAGCCAAGAGAATGAATAATCGATGATTTCCTCAAAGTTAAGCAGAATCATTCTAACATTTGTAAGATAAAAATCAGCTGAATAAGAACAAAGGCAGAATTGAATTCCTCCTCAGATGTTATCAGTCGTGTTGTTTGATATTGACTGTGAACTCACTATTACTAAACTCTTAAATCAAGGCTTGATTTGTTCTCTTTAAAGGAACAGATCAAAAATGAAAGGTTTGTCATCATCTACTCACCCTCATGTCATTCCAAATCCCATATGACTTTCTTTCATCTGTAAAAGACAAAAGGAGATGTTAAGCTAGCAGTAATGGTGTGGCCTACCTAAAAGCATAATTTTTTAATTGATCACAAAACTGAATGAGATTTGAGAAGATTTTCAGGTAAACAACAACTTAAATTTGAGTCTGTTCCTCACACAAATCTATCGCATAACTTCGGAAGATTTGAAATATAGTGCAAAAGTTGCATGGACTACCTTTATGACAGTTTTATGGTGTTTTTTTGGCTTTTTAGGGCAGTATAAATCGACATCGACACTACACACAAAGGGTTTTTTTGCAGCAATGCCAACATTTTTGGTTCCCCAAAGAACCTTTCAGTACACAGTTCTTAAAAGAACCTTTTCAACTTTGAAGAACCGTTTGTGTAATGGAAAGTTTCCATGGATGTTAAAGGATTTTAATAGAACTATTGATGCAAATACATTTTTTTGAGAGTGTACTTTCATTGTATGTAAAGAGCAGTTCAAACATTACTAACAACCAGTTTTCAATGAAGAAAGAATGTCGAATGGTTTTGAACAACATAAGAGTGAACAAGAACTACACCTCTAAATGTTCCTCACAGATCTCCTATAAGTTTTCTCTTTGCTGATGCTATACGGTGTGCCAAGTGTAAAATAATAAGAAAAAAAGATGTTGTCTGTTAAATGTCAGCCGCACTGCTTGAGCCTCTCCATTCGGGTTATTTCAGGATTAATTGATGCCTGAATCTCCATTGTGTGGAGGCACAAAGATAGATTTTGCGTCCTCGAACTCTGACAGCTTTACAAGAAGTCCCTTTGGTCAGTGCTATATGGGTGCCAGCACACGTCAGCACAGTGTCTGTGCACCTGTTACGCTGCCTACATCACGCCAGGAATAACTGATCAAGGCAGAATGACTCATGAAACGTGCCGGTCAAGAACAGATTTTCTTCTCTGAGTGGAGATTCTGATTTCCAAAACGTCTCCCAGGATGATGATAAAATGTTGGTGAAGCTTTAGCACTTTAGCACTATCTAAAACGACCCAGGTTTCTTGGTACCATTAAGGGTACAATGGCTATATCTCATAGATTGTTCCGCTGTGGAATATTTACCTCTCTTCTGCTTCCCAGAGTAAAAGAGCAGAGTTTCCTAAAATAAAAGCAATTAAGAAAACAAAACCCAGTGAAAAACTTCAGAGACTGTGGTGTAGAGGTTTAGTGCTCTGGGCTGGTTACCTCAAAGTCGCTGTTTGATCACCGCAAAAGGTGAGCGATGAGCCATCTCTGTCGTGCCCTTTAGCAAAGCACTTAACTCCAGGTTGCTCCAGGCAAAGTGTCCCTGCAATGGAGATATTCATTCGTGAAGTCAATTTTTAGGTCAACCCGGAAGGCTAATTCACCATGGCTAGTCTTTTTTAGAATAGCATTTATGCTACTGGTGAAATTTTGCAGGTGAAATCCAGTCATTTCAATAGGAATCCACATGATTCAGAATTTAATTCTGTTGAGGCAGAAAAAATTCTGCACATTTCTTGTTCGTGTTGGTCACGTGTGAAAGTGACGTGTGTGGTGCTTCATACATATCTATTCTATTGACAATGCATTTAAGGCATACAATGATTGTCAAATTAGTCAAGCATGAAAATTTACATCCTGTGGTCTCAGTCCTTATTGAGGAAGCTGTTTTTAAAACATTTCTAAACACATTATGGTATTTAAGGTATGTCATTTCCATTGTAGAACAAACAATGAAAGTTTCTTCAAGTAATGTTCAACACATCTCATTTTACAGATACTTATTTTTTGAAATCCTTTCACTGATTGTTTCTCACTTGTCAGCCCCAACAGGAAAACTTCAGATACATCAACAGGGGGACTTGCCTCATTGGTTGTTTTGGATCAGGGTCATGCCAAGCTGTCAGTATTGGTGACTCAGTCTGTATCCTATGAGGTCCCACAAGGCTGTGTCCTTGGCCCAGTGTTAAATTGGTCCATCTCCACCAAAACCATATCTCATCACCCCCACAACCCTAGTATCTCCTCATCCCTTACCTCTGAGTCCAATCAAGGCCTCTCCTCAACCCCATGCCCCCCCCTCACCCAAGTCCAACCAGTCTCTCCACTCAAGCCTTGTGGTCCAATCCAGCTGTGATCAGTGGCTTAGCCACCCAATTACCCAGTGAGGAGAACAATGAGCTCAAAATAACAGCAAGCGAGAGAACGTATTCTCTGGCCTCTCTGACGTCAGGCTAGCCATGGCAACTAGCCTGCTCTGATGAACCATCCCACAGACATCAAACATTCCTTTTATTAAGATCAAAGCTTCCATCCTTCCAGACTAGAATTATTTCTGTACAACCAATCTGCAAGCACTAGGAGACAAGGATCAGCGTGTAGCACACACAAGGGTCGTTTCATCACACGGATGGGCACTGAAACTCATACGTGCAAATGGAAACATATAAAACTAAGACCAGGTGGTCTTTAAAAATGAAGGATAATTTATCCAATGAAACTTAATTTATTGAATAACATGCAAAAAATACTGTGGGAAAAGTAGGAAAGAAAAGTAGAATAATATAAATAACATCTCAATTGTTTCTCGCAGATACTGTAGCAATGTGATTAACTAGACTAAATGGAGACATCTGATTACATTTCCTGAGAAAAAGACGTACTTTAGAGTGTTAAAATCTCAATGTCTCAAACTGTGTTCAGATTTGCCAAGATACAGTCTGCAAACAAAAGTCTCTCAATATGAACCCAAAATTCACATTTGAGGTTTGAATGTGTGTTATTATGAACTCAAACATTTCCCCTGTGCATGGACCTGTCTAAAGGCCCCCGGCACTGCGATTTGTTGAATGGGGGAGCGGTGCAGTACTTCGGTTTCTCGTTAGATGTGGGTTTAGCGGCGTGGCATTCCAATTTCTCGTTGAGTGTGGGTTTTGGGGTGTGGCACTACAATTTCTCGTTGAGTGTGGGTTTTGGGGTGTGGCGCTACAATTTCTCGTTGAGTGTGGGTTTTGCGATACAGCACTACAATTTTTCACTGAGTGTGGGTTTTGCGATACAGCACTACAATTTTTCACTGAGTGTGGGTTTTGCGGTGCAGAGCTACAATTTCTCGCTGAGAGTGAGTTTTGCGGTGCGGTAGTACAATTTCTTGTTGAGAATGAGTTTTGCGGTGCGGTAGTACAATTTCTCGTTGAGAGTGGGTTTTGTGATGCGGAGCTACAATTTCTCGTTGAGAGTGGGTTTTGTGATGCGGAGCTACGATTTCTCGTTGAGAGTGGGTTTTGTGATGCGGAGCTACAATTTCTCGTTGAGAGTGGGTTGTGCGATGCGGCACTAAGATTTCTCATTGAGTGTGAGTTTTGTGATGCGGAGCTACAATTTCTCGTTGAGAGTGGGTTTTGTGATGCGGAGCTACGATTTCTCGTTGAGAGTGGGTTTTGCGATGCGACACTAAGATTTCTCATTGAGTGTGAGTTTTGTGATGCGGAGCTACAATTTCTCGTTGAGAGTGGGTTTTGTGATGCGGAGCTACAATTTCTCGTTGAGAGTGGGTTGTGCGATGCGGCACTAAGATTTCTCATTGAGTGTGGGTTTTGTGATGCAGAGCTACGATTTCTCGTTGAGAGTGGGTTTTGCGATGCGACACTAAGATTTCTCATTGAGTGTGAGTTTTGTGATGCGGAGCTACAATTTCTCGTTGAGTGTGGGTTTTGTGATGCAGAGCTATGATTTCTTGCTGAGTGTGAATTTTGCGATGCGGCACTAAGATTTCTCATTGAGTGTGAGTTTTGGGGTGTGGCGCTACAATTTCTCGTTGAGTGTGGGTTTTGCGATGCGGAGCTACAATTTCTTGCTGAGTGTGAATTTTGTAGTGTGGCGCTACAATTTATCGTTGAGTGTGGGTTTTGCGATGCAGAGCTACAATTTCTCGCTGAGTGTGGGTTTTTTGTTGTGGAGCTACGATTTTACGCTGAGTGTGGGTTTTGCGATGCAGAGCTACGATTTTCTGTTGAGTGTGGGTTTTGCGATGTGGAGCTACAATTTTCTGTTGAGTCTGGATTTCTCGTTTAGTAGGGGGGTTGGGGTGGTCGACAGGAACCACCAATAAGCACAATTCAACCATACTAATAAGCACAAATTACTTTAGATAAATGTCACATCTGTTTCTTTTCTTTTTTTCTTTTTTTGCTGAAGTAAGATTGTTGAATTTTCTTCTCCTGCTAACCAGAACGGCAGCGCAGATGTAAGGTTTGTTTGAGCTGCACCCTCTACTGTACAGGCGTGAATTTGCATTTCCTTCAGGCTTATTCATTTCACTTGTGTGTTATACATTTGCCAAAAATAGAACTTTTGTTTTTAGTTATTAAAAAACAAACAAGGAAGCCCAGCTCAGGTGAGAAAAAGTAACGCAATATTACAACGCATTACTTTTAAAAGTAACTTTCCCCAACACTGATTATTGTCTCATTTGTGTCTACTTTTGAGATAAACACCTGAGACAAAGTTGAAACTTAAATGAGAAGTTTCCTGAGCTAAGAAAAAGAAACTTCTTGTGCAATAATACATTTTCCTCTGAGTCTCTTTAAGATACAGAACAGCATTTCAGCTCAAAGATCAGTCATACCGACACTTCTGCCAGGAATGTTTATGTTTCTTGGAAAGCAGTATGTATGTAATTTTGTTTGTGGAGTGATGGATGGCATAGAGAGTGTGTGTGTGTGAGTGAATGTGTGTGAGATCCCTGTGGGCACGGATGACAAATCAAATCTAATTCATCGTGTTTCTTACCAGAGCTTCTCTTCACCCTACCACTGTGCACCTGTGTACCACACACACACACAGACGAGTAATGACTTTCAAGGTCTTCCAGGGCATGACAGACAGATGTGACATGCATGCGCGTGACCAAGGACAGTTTGTTGAACCCTGAGGACACATTTATTGCACAAATAGTTTTGCATTCCCCGGTAAACACCACAAAGAATAAAAAAGGGCTGACAGGTGACCCATCATTCGAAATAAGTAAAATAATAATACTTTGCTTAAGGTTTACAACCCGAATTCCGAAAAAGTTAGGACATTTTTTAAATTTGAATAAAACAAAAACTAAAAGACTTTTAAAAACTAAAAGACTTTTCACAATAGAGCAGAACATAAATGTTTAAACTGAGAAATTTTACAATTTTATGCACAAAATGAGCTAATTTTTATATTTGATGCCTGCTACAGGTGTCAGGAAAGTTGGCACGGGGGCAACAAATGGCTGAAAAAGCAAGACATTTTGAAAAGATTTAGCTGGGAGAACATCTAGCAACTAATTAAGTTAATTGATATCAGGTCTGTAACATGATTAGCTATAAAAGGGATGTCTTAGAGAGGCAGAGTCTCTCAGAAGTAAAGATGGGCAGAGCTGTGAAAGAGTGCGTAAAAAGATTGTGGAATACTTTAAAAACAATGTTCCTCAATGTCAAATTGCAAAGACTTTGTAAATCTCATCATCTACAATGCAAAACATCATCAAAAGATTCAGAGAAACTAGAGAAATCTCTGTGCGTAAGGGACAAGGCCGAAGACCTTTATTGGATGCCCGTTGTCTTCAGGCCCTCAGACGACACTGCATCATTCATCGGCACCATTGTGTCAATGACATTACTAAATGGGCCCAGGAATACTTCCAGAAACCACTGTCGGTAAACACAATCCACCGTGCCATCTGAAGATGCCAACTAAAGCACATGCAAAAAGCCATATGTTAACATGGTCCAGAAGTGCCGTCGTGTCCTGTGGGCCAAGGCTCATTTAAAATGGACTGTTTCAAAGTGGAAAAGTGTTCTATGGTCAGATGAGTCCAAATTTGACATTCTTGTTGGAAATCACAGATGCCGTGTCCTTCGGGCTAAAGAGGAGGGAGACCTTCCAGCGTGTCATCAGCCAGCATCTCTGATGGTATGGGGGTGCATAAGTGCATATGGTATGGGCAGCTTGCATGTTTTGGAAGGCACTATGAATGCTGAAAGGTATATAAAGGTTTTAGATCAACATTAAACGAAAAATACATCAAAGACGACCACAAACTCTTCAGCAGCTGGAAACCTGTATCAGGCAGGAATGGGACCAAATTCCAACACCAAAACTCCAGAAACTCATAACTTCGATGCCCAGACATCTTCAAACTGTTTTGAAAAGAAGAGGATATGCTACACCATAGTAAACATGCCCCCGTCCCAACTATTTTGAGACCTGTAGCAGGCATTAAATTTGAAATGAGCTCATTTTGTGCATAAAAATGTAAAATTTCACAGTCTAAACATTAGTTATGTTATCTATGTTCTATTGCAAATAAAATATTGGCTCATGTGATTTGAAAGTCTTTTAGTTTTTACTTTATTCAAATTTAAAAAACGTCCCAACTTTTCCGGAATTCGGGTTGTAAATATTAAGTTGTATTATTGAGTTTGTTTCTCAAAAGACATTGATGAGATTAAATGTGAGAACAAACTTACTTCTCTTCAAGAGTTTGAAAAGTGTTCTCAACACTCAACACTGCTCAGATTTGACAAGTCTGATATTTCCAAAGTCTGAAAGTGATATTTTAATACTAATAAACATTTTAGGACATGATTTAAACACAAGTTTAAACTCTATCAGCATCCTGAGCTATGAAAGAGAAAACTGTCAGCACATATTATATTTGCAGTATAAAGGTGAAACTCGCAGTGCAGCTCCACCCAGCTACTAACCTAAACTAAGGTCATGTTTGTCATCTGTCGTGAGCAGGTGTCTCTCAGCGAGAGGTCTGTGATAAATCTGTAATATTGATTTTCTGTACGTTTCCGTGATGTCTGCACATATAATCGAGATATGCAGAAGAAGTGATCCTTGGGACACAGACGGCACATATCAAGATATGATATGAGCGTCAGTCTCTGGGTTTTAGGGCTGATCTAATCTACATGGATGTAAAACAAATGAAGATGTAGCCGTCAATTATTAACTATGGGTAGAACTTCAAATACAGGCGGTCCAGTTCTGTAGAGTTTTGAGTTCAGGTGCAGAATTCATGTGGGTCTTTGAATCACTGATCTGAAACAGAGAAGTTCATGAAACTTAGTTGAGGACACCAGAGAACAGTTGTGTAATAGTTTGATACAAAACTACTCGAGACTGCCATACCATTATTGCATTACTGGATTCTCAATGATAGCAGGCTTAAGGTGGGCTCTCGATGAAGAAAACTAATTTTGTGTGACGATTGAGAAGCTAGTCCTGCACAAGCTTTTTTTGTTGTTGTTGCAATAGCTGCTTCCATGGAGAAAGACTGCGGTATACAGCCTAGAAACAAACACAAACTGCATGATTATTCAGACTGAGAAGACGATATTCCTCATGAGGCTCCGACTGTGATAAATTCCTTTCCTTTTTCAGGTTTGATTGACGGCTAGAACCGGAATACACAGTCCTGAATGTCTGCATATAGAGATCCTACTGGAGGCTTCCCCATAGAGAATCAACTAACAGCTAAATAAAACCTCTATATGTGATAATAATATGCAGCAGCTTCAGAGATTACCCTCAACAATTCAGCCTGATCATAGCAAAGCATCTGCCAGATACATAATTATTCTCATTTGAGCCAGCCGCCTTCAAAAATGTTTGAGCGTCATGATTTAATGAAATGTCAGTTGATTCATGGTCCAGACAGAATCTGTGGACAGTTTTCACATTGTTTCTGTGCTGATTTTAGCAGGAAATGCAGTATAAATTATATTAAGCTGGGCAGAAGATCCTACATCTGAAAGCATTATAAAATATATAAAGATAAAGTAACAAAAAATATATAATAATAATAATATCATTCATATACTTAGTAAAGATACTAAGTATCTTTAAATATTTTATTTTATAACAATTTAATATATTATATATTAAAATAGAAATAGATAAATAATAAGTTAAATAGTGTTATTTTTAATAAATCTATTTTGTAATTACATTTCATATAATAATTTTAAGAATAATAATGATAATATATATCACTATGTATTTATTTATTAGTATATATAAAAATAAATTATATATTTATATATATATATATATACATACACACTCAAAAAATAATCATATATATAATTTTTCATAATAGATAATAAATTATTATTTTAATAGTTTTAGTAATAAGCATATTTTTTAACAATTTAATACATAAAAACAGAAAAATATTTTTATAATTATATTTATATTTAAATATTATATATATATATACACACATATATATATATATACACACACACACTTGATATATTATTGTTTTCATAATAGATAATAGATTATTATTTTTATACTTTTAGTAATAGTAATAATATAATTTATATAAGTTTATAATAAATATACAATATTTTATAACACTAAGTATATTGTTTTATAACAATTTAATACATAAAAATAGAAATTTAAAATTTATATTGACATATTATATATATTTATATTATATTTAAATATATATAGTAGATTAATACATCAATACATTAGTGAAAAACATTTTTATTTGCCTACCCCCAGCAGTCTTGGTGCAAAATGCAGTTTTTTGACACAAGATTGTATGGCTCAGTAGATTCCATTGCCATCTTAACTCTGTACTAGTTTGACTTTTCCGTCTGGGAAAAATCTACTTGGTTCTCAGATTCTAATCAGTCTAGTCAATTTTGGCACTCTGCAGCTTGTATTTTTTCTCCTATAGTATTCCAAATGATCCATTTCAGGAAACATTTGGTATGACATATGACCCCAGTGACATTTTTGAGCAGTTTTGCTATTTGCTGTCTGCAGGTTGCACTAAGATTGGGACTCTGCTAGGTTCACTTGTCCAAAATCACAGACTTACCTCATCAATCAGGACTGAGATTGATTTAGCCTGGATTCTTCGAAACTTCATTTGTCCTTCAAAGACTTGCGGGACTCAATCCAGGCCACAGAAGGTGATCAAATGGCCAATAGTGAAATCAGCCCAGGAAATGGGTGATTTAAAGCTTCATGTGCTAGAATTAGAAATATAATTCATTGCTTTTGACAAGAACTGACTTGAAAAGGCATATTATGAATCACAAGGAAAACCCAGCCAAAACTAAAGCCAGACTACCAGGTGCATTGAATTTATCGGCACAGGATGGTTCTTCTCTGCGGTGTTCCACCTTACTGCCAATATGATTTGCAATACAATCCGCTTGCTTATTTTGAACTTAGATGGGATTTTTTTATTATTATTATTATTTTGAATGCTTTCTCTCTAAATAATTTATTTCAGAATAAACCTACAGGCTGATCAACGGTGTTTCCCCCAGAGAGAAACGGGAAATGAATGATGATTCCAAATTACGGATGACATTCAAATACACTCCCTGGGGTCCAAGAGTTGACCTTTAACCTGTGTGTGCTTGTAAGTAATGAGCCGATCACCTTCTTCCATAACTAATTCTCTTGCCGACCAGCGTCTGGAGCCCACAGTATTGATGTGTTGCTTTCCGTGCATTTTCTGCGCTAAAGAAAAATCCATAATTGTTTAAGCAAAGAGCAGAATTGATCCCGGCAGTGACGTTCCGAGCGCTGTTTCCACACCGATTATATTACAGCCAACGAGCTCTAAAGTTTCCCTTGGTGGACTGGTTTTGCATTTATTGCTGATTTATTCATTGTCATTCAGTCAGAGGTTCAAATGTACTCTAATTTGTTTCATAGCGGCTCTTTGATTTTGGTTTCTGCAAGTTAAATTAGAGAGGTAGTTTTCCTTGTGGGAGCCGCCGCCATGTGGAGAACTATCATCTGTGTAATGAATTGTCAGATAAATAAAGACAGAACGAGAGAGAGACGACTTGAGTACAGTGCTGGAAAAGCTACAAGCTCATTATTTAAAGTAGTTACAGTCGAGCTTCCCTTTTAAACCAAGAATGAACTGAAAGTAAATCATTTACCTACACTGTAATGTTGTAGCCTTCACTTACGTATGTCTGGAAAGTCCATGAAACTATTTGATACACCACAGAGAGGACATTATGAACAATCATGAATTGAAATATAATTAAATGATACCTCAAGTGTTATTAATATTTAAAATCCCATAAAATGCATAGACAAACACTGAAGGAGGGAGCCATAAAAATAAGAATATCAGACATGGTCTAAAGAAATGCAGCTGTCGAGACGGTAACAGATTTTTAGCAGAAGTGACAAACTGCCAAATGATTTCAGTGCACTATTAACAGAGAGATAATCACTCTGACGGCAAAGACATGTTCCGCACGACCTCCGTCTGCAGGTGATCCGTGAGGTGAAGACCACGTCAGGCAGAGGTCAGAGGTCATGGCCCAGGACTCTCACGTGTGCACAGTGCCGGGAAAAGAGCAAAACCGACTGATAACACAATCACTGAAGCCTCACCTCATTGTACGCTGCTAAAAATAAAGGTTTAAAGGTCCGCAAAGAGCTTTTTAATCTCTTGTGCTACATGAAACTATGTGTTTTGATGGTTTAAAGAACCACAAATCCAATACGCTGACCTTAAGAACTCATAATGTATCATCAAAAACATTTTCAATCTCCAAAAGAATCCACTAAAAAGCTTTAAACGTACAAAAATGTTTCTTGATAAGAAGGTTGAACCTCAGATCCACTACCTTTTATTTGTAAAAATGTAAAGCCGTGATGAGCATCAGGGTTTTGGCACATCTGTCCAGAACAGTCTGTCTGCTTTAATAGCTCAAATAGTGTAAGTTGATCCAGCTTGTACAGTCTGTCCTGAAAAACAACAAGAGAACTCTGTTCAGCAGAGCCATAAACCTCAGAGAACTCAATAATCACACATAAACAGCACATATCACTGCTAAACTTCTACTTTTTTCTTTATAATCTTAAAAATAAATGTCCTCAAAGGTTATTTGTAGGTTTGGGAAAGAATCATCTCAAGAAAAAAAATGGGTTTTGAGAAGGTTATATGGAACTATGGAGAATAAAATGTTCTATAAAAAGTATTACAGTTTCCACAAAAATATTAAGGAGCTCAACCGTTTTCAACATTGATAATAATGAAATTGTTTTCTTGCTCCAAGCTTTTTAAGGACTACAACAAACGGCTGGTAGGGACTACAACGAGCTGCTTACTGGGCTAGTGACATCACAAACCCCAAAATTTACATAAACCCCGCCCCCAAGAACACGCAACAAAGGGGGTGAGGACATGTTGGGCTGCTTTAGAGAAGAGGAAAAGTTGTTGTAGTAGAGTGTTGTTGAGTGTTGTTAACTGTTCAGAAACATCCAGTTTCATTCTAAAAGATGTAACGTCTTCCTGAGTCTCTCCATCAGTGTCCGACTCCGGTTTGAACAATGTAAGGCTGAACACCGTTACTGACAATACTCATTTTGGCTGCGTGAGATTCTCCTGTTTTGTTGTTGTTGAGCAACTGAAGCATGAGCTTCTGGAAAGCAGGTGGGAGCAGCAGCTCATTTGCATTTAAAGGTACACACACAAAAACTGTGTGTTTTTGCTCACAACCAAATGAGGGCAAATTTGACAAGCTATAATAAATGATCTGTGGGGTATTTTGAGCTGAAACTTCACAGACACGTTCTGGGGACACCAGAGACTTATATTACATCTTGTGAAAAGAGGCATAATAGGTCCCCTTTAAGAGCATTGTGACCTTGTTTTTAATTTGAAATATCACTCAAATTTAAACAACAAATAAGCTTTTTACATTATTAAACTAGAATACAACTAGTTTCCCTTCCACTTTCCAAACTGAAAGTCGTTTAATAATTGTGTTTCTGGGTGTATTTCATGCCAAATAATCTCCCCTCTAATATTTTCCAATCCCTTTCAGCAAATACCAAACATTTCCGTCAATACAACAGCCTGAAACTTCAGCATTTCAGAAGTTCCAAAAGAAACGCTCATGATGACCTAAATTTCTTTATTTCCTGTGGCGGGCGTAAGTTGTCCTCGAGTGACTGCTTTCTGCTTTGATAGCTCATTTCGTGGTTTTCTCTCACCCAGGAATAAATGTTTAAGCAAATGCAATGAACTTGGGTTTGTAAACATCTTTCCTCTGACGCTACACCTGTGATTTACAACCCAGTCGGGCTCTTCCGGCGGGTCACAGCTGAATTAATGTGCTGTGTTTGGAGCAGAAGATTGTTTACCAAAAGTGACAGTTCTTCCTCGACTACACTGGCCCTGGTGTCCTTTCATCTTGTGTGTGTTTATTGACAGTACCATATGCTCTTGCGTTTGTGGATTTAATATTGTTTTGTGGGCAGATGTGTGTGTGTGAAAGAGAGCGAATCTTACAGCAATTCAGAGCCACTGAAAGTGTTTAAAGTGACACTACAGAGGAATTTTATTTAATCATAACTATATTAATAGCAAAAAAGACCCCCATCACACACACTTTCAATGACACTCAGGGCATGAAAGTAATTTAGTCATTAATACTGGTTGAAATCCCTTGACAGTCAAACTCGTGCTTGTGTTTCAATAAGAGACGTAACCTTGTGTGATCAAATACACAAAGGACACACAGAAGAGTGTCAGAGTAAATTAGATTAAAGCCTAATGAAAAGATGACACACACACACAGGTTTGTTTGTCTGAGGATATCTCCTTTAAAAGAAGTCAACATATAATATAAATAGATCAAATAAATAGAACAATATGTGTATATTTGGTCCATTTTTTTTTTTTAACTTTAACTAATGAGAACCTTAAAATTGCATTAGTAAAAAAAAATAAAATAAAATAAGTCATATTTCCCATTTAATATAATATAATATAATTTTTTTTTTAATTAATTAATTAAAAGGGGGGAAAAATGGCTTATTTGGTCCATTTATGAGCTTTTTTATTAATGATTGCATTAGATAATTAATAAATTAATAAATAATATTTTGTTAAATTAAAAATGAAAATTGAAAAATCTTTTTTAGTACCAGGAGTTTAAACAATTAAGACATCCTCACTGAAAATAAATAAATAAATAAATAATAATATAATAATAATAATTTTAAACTAAAGGATGTTTTTAAAGCATAAATCACTATGGAGTAAATTAATTAATTAAGTTAATTAAAAAAGTACTGTATTATAGAAATAAGAATCTAATAAAAAATTTAGAATAATAGACAAAAATAAAAAAAGTAAAACATGGATACACTGATTTATCTAATACAGATTAGATTAGTTCACTTCAGAATTAAAATTTCCTGATAAGTTACTCACCGCCATGTCATTCAAGATGTTCATGTCTTTCTTTCTTCAGTCAAAAAGGAAAACATTCCAGGATTTTTCTCCATACAGTGGACTTCAGTGGGGATCAACGGGTTGAAGGTCCAAATGTCAGTTTCAGTGCAGCTTCAAAGGACTCTACATGATCCCAGACGAGGAATAAGAGTCTTATCAAGTGAAAAAGATGGGTAATTTTCTAAAAAAAAAATAAAATTATATACTTTTTAACCACAAATGCTCATCTTGCACTAGTTCTGTGATGCGCCACGCATTACGTAATCACGTTGGAAAGGTCACAAGTGACGTAGGTGGAAGTACAGAGGAAGTGTTTAAAAAGTTTTTTTAAAGCACCTTATAAACAAAGAAAAAAAAATTAAAACAACAATGTCTGGCGATTTTTAAGTTGGAGGAGAAAATGAGATGGAGTTTTTCGACCTACCGCGGTACTTCTGCTTACGTCACACGTGACTTTTCCAATGTGTTTACGTAATACGTGGCATATAACAGAGCTAGTGCAAGACAAGCATTTGTGGTTAAAAAGTATATACATTTTAAGTTTTTTAGAAAATGAACGATCGTTTCGCTAGATAAGATCCTTATTCCTTGGCTGGGATCATGTAGAGCACTTTAAGGCTGCATTGAAACTGAAATTTGGACCTTCAACCTGTTGATGCCCATTGAAGTCCACTGTATGGAGAAAAATCCTGGAATGTTTTCCTTAAAAAACCTTAATTTCTTTTCGACTGAAGAAAGAAAGACATGAACATCTTGGATGACATGGGGGTGAGTAAGTTATCAGGAAATTTTAATTCTGAAGTGAGCTACTCCTTTAAGTGTTATTTGTGTGTACACATTTTTTTATGGGGCCACTGCATATGCGCACACACACACGAACACACACAAACAAACCAACACACAGATGCAGAAAACCACAAAACATAATTCTCCCCACACAACCTCTCTCTCTCTCTCTCTCTCTCTTTCTCTCATTGAGAGCTTTACCTTCCCCTCCCTCCTTTCTCACATTGTAGTCTCTCTCTCTCTCTCTCTCTCTCTCTCTCCCTTTCTCTCTCCATTTGGAGCTCCTGGATTCACTGGTGAGGTCTTCAGCTTTGGCTCTTCTCTGATATTTGACGGACACATCCAGGACCCCAGCTGTATCAGGATGAACTCCACATTAACGGCCACCCAGTGTGCTGAAAAAGAGTTTGAGGAGCAACAAAAGACAAACTGACACAGACAGAGAGAGAGAGAGAGAGAAAGAGCGCAACAGAGAGGACAGAAGGGATTTCTTTCTGAGGGATTCCCCCACCCAGGGAAACGGAGGTGAGTGCCGACTGCTGTTTCTGATAAAGAAGGAAAGCAACTAGTATTTCCCTCATGTGGGGGATGGATCGCTCTGTTTAATGCTGTTGAGAATGAAGAGAGATGTCAGACTTCATTTGGGTTTGATGTGAGGTGGATGGTTTCCATAAACTTAGAAGTGAGGGAGCGTGTGTTCGCTCTCGCTCACCAGGTGTCTTTCTTTTCACTTTTGATTATGACTTTGTGATCGATGTGAGAACTGAAGAACATAAGTGCGTTTATGCAGAAAAACTAAGATTTTGGTCTGTTTTCTTCCTTACTAAAAAGGAATAAGATATTGTCATGATATTTTGGATGGTAATAAGACGTTTTGGGCATTTTACTATGGTAATACCATGTTTTTGGATACAATATCATGGAGATACCTTCCTTAGAAAAAGGATTGTAGCAGTACCATGGTAAATTGACTTTATGTGCTATTATATTTACATAGTAATTAATAGTACCATGGCACTTTTATGTAAGTGCATATTTTTAGATATGGTACCTTGGTAATACCATGGTTTTCGGGGCATATTATCCATGTTTTTGATACAATACCATGGGTAAAAGTACTGCGTTGGTATAGTGAGGATGTCAGATGGAAATACAATGCAACTTTGAAATTTAATATGATACTAAAATTCATGTACCATGATATTTGCATGATATTTCAAGGTACCTCCAAGAATATCATGGTAGTAACATGGTAATTTATATTTAGATTTATATATATATATATATATATATATATATATATATATATGAGAGAAATAATATATATAATATAATGAAATATTTTATTTTATATAATAAAATATAAAAATGTGCAAAAACCCTGTCTTTTTTGACGGTAACACCACTTTTTTGGTTTATCAGAGAACCATATGTACAGCAATATGGTAATCTTATAAAGGTTCATGTTATTACCATCTGATACCATCTATGTACCATAGTACTACCACAGTAAAAGGTTGTTCTTCCCTCAAATCACTTGAGTTGTTTTGAAGCTTAAAGGTATTTCAGAATTACACTCAACTGGCAGCAGAGTGAAGCTGGTAACTTAGAAACAGGCATGTCTGAGCGCTCTCTCACACACACAGGGGGGATGGGGGCGGTGGGTGTCTTCCATGGAAATAAAAGAAGAATCCATGTGGTAATGATGGTCTTTATACTGAGAAGTGTGTGTGTGTGTGTGTGTTTGCTTGCATGTGCAAATGTGCATGAAAAAACAAAAGAACACGGTGTATTAGCAGAATAAATCGAGCAAAACAGTGCGATCGGTTCATGAAGGCTTGTGTTCATTACTACTCAAAGCCAGAGGTTTGCTCATTCCTGAACAACCTCATTCGGACAGAAATGGTTTGATGAATTATTAATCATATATTAGAGCGTTTATATCAATAAAAGATGAAAACAGGCCAAAAACAAAGATCATAGTATTCCGATGATACCGCCCGCCCAATAAATGATCCATAAACCTGCCAAGAATTAATGCACATCCTCTGTTTGTGTGTGAGTGTGTGTGAGAGAGAGAGTGTCAATCTGGAATAGAAGTTGTTTTCTCAGACAAATTTTGTGATGTAATTAGTGCTGAAGTTTTCATCAACTTCTCAGCATGAGTCTCGTGTGCTGATGGACGGCGATTTATTAAGAAAAAAACAACACAGTGGGCGTCCCAAATCATGCACACACACACACACACACACAGAGGGAGACACGCTGATAGATTCAGAGGACACATGCCTCATAAATACACAGGAAACAGTTATCAATGCGACAAATAGTTCAAATACTGCGATTAATCGCATTCAAAATAAAAGTTTGTTTACATGAAATGGGTTAAATATGTTAAATATATACATGTATGTGTGTGTATTTATATATAAATTAAAAAAATATACACAGTAAACACACATATATTATATAAACACAAACTTTTATTTTGGAAGCGATTAATCGCAGTTAATTGACAGCACTCATTTGAACCTTTTCCATGCTTTTAGTGTAAACTATAAAAAAGACAACAATACACTGAAATTGTGTATTCAGAAGTACCGTATTGTAATTGAATTTAAATGGAATAATATTTTGCATTAGAAACAATTTGACTATTTTGTCATTCCAAACCTGTGGAAAATATAACAAAATATAATTTGTCAGCATTTAAAAGCAAGATCAAGGTAAATTCAGTTTTTTAGAAGGTAAATAAATAAACATATTTAAAGAGAGATAATGGATAGACTAATAAATAATTTTCATACAGAAAGATGAAGTGTATATACAGTATGCACAAAAAAAGGAGCATACTTCTTTCTTCAGCTAAGCTCAGCTGCTGTCCATTTAACAAATGCTTTTATCATCTGAAGTGACTTACAGGACACTAAGTGCAGGGATGGTCCCAATGGAGATGTTAAGAGTTAAGAGCTCTGAAGTGAGAGAAACTGTCAATTAACTCGCCTCTATCCGAGGCCAAATGCTATTCAAGTCTCTTTAATGGTGCTTCACACCACTTTAGGTCCAGCAAATAACATTTTTCACTGTATAGGACTCTATAGAGCAGCTATAACTCTTATGTAGCCCCGCCCCTTTTCAGCTATTCTGTCTTCTGGTTTGTATTTCCACAGCATGAAGGTAAGATCTTACGCATTTATGAATGAAACGCTCGATTTAAAATCTTCCCTAAGTAATAAAGTAAAATATATTGCTAAGTAATATATTTTATTTATTTCTGTAAAAATGTAAGTGAAACGATAAAAAAAATTCTAAATTAAAACTATTTTTATTACAGAAACGATACAAAAAAATGGTTAAAGAAAAGAAAGAAAAAAAGAATAACAACTCCCAGTCAGATAAACATAATAATGACCCAAAATCATAGGAGTTCATACTGAATTGATGATATCATCAAGGACCTGATAGAATGTTCCGTTCCATTTAGAACCCACAGCTTTGGCTCTAATAACTAAAGATAATAAATAACAAACACACACATACAGAAGCCTGTGAGTCAGTCTCTCATAGACCAAGTCTGGGGGTGCACACCAGTCAACACTTCAGCCAATCAAAACAGTTGCACAACATAATCATTCGGAATCATTGAACGATCACATTTCCAGTCTAAATAGACCTTCTGGAATCAAATATTTTTCAGAGAGAGAAAAAAAAATCCTTTGCTATCGTTGATTAGTTGAAATGAGAAGATTTTCGTTGGAGTGTCTTCGACATTTCAGTATGATCTTCCAGACTGACATCTGTCTCGACCTACAGCGCAAGCACCTAATTTATGAATCATTAATGAAGCACAAAAAGCCCTGAAGTACTTCATCCTGAATATGCATTAGAAAACCTTTAGAAGCCATTTATATCATCATGATTTGTCCTGTCATGTATTTTTTTCTCTGAGGCCTCTTAAACAATCAGCATCCATTATGTAGAGGTCCACAGCTAACGCTGAGATGGTTTTCAGATCAGATATCCTGGCTCCTGCTGTATGTCACATTATCTTGATTACCGGCAACCGAAACACATTCTCAGCTGCACAATCCAGCCAGGAAATTGATTTGCATCAACATTTCAGCGCCATCATCTCATTGTTTCCTGTAACTTCTAAAAGCGAGAAGCTTGGTTTTAATGGTCGTTTGTCTTGACCACTTATCAATTGGCTTCCTACTAAAAGCATTGTTGATGCATTATGGGAAATGTTTCTCTAATAGTCAACCTTCCATTTGCAAGACCCTTAATTACGGCGTTGCAGCTAATTGTTTCCTCTCTGATGGGCGATGACGGACAACACAAAGAACTCAGAGCAGTTTATCATCAGAACGTCGGCCAGAAACATATTATTATCCTCCAGCAGACCTGAGTTCAGAGAGAGATCACAGATTCAGTGTTTACGTGTCAAGACCCATGTCATTAAAGGAATATTCTGGGTCAGGCCCTTTCACAGGGTCTTTAAAGGCAGAAATGTGAAGCCTGTGTTCTTGTTAAAAGACTTGCATGGATTCTTGGTAAAAGCTACAGTTATGAAAAATATCACAAATAATGGCTGGTTGAGTGGAGGTGCAGTAGACCGGATTTTCACAAGGCAAACAGCTGGGAAGAAAAGCCGTCTTTCACTGAAGATATCTATGGCCAGAATTTAACAGACTTGGGGAGAGACCTACTGACCCCCTAGCAACCACCCAGAACACCCTAGAAACTACCTAGTAACTACTGGGCAACAACCAGAACACCCAAAACATCATACAAACCAACCAGAACACCATAGAAACCGCTTAGTAATGGCCTAACAACCACTAAAACACCCTAGAAACCAATTAGTAACTGCCGGACAACCACCAGAACACCATAGAAACTTCTTAGTAATGGCTTGACAACCATCTGGAACACCCTAGAAACCACCTACAGTAGTAACAGCCTGACAACCACCAGAACACTCTAGAAACGTGTTAAAATCACCTCAGTACCTCTAACTTGATCACTCCATTTTTGTAAAATAACATACAACATACGCTTTGACATTGTTTGAAAACCATTCACCAAAAAAATGAAAATGAAATGATATATATATTTTTTTAATTATATGTACATCCAAACATTTACATTCAAAAGGTTCTAAAAAAATACATTTGGACGACTACTATGTTTTTTTGTTGTTGTTTTGTGTTGTTGTTGTTGTTTGGAGGGTTTCCAGTGGGTGTTAGGTTTTTAAATAAAGTGAAACAAGAGAAGCTTGGACATTCGTTCATTCATGGAAAACATAAGGAGTTATTTTGAAGTCAAACTAATTTGGAACAACATGAGGATGAATAAAATGATGACCAAATCTGAACTTTTGGGGTAAAGTATCCTTTTAATATGATTTAAAAAAGAGTACTCACAAAACAATTAGTGCAACTGTACCCTTGTTGGAACAATTAAAGCCATAGAAAGGGATGAGACAACAGTTTCTATGGAAATAACGAAGAAATATCAACAAACACATAACATGTGTGATGCAGTTGTTCAGGATGCCCTAGACTCGATTAAAGATGCACAAATTCAATTTAAGACTCACACGCCATCTAATCTGTGTTCATTAAACACACAAGCTTAATTATTTGACTCCCACATTCTGTTTCTAACCCCTCCATCACAAAGACCTGCTCTCCAGAGCATCACTGCTCAGTGATGGGTTCATATCCCCAAGTCATTACTGAATTAGAGAGTGGAGATGAGGGTTATCCACACTATCACAAGCCTTGTTAACACAGGGTGAATAATCGGTTTTTAATGCACAACCATTAATAGCTGTGAATAGCGTGTTACACATAAACACCAATAACGCCGTGCTCTGTTGTAGTACCCAATTCATGGCTGTATACTCTGTTTTAAAACACTTTACCATTATTTGATCATTCTTTGATGAATTACTGCTGCCATGATCACTAGAAATAATATAACGTCTTTTAAATAAAATTGTTTACTGCCAACTTTCTCTGGGCGTTAACATTAATTGTGCTAGGCAAAAGAGTTTAATAAATAAGACTCAGTCTCTAACAAGACTAATTTACATAAACAGGGGCATGTTTGTGCTAAAAAGAACGACAAATTACATTATTTTACATGCTGTGCAGTGCTATTCCAGTGCATTTTGCACCCTGTTAACATGGATATATAATAATAAATAAATAGCTAATAAGTAAATAAGCAAAATAAATAAGCACACAAATAAGTAAATAAGCAAAGTAAATAAGAAAAATAAATATGCACATAAATAAGCAAATAAGCTAAATAAATAAGTAAATAAATAAATAAGCAAACAACCAAAATAAATAAACAACAAAAAGCAAATAAACAAGCAGGTAAAGAAGCAAAATAAATAAGCACATAAATAAATAAGCACACAAATAAGTAAATAAGCAAAGTAAATAAGAAAAAATATGTACGCAAATAAGCAAAGTAAATAAATAAATCAGCAAACAAGCAAAATAAATAAATAAACTGCAAAAAGCAAATAAACAAGCAGATAAATAAGCAAAATAAATGAGCACAAATAAATAAATTAGCAAAAATAAATAAGCACACAAATAAAAGTATTAAGTAAATAAGAGACATAAATATGCACATACATAAGCAAATAAGCAAAGTAAATAAACAAGTAAATAAATAAATCAGCAAACAAGCAAAATAAATAAATAAACAGCAAAAAGCAATAAGCAGGTAAATAAGCAAAATAAATAAATAAGCAAAATAAATAAGCACACAAATAAGTAAATAAGCAAAGTAAATAAGTAAAATAAATATGCACATAAGTAAATAAGCAAATTAATAAATAAATAGGCTAGTTTTGCACTGAAATAACCAACAAGAAAGTAGTGCAACTGTTGAATTCACTACTACAAACTGTGGGGAATTTAACATAAAATTATTTTCTAAGCATGCAAGAAAAATTCAATTTAATATATGCAGATTTTAATAGATTTCAAAATGTACTAAATGAAAAAATGAAATACACATTGGCTTTTGATTTAGTGCCAAGATAATTATTTGTAAAAGTAAAATTTTTTCCCTAAAATAGGTTTTTAATTCACTGCACACCAGCATTTTCTTTTTGTAACGTTAAAGTGAAACTGTCAAGTTGAATATCAGTCCTACAGGGCCTGTCCAGCTGTGTGTCACTGGGTCACAGCTATTTAGAGCCGTAGTCAGGAAATACTGCAACTAAACAAACCAAACATACAGAAGCGGACAAAACCGCAGCCGGGGGCAAAGCTACACGCACAGTTTTAGATAAGGAGAGAGAGTGAGTCCATCATATCTGTGATCCCTTGAGCCTCTGCTGTCTCATTCTGTTTTCGTGTGTGTGATGATGACCGTTAGATAGACGCTGAGCTCGTCTGAATCCCCTGTTGAGACTAAAGCAGAACCACTGTCACAGGGACATTGTTAAACTTCAGCTGCTTATAGTTTTAGAGCAAAGACAATGTGTTCCAGATTTAGAGCCAACAGGTTTTTTTTTTTTTTTGGTTTTTTTTAAAGACCATTTTACGAGTTCCGGCAAAGCATCTAGTTTCTAGAATGTTCAATACAATTGAAGCCTAGCAGGCAAGCAGAGCACACTGTGGAATTTTTTTTTTTTTTTTTTTTTTTTAAATATGCAGCTATCAGACTGTTTTGCAAGTATAAAACTCTGAAACATTGCAAAGTACACTGTAAACTCTAACGCTCAAAATAATAAGTTTGAGTAGGACAAACTTAAATTTAACAAATTAGTTCAGTCAAATGAACTTTTATGAGTATTTAACGCTTTCTTTTTCTTTACAGAACTGATATATTTTAAGTAAACTGAACTGTTTCATTGTTTTGAGTTTTATGTATTCATTTCTTTTCATTTAGACGAACTTAAGTTTAACTGAAACGGGGCTGGGATTTCCATTTCCCAGCATGCTTTGCCCATGGCAGTAGAAAGGAAGAGTTAATGCTAAAAATTAAGACTTTGATCACAGGAATAAATTACTTTTTAAAATGTATTCAAATAGAAAAGAGTTATTTTAAATTGTAATAATTTTTCACAGTTTTTACTGTATTTTTGATCAAATACATGCAGCCTTGGTGAGCAGAAAAAAAACATAAAAAAATCTTACCAACCCCAAACTCTTGAACTGTAGTATAGATCATGCAAACTAGTTGTCCTTGAAAGTGAAATGTTTTTCTCCTGCTGTCACCACACAGAACAAGTCATGTGATCTATGACTAGTGGACACAGATGCACTGAATAATGATAGAACTTGTCGACTAATCAGTGCAGCTCCTTATGCAAAATTATATCCAATCATTGATTCAAATAAAAATGCAAAATATACTATATGCTAAGATACTAAGAAGGGACGTGATATAGCAGTAGGTACACGTACAATAGTGTTGTCAAAAGTACCGACTTCGGTACCAAGTCTGTACTGAAATTGTATCTGTGTAAGCGCTCGGTGAAGAGCGTCAGTGATGTCTATTTACAACATGTTTTTGAAGCGTTGATCATTGTAGCCAATCACAGACCTATCTGTTGAGTGCTTGAACACAATGGCCAATCAGAGGTGTTTATGAATCCGCTCAACAGCGCTCAAAGCACCACAATTTTTAACATTTCAGTACCGACTTGGTACCGAAGTCGGTACTTTTGACAACACTATAGCACAATACTGGAAACCCCACCCACAGAAATATTGTCAATAGCTATGTGTCCATCCATCTATTTTTATGCGCATTTTGGGATATTGCATAAAAAACGTTGGATGGATAATCCTCCGCAAATAAGCTTAATAAAGCCTGAACCTCATAGACGGTCCATCGGTCGTAATTTTTTAACTCCATTGTTGATTCAAGTAGGAAACATCTCTTACTGCAATCACCGCAACAGACTTTTAAAAATGCTGGTTGAAAATAAATGCTGCGTGGAGTCAACCAATCAAAATGCTATGTGAACTTAACCAGTCAGCATGTTCAGCGCCCAAGTCCCACCCCCAAAAGTTCCTGAATTTTGAAAAAGTACTACCTCGTGAGCAGGGGCTTTCTGAGGAGAAATTTTTTATCCAGAACTTCATTTAGACCCTGGTTCCTGTGGTCGAAACACACCAAGTGCCACCCTAAAGTCCCTAGTTCCTGGGGAAAGTTCCTGTGGTGGAAACGCAGCTTTTGCTCCCTTGAACACATGAGATGGAAACTGCTTTATTCACAAATGTTTTACGCGACATTCCAATTTTGTGCATAAGTTAAATTCCCAACTTTGGATGGAAACATAGCTAATGGCACATAAGATCATCACCTAAAAAAAGGGACAATTTACAACTCAAATAACACATTTTAACAGAAGCTCCCACTGGAAATGTATTACTGTAAACACCCTTCCTGTTTGTTTTACAAACTAAAGCATGAATCATATTATGTAACAGACTGCATGCCTTAAATTCTGTCTATTAGCATAGATGAAAAAAAAAAAAACAGATTATACAGTAGTTTTCGAGGCTAGACACATTCTCACTGGCTAAAAGAGAATTTTAACAATTTCGGCTTCAAAATGCATGACTAACAGCATTGCAAAAGAAAGGTTCCTTATTCCAGATTTCTCTATAAATTGCAGGAGTTCTGGGTAGGGAACACACAATCCTCTTACAGAAGCAGATAATAGCTTGCGTTTTCTCCCACAGCGGGCTCTGTCTTACTGGCTCTGGAGGAAGTGTTATATGACGCTGCTCCTGTATTATGTTGTGGAATAATTTGCTCTCTTGGATTACTGTCATGTAATAAATTCCACCTATTAACCGCAGCTGGCTCTTAGAAATCTCCCCACTGTACGACTGCTTCTGTCACCGTCGCATAATGACGCAGAAGATATTCTAGGTTTAATTCTAGAGATGGAGAGGCGTTCGAAATACAAAGGGTGACGAGGGGAGCTCAAAGCAAAAAGAAATTGTGCACTTTGTTTTAATGAAGTTGGATACCAAACTTTGAGATCAACCTGTGGATGATATCGGTTGCTATTGGAAACCTCTCGCTCGCTCACATGGGGAATAAATGTTGCAAAACAAGTCGTGCAGCTTCCAATATTAGTATGGGCTGTGGATGATCCAGATTCCAAATAATTTTTCATAAGTCTACAAATAAATAAAATAGGGAAATAAATAAATATGCAAATAAGCAAAAAATAAAGCAAATAAACAAAAAAAAAAACATGCAGATATAAAAGCAATTATGCATATAAATAAGTAAAGAAAATATTTTTCCACTGAAATAGCACACACACACACTTATATATATATATATATATATATACAAATTTTTGGTGAACTATCCCATTGATAACTGATTTAGACCGCCCCTTCTCTCCAAAACCCCGCCTTCTACAGACACCCTGATGACACCTGACCCTGTCACTCAAAATGATTGACAGACAAAGAGCGCATCACAGTATGACTGGCTAAAAAACGTCCAAAAGCCAGATTTCCGGCTATTTACAGAGCCTCGGGCAATCACACAGACTGCAGGGAAATCTCAGGATGCCTATTTCCAGTCGTTTTATGAATGTTATTCCATTTTAAAAAACTTTAAGACATGCCAAGCACCAACTGTGAGTGAAAAATAGCTCTGGTGAGTAAATACAACTTACTGACCAGCTGGCTAGTCATGCAAAGCCAGACTTTTGACTAAAGGCA
Organism: Elopichthys bambusa; assembly: GCA_037101425.1. Lineage (NCBI taxonomy): Eukaryota > Metazoa > Chordata > Actinopteri > Cypriniformes > Xenocyprididae > Elopichthys > Elopichthys bambusa. The sequence goes on from CM074455.1 coordinate 5,257,375, forward strand.
AGACTTATTCTTGCCAAAAACCGCCTACTTGGACAGGAAGTGATCTAACAGATATAACTGTTCAGAGACAGGTAAATTTAAAATATACCAATGTGGGGGAAAAAACTCACTCAGTACAATACTATACAAAAGTTTGGAATAATTAAGTCAGAGTAAAATTACAGTAAAAACAGTAATGTTGTGAAATAATATTACAATTTAAAAGAAGTTTTCTATTTGAATATATTATAAAGTAATTTATTCCTGTGATCAAAGCTGAATTTTCAGCATTACTCCAGTCTTTAGTGTCACGTGATCCTTCAGAAATCATTCTAATATGCTGATTTGCTGCTTAAGAAACATTTATGATTATTATCAATGTCAGAAACAATATTTTTCAGAATAAATTAGATTAGAATAAATAAATTAAAATAAATACTGACCATCTGACAGACAGAAAAAGCAGGATATACAGTTCTGCTCATGAATCTGTCTTGTTACCAAGTGTCTCAAAACTGTCTTTGAAATGCAAAAAAACCCTGTGCACCTGTTGAAGACTGTCATCCGGGATAGGAGCTTTTCTGTGCAATATAGATCAGACGAGACTGTGGGCGGTTCGTAGGCATGCGATCCGAGGCTGAGACTAGCTGGCTGGTAACGTTTTTAGGAATTGAACCATAATATATGGTTCAAAATTGCAACAGAGGAGCAACAGTTTAAGCCTTGCTGTTTTTTATCTGACAAGAGTGAGTCAAATCAAACTGGTACACACAGTCTACTAAAGCTTAGTGTCTGTCAAGTGCGTCTAATGCATCTTTATGAGCTTCTGCCTTTATAGGACAGAATAGTAGAGAAAGAACAGGAAAAAATATAGAGAAAGAAATTAAATTGAGACAAATTGACATTTCAATGAGGGACTGGTTAGTATGTGATGCAATAACCTGCACTATTTGCTGGAAGTATGCAAGAAAACAACACGTATAATAAATAAATGAAGGATGTGACATATTTGATGAGCGCATGAACACAATGGCTAATCAAGCATCACATTTTTAGAATTTTGACAACACTAATAAAAACTATAATAGTATATAAATATTACTAACTCTGACGTCAGATACATCAGTTAGCTTCTGTGTTCTGTTTTGAGGGGGAAAATATTAAAATCTATTTTGAAGTGTGTTTGGTTTGGTCAGACGCATTATGTTAGCAAGTTTGTGATTTCAGCTGACTGCTAATGACTTCAGCGTTATTTATGGCCATGTTTCTTAATTAGTGTGAGATAGGAAGAGTTAAAGAAAAAAATTTAATATTTTACCCTCCAATTAAGGGGAATGATTGCTCTGAGGTCTCCTCTGATTGACACACGCCCCTATAGGCTGTGATTTGCTTCTAGGCAGTGCTGGAAATTGAGAAAGCCAGCAAGTCTGACAACTGTATGCTAATGCGGACACTTTATGATAATTCAGACACCGGATGCTAATCATGAAGCTCCGCACAGACGTGACATTTGGTCCAGCTCACAGATAGAGGGCAAATATACAAAACAGGACAGTGACACGAATGTCAGCGACTCTGATTAAGTCCCACCACATCGAGCGGTATATCATTCAGGTTTATTTATTGCCAAATTAGAAGAACAAAACATGATTACCCTGCAGGAAAGACCAGAACTGCTGGTTCCCATGTTGTGCTGGAAAGACTAGCATTGACCAGCCTACTGCAAATTGGTTTGATGGTCTTGACTGGTTTAAATTGTTTTTAGCTTTTTAAAAGCCAAAAAAAGGAAAACTAGCTGGACCAATAAAACACATTAAGCTGTTTTTCATTGGTCAGACTGGTCAAATGTGATGGTTTTAGACATGTTTTGGGCACCTGATAAGGCTATGCTAGTCAAATAAACATAAACTAGCTGGAAATTCATGCTGGGTTTTTCAGCACAATGTCTGCATGGAGTGGGTGGGTGTTTCACTTACTTCTGCAGGTTTATTTTGGTGTTTAGTACAGCGTGATGTTGTGGTTAGTCAACAGCTTATGATAGCACAAGCTGAAAACACATTTAGGTGTGATGAGCGCCATTCAGTCATTAACCTAAAGCCAATCAGCAAACCGCTTTAATGCTTAGAAGGTTAAAGAAAGTAAAATGTCACACCATAGCAATTATAATATATTTAGAAGCTGTGCTGAATCACACAAAATTATCTTCAGAGAGCACAAAGAAGCTGTAATACTGGAGGAAGAGGGCGGAACAGACCGGTTTTAGAACCGGAAAACAGGAAAAAATGGAAATCAGGGGGAATTTCTAATTTGTTGACAGAAAAAAAACACATTCAAGATCAACATGATGAAAGACAACCCTTACAAATGACCATGCTAAACAGAGTTTCCACAAAAAACTCTCTTTTTTGCCATTTTAATTTTTTTTTATAGTAAAAAAAATCATTTAGTTTAGTTAAAAACAGACACTACAATTAAATACTGAACGCATCTGCTCAATGCAGCGCGAGCCGACAGATTTGTTGATTTGTCTGACCGACAAACCGATTTGTTGGTTGGTCGGCTCACGCTGCATTAAGCAGATGTGTTCAGTTTTTAATTGTAGTGACCAACCGACCAACCGACCGACAGAAAGACAAACAGACAAATAAATAGACAAACAGACAGATACGACCGACAGACAAATAGACAGACAGATACGGCCGACAGATAGACATAGATAGTTAGATAAACAGACAGTCAGATAGATACGACCGACAGACAGACAGACTGATAGACTGATAGATAGACAGACAGACAGATAGACACAATCGACCGACCGACCAACAGACAGACAAATAAATAGACAAACAGACAGATACAACCGACAGACAAATAAATAGACAAACAGACAGATATGACCCACAGACAAATAGACAGACAGACAGATACGACGAACAGACAGACAAATAAACAGACAGATAGATAAACAGACAGATACGACCGACAGACAGACAGACTGATAGACAGACAGACAGATACGACGAACAGACAGACAAATAAACAGACAGACAGACAGATAGATAAACAGACAGATACGACCGACAGACAGACAGACTGATAGACAGACAGATACAACCGACAGACAGACAAATAAATAGACAAACAGACAGATATGACCGACAGACAAATACAACAGACAGACACGAACGACAGACTGATAGATAGATAGACAGACAGACAGACAGACATGACCGATCGACCGACAGACAGACAGACAAATAAATAGACAAACAGACAGATACTACCAACAGACAAATAGACAGACAGACAGACAGATAGATAAACAGACAGACAGATACGACCGACAGACAGACAAATAAACAGACAGACAGACAAATAAATAGACAAACAGACAGATATGACCGACAGACAGACACGAACGACAGATACGACCGACAGACAGACAGACAGACAGACAGATACGACCGACAGATAGATATAGATAGATAGATAAACAGACAGATACGACCGACAGACAGACAGACTGATAGATAGACAGACAGACAGACAGACACAACCGATCGACCGACAGACAGACAAATAAATAGACAAACAGACAGATACGACCCACAGACAAAGAGACAAATAGACAAACAGATACGACCCACAGACAAATAGACAGACAGACAGATACGACCAACAGACAGACAAATAAACAGACAGACAGACAGATAGATAAATAGACAGACAGATACGACCGACAGACAGACAGATACAACCGACCGATAGACAAATAAATAGACAAACAGACATATATGACCCACAGACAAATAGACAGACAGACAGATACGACCAACAGACAGACAAATAAACAGACAGACAGATAGATAAACAGACAGACAGAAACGACCAACAGACAGACAGACTGATAGACAGACAAATACAACAGACAGACACGACCGACAGATCCGACTGACAGACAAATAGACAGACAGACATGACCGACAGGTAGATATAGATAGATAGATAGATAGATAAATAAACAGACAAATATGAACGACAGATAGATATAGATAGATAAACAGACAGACAGATACGACCGACAGATAGATATAGATAGATAGATAAACAGACATGACCAACAGATAGATATATATAGATAGATAGATAAACAGACAGACAGATACGACCGACAGACAGACAGACAGACTGATATAGACAGACAGACAGATAGACATGACCAATAGACAGACAGATATGACCGACAGACAGACACAAACGACAAATACGACTAACAGACAAATAGACAGACAGACAGATCGATAGATAGACCGATACAACCGACAGACGGACAGATAGATAGATAGATAGATAGAAAGCCACTGAGAACACTACATAGCAACATCCAAGCAACCATCCACCATCCACAACCCTCTAACCAAGCCGAGGGAATAATCTTATCCAGCGTATAATGTATGGATAACATGATCTTCTACACCTAGGATTTTAACGTCAATTTGCTGGACATTAGCAATAAAGAAGAACAAGAAAAATGCTGTTTTTCAGAAGCAATCACTGTAGAATACTGTAGAAAAGGAGAAATGTCACATTCTGACACTCAACACCAAATTAAAATACTAAAAATATTACATGCCTTGTTCTCGTTCCGTTCGTAATCAACGGAAAGCCGTGGTGAGCCTCTCGGCACAAATGTTCTTATGAAGACAGCTGACACATTCAGAGGAGCAGTCTAATATTTCATGTTAACATTTAAACTCTGGCACAGAGATAAAAGCTGCTAAATCAAGCATATTATTAGCCGCTGTACTTTATTACTTCCTTTTTTAATGATTTAAGAGCTGATTAGCATGTCTTTTAAATGTTATAATTATTTCTCGGGCTTAGGCAAATATCCATTCTGTTGACTAAGATTAAAGTTAAAAGATGTGAAAGTTTCTCGGGTACAATTTCCTGAAATTTCTGTGCAATATCCTTTTCTGCCTTGACATCAAATTCTTTTTTTTTTTTCTCAAATCTTAGCTGCTTCACAAACTTTATGGTGTTTTTTTGTAGCGCACGCAACCTCATATGCCAATTCCAGAAGACAACATAAAAAGGAAACATGCTAAGTTATTAGTTACATTTATTTCTCTGGCTCCATTCTGATATGTAAAGGCTGCTTTCCAATGGAAAAAAATCCTGGGTTAAAACTGAGTCTACTTTAAAGAGAGCCACTTAAATGCCATTCGGCGCATTAGACCTATGAAACAAACAAAAACTCTGCATGTAAAGCATGAACTCGTATTGTCAAACTGTTGGGGAATCCCACTCCACTTCAGTGACTGTGATCAAGAGCAGAAACTCACACAGGCCTGTAGCAGAAGCTCCATTCATCTTCCCCAGCAACTAAACTAGCAGATGTATAGTGTTTTGAGAAATAAACCCAACAACATATCTTCCACAAGGATATTTTTTTAGATCCGCCCTTATCCACAGAACAACAGCATGCACAGAAAACATGGAAGAGCAAAACACTGAGAAAGAACAAATGTGTCTGGGATTTGTCTTGGGTTTCCTTCTCCTACAGAGCAGCACAATCAGCCCAAATGAGATGAAATTGCCAAACAGTTGCAAGAATAAACATTATATCCATCACAGGCTCGAAATGAACAATCACAGCATGAAGATTAACCACACTGATTCCATTTAAAACGCTTTCAAAATCAGCCACAAAACAACTGGTAATTTAGTACAAACCCAAAGCCCACTAAAGCCTGTCGCACACTGTGCAATTGGACCCTTTTCACAGACTGTGATGAGTTATTAACATCGTAAATCTAGCAACGTTTTTTATGGATTTCAATCATACCTGCATGAGTTTTCAAGATGGCCGCTGACTTCATGTGCCCACAAATTACAAACGCTACATCACCCATTACGCAGCAAAGCGGGGTCAAATTTGGCTGCCTTCAAGTCCTCCTGGGAATTTCAAATTTACACTTTTTTTTTCCTCTCTCTTTTTAATTTCTCAATAAAAAAAAAAAAAAAGCTTTTAGGGCTACTGCTGAAAATAAAGGGTAAAAAAATGCAAATTAGCTGTGTAATACATGCTTTATGTAGCCTATATTTCAGCATGTGCCAAAAAAACAAAATAATGACTTTTCAACAATATCTAGTAATGGCCGATTTCAAAACACTGCTTCATGAAGCTTTGAAGCTTTTGTTTCGAATCAGTGGTTCGGAGTGTGTATCAAACTGCCAAACTGCTAAAATCACGTGACTTTGGCACTCCGAACCACTGATTCGAATCAAAAGATTTGTAAAGCTCCAAAGCAGTGTTTTGCAAACGGCCATCACTAGATGATGTTGAAAAGTCGTTATTTTGTTTTTTTGGCGCACAAAAAGTATTCTCGTCGCTTTATAAGAAGCAACATGGGACCACTGAAGTTATTTCAAACACAACTGACATGTATAAATAGGCTATATAGTGATTTTGGAGCAAAACATGATATTAATTTCATCAATTGTCATATTTGTCACTATGCTAAGCAAACGTACTAGCTATACCTGTTGCCAAGAGTGATAGTTTTATTACTAATTTTGAAAAGTAAGTCCACATAAGATCATTTGAATGTTTTTTTTTTTAAGAAGGGCAAAAGCAAAGAAGGGTGAGAGGTCCAATCATAGGAATGAGGGATTAAAACAGTATGAATAGAAAAGTGACATAAAAAAAAAAAAAAAATTTCCATTATACTGAAAATGTGCCAAGAGCGCACTGTTGCTATAGTAACGAACTACACTTTTGACAGATAAACCATGCAATCTTATTTCACTGTTGCTAATGTTGAGGTTATTTCAGCTTCGTGCATTTAGCTGTATTGTTAAAGAGGGCAAGCTTTACAATTCAACTGAACTGTGCACTTGCATTTTAGACACTTATATTGTTCTTGAATGTCAAAGCACGGTTTGAACACCCCGCCCCTCTGCTGAACTGGACGTTTTGATTGGTTTTGCACCCGAGTCAGACCTGTCAGTTATTGGCTGAAGCACAGGGCTCACCGCAGTAGATTGAAAAGTGCCAACTCTGCCTATTGCTCCGTCAGCACCATTGTCAAATGTTCTATTAACGTTAGTGAAAGAACGTTTGTTCATAACTTTGAAAAAACTTTGCCAGAAAGTGCTGAGAACATTCCCTGTTAGCTACATGGGAAAATATCCTAAATTAAATCTGGTGGCATTCATGTGCTCATCTGGTAAATATAATCATTATGGCTTTGAAATCGTGCAGCTTTCTAGGTTGGGTTGACCTAAATTAAGGCTAAGAGCAGGGTTGGAAATAAAGTGAACCTCCAGGAGTAGGATTGTGCAATCTTGGATTAAAGAAAGACGTGAGCAATGCCAGATCGTACCGTACAGATGTCTTGGCGTGATCATAACACCTGCCCTCTTCCATTACAGGTGTGCTGGCAAACTGTCGCAGTCATGAACAGAAGCTGGAGATAAAGATGACATCTGGAAGCAGCTGAAGCTGTCAGGCTTCATGTCTCCATCCTCCCCTGAGGGAGGACAAGAAGATGAGTGTCACCAATCATCACTCCTTCAACATCCTTACCATCATCTTCCTCGTTCTGTCTACTACAGGTAAGATGAAGTGTGCAGATAGTTTAACGGTGGTTTGTTATATAACTGCTATCTGAATTCTGCTGATAGGCTCAAACAGAGAAATTAGAAACCCTGAGAAATATCTAAAACTGACATGGTATTCAAAAGCACCTACGTGTTTCTTCAACTATGGGCACTTTTGGTCCTATAGAGATTTAGAAATGGATTTGTATTTATTATACTGTAAATATACGCAAATTTATTTCACACATTTGGATCATTGTAAATTATTTGACAATAATTGTTTATTAATTTATTTTAAATTGAATTTATAGGAGCAATTTTTAATTTTATTAAGCGAAAACTGAGTCATAACCCGCAAAAATTCACACAGTAAATATAATTTCTTATTTTGGTTTGTGTAGATTTTTATAGTTTTGTTGTAGAATGTAGAAATGTATATGTTTATTATGGGGTAAAACATTAAGTACGAAAAATAAATGATAAAGACATGGAAAAGCCAAAACCCATTTGTTTCAGTGAAATTAAACAAGTTTATCCCAAGGTAAATATACACAAATATATACTGTAATTTTTATGCTTTCATTTTAATTTATTTTATAATATATTTATTTATTTATTCATTTAATTTTAAATGTATTTAAATGTAATTTATTAGGGACTGTTTTTTAACTTGATTAGGCATACATTTACAGTCAATTTGTGTAAAAATGTAATATTTTTAAGTTAAATCAAACAGTAAATGCATGTGTGTTTGTGTTGATTATAATTCTAAGAATGTAGTAAAACATTAAGTAGGAAAAATATATGACAAAGACAAAGTTCAGGACCACATCCAAACCTATTTGTTTTAATAAAAATCAACACAAAAGGTGCCTGTAGACGAAGAAACATTCTCTTATCAGATTTACTCTCATGCGGCCATTCTTTTCCCAGAATCTCTAAGCTGTCCAATTTGTCTTGTCCATTGTCCATCTGTGAGCTGATTTTTAGACGATGTCAGTGAGTTTTACCTCCGCTGGGAGACTGAAGCTTCCAGCTTTTACATTGATCGGGTGGCGGGATTGTGTAAGATTAGAGGTCATAAAGCTGAATCAAATCGAAAAACCTCTTTAATTATTAAAGACAGGCGTGAGTCATTCTCCCTGCAGCAGAGTTTAAAGTCTTGGACAGCATGGAGAAAATCATCATCATCAAGCAAACAATGATGGTGTCACAAGTCTTTAGACGTGTGCTGTGATGGGATTTAATTAAAAACGTTTTGTTTTTTTAAAAATTATTATTATTATTATTATTATTCATGAAAATAAATACATTAAGTTTCAGTTCATTACTGTGACGTGCTCCAGAAAGGAGACCGAGACGGCAGAAAGCGCATCCTATTTGTTTTCTTTATTTTACAAAAATACAACATTTTGTGTGAGTGCACACAAATAAAAGGAGACCCTTTACAGTTTTGAATGATGTCTTACTCTTATCTGTATGACCAAAAAAGAGAGTATTTTAAGTTCTCTCCGCTGTTATAAGAAGTAAACACGCTGGCTCATTCGTCGAATGCTAATTTAACAGTTAAAGTCCATTTCTGATTTTATTGTTGTTTAAACGTGCTTGTTACATATATTTTAAATCTTTTTTTTTTTTTTTAGATATTTTATATGGTCTATTCGTAAAGTAGCATTGATTACGCCAATCAAATCAAAGAAGGCGGGGCTTACTGTTCACAGAAGACAAGTGCGAATTCCAATGAGACGCTTTTATTTTAGCAGTGAAAGAGTATGTGGCGAGTAAGTAGCTGCTAAATTTTAATATTTGATGACTGTTTTATGATTGAAATATTTAGCGACCGACAGTAATATTCAGTGATGCAAACTACTCAATATTTTTATGAAATTTCGCCATTTTGAATTGAAAACATGCTATTATTTGATTAATATGATTAATGTAATTCATTACTGAATGTGATGAGATGAAGAAATGTTTTGCGTTTTTGACACAGACATACAAATAAAAGGGCATTGTTGCTAGGGTTACCTTCTCAGACAAACACAGCTTCTGTTTGTGAGCATCTATTTGGCATCAGGTGAAAATATGAGTTCTTACTAACTTGCAGTCAAACTTTGATTACTAAAACATTTTTTGGAAATGTTCATTATGTGATACATACTTGTAGATCTTAAGACTCCCATCCTTTTGTGTTATCTTCCTTCAAGACTTAATTAAACCACCTCAAAACCCTCATCATTTGCACACAATTTAAATTAGTTTTGAAACTTAAGTTCTAGTTATTGTTCTTCTCACATTTGTGTAATTAAATCTGGTAGAGCCTGAAAGAATATTTGAGCTGAAATTGAAGAACATTTTAAGTCGTCTATGAAGCATAAAGATTTATCATAAAGACCCCTGTCTGAAAGAAAATTAAGGTTTCGTTTTGTATCTGAACTTAAAATTCAAAACAAGTGTATGTGGTGCTGACTGGGATGAAAAGTACCCTTTCTAGTGTGATGTCTGTGAGCTGTTGTTCTGTTTGAGTTGTTCAGCGTGAATCGTGTCAACATGGGTTATTCGCTCAAACCTCGCTGTCACTCTCGGTTTTGAATACGGAGATGAATAATGAAGCAGAACTACGACTGTCATATGAAAAAACCCACCAACCCTTGTTGCGTTTCCTTTGTACGTGTGTCTGAATCAGTGAGAAATTATTCCAAGCACGTTTTTATGCTTCAGAATACCATCCAATGCCATTTCCATTTCTGAGAGGTCCACTAAATGTGGTGAGCATCGTTAAATCAGAGTTGAATTATAACTGAAATTCAGTTATTCACTATCTTATTAATTAATACTTGGCTGGAGATCAGTGGTTTGAAATTTAAATGCTAGCTAATGCACAAAAACATGTTAAGCTGTGGTCCTCAAGCAAGCAATGAATGTTCAAATACAGCCTGAATCCATTCACTATAGTATTAAAGTGGAAAAAGTCCCAAAGTGACTATAAATCTGGGATTTCTTTAATATGACATATTTTAATATATATTATATCTTTGGAACAGTGTGTACTGATGAATTGTTTACAATAAATCTAAAAATATGCATTTTTTATTTATTTTTTTTTTTTACAAAAAATCTGATCCCCAAAATAACCAATGGACCATGATATTTATTATATTATATTATATTATATTAATTTTTAGTTACCCGTATTCTTCAAAATATCTTCTTTTTCATTTTTGGGTGAACTATCCCTTCAACAAGACAGTTTACAATCCAACACCACATGCTAACTGTCCTGTTTATCGTTGTCTTTTGGTGCAGCTTTCTCTGCTCACTTTCGGGTGTGTGAGCCTTACTTCGACCACAAGGAGCGCTATCACTTTGGATTCCACTGTCCTCGTCTCTCAGACAACAAGACGTACATGTTCTGCTGTCACCATAACAACACAGCCTTCAAGTACTGCTGCAACGAGACCGAGTTCCAAACGGTCATGCAGGTCAACCTGACCACCTCACCGGACGGCTACGCTCACAAGTGAGTCTCCTGCCTTCAACTAGAAACACGGTGTTGACTCCAGATTATTATACTAGGGAAAAAGTGCACCATGTCATTTTTATCTTATGATTCAATACAGTGATCCTGAATCTTGTGTTGATACTAACAGCCTGGTTGCAACATCATCACACATACAATATGTTTTTGGTTACCACATCTTATTATTTTTTCCCCCCAACAAAAATGTGCAAACAAGAAAGGGACTTACAGACAAAGTGAGTAGATCTTAACGTGGTGGCCAACTTTGAAGGGGGCATGTTTTTTTCAGCCATTATGTGGGTGAATATCATTTCAAAGTGCTACTGTTTATTGTTTCAAAAAGTTACTTGTTGCACCTTTAAATAAAAATACTATGAACTTAATTTGCTTAAAGACAACATTAAATGGCATTCGGCATACGTAATCTGACGTTTGTGGTTGAAACAATGTTTAGATGAAAAAAAGTTTTTTTACCCATCAGGGTTTGACTGGATTAATATTGACTATGATACGTAGTATATAATGTACAATAAAATATATATATATATATACACACACACACATACACATACACTTGAGCAAAAGATCAGCATATTAGAATGATTTCTGAAGGATCATGTGACACTGAAGACTGGAGTAATGATGCTGAAAATTCAGCTTTGATCACAGGAATAAATTACTTTATAAAATATATTCAAACAGAAAACAGTTATTTTAAATTGTAATAATATTTCACAATATTACTGTTTTTATTGTATTTTTAATTAAATAAATGCAGCCTTGGTGAGCAGACGAAACTTCTTTTAAAAACACTAAAAATCTTACTGATTCCAAACTTTTGACTGGTAGTGTGTGTATGTATACATATATATATATTTGGGTCAATGATGTGACGGGGTTTTTTTGTCCAAAGGCCTTAATAATAATAAAAGATATGACATCCAAAGTATGTAAGGTAGTACAACTAGATCTCTTTTATTGAATCCTAAAGGTTTTAATTATATTTTGCTATATACAAAGGTATTTTAAAAATGTTGAAGTGTCAAAAGGTCATTCGGTTTAACCGTCCGAAGGCCAATACAGCCATTTCATTAGTGATTAAAATATCTTAAAATGTAATAAATGTATATATTTTTTATTCTGGCATGATTTTATAACATCATATATCAACATAGTGCAAAATGGTATTAAAATTATGTGTAGAAGTCGTTGCTTTGTTATGAGAAAGAATGTCCGGAAAAATTAATTTCATTGATGTCATTCAGAGTAACCAATATAAAGGGACTATTTTGGATCAAGTCATGCGATCAATATCATGTGACAGGATGTCATCATTCAGAGACCTGCAAAAGACCACATGGACGTGAAGTAAAGTAACTAACTCTCTCTTAACTATTTGAAATATTTGAGTTTTCACTTCCTCATACGCATGTCCCGAAACATCAGGTCATTCAGTACAACCGCTATAAAACATGGAAAATGTTGTAATATTTTAAAAACTTGTACTAAATATAAAATGTTTAATTGTCCTTTTACTAGCTAGCTAGCTAGATATCAGCCGGTTAACATTGTTTGAAAATATCGTCATTCGGTATAACCAAAAGTGTCATTCTGTAAAACTGAAATTCTGGTTAAACCGAATGAATTTTTTGGTGACAAATTTTGTCCATCTTTGTCCAAAATGACAAAAGCAGTGTTAATTGATTATAAAACCCCACATAATCTCATTGTTAACACTTAATAAAACTTCAAAATTAATTATATCTCCATTATGTTTTTTACACTTCTAAAAACCTTTTAAAATCCTTACTGCTGCATAGAAAAAACATTGTATGCGCATTTTTATCTATAGTTGACATTAGTATGTCACGATTGACCGATTAGAATCAACTATTCCAACACACTGCAATAATATTAGTTAATATTTTCCCCTGCGTCTACATCCTTGATTGCATCAGCAGGAAAGTTGTTTCAGAGGTGAAAGATTTCTTGAAAGAGTTTAAAAGCCAAATTTGTTTTTTGGCCAGAGGTCACACCTGCTCTGTTTACTTAATGAAACACTATGAAACGCTTCCCTTCTCATCAAATATTAACTGAAAATATGAAGTTCTCTCAGATCAGCGTAACAGCCTCACATCACTCCTCCGAGACTGTCTCATGACAGCTAATGATGTGGAAATGTTGCGGACCGTGGTGTGCTGCTGCGCTCTCAGGCAGGCTGCAAGTTACTGAAAGGGCGGATGTCCTGATGGGAAGCCATTTCATTCTCATCTGTGGTCAGCAGGATGCAGCCAGTGATATTTACTGATGGCCTGAGGTGAAATCACCCTCACAGAGTCTCAGAAGCAGCCGAGAGGGCACAAACCAGCATCTTTGGACATATAAAGCTTTGGCATATAAAGGCATAGATCTGAGTTATTGTCCATCTGGCTATTATGAGTCCAGGTTAGAATGAAATAATGCCACACCAATGTCAACAACCCAAGATAAGTTTGTGCAATTATGGCCCAGAATAACAAAATGTGTTGTCATCAATATATGAAGAGTTCAGATGCAAGCCGCTAAACGTCACCTCCATCAAAAATGATATGCTCTCCGCACATAGTATATGTTCATCAAATACTCTTCAAATCTGCTAAATCCCAGTGTCAGCCCATTCAGAATTACCAGTTTGTTGGTAGAAACTGAATCAGAAGATGCAAATCGAATCATATGATTTCAAGATGAATGACAGTGAGCCGACTTTCAATTGCCGAGCTGCAAGTTATCATCATGTTTTGTCCATCATTACAGTGGCAACGACAGGATTTCACGAGTAGCAAGTAAACAAGTGTTCATTTTGCTGCTGTAAAACTGACAGAAACTGACATTTTGTTGTCCAAAGAGGTGGACTGGAGGTGGAAAAAAGCACGCATGGACTTGACTAAAGTGACATTTCTGAAAATAAGGCATTTCAATAACTGCCTAATAACCTCTCTTTGATTTGTTTCACATCAAATATAAAAGTGAAGGTCCAACTAAAATATTTATTACATTGCAGTTCATTTAAAATGTTAAACCTAGCCAGTAATTCTGCTTCATATACTCGCCAAACCCAGTTTTCTTCACATTCTGGAGAGTGCTCATGTTGGCCTCTGGGTACCAGCATCAAAGAGTTCTGATATCTCACACACGGCATCTGTTCCCATTTGCTCTTGGCTCTAATAACACCATACATTATGGAGACCTCAATATTGTCCCTGTCAGTTGTGGCCTTGTCTGACAGCACAAGGCCTGTGCTTCATCAAAAAAGTGAACATTTTGCTTTTACTAGTTTTCTTTCAGTCTTTGCATGGGATTTACTTCAGAAGGAACAGTAAAATGGTTTATTAACACTAAATGCCTCATATAGTTTGAATTTATTGAAGTACATTAACTTTTATAAGACCACTAGTGCTGCTAAAGAGTTTCCATCTACTCCTCAAGGCTTTTTGATACTGTATATCATAAAAATGCTTGTTTATGGCCACATTAAACATTAAGTGCATCTACTTTTTCCCTTTTTTCTATGTTGCAGCAATTACTCTGCATTAATTGGTGTGTGGATCTATGGGTTCTTCGTCATGGTGCTGCTAGCACTTGATTTTCTCTATTACTCGGCCATGAACTATGAGGTGTGCCGGGTTTATCTGGAAAAGTGCGGACTGGGGGGCCGCTGGCTGAAACAGGCCCGCGGTCAGTGGCACGGCGATGGACAGGAGGAAAGGGACGGGCGGCCTGCTCAACCCTCATCACAACCTCAAGAGACACATCAATACGGCTGCAGTCAGGCCAGACACAGCCTGACAGGAGATGCACAGAGTCCAACACAAACCACACACAATACGACAACGGCCTGGTGAGTGAAACAAACCGTACTTTGATTTAGTTTTGGGACTACTAGAATAGATTTTCAATTTTTTTTTTTTTCAAATATTTGACGTTGTTGCAGCACCTCTCTTCCCAGTTTTTCAGTAACGCTCTGGGGTGTGTTTCCCAAAAGCATCATTAATCAACTATGGTCACAAGTTCCACCGTTATCAGCAAAGTTGTGTGGTTGGAAACGACAGCTATCCAGCTGTGGTTAGAAGCATTGTTTCTTGTTTACTTGGCATGTGGACTTAAAAAATCATTATCTTGAGCAAAATAAGCAAGTTGACATTCAGTACAATCAATATCGTTTATTTCAAATATATATAAATGTCATTTATGTCTTTTAATTTGTCAAGAGATTTAGGGCCAGATTTACTAACAGCTTGCACCAGCGCAAACCCTCTTTTGACGTTAAAAACTACTGTCAGGATTTACTAGAGACACGTAGTGAGTAATTAGCTCTGAAAAGGTGTGGACAGGGTTATTTTTGTGGCTGACCTTATATTGCATATGCATTTGTACGAGTTTCTCTTTTAGATGCAAAATTTATGGGAGGAGCACATCTAAATGAATTATGCAAGGTGATTTACTAAAGTTTGCGCTAGTCAATTTACTGGAATTTGCGCCATTATTTACAGCGCAAAAAAGCATGTCTTAAACCAGACGCTAATTTGCACTGCTCTTGGTAGATTGTGTTGATCATTATGGAAATAATCTGGTTGCATATATGTGTTTTTTAATTTGACCGTCGTCAGTAGATGACGCGCAGTACTTTCCACTCCCATCAGCACTTTTTTTGGAATTGCGTTCTCACGCTAATTTGCAGTTTAGTAAATCTGGCCCTTAAAGCGTAATTTTTGAAGAGTAACGTGCGTTCGTACTCTAATATGTAAGAACGAGCCTATGATTGAAGCTTCTAAACACTAACAATAGCATCAGTTTTGCCTTATCAATTCAAGCCTGATTGAGTCAGATAATGAAAATGTACTTTAACAGGACGTTTCACATTTTATTTTTTAATTCTCTTATACATTTCAGCGTCTCGATTGGACATGGTGACAATACACTACTAACGCCCCTTTATTTTGCATATGCCTTGGGTGGGAATAATTTAAATGACGTTTTTGTAAACTCAAGACTGCAATCAAGGCATTTCAGGGAGTTCAGAATCAGTGTGCGCTGATATAGAGAATAACTCCCTTTGAAGTGACTTTGTGCTTTGTAACTTTGCAGACCTTTTTCATGCTCAAACAGCAACATTACAAACTAAAGAAAGTTGAAAACAGATAGGTCCTCTTTTAAAAAGGCAAAAATCTGGGCTACTGTCAGTGAGACACTTACAATGGAAGTGAATGAGGAAATTACGTAAAAGTTACAATACTTAATAGTATAGCCACTAAATATACAAGAAGCATATTAAAGGTGCAATATGTAATATTTTCTGCCCGCTAGAGGTCGCTAGAGGCCTATTCAAAACAAAGGCGTAGCTTGATGACACCAAGTTTGAGTTGAGAATCTTGGGACATGTAGTCTTCACCTCACAGCCAGTGGAAAGCAATTGGGATAGGACGCGGGAAGAAACCATGTTCATTGATGCTATTATTAACGTTACTGTAGTATGAAGCAGAGCAGGACCAAGTGTTGTGGGAGCTGAACGAGGCCGCTGGAGCAATTGCGCAACAAACAGAACTTTTATTATGCCACAGTCACCGGCGCTGCTTCCACTTTTCCGGTCATGAGTACGAGGTAACAGCTCTGTTTATCATATTAGATACATTTGAGTGTGTTGAAAATGATATTATGACGTTACTCTGTGCGTTCACTGTGCGGCTGCTGTGAGACACTTGTTGCACACTGCAGAAAGCTAGATCGATTTTAGAATATCATATTAAATGCTGAATGGCTTGTGTTGATAAATGGCATGCAATTAATTTTAAAACGTATTGTATGACGGAGAAAATGCTGTATTACCGTTACTAAAAATTAAGCTGCATCTGATTATGCTATGTTAGCTACTTGACAAAATAGTGTTTTTCTCTGAGGCATGGTAAAGCATGGTACTCGGAAACTGAGGGTAACGCGGGTATGACGCAATTGACAGGCGACTCCTCACACGTCCCGGAGCCTTGGTTAAGATTGCAATTTTCTCACGATTCACAAATAGTTGCAAACATTTGGAATATTGTAAGTACTCAAGTGAACATAATATATAACACTGGCCTAGTGGTTTTTGGATATTTTACTGCAAAATTCTTACATATTGCACCTTTAACATGATTTTAATGTGAAAAATAATTGCTTACTAATCCAAACCTCCCCAAAAATCTAGATTTACATGAGAACGCAAAGCTATAAAGCCTAACACCCTTAAATGACTGTAAAAACGATTTAGACATCAAATAATGCACAATTTAAGAGAAAATGTGGCTTTAAAAAGCACTTTAAGGAAAGACACCACAGGTAAAGACAGTAAAAAATGTAACTAGATATCACCATATTTCCCCAGTTGGATGGTTAATATTATGTTTAACTATGCAAATTAATTTATCTAATTAAATATGCACCAATTTGCATACATTTCCAGAACAGAAATCTAAACATTGGATAAAGCCAGGTTATAAATTATTGTTTCATTTTGTTGACATATTAGAATCAAAGGTTTTTACAGACGGCATTTTTGATATCTCTTTTTATCACTTCATAAATCAGAAAATACTGTCAACAACAGCAAGAAAAACAAAATCTACACCATGTTTTTAGGAATAACGTATAAAATCAGGCGAATACTAAATGGACCTTTAAAAACCTTCAGAATATAGATAGGAATAAAATTGTAACTTTTGGTGATGCTGAAGTTGAGTTTTCTGAGAAAAAAAAACAACAACTAATTTTGAGAAAAAGTCCTTAAAGATTTTACATTAAAGGTATTGCATTTGAAACCTACAGATGCAAATACATAAAGTGTAATAAAATAAGCACTTAAATGTTAAAAAACACAAACTGTTTTGGATGTTTTCTGTCCACCAGTCTCACCAGAATCTCAGAAATGACTGATGCATAAAAATGAATGGTTTTGCCTGTAGTGTCTTGCCTTAAAAATTTTTGCTTTTCTTTGAAGAAAATTAGGGACAAGTCAAAATTATTATAGTGGATTGAGCTTAACTTGTACTGACCTTAAACACACTCTTTCATAACCCTCACAAACATAAGATCCTCACTAAAGCATTTTACTCACTCACGGGTGTATATCCTCTTAAGCGAGGCGGCGTGCGATTACACATATTTGGCCATGAACCAGATGCATCATCATCATCCCTTGCTACAGATCCAACACTTTAAAAATACCTTTTCTACACAAACACTAGATCCGTTTGCTAGCAGAACTAGGTCACAATCAAGATTCATTTTTCTGTTAGCTAGAACGCTGTCCTTGTTTCTGACATATCCAGGTCAAAAACGTTAAAAAGTAAACAAAACTTCACTACAAACTCTTAAAAATAAAAAATATAAAGAGCTTCTGTTGTTGAGGAAACTTCAATTCTAAGATTTCTGTGACTGTACAAAGATTATGAATATTTAATGAGGTGAGCACTGAGGTGTTGAATGATTGGTTGTCTGTCGCTAAACAACTCTACAAGCTAAACATTCTATTGTTTTGGGGGTTTTTTAAAATCATTTTATAATAGGATATAGACACAATATATTTTTGCAACTGGAATTTGCAGGGTTTCATAACCCAGGGTTAAAACCAGATTTCAATTTATATTATAGGGTTAAAAAGGCATTTTTGGGACATCATTTGTGGACAAAATTAGTTCAAACATTTTTCAAAATATCTTCTTTTGTGTTCCACGGAAAAAAGAAAGTCATACAGCTTTGAAACAACATTAAGGTTGAGTAAATGATGACAGAATTTTAATTTTTGCGTGAACGATCCCTTTAAGTTTGACAAGTCTTATAGTGTCTCAAACACAACTCTTGAACATCTTTCAAGTATTTGAGTGCATGAACCTCACTAACTGTGAAATCCAGCGACTAGTCCGTGGGTGTGCTGTCTGAGGACGAGAGGAACAAATACACACACTATTCTCTTACAGTTCACAAGTGTGTCAGCAAGACACTGTAACCGCGTTAGTGTGAGTGAATACCCGTCTAATTAAGCCTGTTGTTTGTGCCGAACCCTCTCATTAACAATCACAGGAGTCTCTGAAAGCTTCAGCCTCCGAGCGGAGACTTTGAATCTCTGCTGCAAGACAGATGAGGGAGATGAGCATGTCACTGAGATTTCATGTGTGAGCTTTACAACAGGCACGACCCCAAAAATCTGAGTTTAAACTATCATGACATCTGACACACAACAAGTCACTTGGTTTCTATTTATGCAGTTGTGCTGGCTGGCCCCGCCCACAGTGAAATCTCATTGATCAAAAACTTTTTTGGCTTGCAAAAATAGCATCTCATATGAGGGCTCAGAGTTGGATGGTCGAGATCTTTAATGCCCCTTCCCCAAGACCATTGTGGGAATTTACTGAATTGGGCCCAGCTCAGAGGAGAACATCTGTTAGAGAAAGTAAAAAAAAAAGATAAAGACAACCAGAAATGGAGGTCCCTGACCAAAATAGAACTAAGTGAATTCAATTACTGCTCATGGTCTATTCATAAAGCCTGTTTATATGGGTCAGCTCATTTTCTGCACTTTTATTGTGTTTATTTGAGGGCTACGTGCAGTTTCCCTCCTGCTGGCCTGAGAAAACACTGCCAGGATCTTTAAATGGCATTGGATTTTTATATTGTGTGATCTGGAGAGGGGCAGAAGCCTGGGGGAATGATCGGGGGCCGATCTTGTGTGTTCGCTTTGCAACATCTGGTTTGACTGACGTGTTGTGCATGGGAATCAGCTTTAAAAGGCTATAAACAGGACACATTTTATTAAGAGCCATATTTCAGTGGCCCCTTAAGACACATTGATGGTTTAAGCGATTAGATCCTGGTTGCATGTCAGATTGATGGTTTTTGGACATAGTCAAACACAAGAGAAAACATTTATTGCTAGGTTGTTCATTATTGCTTTTAGGACATTGCTGAATTCTCTTCTGAATCTCTAGATGGCACATTACAGCAATCTTTTGTCTTTACTTTTCAGATGTTCCTCAAGAGAAAATGTCTCCACCTTCATTCAGTTTAATCTTATTGCTGTTCACTGATTTAAAAGAGTTTTTAAAGTAGGGTTGGGAGCCAAGACATAAAAAAAAAACTAAAAAACAAAAACTAAAACAATTTTCATGGCAGTTGTTTCCGCATGTGCGTTCTTCTGCTGACGGGGACAAAACACTGCAGTAAAATACGGTGAAATTGTTCCCTATGTTATTATTTAGCGCAACCTGTCCAATTCCCAAGCTAATGATTTTTGTGAATTGGTTTTTATAGAGCGCAACCAGTGAAGTCCGATTCCCAAGAGAATGACTCTTGTGAGCCGGTTCTTTTAAATGAAACACAAAGTGCAGTCCGGTTCCTGAGCTGATGACTCCGTGTCGGTTACTTCTACTGAAACACAAACATACAGCAACTGAAAACTTTTTATGCGTTTTGGCCATTCATTTACACAACGCCGTTTTGGTGGCTTGAAAACGCAAAACTGATTTTTATGACCCGGTTCTTTTTAGTGAATCACAAACATACAGCGCGACCAGTGAAGTCCTTTTCCCAAGAGAATGACTATTGTTAGCCAGTTCTTTTAAGTGAATCACAAACATACATCGTGGTCAGTGCAGTCCGATTCCTGAGCTGATGACTCTTGTGAGTGGGTTCTTTTTAGTGAATCACAAACACACAGTGTGACCAATGAAGTCTGATTCCAGAGAGAATGACTCTCGTGACCCGGTGCTTTTGAGTGAATCACAAACATACATCGTGGTCAGTGCAGTCCGATTCCTGAGCTGATGACTCTTGTGAGTGGGTTCTTTTTTAGTGAATCACAAACACACAGTGCGACCAATGAAGTCTGATTCCAGAGAGAATGACTCTTGTGACCCGGTGCTTTTGAGTGAATCACAAACATACATCGTGGTCAGTGCAGTCCGATTCCTGAGCTGATGACTCTTGTAAGCCGGTTCTTTTAAGCGAATCACAAACATACTGCGCAACAGGTGCTGTCTGATTTCTGAGCTAATGATTCTTGCGAGTTGCTTATTTTTAGAAAAACACAAACATACAGATACATCAGATACACAAACATACATCAGATCTTTTATTGAAGCAATGAAAAGTTTCTTAATTTGAATAGCAAATCATTTGTCCAAATTTATACTGTTATATGTTGTACTTAAGTTTTTTGAGACCTAAATCACATGATGTATAATAATACAATGTTTGGTTGTATCAGTGGTACTGTACAAAAATAAAAAGAATGAATTAAATGTTACCACATTTTATTGGTCCTTGTTTTGCATTATTAAGATGAATTGCAATTTTGTTTCCCAAATAATCCTTCCTCAAATTCAATTGTTGGAAATGGAAATGGAATTGTTCTATTCATTACAATTCCCAAACCTATTTTGAAGAGGCGGTAATATTGTGGTCTGTTTCACTGTATGGAGATGATAGTTCTTGGTTAATGTTGTGCTAATGTTAGCACTGGCTAACCTCTCCGTCTCCTGCTGCTCTGGGACTGATCTCCCAGCATGCTCTCTGCCCCGTTCTGATCAAGGGTGCATATGTCTGTTTCACACCAGAGACATGGCCTGGATTCAGAGAAAGAACTGCGAGGCAGCACATGGTGTATTATTAGAGAAGGTCTGCCAACTCACTGTCTCTCTCTCTCTTGTCCTGTGGGCAGATTTCTGTAAGAGCACACAGTGAAACCTGCACTTGTCATGTCCATGCGCTCCAAGAGCCGTACACAGGCCACATAGTGTGACATTTCTGCTGTCTACCTCTTCAGATACACACACACACCGAGGAGGTGATCTCAGTATGTTTTGCTAGTTACATAAAGAGACAAAGCTTCTGTGCATATTTGCACTTGGACTATCTGATGCATATTGCACTCAAAAATGCATTTATGCACTGCATTCACATTTTATTTTTGCATTTGACAGATGCCTTGCAGGTGTCCTTGCGCACAACTATATCCTGTTTTGTTCTACATGTTGTCCAATTTCATATTTACTCACCTCTAAACATCATATAAAGCAATAAAAACACTTCACATGTCAATCAGATGGTTTCTTTCTATCTAAATTACTGGTTCTTGGTCTGACAGCCAAAAGTCTGTCCATGTAAGACTAAGGTGTGTGTGTCTTTATGTGTTTGCAATAAGGTGGTATATAATAAAATCAAGTCCGCCTCCAGTCAGGTGGCTTGTCTAGATTTTGCCCAATTAATCCAGAAACAGTCCATATGGTAAGCTAATTATCTGTCAGATGGGTGATCCAGTGTTACAGTGAACAAGAGGGCTTGAGCCAAAGATGCATTTTCACAGTATTATTAGCCACAGATTAAGCAAAGAACAAAAAGTCTGCAAGTCTTAAAAATAATATATATATACAATACCGGTCAAAAGTTTAGAATAATTAAGATTTTCTTTTTTAAATGTTTTTGACTGCAAGACTGTATTTCTTTGATTAAAAACTACAGTAAAACAGTAATATTGTGAAATATTATTACAATTTTGTTGCTTAATATTTTTGTGAAAACCATTATACACTGCCATTCAAATGTTTGGGGTGAGTAAAATTTAGAAAGAAAAAAATTAGCAAGAATGCATTCAATTGATCAAAAGTGACAGTAAAGTTTTCGAAAGTTTTGTAAAAAGCTTTCGAAATTTCTATTTATCAAAGATTCCTGAAAAAAAAAAGAAAAAAAAGTCTCTATTTGGATTTAAATTGGCAAATACTTAGAGTCTATGACTGGATCATTATTGCTGTGATTATTATGTTTCTAGCATGTTATATGTTTGGGAACAGTTCTTCTAACTCTAATTGATGGAGTGTGTAGCTTTTTATTTCTTAAACAACCATGTAGGAAGACACATCATGGCCATATTCCAGGAAGACAAAGCCAAGATTCATCAGGCTCAGATTCGGAAAGAATAGTTGGGAGGAGCATGAAGAATCATTTTGGCACCTCTGAGTCCTTAAATTCATTGAAAGTCTTTGGGTTGTGCTGGAGGAGACTTTACAGAGAGCTCACCTCTTGCATTGTCAATACAAGATCTTGACCAAAAACTGATGCACCTCTTGATGAAAATGAATGTTGTGATGTTTTTCCATCAAGAGGTGCATCAATTTTTGATGAATCTTGGCTTTGTCTTTCTGGAATAGCTACAAACTCCATTAAATAGGGTAGTATTTGCTACTTAAATCCAAACAGCGACTTTTCTTTTTCTTTCTTTTTTTGGCCAGGCAGTGTATATGCTCTAATTGGAACCTATACATTTTATAAATTAGACTGTTTAATGTTTTTGGCACTTGATAAATTATTTTGCTTCCAATTTATTTCT
Organism: Elopichthys bambusa; assembly: GCA_037101425.1. Taxonomy (NCBI): domain Eukaryota; kingdom Metazoa; phylum Chordata; class Actinopteri; order Cypriniformes; family Xenocyprididae; genus Elopichthys; species Elopichthys bambusa. The sequence continues at coordinate 5,280,870 of CM074455.1, forward strand.
AATCATTCTTTATGCTCCTTTTTTAACAGAGACCAACCAAACGTAAGGACCGACTGCTGGAGTCCCCCAGCGAGGAAGTGCATTATGGGAAACGTAGTACATGCCCCTGCCACATGGACCTACATATCACAGGTGCCTGTCTGCCCCAAGCCTCTCCATGTGGTCCAAATCTCACACAGCACAACTTTCAACCCCTCGACAAACCCAGAGCCGCAACTCAGAATCAGCTGGAAGTGGACAAGTTGGGAATTGAGAGATTCTGAAGAGCGGCTTTACTGAGATTTGTGGAAGTATTGAACCAGACTTCAGAATGAACTGAACTGGACTTCGATGGACACAGAACTCAGCCAGGACATCTTTGGACCTATGTAGCTGTTTTGTGAGCTCTTCTGGATTAAACTCTCTGTAACTGTGTCGGTTTATTTATTCATAGTCAGGGAAAGTGATGAGTGATGAATGAAGTCGTCAAACATCATTTAAAAGATTCAAACACTCTAATGACTCTAGAAGTTAAATGACCTTTTTGCAGTAAATATCAAAACTCACATGTCGTGGGTGGTTCTGCAGTGAAGATGTGAAATGAAATAGTATGGTGAATGTTCGTTTTTTGAGTACTGTTGTGATTTGACATTTTCTCCCCCCATTTTGTTTCATACCCTGAAGAGTTCATTGTGTATGTTTGTCAGGTTGTTTTGAAGACTTTTGTTCAGTGGTACTCACTCTACTATTGATATTGATCAGATGAGTTCATTTAGACTTTAGTTTTTGAGTGAACCGCTGAAATGAAAACATGATTACACACTCCTTGAACATGACAATTCATTTTCAGAAAGGTCAGCAAAAATGATGGCCTTTGCTTGCCTTGGTTTTGCAAGGAAGCCGTTATCAGCTTCTCATGAAATTTAGCTAAACTATAGGTAGATCCTTCATCAACATCCTTGCTTGCTCTAGAAGAATATTACTGCCAGCCAATCAGATTTCAGGATTTTAGCTAATGGCATTCTCATCAACCAGTCATTTTCCTCTGATTTTAGGGTTTGGTTAATGATTGTTTAAAGGATTAGTTCACTTTCAAATAGAATTTTCCTGATGCGCTTCCAAGTGCTTCTGCCAAAAACCGTACTTTCTTATTCTTTAAAAAGCTTACGCTGTATGTCCCACGCCTTCCCTATTCTACTTACGGAACGAACACAGCGGCAGTTAAATTTTTTCCGTAAGTAGAATAGGGAAGGCGTAGGACATACAGCGTAAGCTTTTTGAAGAATATGAAAGTACAGTTTTGGCGGAAGCACTTGGAAGGCGATCATTTGTTTATATAAAGCATATACATTTACATTTTTTTTGAAAATGACTGACCGTTTCACTAGATAAGACCCTTATTCCTCGTCTGGTATCGTTTAAAGCCCTTTGAAGCTGCACTGAAACTATAATTTTGACCTTCAGCTGTTTGGAGGCCATTGAAGTCCATTATAAGGAGAATAATCCTGGAATGTTTTCATCAAAAACCTTAATTTCTTTTCGACTGAAGAAAGAAAGACATGAACATCTTGGATGACATGGGGGGGAGTAAATTATCAGGAAAATTTTATTTGAAAGTGAATTAATCCTTTAACAGAAATGTTCCAAGACTAACAAAACATCTAGCTGGATAATTTCCCAGATGTCCTTGAAATTTCAAGAGTGACATCAACTTGGTATCAGTAAGATGAGGTCTATAAAAAAGCTCTTCAGTCTTGGATTCTGCACCAAACAGGGACTACAGCACAACAGACAGCGTGTTTTGAGCAATAAGTTTTGAATATGTGTATTGGTTGGAGTCCACAGTACAGTTTTTCTCAGACAGCAGCCCAATTACACTCATACAGCAGAACCGCAGCATCATGGCTGTGCTTCACCATCTTTGGATTGAGGTAATTGGTGGTTCAGAAACAAACTCAAGGTGAAGGTGATCAGATGCAATTATGGGAAGGAGACGTGATCTCTGGTTTCAGCAGGTGTGAGTTTAATTATGGTGTCTGTTGGCAGGAGGATTGACTGTGATTCATCACGTCTATTCTAGAGCCTATGGAAACTGCTGAAGATGTTTGGGCATTTCTAAACATGCACAAAATCACTGCCCACAGATTTATGCCAAATGCACTAGTCATTTACAAAACTTGCACCCTGGTGTGTTTGTTTACAAAAATGTTTCAGCTGAACTCTGACATCTTCCAAAACCGATTTTTCTATTTTTATTATTTTGATTTGGCCACAAACATGCAGATTCTCTGTGGGCTTAGGCAATGCTAAGATGTTCAGGTCATATTTCACCTCTAAAAATCAAAAGAAAAAATATAGAAATCATGTTTTACATGAATAATCTAAAGCATATTAAGACTAAAACAGTTTTCATATTGAATGTTACTTTCGTGAAAATTAAACACATTTTACCTTTAATTCGTCTTTACTGTAATGCATCTGTACATTTTGCTTTTCAGGTTTAAGTATAATTATTACCAGTGAATGATTCTAATTATAGTAGTCTTTTTCTGACATCATTAGAGTACAATATTAATTTAAAATAAGCATAATAATGCTTTCATGGTGTTTTGTTTTCTTTAAGCAAAATATCCTTATTTTCCTTTTGATTTTATTTGCCATGTTTTGTGAAATTCACCAATGCTAATAAACGCCTAGAATCCAAGAAGAGTGCTATTTAAGAGTGCCACAACAAAATGCGTACTAATGGTGGCATTTGCTGATTTCTAGTCATGCTAAATAATTTGACTGAACTCGTATCAGGGATCGGCAAACAATGGGTGGGTTTTAAACAACCACCTTACTACCTTCCAGGAGTCATTACTCGACCTTCAATCAACATGACGTGCTAGGAAACAAGGAAAGTCATCATTGCCGTAATTGAATTCTTGCCACTATGGGAGACTGAATTGAAAGCCGAGATTTGCTGTACTTGATTGAAACTGTCAAGTCACTGCTGGAAACCTGCTTCACGTACAATAAATTACAGTCTTTATCTAAAAAGTCTAATGTCATGCTCCAGTCTTTACATCGACATGAAAACAGTTGCCTTACTGTCAGTCTTCACCTGTTCGTACGGCTTTCTGGCTTTTACCTTGCAACAGGTAGTTTGGTAAACATAAACAAACACGACACTCATCATTGTTTCATGAGTGGGTACTATGTACAACGTAGCATTAAGTTATACTCTGTCAAATTTGTAGGACGCAGGAAAAAAATAAACTTTTAGAAAGTTGAAATTTTGTTTGTGTGTTGTTCTTACCACAGTTTATCTCCAGCAGTGACTCAGACTCTTTTTTTGCCTTAGGCCTGAGATGATGAGACATCAGCAGGGGGTTTCAGTCGTACATTGCTGGTGTCTGTATTCATTTAAACCATTCGCCACCTTCAATAACCGCCAGAAATCACCCCACCACTGCAGGTCATTAGCCGGTTTGGAGTAAACACAGAGGGCAAACTGGACAGGGACGGATGTTTTGTGTCTCACAAGCCCATCTACCCATATAATCAGAGCGCTATAGAGTTCTAGATGAGGTGTCGTCTGGTCGCTCGGCCGGGGTCATTACGTAGGCTGCTTTTGAAGTTGATAATGTGAGAATTTCCAGACATTCTGTCTGTCTGTCTGTCCATCCCACCTACGTTCTCTATTGCACTCTGCTTTCTTACCCCTCTTCATCCTACAGATTCATTCATTTTTATGACTCCAACACCCACAGCAAGGGATAAGAAAGGCTGAAATATTGCGGTTATGAATATAAACGAATAACAAACGGGAGTTAGGATGAAAAATGTCAGCCTCTTATACGTTTCCTGCTCAGTAACAGCAATGGTAAAAAATTACCCAAGGGCAATTCGCCATTAAAACGCCATCAGATCATCCATCTGCCTGCACCTCGAATCCCAGGCCATTCCCTGAGAGGAGACTCTTTTAAACCTCCCATAATGCTTTTGCCATTTAGATTAAATGGAAGTCATTCACCGTATCCAATTTGAGAGAACACACATTAAGGAAATTAAATAACGGGGGTGGATGGAGGGGTAGTCTGGGTGAGAGATGCCCTTTACTGTTGACCACAATATGAGTTTCAGTTCTTCTAAAGTTTAGAAATAACGCAATTGTACATTTGTCCACATTCTAATCAAAGTTTATCATTTAGCAATATATTAGCATTTTAGTGCAAGTTATTTTTATAGGTGTAATGAAACCGAATGACTGTTCTGAGGGAAAATGTATACATTTTGTTTACAAGCGGTTTTAATAACACCTTTCCGTGGTTGAAACACTGATTAGGCGATTACACGAGAGTTTATGTTTCAGTAAGATGTACTGGATCTTTCAACATACCTTCTGTTCTGATGTCCATTCATGTTTTTCATTTCCAGTAGCAAAGAGGAAGAGACAACTGGTTCACGCGCTACAGCGATCGGTCACATGACATTAAAGAGCGCCAAAAACGAAATGTTATATTGTTTGTAATTCTTAATAAAATTTACCTTTTTTAGCTTTAAGATAAATATTTAGCTTTATAGCTAATCCTTGGTTTTATATAAAAAAGGTTTTGCTCCCACAAAAGACTGTTTTTTTTTTTCACACACATACACACACTTATTTAAAGTATATTAAAGAAAAAAGGGACATCATTTCAGATATATTATATGTGCCACTTTTATTTGAAAACAAGCTGCAAGTCAGCAGAAAAATGGTGAGCGATACATTAAGTCTAATGCACATCTGTTCAAAGGGGAAAAAAAACAAAACACGGAAAGTGGAAGAGTGAAAAGGTGAAATTAAATTGAAGCTGTCAGCATCCAAACGCAATTTCTATGATGAGATGAGTGGTCATGTTCTCTCATTTCCACTCTGAAGCCTCTTCAAATGGTTCAGAGTCACTCTGTACAATTGCTTCAAATGTGTTCTAACACTCTGAGTGCCAAAGTAATCTGACTGTCAACTCTGTGCCTCTGAATGATTTTTAGTCAGAAGAAAGTCGCAAATTTACAGTTAATTTGATTATTAAAACATTGGGGAAGGTTTTTATTGAATTGAAAGGTTGGGAGTGGCTATAATTAGGCCTATTTGTGTTTGTGTCTCTTGAATAAGTAATACAGCACTTTCACAGTGGCTGGAACATCTTGGGAAACGATGTCTGTGAGAAACATGAGAAATTTGCTTTTTAGTGAATGAACAACCATGCTTCCTAATAAGATTTAAGTTACTTCACTCTTAAAAATAAGGGTGTTTTCACAGCAATGCCGTAGAAGAACCATTTTAGGTTCCCCAAATAACCTTTCAGTGCACATTTTTTTCTTAGTGTGCTAACATTTTAATAACCTAAATAAACTTTCCACTTTAAATTTTCCACTTGAAAGAACCTTTTGAGCAATTTAAAAGGTTCCATGAATGTTAAAGGTTCTTCATGGAACCATCAATGCCAATAAAGAACCTTCATTTTTAAGAGTGTTGAGTGGTTTTGTTTAGGATGTGCACACTAGGCAGCTCACTAGTTTGGATAGTCTCAAAATAATTACCTTGAGGGTCTATGGACTGAACGGGAAGCCCTCGGTCTATGAGAAGATCCAATGCAAGCGTCACATTATGGAGCTGCAGGTTAATAAAGAACAATGATAAAAAAAACAATCAGAAACAAACAACTAAATGCTGCAAACACTGCAAGTACTATGGTAAACGTAAGATCATTAGTTTTGATTTCTGTCTTTTGCATTACCCTCAGGTTCTTAACCTGGCTTATGCTGCTGTGCTGTCATATCCACAGTCATCCTATATAAGACATTAATTATACGATGGCGAGACATTTCCTGGAGGTGCATGTTACGCTGATCCCATAAGCCTGGATTAAATTTTGCTTATTGTTGCAAACTGCAATGGAGCTCGCTAACATCCTGGTTCTCATGTCAATGCAAGAGCAAAACTCGAAATGTTTTCTCACCATTTCTGAGCTCCCGACAGGACAAAGGAAGAAGTCGCACAGTGGAATGAAGAAGCCTTCCAACTGACCGATCAACAAGAGCAGGATCACTCCGTCTGCAAACTAACAAAATCACATTTTAAAACATAAACATATGAAACATGAATGTAAAATGTCAAAAACAAGCCACTAAAAGCATCAAATAATTTAATCAATTTTTTGTCAGCTTTTGCAGTCTTCTTACTAGTTGTTTTTTTTTTTTTTTTCAGTTTAATGACTTATTCCACATACAAAGATGTTAACCAATCATACTTTTAAATTATTAAAGGGGATCTTTTGACATATAAGAGGTTTTTGTACCATTTATTTAATCAAGCTCAAAAAACAGCTTGTTTTGATATTGCGGGATCTGTGATGTCACACGGGCAAATACATTTGCATATGACTGCCTCCAGAGCAAGACATCAACGAATAGTTATACATCATCACACCATAGGTGTTCAGTCACTTAACAGCTGACATTTGCCTACACTGTTTGTGAGCGTCACGTCAAAAGCAAATAGATCCCATTATAATCAGTGACACTTTCTACACTGGATACAGTATACAGATTCGCGTTAAGTTACTGACATACTCCACACACTTGAGGAAGACAAATGGAAGAGTGAAGGAACGTTTGCTTTGACAGGTCGTTTGCATCTCTAGACAGACTTCAGAATGATCCCAGAGTCAGAAACAAGTGGATGGTTTATTGTAATGTCCAGGATCCCGTCCATAGATTATATGTTTGTTTGGAGCATTTTCTTTTGTAAACAAGGTGTTATGGAGAGTTCGCAAAGAAACATTTGTTGACAGATGAAGCAGCCAAATGTACTGGATCTGACAGCAGCTGCATCACAAACGTTAAATAAATGATTTTATAATGCTTTGTCTGTAAATGACAAAACACTTACTCATTTGCAATAGAGAGTGGCCGTTGATACCAGGGTTGCCAGGTGTTCACAACAAAACCCGCCCAATTGGTACTCAAAAGTAGCCCAAAACTAGCCCAATCGCGTTGCAGACTTGGCAACACTAGTTGATACCGTTTCCTATGCAATGAAGTAAGCCAATCATAACAGTGGATATTGTAACATCACATAACATCACAAGATATTGTTGAATAAAGTTATATTTGTTTTTTTTGGTGCACAAAAAGTATTCTAGTCACTTCATAACACTAAGGTTGAACCACTGTAGTCACATGAATAAATAAATATGTCTTTAGTAGCTTTCTGGGCACTGAAAGTGTTAATTGTCTTGTCAATAGAGGCCTCACTGAGCCATCGGATTTTATCAAAAATATCTTAATTTGTGTTCTGAAGATGAACAAAGGTCTTACAGGTGTGGAACGACATGAAGGTGAGTAATAAATGACAGAATTTTCATTTTTGGGTGAACTAACCCTTTAATGTGTCCTTGCTGAATAAAAGTATTAATTTCTTTCAAAAACAAATTTGAATGGTAGTGTAAGATGATCTCTAGAAAAAGCTGCATACCTGTTTGTCGATGTCGGTAACATTTAGTCCCAGAGATGACATGTTCTTATTCACAAAGTGCAAAATGGCCTGTAGGAAAGAAAACTTGATGAAGCTGTGAAAGATTTGGGTCAAAGGCTACAATTAGATACGTGTCGAACTGGATCTGAACCTTTTTCACGGTCTCAATTTTGTGAGCCTCCAGCTTGAAGAGCTCATCAATGGGACATTCCTCTGCAAAGACATTGCAAAAGAGAGATTAAGAAGCAAACGCTTTCTTCTTTATACGCCTCCACTATCTGAAAGTTACTGATGCTTATAAATATGGAAATGAAAAGGCTCAGAGTTCAGCCTCTGTTTGACTCACTGTTAGATTCTCTCTCAAGCTCTTCACTGGAATCACTGCGGAGACACACAGCGGACCATGAAAACGCTGGTTTGGACATTGTCATTGAGTTTCAAAGTGATGTTAAACATGCTTAATAGGGAAGGAGGTTCTTCACAGACCTTTGAAATGTGATGAATTCTGTCTGCTTCTCTGCCTTGATGCCACTTTTTGTGACCTGTTCAACAAGTGAGATTGCAAATAATACGCAAAGAATTGTGAAAAATATTAAATCAATTTTCAATATAATATGTATATTAATTTTTCAAATATACAGTGATGAATTGTAAAAAATTATGAAAACATTGTTCATTATAATTATGCATATTAATGAAAACAGTAGTTTACTATAATAGGCATATTGATTTTTTTGCAAATAATATGCAATGATGAATTGTGAAAAAATATTAAATCAATTTTCAATACAATATGCATATTAATTTTTCAAATATACAGTGATGAACTGTAAAAAAAATTATGACAATGTTGTTAATTATAATATGCATATTAATTTTTCAAATAATATACATTGATGAATTGTAAAAAATATATATATAAACATTGTTCATTATAATATGCATATTAATTTTTCAAATAATATGCAATGAACTGTGAAAAAATGTTAAATCAATTTTCATTATAATATGCATATTAATTTTCAAATAATATACATTGATGAATTGTGAAAAATTATGAAAACACTGTTCATTATAATATGCATATTTTTTTTTTTTATTCTATACAGTGCTTAATTGTAAAAATAATGAAAACATTTGTTCATTATAACAATTACATTAATTTTTAAATATACAATGATGAATTAAAAAAAATGGTTAATTATAATATGCATATTTTTTTCAAATAATATGTGATGACAAATTATTAAAAATTAAGAAAACAATTGTTTATTATGATATACATTTTCATTTTTTTAATAATATGCAGTGATGAAAACTACCTTTTCTCATTATATGTATATTAATATTTCATATAATTGGATGTATCTCAAGTCCAGAATATCATAAAGACTAGCCAGTGTGTTTTAGAAACATTTAGTTCACACATTTAAATAACTTCCATTAATCAATCACCTCACACTGGATGACCTCCACACTGACGTTTACAGGCAGGACCAAATCGGGTTGGAAACGCCTCACAATAGCAACCAGAAGATGTAATGTAGCCAACAGGTCCTTGCTGTGAATGACTGACAGATTGGAGTGGGAGAATGTTGGGCATGAGTTCATAAATATGTAAGCAGGTCACTGACAAGAGCTGATCTGATTGGCTCACGTTTAACGTTCCATTTGGCCATTTCCTCATTAAGCTCTAAGGTCTCGTTCAGAGCTGTCAGGGTCGCATCTAGTTTCCGTATCTGGACATCAGTACTCAATGCAATCTCCTCTACATGTAACTGAACACCTGCTAACCTGCCTGGGTTCAGAACATACACAAGATCTGTCAACGTGCTTGTATAGACAGATATTACACATATTACAAGAAACGTGTGATGTGACATCACTTTCATGACATTTAAGCATGTGAGATTCACTAAATAATGTGTTTGTTCAGAATGTTCTTGCTCTGACATGATTCTTACGTAACAAGTTATGAAGGACGAGTCCGTCATAGAGGTCTTCCTCCAGCGCTCGCACCACAATGTGTTCAACTTTCAGGGTTTTGTTGATCCAGTCGACCAAAACCTACCACAAAATAACAGAAAACCCAGATATTCAGAAACTCTCAGGAAATATTGTTCACATTGACGTAGGTGAGTTTGTACTAAGAACTAATCAATAAGTAGATGTTTTTGATAACTCTCAGTCACTATGCCACACCACCCTAAAAAGTTGATGTATCTCACCTCTTTAAGTTTGTTGAGTTTGGGGTCGTTTAAAGATGTCGGTTGAATGATCATTCTTCTCTCTGCTCCTTAAATCCCACAATAAAACACATTATATGCCACATTATAAGTCTCAGTATGTTTATTTGCTTTCACCTGAACGGTAGGTCTGCCCTTCATATAAGACTGTGACTGCATTCTAATTCAAATACTATGCTTACTATATAGAAGATTAGGAGTAGTGTGTTCTGAATCATAGTATGTTGAAAATAGCAAGCCAAATGTGTGCAGTGAGATCATTCTGATGTTACACATAACCCTTTTCACTCTATACAGAAATGGGAGTTCAGGTTTGAGCGCATTGCATTGTGGGATATACTATTCGGTGCTGTGTGCTCTGGTTGTATACTGGTGACAAATTGGGTCTTTTGCATTTACACTACATGTATTCACAATCATTTTTAATGTAATTATGTGTTAAATTAAGTGTTAAACGTCCAAATATTCCAAATAAAACAAATGAATGGTGTTCAGTTATTCGCTTAATTTTATATTAAGTGGATAACTAGTATTAAGTGAATAGCTAATTATTAAGCTAATAAGTTAAATAAGTGTAAGAAATTACGTTCAATTGGTTTTATTATGCACTAATTTGTTTTCTTACGCATTATATAGTAAGCTATATGGGTATTTAAAATTAATATCATTCGTGTGTACTTAGGCTATCATTAGGCTAACTTACAGTTTGATGTTTTGTAGTTAGCTTATTTAGCTAAATGCACTAAGTAGTAGCCTATGCTACGAGACACCAGTGGCCAGGTTTTAAGGTGCGTTCACGCGGCCTCATTCCTGTAGTTAAGAGATTCTAGCTTGTAAAAAGAGTTCACGTCCTCGTAGAGCTCGTAATTACAGCTTGTAAACTGGGAGTTTTCTGAAAGCTCCCAGATGTACCACGTGGCCGCTGTACCACCTGACCGCTGTAAATTCATTTAGGCGTTGATAGTGGTGCCATAGAAACGCATAATTCTCAGTCCAAGGACGTGAACAGCTCCGAATATAACGTCACGTGTTGTCATCTCAAGATTCCGGTAAATACGAGGTGGCGTGAACGCATTATTCTGAGTTAGAAATCGCAAACCAGAACTGGACCAATCAGCTGTGAGTAAAGTGACATGTATCTGATGCAATAAAGCCACTCCCCCTGTATCTCTCGCTCCAAATTAAATCAGTTTATAGTGAAAACATTTTAGAGATTCACATGCATTGATATAGTCAGATATTTTCTTTCAGCTGCCTTCTCAAACTTTCACTGCATCAGTGTTTATTCCTGCTTTGTAAATGCGTTTAATTTCATATTTTTCATAACGATCTCTTAATCTTCGGAAGAGACATGAATTGCGCGGCTCTCTCGCGAGAAGTGAATCAAGTTCTCCTTGTTCCGTGTGATTGGCTGTTTGCCGCACGTGTCACACTTTCAGGTGCACGCGCTTTGCAAACTCTGGATTAAACCTGAGTTGACAGAGAAAGTTTATACCGAGCGTTGTGCAACAGTTAAACCTGATCTAAACCAGGTTGGATTTATCTGGATTTGTCGACTCCAAACATACTCTGAAACTCACAAGATACAATTTCATTGTCCCAACGCAAATGTAGGGTAAATTCGGGTTAGTTGGGAAACTTTTTGCCATTGAGATGACTGGGGAAAAATGTGTGCCAATCAACCAAAATTCACTCTGTAGCCAAAAGTTTGTCCTTTCCCATTATTTATGAAGTACATACTTAAGTGCATGATAGAAGAGTGTAAACTGTGTTGATTATGTGATTGTGCTCACCCTGAAGATTGCCGAATTCGTCCTTTTTCTCCTCAGCTCCATAGTCTGCCATTCTGCCATGTTTCAAAACATTGTTTTTGTCAAAAAGTGAACTTAATAATAGTTTTACTCAGCAGACATTTGATTTCTAGTGATTGTTTGGTAAAAACAAGTGATGTTCGGGTTCTGTCTGTGTGTTTGTGTCCTGAGGGAATTTCAAGGACTCGATTCATCTCGAGGTTTTGTTTTCGAATGGACATTTTTATGGCTATGATGAAGTGCGGCGAACCGAAGCCGACTTCAAACGTCAAAACACAAGGACGGAGAATCTCCACAACACACAGCAGACGTCTGCGGGAGTCTGCACTGATCTCGCGCTGAACGGAGGAGAACACACGGACCTCGTAGATTTCTGTCTTCCTGCATCACGCACGCCAGCCCACATTGACATAACACAGACTGACGGGGAAAACATAAACCTTTCTGACAACAAAAAACATGCTGTGTGACTCGGAGACAAAGAGGGGGGAACGAGAAACGAGATCTCTTTAAAAAAAAAAAAAATAGTTCGGCCAAAACGAAAACTGGCATATTTACGGTCGTTTCAAACATATTTTCATCCAGCTTTTTCTGTCATGTGACCATGTCATTCAAGCTCCAGAAAGAACACAAATTTTTCATTATTGCTTTGAATTTTGTCTCAATTATTTCTCCTAGACAGCAATGACTTAAAATGGAGAGCAAATGGAGACTTTTAGGCTGTTTGAGGCTTTTAAATGTTTCTCCAGAGAAGAAAAAGTGAGTAAATTATATCTCAATATTATCCCAAATATTTCTTAAACAATTCCAAAATGATCTGGGATTTGCTATCCACATTCATGGACAAAAATGGACAAAATTGTTGATGTACATTCATTTTAAATCTATATAAAAAGATTTAAAATGAATGTACATCAACAATTTTGTCCATTTTGTTTCTTCTAAACAATTCTGAGACAAAGGCGATACTTTAACCTAACAGAGAAATCCATAAGTCTGCTGAGCTATGAAAGAGCAATATCTGAGCAATACAATCCAGCCATGTTTCCTGTCAAAAGTTTCACCTCAGCTCTCGCCACACGTCTGGAGAAATCTTTCTTCTATTAGTGTGGTGGCCAACGAAACGTCGTCCAAACGGTCCTGTCGCCTTACCTACAAGAATCGATTTACTTCTACAACACAACCAACCATCTTTCTAAATCAACTAAAAACAAGAACTCAAATATGGGTGAGGCCTATTTCAAACACCAGAAAGGAAGTGGTAAAGGCACCACTTCCTTCTTTTTTTCTAGTTTGTACAGCACAAAACATGTTCTGAAACTGAAACACTGCATCAAACACATACAAGACCCTATAATAGACTGTACGGGAGGTCCAAACATGACATATGAGTCAGTAACTAACAGTAAGGCTTTTTAGTAAACAACCAAACAGTGATCCAACATTTCCTCTCTTCAAATAACACACTCCAGGTTTGTGAGAAACAATTGCATACAGTTTCCTCTCTCTCTTTTTCTGTGACTGAGAGAACGCCTCCATTTGACTAGAAAAAACAGAGGTAATTTGGGCCGGAGGGTTACCATGGTTACCATCCCAATGAATTCCCCCATTAAACACAAGTTTGAATTCAGAACAAACAACTGAAAAAAGACCCTCAAAGGAGCATCTGAAAACAACAGAATTATTTAGATTCAGACTCTCCCATCTGTGGATCTGTTTACATTTGCATCCTCCTGGGAGGTACAATCGTACTGGAAACTACGATTTACATATCCCCCCCCAAAAATGAGAGCGGTGTGTTGTTAGGCATTTGCTAAGGTGTTCAGAGTAGCTTGTTAGCATGTTGCTATGTGGTTGCTTAGGTGTTTTCAGTTAGTTGTTTGGATGTTGTTGTTGGGTTCCTTACATGTTCTGAATGGATTTTAGTGAGTGATACAGTTGCTAAGGTAGTTTGAGTGTAATAACAACTCAGACCACATATGATTACTTAGATGTTTTCTGTGGTTGTTAAAGTATTCTGAATGGTTGCTAAAAGTTGCTATGCAGTTGGTAAAGTGCTCTGGGTGGTTACTAGGTGGTTTCTTGGGTGTTGTGGGTGGTTAGTAAAGCTGCATAATTAATCATTAAAAGATTACGATCTTATTCCTAAATGGCGTTTCGCTATGTCTATCAAACCTTTGACAAGTACGATCACAGTGAACAGTAAAGTCTGCATTGATGCTGCTTCACAAAGTCTTTTCAACCACACACTATCATTATTTCTGTGTTACAATAATTCAGAGTAAATCACCTTTTGAAACGAAATACTGTATCAATGACATCGTTACACCAGTAGGTGGTGACAAGTGATGAAAAGTATACAAAAAACATGTATAGTTTGTCATTGAATCATTCATATAAGAGATTCCTTCAAAAACACTGATTCTGAATTTGCATACTCTTGAGTAGGTACTTATTTTGAATAGGTAATTACTTCGCGACTGCAAAAAAAATGATGTTCTATATAGTATGAGTGTGTAGTATGAATGTAATCCGGATGCAATGCATTCGCCATGTTGTCAGTATCATGTGACCTACCAGCGTTAGTTGCATCACTTCACTGCCATTCACAAATCCTCTCCTGTGGCCTCATGGGATAGTAAAGTGTCCATCATATGCAGACTTCAGAATCTTGCCGGAAGTATAGATCACTCTTTGCCGCCTCTTTTATGAGTGCTGTGAATTCAGACATACTTCTTTTTGTTTTTCACCTACTATGTAGTAGGGAAGTATGCAATTTCGTATGCAGCCGAAGTCTTTATGAGTGAGTCATTGAATCATTCATTCAACCTTTTTTAAAAAAATAATTCATTCAGATTAATTAAACACTTTTAAATAGACTGCATCAATTAACATTTTGTCAGAACCTCTAGTAAATTACACATTTTGTCTAGTTGTCTATTCAGAATCATGGGAGAATCGTAAACTGTATGTGATTCTCTCAATTTATCCAGAAGAGTGCAGCTCTAGTTGTCAAAAGTCAAAAGAGCCCAACCTCCAAGACTCTATTATAATAACTCTATAAAAAGACATAATAAATCATTAATATCTCCAACACAAACACATCAAACTTTCATTTTTAACACTAGCGGTGCATCTGAAATCGCATACCGATTAGGTACTAATTTGAATTTTCTTTGCAAAAGTTTAAAAAGTACATTCTATAGAGTATGAATATGGGTAGTGTGAATGAAATTCAGACATACTATATCCGCCATGTTGTTACGGTTATGTGACTTATCAGCGTCAGTTGTGTTGCTTCACTGCCATTCATATGGTCTCATGGGATAGTAAAGTTTCTATCGAATGCACACTTCAGAATCTCTGCGGAAGTAGTAGGTCATCCGGGTACTTTTCGGCCACTGTTTTTTGAATAATATACCACTATGTATAACACTATGTACTCAACCGTGTAGTGTATGAATTTTAAAAGGTTATTTTGTCATTCAACAGCGGAGTTGAATGAGAACCCCACCCCCACTCCGCTACATAAGCGGTGACAGTTGAGTGCATGAAGTGTAAAGTGCATGAACACAAACGTATAGAATAGTGCATAAGTACACAATTTGGGACGCACCTTATGTATTTGGACATGCTACTCATTTGGTGTACTGTTTTTTGCATACTATATAGTAGAGAAGTATTCAATTTCATACACAACATAAGTATGAGCGATTGTAATAGTGATGTCACAGCAATAGCCAATGACAACCATCCAATCAATTCCTGATTGACAAAAGTCTCATCCTACATTTTGTCTTGTTTGAGAAGCCGTTTCACTCAGATATATGTCACAACAGGGAAAAAAAGACTATCACTACTTCTGTTTCATGCCTATTCCAAGCCTGTGTGAGACATGAAGGTGAAATATTTATATGTACCAAGGTTTTTAAGCATGAATAAATCTGTGTATCAAGACGTGATACGCAACTGCTTATTTTGATCAAAATAAAAACCTCTACTGGTCGCTCATAAAATCATTTTAAAGACCATCGAGATCCATTTCAGAGATGTCAAAATTAATTCATTCCAGCATGTAGAAAGCACTTGTTTATTTGAAATAATTAAAGCATTTCTACTAAAATAATACACAGTGCAGGTTTATGAATCATTCCAGGACAAACAGTCATTCCGTGTGTAGTGCTTAAAGCAGTGGCAGGCGTAAGTCAAAATAAAATATTTTAATGAGCTGCTGCACTGATGGATCATTAAGGCTGAATACATTCGATTCTGAGCACAAATAAGCTAAATTATACAAAATATTTCATTTTTACATACAAAAGAAACACAAGGGATGTGTGAGCACAGAAGACTTGGCATCAGTGAGGCACGACTGGGATGGCTTTCAGTGTTAGTCTGAGTTTTTGTAGTTTGTAAAAAGGTTATACAGCACCCTGAGAGTTGACTTCAGATTCAAGTTCACCACATCTGCAGGACACAAACAACAGAATCGCTGTTAAACAGACTGAGGCTTGAATATGTTAGCTGTCATTGTGAAAGAACAGAAAGGAAAGGGAAGGTACAGTGTGTTGCATCTATTGAGGAACATCTCCATCTAGTGGATAATCTGGATAACGCCGTGAACCGGTTCAGATAATGAGCTAGTCTATGATATCTGAAGGTTGTGTATTTAATGCTGATGTAACATTGCTGGCACTGATTTTTTTCATACCTTCTGGGCGAGCTTTGGGTTTCTGTAATCCACCATCCTGCATGAGCTCAAAAGCAAATGCGACATTATGTACCTACAAGACAGAAAAACAACTCTAGCAATTTTTTTCCATAGCTAGTAATTAGTACAAACCAGTTTTTGAATGCTAGAAATAGAAATGCTCAGGTAATTTGTCAGTTTAATGCCATAAATATTCCAGAACCATCATATTATCAGACTTAAGAGGTCCACATCAGATCCCATCAGACTTCATGAGTCCACAACAAACCATATCAGAACCGAATTAGACTTCTTGTCTCATGTGGACTCGTTGACACTGATGCGATCTGATATGGTGTGATGTCATCTAAAGAGTATTCATGAAATCTGTTAAGGTCTGATGTGGACTTGTTGAGGCTTATGCGGTCTGATATGTGACGTTGTTTGATGTAGTGTGATGTGGATTCATGAAGTCTGACAGGTCTGATGCAGTTTAATGAGGTATTTGAAAACTAATCAGACCTCATCAAATCGCATCAGACCCTTTCAGTCTAATCAAGCACCATTATACTTCATTAGACCCTAACAACAGAACAAATCAGTCCTCTTTAGACCGCATCAGACCTCAGCAGTCCACATTAGACCACCCTACAGCACACTTACCTTTTGTTCAAAGCTTTCTGGCGTGAGGTAGAAGTTGTACAGTGGAACAAAGTAATTTTCCAACAGTCCCATCAGCAACACCAGATAGACACCATCTGCAAACTTCACACACACATCAAGAGATTTAGAGAGACGGTTTTAATCTATGTGAGAGATAAAGGGTTAGTTCACCCAAAATTGAAAATTATCCCATGATTTACTCACCCTCAAGCCATTCTAGGTGTATATGACTATCTTCTTTTAGATGAACACAATCGGAGATATATTTAAAAACATCCTTGCTCCTCCAAGCTTTATAATGGTAGTGAAGGGGGGGTCATGTTTTGAAGCCAAAAAAATTGCATCCATCCATCATAAAAGTAATCCATACGGCTCCAGGGGGTTAATAAAGGCCTTCTGAAGCGAAGCAATGGGTTTTTGTAAGAAAAATATACATATTTAAAACTTTATTAACTATAATAACTAACTTCCGGCAATGCCCGTATGCATCAATTTGCGGCGGAAGAGTGACCTCTGACCCGACGCATGATGCAGAGGCGCAGAGGATAAAACAAAACAAAACACCGGTCACAAAATAGATGTCTAAAACAATTTTTAAAGAGAAATGTTAGAGGATTTCGATAGAGGAGGAGCTTCAGTTTGTTGTACAGTCCTATTTGTTTGCACCGGGAGAGGCGTCTAAGCTTACGATACTACATCCTGCGTCAGGGGGTTACTCTTGTGGCGCAAGTCGACTTGTGCAGTATGTGTACAGTCATCCGCAGGAAGCTAGTTATTTGAATTTATAAAGTTTTAAATATGGATATTCCAGTGCTTCGCTTCAGAAGGACTTTATTAACCCACTGAAGCCGTATGGATTATTTTTTATAATGGATGGATTAATCTTTTTGTGCTTTGAAGAACAAGGATATTTTTTTAAATATATCTCCGATTGTGTTCATCTGAAAGAAGATAGTTATATACACCTAGGATGGCTTGAGAGTGAGTAAATCATGGGATAATAATTTTCATTTTTGGGTGAACTATCCCTCTAACAGATGTTTATACCTGTGACTCCAGCTCCGTCACCTCCAAGTTCAATTTGTTCAAGTGTTTATTCACAAATGTGATCAGCGACTGAGAAAACAAACATTAAAGGTTAATTTTGGATAATCAGCACCATAACAAAGAACTTCTTATCCCACCTGGAATGGCTTCTTACCGTTTTCACTACGTTCAGTTTGTCAGGTGCGTGATCCAATAAGGTGTCAAAAGCATCACGTTCTGCAAATGACAATACAAAGAAACTTTTTGGACTAACTGTTTGGGAGTAATAAAAATAGAAAACTGACAAACCATCAAAATCCAGCTAAAACCAGCTCCTGGTTTTATCTGATTATATATTTTCTACCTCAGGTCAGGTCATTTGCACATTTAGCTGGTCTAGATGGTTTATTTTCACCTTGGTCAAGCAGATTAGGGCTTGTAAACCACCTTGAACCAGCTACAATGTGCCGGAAAAACTAATTTGACCTCCTTAAACTGGTATGCCATGGATTTTCCAGCAGGGTATTGATCCTTAAGGAGAACATAAAACATATGTGAGAGAAAATGTGTGCGAAAATACCCACCTGACCTTCCGATCATCATTCTGTTGGAAAAAGTGAAAAAGTCAGCATCAGATCTCACATTCAAAAAAAGAAGAAGGTATTTTTACATGTTATAACCATCTTTTATCACTAGATGGCCACATTGTAGCTGCTTACTCTGTTGTGGTACTTGTGAGTTGTTTGGTCACATGGGCAGTCTGCAGTATTCCCTCTTTTTTCTGAGACAAAAAGAAACCTGTATAATTAGGCTGAAGGCATTTGAAGGCAGTTTCACACTTTGATGAAGTTGTCGTACCTTGACCACGATCACCTGGACGGACACATGCTCAGGTAAGCGGATGGGAGCTGCATAGTACATGGCCAGAGCCAGCAGCAGGTACACGATGGACACCAGGTTCTTCGAGTGGATGGCTGAGGAAGAGACACATACATAATTAACAATACATTTCTTTATTTTTGATAATGTGCATCTTTCAGTGCTCACAGTCGACACTCCACTCCGTGTTCCACTCCAGCGGCCTGAGAACTCCATTAACGGCTTCCAGAACCGTCTGCAGCTTCTGCTTTTGTCCAATCTCTGACTGTGTCACCTCTGCCACATTCAGCTTATAACCCGACAGCTTCTCTGAAGGAGGCGACACACATAGAACGTCCTCATTAGTACCACACTGAAAACTTTTGGTACCATAACAAAATTCCAAAATAGCAGAGAATCATAAACGTAAAGTTCTTGTCTTTGTCTTACCGAAAAGCTTCTGCAGCACCTGTCCATCATACAGATCTTCTTCAAGGTCTTTTACGATGATTCGGTCCTCCTCCAGTTCACTGTTGATCCAGTCGATGAGAACCTGAGAGGAAGAGTTTATAAAAGGGTCAGTGAGTAGAATGGTAATTATGCAAAATGGGTGTGGCTTAGAAGTGTTTTGCCATAAATGATGGAAAACTGCATCAGTGGTGGGGAAAGAGTTAATTAACTACATGTACTTACAATAGGGCTAGCGTTAAAGTAGACCTATTATGCCCCTTTTTCACAAGATGTAATATAAGTCTCTGGTGCCCTCAGAATGTGTCTGTGAAGTTTCAGCTCAAAATACCCCACAGATCATTTATTATAGCTTGTCAAATTTGCCCCTATTTGGGTGTGAGCAAAAACAACGGTGAAGCCATTCAATGTAAGGCTTAGCATCGTTCCTGACAATCCTCATTTTGGCTGCGTGAGATTCTCCAGCTTTGTTTTTGTTGAGCAACTGAAGCGTTAGCTGTTAAAGCTCCGCCCTCTTCTGGGAAGCGTCCGGGAGCAGCAGCTCATTTGCATTTAAAGGGACACACACAAAAACAGCGTGTTTTTGCTCACACCTAAATAGGGGCAAATTTGACAAGCTATAATGAATGATCTGTGGGGTATTTTGAGCTGAAACTTTACAGACACATTCAGGGGACACCAGAGACTTATATTACATCTTGTGAAAGGGGCATTATAGGTCTACTTTGAAAACAGCACTGGCTTGAGGGGTTTACGGTAATAGCTAAAACTGTAGAGGGCACTGCATGCTGTCTAAACAGACTTTATTGTCAAAATTACAGTCTCACTGGTGTTAATGTCTTCATCTACAATTTCTGTTTTTTTCTTCGCATTATCTATTCAGAGATGTTACAGTCAGAAAATGTGTTTTTCACCTTCTGCAGGTCTTTGAAATTGAGGTCTTCTCTGGATGTGGGCTCTAGAATGGTCCTTTCTGCATTTTCCTCTGCAAAAATCAAGGATGAAAGAAGAAACTCTTCAACACTCTCATAAACAGACGATTATGTTGGATCATCCTCTAAAACTATCTTGGGTGTGGGTGAATTTCTACAGCTGTGTGACTCAGAAATCAGGGTGAGTAAGAGACATGGAGGAAACGAGAACTGTCCCCCACACCCAACACCACCACAAAATAGACTTTAGAAGTTCTTAGTAATGTATTGCTGAAGTGCCAAAACCTGGAAACAAGCATTTTTTGACAGAATTTGAAAGTTGACACTTTGTTTCGTATCAAAAGTAACCTGCTCTGTCTTGCCTGTCAGTGTGTTGTCAGTGTCCTCTTTGCTCCCGGATGTTTTTTCACTGCGTGAGAAAATGGATGTGTGGCGTGGAAGCGTGTGTACAGTGTCAATTGACCATATGCACAGAACGTTCTTAAAAACTTCTGCAATAATATAAGCCAGTTGGAAAACTTTCTCTAGGGTATTCCCAATGTCCTGAGGTAGCTTTAACAGCATCAATAGTGTAATACTTAGTTTATAATTAGAATATAGTCACTTAAGCACTTAGTCACTATAGGCACTTAAAGCCTAGCATTAATTTAGTTATTCAAACATAAGATGACAAAAGAAAAAGACGTGTCTCAGTGTTCCTCCTCAGCAAAATTAAATCCGACCATCGGTTTTCACACTTTCGTGTGGAAAAAAAGCATCAAAACACTGTAAAAAAACTTTAGTTAGATTCATTGAGTGTGCCGAAAGTCTGCTAAAATCAGTGGGCCTGTGCTGCACTGACAGCTTCTGTGATTATAAAGTAAGAGTGCAGTGCTCACTTTGTGTAATTCATTCGCAAGAAAAGATATTGTTTTTCATGAGATTTTGTGAATACTTTACACTTCACCTTGACAAAATGTATTTTTAAACCTAGTGATTTTATAATGTTTAATATTTATTCAAAAGCGAAACTAAGTGAAAACTATTACAGGAAATGGCTAATATGAGCCAATAAATGCTCCTCTGCTGCCATCTGCTGGTTATAATGGTAATTAATGTCTTTTTTATTTTTACATAAAAAAGGTTTTCTATCAAATGTTGGATTTCCTACACCTTTAAACGTTCGGTTTTACAAATATGGGGACAATATTGTTTTTGGTCATCAAATTAAAAATAACATTTGAAGTGCTGGAAAAATGTTGCGTGTCTAATTACAGACACAGTGTTTCTTATTTCGATGTTTGCAGTAGCTTCAAGTCTTTCTTGCAATCAATAAAACTGGTTTACTGGCAAATTAGGCAAGTGTGACAACTGCATTAAAATATAAATACAGCATTAAAAAGTCAACCACTGATGGTTTTGTGTAGATGTACAGCGAGTACAGAATGACAGCTAACAGTTCACCGGAAATGCCCAAGCTAGCTTAATGAAAACCAGGAAGTAACAGTGAATATGGTCAACTGTGTGAGTCTCACGCTGAATGTGTTGAGTAAGTTGGCAGCCCTAATGAAAGAGTTGTTGGAAGCTTATGGCGGTAATGCTGCATGTGACTGTGGTATAACTCACTTAACCTACTTTCAAAATTTCAAAAATCATAAAAGTTGTTAATTTGTGATTATCATGGTGAAAAAAAAATGTGTAAGCATCAAAAACGTTTGTTGGTCACAGAGCTTATTTTGTACAATAATCCAAAAGGCAATGGAAAAATCCTATTGGGTTTTTGTTGGGGGAACCAAACTTACAAAAAAATGCCATCCTGCAGCACTCTATTTCTCCATGAGCAGTGACCTCTAGTGGAGGAAAGATACATTACATTGGGTTTGATGGATGAAAAGGAGCAACATGTTACCAAGCAGCGTGTCCTCTGGGAGCAGCTCCGGGCTGGCATGCAGGAGGGGGGCGTTGATGGCGTTCTTACCCTCTTCATGAAGGTCACTCACTAAGGAGACAAAATGAGAATAATAAAGCATCATAAGCACCATATTTTCTGTGACATGTATCATGGTAATACTATATTTAGGAGTACCATGTAAACACCATAATATATGAATACAGCAATAATATGGTAAGGGTTTGTTTCAAGAAAATATCTGTGAGGGGCAGAACGGCTAATATCACGTAACTCACTGCTGTTTCTAAATCAGTAGGTCATTCCCGTTTTAATTAACTGATTATTGTGCAGTAATTAATCAGCTGATTCATGAGTGACTCGTTCTCTTCCTCCATCAGTTAATTACAGTTCATTTATAAAATGAGCAGTAACTGACATCTCGTCCTATGGAGAACAGCTTCAGTTTAGTGCACTTCCTCTACAGTGGAAATAGAGTTCCTCCTGTATGAAACCACACTCACACTAACACATATATACATTACTGTTTAAAAGTTTAGAGTCAAGAGTAAGGAAAGTAATAGTTTTATTCAGCAGGGATGCATTAAATGGATCAAAATGGATCAAAAATTTCAATTAAACGCTGTTCTTTTGAACTTTGTATTCATCAAAGAACCCCGAAAAAAAGTATGACATTTTCCACAAGAATATTAAGCAACACAACTTGTTTTCAACATGTTTGAGCATCAAATCAGCATATTAGAATGATTTCTGAAGGATCATGTGACACTGAAGACTGGAGTAATGATGCTGAAAATTCAGCTTTGATCACAGGAATAAATTACATTTTAAAATATAGTAAAATAGAACTCAAATAATATTTCACAATATTACTATTTTACTACATTTTTGATCAAATAAATGCAGCCTTAGTGAGCTAAAGGGACTTTTTGGGAATGTAGGGAACTTAAAAAAAAACTGAAACTCAACTTTTGAACGGTAGTGTACTTGAAGATATTAGAGTATTTTAATACTGGCGACTGAAAGTAAAACCATAGAAATGTATACATAGATGCCACATTTGACCACTCCAGACACATCGGCGCACCCGCCATATTGGAACAGTCAGCGTGTCGTTAGCTTCTAGTTGTGAAACAACCAACATTTAAATTCCTGAAGAAATGGGATAACCTTTCTTAGGTGAGAATGTGTTTTTATATGTATTAACTCAATATTACAAGTTTTTACTATGGTATTTTTAATGTTTTTACTTTTATTATGATATATTTTTTATTTCATCTTGTATTGTGCTAGTTTAGCAAAATCTGCTGAAGTCTATTGGAGATATAGATTTTCATACATGCGTTGCAGACGCTCAGTCAACTTGCTCTCAAATGTTCACAGACCAGCTTTGACTGTTCCAACATGATGGATAGCTTGCGTATAGCGGCCCATAGAAACAGCCACTAATGAGGCAGCTATGTTTATATATCTGTGAGTAAAACAGCCTACGATCATTTATTCTCGTTAGCTGGCTAGCATGGTTAGCCCCTGGTGGTAGATGCTGTAACTACACCATCTGGATCCCCAAAAAAAGCATCTTTTTCCACTGACAACCGTGTATTATGATAATAAAATTGTTTGCAAGCAAGATATGCATCGCTAATATTTCATTATATTTGGGTAGATGTTTTTACCACTGGTAAATTCTTTTTAGGGGCTCTTAAAAGTGTGAAATGAACCTTTTGACATCACAAAACAGGATAGAAAGACAAATTCATATCACATACTTTCAGGAAGTCCTGTGCTGTGAAACTATCATTGAGAAGTTAGTACTTCAACTTAAACTAATTGAAAATGAGAAGTGTTGCCTTGTGTTGCCTTTATTTTTTCATCTTTTAACTTTCAGTAAATTTATTTCACGTAATGAAAGTGTTAGCATTAGTTAACAATGCTAACCCTGCATTGAGATGAATAGGAAAGCTAACAGTTTTCTCTTGCTGTCAACAGTACAGTGGGAAAATGACCTTTAGGGTACGTTTACATGACAAAAATGTACTAAAAACGGAAACGTTTTTCCTTTGCATTTTTCGTGCACGGACAACAATGTTTCAAAACAATCCCCATTCACGTGCATCTACAAAAACGACTAAAAACGCTGTATTCTGCTGCCAGGCCAGTAGTTGGCGATGTCGCTTTGTAAAGAAACACTACGTGCCTATAGACTGAACAAGTAATACACATGCACGTGACATCACCCTTTTCACAAACGTTTTTGTAGTTTACAGATGATAACAGTATAGTTTTTAAACACTTTGAAAACTGTTTTCAAAAGTTTGAGTTTTCAGGCCCCCAAAATGGCATTGTTGTGTAAATGAACACAATGCAGAAAAAGTTTTCTAATTTTAGTTGAAAATAGTGTCGTGTAAACGGCCCCTTAGAGGACAGTAAGAGGCAAAAGCAAAACCATCAGCCATTCATGTTCTCAGCCCCCCAATGTATGCTCACATAAACATTTGAGGTCCAAAGGGACAGTTTTGTGTTGGCAGTTCTTCATCTTCACTAGCCTACAGAGAGCACTGCTTTGCATCTTGCGCCCAATCTTCATTTCCTGCAAGATTACGCTTCTGCTTTTCATCATAATCATGCATTTCTCCTCTGGGGCACCATGAATCATGCCTCATTTTCTTAGGATTACAGTTCCGTCCATGTTTCACGCACAGATAAAATCCTCTAGGAACAGATAGATGCTAGTCAGAAATGCTAATACTGTACCAGTATATTAAATACTATACCATAATAATTACTAGGCCTATTCACCATACATATATTTAGCGTTCAATATATACAAATGGATTTTGATTTATATTAAATACTGTATATATGTATGTATCTCGGTTATTTTAAATATTTTTGTATTTATAAAATACATAAGAGTTAAATATTAATGGTAACGCATAATTTGTATTCAGATATATTAAATTACTGCAGTACAGATTTTAAGGTTAAACTATAAAATAGTGGTTTAATAATTGCTCATTTCGATGAACACACATATTTCATATTTATAATGTAAATCTAATGTGTTGATGCTACACAAAAATTTTAAATAATTTAATTTAAAAGGTATTAAATCACTGCACCATATATTTTTTAAAAACAACACCATAAAATAGCCATTTACTAAATACTAACCATACATATACTGTACAAACTATTCTGTAAATACTTAAATAATATAATAATATAGCCTATTTAATAAATATGATAATATTTTATAGTAATATTTCCGTGTATGATTGCAAAAGCATTTGCACTGATGAATAAATACATTTAATTTTATATTAAATGTTTATCATGTAAATGTTAAAACAAAATTTGCATTCATTTAATTAAGATATATTGAATATATTAAGATACAAAATAGCCCTAGTGAACACACATACACAAACAGACCTGCTATCTAAAGTCTACCTTGCTTTCTTCTCTTCGTTCCACACAGTAGACCAGCCATGTCTCGTTAAACAGCACCGAATCCCGCTAATGTCCCTGCAGTGAGTCTTAGTGGCGAGTGTGTGTGTGTGTGTGTGTGTGTGTGTGTGGGAGGCCGCCAGTGTGGCTACAGCAGTCGCACTCGCGTCATCACATGTTATTTCTGTCCCTTTGAAACCCCCCACCCTCACTGCTCCTGTTTCAATGAGGAGGAGAGGCTGCTTACTACACACTAATGAATGAGCACACTAATGAGGGACTAACTAGACGAAACACATGATAGAGAAAGATGACACACCTCTGTTTTTTACAGTATTCTACATTTATCTTTTTTCATTCATTAATTTTTTTCTCCAACACAATACATCTCATATATAATATATATATATTTTTTTTTTTTCTTGTCTTAATTTTATATTATGTTTGATTCTATTCTATAATGGATTAGATATTCAAGTATTTCTGCAATACATGAAATCTTCTTTGGTTTTGGAAGATTTATAGATCTTAGATGTGTGACGTCTTAATAATTCTATTCTATTCTATTCTGGATTAGATATTCAAATTTTTCTGCAATACATAAAATCCTTATGGATCTTCAAATATTTCCAGATCTTAGATGTGTGAGGTCTTAATAATTCTATTCTATTCTATTCTATTCTGAATTAGATAGTCACATTTTTCTGCAATACATGAAATCTTCATGGATCTTTGAAGATTTCCAGATCTTAGATGTGTGCTGTCCTAATAATCCACTTCTATTATATTCTATTCTGTTCTATTCTATTTTATTCTATTATGGATTATATATTCAAGTTTTTCTGCAATACATGAAATCTTCTTGGATCTTCGAAGATTTATAGATCTTAGATGTGTGACGTCTTAATAATTCTATTCTATTCCATTCTATTCTATTCTGGATTAGATATTCAAATTTTTCTGCAATACATGAAATCTTCTTTGGTTTTGGAAGATTTATAGATCTTAGATGTGTGACGTCTTAATAATTCTATTCTATTCTATTCTGGATTAGATATTCAAATTTTTCTGCAATACATAAAATCCTTATGGATCTTCAAATATTTCCAGATCTTAGATGTGTGAGGTCTTAATAATTCTATTCTATTCTATTCTATTCTATTCTGAATTAGATAGTCACATTTTTCTGCAATACATGAAATCTTCATGGATCTTTGAAGATTTCCAGATCTTAGATGTGTGCTGTCCTAATAATCCACTTCTATTATATTCTATTCTGTTCTATTCTATTTTATTCTATTATGGATTATATATTCAAGTTTTTCTGCAATACATGAAATCTTCTTGGATCTTCGAAGATTTATAGATCTTAGATGTGTGACGTCTTAATAATTCTATTCTATTCTATTCCATTCTATTCTATTCTGGATTAGATATTCAAATTTTTCTGCAATACATGAAATCTTCATGGATCTTCAAATATTTCCAGATCTTAGATGTGTGACATCTTAATAATTCTATTCTATTCCATTCTATTCTATTCTGGATTAGATATTCAAATTTTTCTGCAATACATGAAATCTTCATGGATCTTCAAATATTTCCAGATCTTAAATGTGTGACGTCTTAATAATTCTATTCTATTCTATTCTGGATTAGATATTCAAATTTTTCTGCAATACATAAAATCCTTATGGATCTTCAAATATTTCCAGATCTTAGATGTGTGAGGTCTTAATAATTCTATTCTATTCTATTCTGAATTAGATAGTCACATTTTTCTGCAATACATGAAATCTTCATGGATCTTTGAAGATTTCCAGATCTTAGATGTGTGCTGTCCTAATAATCCACTTCTATTCTATTCTATTCTATTCTATTCTATTTTATTCTATTATGGATTATATATTCAATTTTTTTTGCAATACATGTAATCTTCTTGGATCTTCGAAGATTTATAGATCTTAGATGTGTGACGTCTTAATAATTCTATTCTATTCCATTCTATTCTATTCTGGATTAGATATTCAAATTTTTCTGCAATACATGAAATCTTCATGGATCTTCAAATATTTCCAGATCTTAGATGTGTGACGTCTTAATAATTCTATTCTATTCTATTCCATTCTGTTCTATTCTGGATTAGATATTCAAATTTTTCTGCAATACATGAAATCTTCATGGATCTTCAAATATTTCCAGATCTTAGATGTGTGCTGTCCTAATAATCCACTTCTAATCTATTCTATTCTATTCTGTTCTATTCTGTTCTGTTCTGTTGTTCTATTCTATTTTATTCTATTATGGATTATATATTCAAGTTTTTTTGCAATACATGAAATCTTCATGGATTTTCGAAGATTTTCAGATCTTTGATGTGTGCCGTCTTAATCCTCTTCTATTCTATTCTATTCTGGATTAGATATTCAAGTTCTTCTGTAATACATGAAATCTTCATGGATCTACGAATATTTCCAGATCTTAGATGTGTGCCGTCTTGATAATTCTATTCTATTCTGGATTATATATTCAAATATTTCTGCAACACATTAAATAAATCTTCATGGATCTTTGAAGATTTCCAGATCTTAGATGTTTGTTGTCTAATTAATTCCATTCTATTCTATTTTATAATGGATTAGATATTCAAGTTTTTTCTGTAATACATAAAATCTTCATGGATCTTTAAAGATTTCCAGATTTTGGATGTGTGTTGTCTAATTAATTCTGTTCTATTTAATTTTATTTTAATTTCGATATTTAAGTTCATTAAGATATTTGATTTGTGTTGTATATTTAATCTGATAAATGAGGCCATTATTTTATTTTTATTTTTTTCTTTCTGGAAAGCTGATTCCTAATGCTTCAATCAATTAGTAAAAAGCTGCACACTGGCGACTGCAATAACAAGACATGACACAACAAACACTTCCCTGACAAATCAACACACACTCACTGCAGTGTGTGTGTGTGTGTGTGAGTGTGTGCAGTGTTTGTCAGCAGTGTGTATGTCTGTAGCGCCTGGGGAAAGTTATTTATTACAAAGCCTACAAAAATAACAGTCCAGTCAGAGGAATGGAGCTGATCTTAAATATAGCAGCACTTATTTGTGGGATCATTAGGATGCTGGAGAGGGAAAGGGATGAGTAACACAAAGTTCAGATGTCAGAGAAAATAAGACTGTCATGTCACAAACACTTCCTGTATTACACACGGTCCACAGTTAGTCCCCAGACACATACTGTCACTGTCATTACTACAGACAATGTCAGTCATTTGTGCCAGAAAACTATCATGATCTACTGCTGATTTTAATATATTTTCTAACCTCATACCAAAAGTACCATAGCTGCCTCAAAATTCAGATTAGTGGTCAGCAATATGTTTTTCAGTGGCTGATTCTAAACTACTAACTTAAGCTTGAATATAAGGTTATTGCCTCACTTATTTACTATTACTAACTCTGAGAAGAACACCACAACAGTGCTACAGTATATTAACTCAAATCTAGAAAAGTTTGTAACTGAATAAATTATGGTAGTTTTGAAAAAAAAAAAAAAAAAAAAATATATATATATATATATATATATATATATATATATATATATATATGATTTTTAGAAAAAAATATGACCATTTCACCCCCTCGTCATGACTTTTCAGCTGAAAAATATTTCAAGCTGTGAGTAGGTTAAACTATTTAATGACAAACTAAGCTTCTGCTTTCTATTAAAAACTTTTCTAATATAATTTCAGTTCACCCGAGACAGCTCCTATACCAACACAAAATGAGTTAAATATAAACACACCAACTCTCAATGTAAAAATGATATAGACAAGAATAAAACTTACTGGAATCCATGTTCTTCAAGGGTTTCAACAAGTCTCAGGGTAATTAACAAATGAAGGCAACAACAGCCAGATCTGTCAGTATCTCACACACACACACACACACACACACAATGTGTAATAGCCAGTTCAACATCCTGACACACACACACATATTTAAAGGGTTTTCTGCTATCAGTGTCTGCACAGCAGGGATGGGAAATGTGTGGATCGGCTGTGTAAAGCTGCTGTCAATCATGACAACTGCTTTCCTGAAAAAACAAACGAGCAAATGTCCTCTGGGTGGCGCTATAGACGTCATGCTTACTCATCTACACAAAACAACATGCTTGACCAAAGTCACCAAAAGACACTTGACCAGCATACCATTAAATTTTCCCCAGACTTCCATCAAAAAGTATAATTGTTCCTCCTAGAGTTTTCATACTACATCCAACAAATAACACAGTTCTGACTACAGGTCAACCAGCCAGAACACCCTAGCAACCAGCCAAAACACCCTAGCAACACCTTAACAACCAGCCAGAAATCCTAACAACCATCCAGAACACCCAAACAGCCAGCCAGAAAACCCTAGAACACTTCCAGAATAACCTAACAATCAGCAAAAACACCCTAGCAACCAGCCAGATCACATTAGCAACATCCTGACAACCAGCCAGAACACCCTAGCAACACCCTAACAACCTAAAACCCACCCTGAGCACCCTTACAATCAGCAAAAACACCCTAGCAACCAGCCAGACTACATTAGAAAAACCTTACAACCATCCAGAACATCCAAGCAACTGGCCAGAACACTCTAGCAACACTCTGCCCCTAACAACCAGCCAGAACACCCTATAAACCAGCCAAAACACCCTAGCAACACCTTAACAACCATCCAGAACACCCAAACAACCAGCCAGAACATCCTAGGAATGATCCAGAACACCCTAACAACCTAAAAACAATCCAGAACACCCTAACAATCAGCAAAAACACCCTAGCAACCAGCCAGACCACATTAGCAACATCCCGACAACCAGCCAGAACATCTTAATAACCATCCTGAACACCCTAGAAACACCCTGCCCCAACAACCATCCAGAACACCTAAGCAACTGGTCAGAACACCCTAGTAATACTCTGCCTCTAACAATTATCCAGAACACCCTAGCAACCAACCAGACCACCCTAGAAACCAACCTAAACGCCCCTAGCAACACCTTAACAACCATCTAGAACACCCAAACAACCAGCCAGAACATCCTAGGAACCAGCCAAAACACCCTATCAACCAGCCAAAACACCCTAGCAACACCTTAACAACCAGCCAGAAATCCTAACAACCATCCAGAACACCCAAACAGCCAGCCAGAAAACCCTAGAACACTTCCAGAATAACCTAACAATCAGCAAAAACACCCTAGCAACCAGCCAGATCACATTAGCAACATCCTGACAACCAGCCAGAACACCCTAGCAACACCCTAACAACCTAAAACCCACCCTGAGCACCCTTACAATCAGCAAAAATGCCCTAGCAACCAGCCAGACTACATTAGCAACATCCTGACAACCATCCAGAACATCCAAGCAACTGGCCAGAACACTCTAGCAACACTCTGCCCCTAACAACCAGCCAGAACACCCTATAAACCAGCCAAAACACCATAGCAACACTTTAACAACCATCCAGAACACCCAAACAACCAGCCAGAACATCCTAGGAATGATCCAGAACACCCTAACAACCTAAAAACAATCCAGAACACCCTAACAATCAGCAAAAAATACCCTAGCAACCAGCCAGACCACATTAGCAACATCCTGACAACCAGCCAGAACATCCTAGTAACCATCCAGAACACCCTAGCAACACCCTAACAACTTAAAAAAAAAACATCTAGAACACCCTAGCATCCAGAACACCCTAGAAACACCCTGCCCCAATAACCATCCAGAACACCTAAGCAACTGGTCAGAACACCCTAGTAATACTCTGCCTCTAACAATTATCCAGAACACCCTAGCAACCAACCAGACCACCCTAGACACCAACCTAAACGCCCCTAGCAACACCTTAACAACCATCTAGAACACCCAAACAACCAGCCAGAACATCCTAGGAACCAGCCAAAACACCCTATCAACCTATAAGAAATCCATAACACCCTAGCCATCAGAAAAACACCCTAGCAACCAGCCAAATCACATTAGCTACATCCTGAAAACCAGCCAGAACATCCAAACAACTGGCCAGAACACCCTAGCAACACCCTACCCCTAACAACCATCCAGAACACCCTAGCAACCATTTAGACCACTCAAGCCTGGCAAGCATTCAGAAGACTAACCACTTAGCAAGGCAATTACTTCAAACTTCATAAGTCTTTTCAAATGTCCCAAATAAAGCCCTAAACAAAGAGTCACTAAAGAGCCTTTAACACATTGTGTAACTGCGTGACTGTGTGAAGGTTTAAAACAGTACAAAAACTATTCAAATCAGCCCTTCCTCTCTGTTCCTTAATGAGACAGGAATGACAAACACACACTTTACTGTGCAGCTGTTCACACAGATGAAGGGGTGGAAGGGGTGAGTTTGATCTGAAACTGTACAAAACAAGAAATCTAAAAAGCATAGACATAGATTTTTAACTCTTGAGAGTTTAACAGGAGAAAACAATATAACCAAAAGAAATACAACGCAACCTGATTCATTGTTATCTGAATAACCTTGAGCTCCTGACCTGGCTATTTCTGTCCCAGTCAACAACACAAAATAACTGTGGCTGAAGTTATGCTGATATACGAAGAGTGAATCACTATTTATTTATTTTTTAATAAAACTAGGATTATACAATTACTTATAATAATCCGGTAGAAATATATATTATTATATTTACAAATATAAATAGGCTATTTTTTTTACCATAAATAATAAAAGTGGTTAAATATCCCGCAGTGAAAGAAGCATTTTTATAAATCTATTTATTGATCAAGTACAGTACCATGGACAGAGATAAAATCATTCACAGCACGTCATGTGCTCTTCTAATTACATTATTTTCTCCTTTCTTTTGTTCTCAGTTACAATATCCTAAAATTATTACCTTCTTTCAGCTTCTTTTTGCGAACTAACGTTCCTCCCAGTTTTCCCAGCAGCGACTCATCCTTCTTCATCTTGCCCGGCTGCCCGGACGGTCTCGTCGGATTCGCGGCCATCTGCTCCGCTGCGGTTTCTGTCACAGAAACAGAACAAGTGAGAAGAATGGAAATTAGTATTGTCTATAAGGGGCGGGGCGTAGTGGCCCGAAAGCGCTCTCTAATTGGTAAGGTACGACGTGCTAAAATAATTATTTTACTATTTTAATTCTTTATTATGTGCTTTCAATTCAATGGATACTAAATTCACTCAGTGTCATTTCTCATATGCAAAATATTGTCTAGAGCGGTGCTAAAGATAGGCGGCGATGTCACGTGGTACCTGTTACTTTTCTCAGCGCTGATTAAGACAGACTAATCAGTTTACTAAAAAAAAGTATTTAAAAAAAAATATATATATTTTTTTTACAGTTTGAGAATAATTGATTTGTTTGTTTATCGGGTATTAATACTGTAATGATTTATTACAATACAAATTAATATACTTTAGTCAGGGTAGCGCCATATTTAATGTTTGACAGTCCATGAAAATGAGGCTGCGAGAGATAATAGTATTTTCAATAGATTGTACGATTGTACTACGTTAGTCGCTCAGCTGACAAAACATATTTACAAAACACACAAAAAAGCATTTAAAAAGACAAAACGTAAAAGTAAATGCGGTTCAACTGAGGATTCGGGCCAACCAGCGTCCCCTACTGGACGACTATTTTTAATTTCATTTTTTTAGCTGGTAACATTTTCCACCCAGTGGATTTGGAACAGCATCACATGGCATTCACAATCAAACGGATCTTGTATAATAACAGTAAAGCACTAAAAAAATATGATAAAGTACGGGATATCTCTAATACCATTTGATAATGATTAACTAATCACTAATAATGAAAAACAAAGAATCAGAAAGAATTAAAAATATAACATTGTATAAGCTACTCACCGTTTTCTCTGGGTGTGGTTAGAATTTAGCACACAAAAATAGATAATAATGTAAGAGGCATATAGCAGTAAAAAAGGAAGTATGACCAAATTGTCACTCCATATATACTTTGGGAGTTAGTCATAGTCATGGAAAAGTGTCATAACAAAAATCACTTCTGTCGTCTTGAGACACACCCTTTCAGTCAGATAGAAACCAGACACAAAACTCACGTCTACCTAGCTAGCTAAGATGTCGAAAGCTAATAATAATTATTAACCCTAGTTGATTTAGCAGAAGCTTTTATCCAAAGCGAACTAACAAATGAGTAACACAGCAAGCAATTTATAATTCATAATTCAAAAATTATAATTAGTTTACATTACATCCCCAAATGGAGGTTTTGTCAGATTTAGCTCACTTCTGATCAGACAAACCCTACAAACACACACACACATCACAATTAAACAAAAAAATACTGTACCAACAAAGACTGTATCAGGTTCATTTTTAATGCCATACAAAATGTAAAAATCACAAAAAGGTAGTAAAAGAAGTCATGTTTTTCCATATCTGGACATCAAAACGGAGGCTGTTCAATGTTCAAGAGGCTTCCATCAGCTTTCTGAAACTGCACAAACACACACTGTTATTCATCTATTCATGCAAGTACATTAAAGCTTTCCAAGTTCACAGAATGCATATATTTGATCATATATGAACGTAGGCACGATTAAATGAACATATGTGATGTATGTTTTGTAAAACCACTCAGTTACATGCTCCATCTAATATTTTAGTTAACTTCAGTCTCAGTACCTCTGCACCGCAGCAGACCCCAACCTTCCTGCACCAAACTCCAGCATTTCTGCAGCCTCTGTCTCTGCTTTTCCATCACCTGAACATCTTCAGGTTTGGGAGCCCCTAAGGCCCCGAGAGGAGGGACAGGAGTCCCAGAGAGGGCAGCGACTGTAACCTCCACCAGATCTTTGTCGTAGCCCTGAAGACATGCAGATATTGTGATTCACTAGTAGCAAGCAACGTTAAGTAATGCATTGCCAGACATGGGCTTAACCACTATGCCACGTCACAAAACACCATGTTTTGTGGGGTAACCCAACAGGTTCTCAGTTAATATTCTGGGCCATAGAGATAAGATGATATATCACTAAAAAAACATCCATTAAAAATGTCCTATAATGTCTCATTATAGGACATTATGGTATACACAAAATGTCTTTTGTGTATACTCAGAAGTATACACAAACGAAAATACACAAAATAAATAAATACATTTTAAATAAATAAATAATTGAATAGAGTTATTTATTTTAAATGTATTTATTTGTTTTAAAAGTATTTATTTGTTTTAAATTTAAAACAAATATATTTAAAATAAATAAATAATTGTATTTATTTATTTAAAATGTATTTATTATTTATTATTATTAATTTATTTGATTTAAAAATAAATACAATTTCTTTTAAACCAAATAAATTTAAAATAAATACATCTAGAATAAATTAATACATTTTAAACAACTAAATTTAAAACAAATAAATACTTTTAGAACAAATAAATATGATAGATGGATATTTTGGCCCGTTTAACAAATAAAAAAACGAGTCTGACCTGCAGTAGGGTGAGCGTCCGGCCCTGTGCCACACCTTGAAGTAGGCTGGTCAGGTGACCCCAGACAGGTGCCAAATGAGTCTTCGTGCTGCTCTCTCCCACAACCCCCAGCACCAGACCGGGGTTAAACTCATATGCCAGGGGGAGGATCAGGCCCAGAACTGCCTGCATGAAACCTGCCGTGAAGCTCTCACCCTAGAGACAAGCAGGAAGAGGAAGTGACTTCATAGAAACAAGATGAAATCTGAGACAATATCAGGAGTGATCACGCACCTTTCTTAGACACAAGGACAAACGGTTCACGCACTTCTCTTCGGTTTCTTCAGCACAGATCTGGACTAGAAACACCTTCCTGAGGAGAGAGACGCCCACTGTGGTCAAGGAAAGCTGGGCATGTGATTTTTAAATAACTGACCAAATTATTTCTAATATACTCGAATAAAGTGACAGCAAAAAACAGGGCTCAGACTGACAGACAGACAGATAGAAAGATAGACAGAAAAGTATATGTAATAACTGGCTCACCCATCAGTAGTAATGACTGGTATATTCCCATTTCCAATAAAAACAACCATCACCCTTCATCAAAAACACAAGCACTGTATTTAATATCAGGTAATTATTAATATGATCAAGGTGATTTTTAAAAATAATTCTTCTCTTAGTCTTAGAAATGTTGTACCGTTCAGCAAGGCCGATTAGTGTGTGTTGAAAAGCACAGCGTATGGACACAGTCAAGTCAGACACCACGATGCATCCATTACACACCTGATGAAGTGTTACAGTCCGTTACCAAATACTGCACACAAAAACAACCACCAGAGCCTGTTATCGCTTCCTCACCTCTTTATTCATCATTTGGTCAAGAACTGAAATTATATTTCCAAGAGGCTGGAGGATGCTTTGGTCTGTTACGTCTTGAAAATGTTTATCCCTAGAGATGAAAAAAAACAAAAACAAGTTACAACGCGCCCTAAAAGAGTGATGCCAGGTTTTCTGATCTGATAGTTTTTTACCTACCGGATACTTTGCACTTCTTTAGTGGTACTTTGGGAAATGTCTTTCAAATGCTGGCAGCCCTCTGGCAGTGAGACCTCCACACCAGGAGGGGGCGCTATGACTGTTCGCACGCAAGCTGATGTCCTGGCTAAAGGTTCAGGCCACACAATATCCTGTGTCTTCTTCTCCGTACTGGTCTCTGGTGCAGGTTCTGCAAGTTCTTTTGTTCCGCCATTCTTCTCGTCCAGTCTGGGCTGCTTTGTGCTTGTTTCTGAATGAGCCTCTTTAAGAACAGGAAAGATAAAAAATATCTAATATACAGTACCATTCAAAAGTTAGTTATGAAACTAATAATTTTATTCAGCAAGGATGCAATAAATTGATCAACAAAAACAGCAAAGACATTTATAATATTAGAATCATAAAGGTATTTTAAATAAATGCTGTTCTTTGATGAATAAAAAGTATCACAGTTTCCACAAAAATATTAAGCAGCACAACTGTTTTCAACATTGATATTTTCCGAAGGATCATGTGACACTGAAGACTGAAGTAATGATGCTGAAAATTCAGCTTTTGCATCACAGGAATACTTATATATATATATATATATATATATATATAAATAAATTTAAATAGAAAATAGTTATAATATTTCATAATATTACTGTTTTTACTGTATTTTTGATTACATAAATGCAGTCTTGGTGAACAGAAGACCTTTTTAAAAAACATTTTTAAAAATCTAACCGACTTTTTGTAACTTTTGTATATGTCTTTGATCTTACTACTTGAGTAATACAATTTGACTTTATAATAAACACAATTCCTTTAAAGTGAAAGAAAAATGGCAATTTTATTTAAGCAAAAGTGAGTAAACAAACCTATGTGTTTAAAACAGCTCCAGTAGGATGATTGAGCTTTGCGGACATTTTGAATAGATTCCAATGCACTGTGAAAGAACACACAACATATTACTGCAGCTTTCTAGAGACAAGTAGTTTGTTTGTCCATGTTAAAAGGAAAAATGTTGCATATTGCAACCAATCAGGATGTATCTGATGTTTAACCTATGCAGGCAGGACTTTAGACCAATATGATTTCCTGATAATTTACTCACCCCCATGTCATCCAAGATGTTCATTTCTTTTTCTTCAGTCGAAAAGACATTTTTTGAGGAAAACATTCCAGGATTTTTCTCCATATAGTGGACTTCAACAGTTACCAATGGGTTGAAGGTCCAATGCAGCTTCAAAGGGCTCTACATGATCCCAGACGAGGAATAAGGGTCATGTCTAGCAAAAGATTTTCTAAAACATTTTCTAAAAAAAAAAAAAAAAAAAACATTTATATACTTTTCAACCACAAATGCTCATCTTGCACTAGCTGTGTGATGCACCACGCATCACGTAATCACGTTAGAAAGGTCACGTGTGACGTAGGCGGAAGTACCGTGGTAGGGTGAAAAACCATCTCTCTTTCTCCTCTAACTTCAAAATCATCCGATATCGTTGTTTTACCTTTTTTCTGTAAAGGCCGTTTGACTTGGTCTTTGCACGATTGCTTTGTAAACACTACGCCAAGCATCTTTTTCCAACATGAAAGATGAGCGTTTGTGGTTAAAATTTATATAAATTTTTTTTTTTTTTTTTTTTAGAAAATGGCCAATCATTTCGCTAGATAAGACCCTTATTCCTCGGCTAGGATAATTTAGAGCCCTTTGAAGCTGCAATTTGGATCTTCAACCCGTTGAAGTCCACTATATGGAGAAAAATCTTGGAATGTTTTCCTCAAAAACCTTAATTTCTTTTTTGACTGAAGAAAGAAAGACATAAACATCTAGGATGACATGGGGGTGAGTAAATTATCAGGAAATTTTAATTCTGAAGTGAACTAATCCTTTAAAAGCACTCGCCGCTTGATTGACAGCTCAATTCACCTCTCACAAGCGGCTCCAAGCCCTGACAGCCGCGGGGCTGGATCTCCAAGAAGGGTCTGGACAGTTTGGCAAACCGACTGGGCCATAGAAGTCAGGTTGTACCCTCCCTAAACATGATCAAAAGAAACCAAGAGAAGTTTATGCAATCTGAAGATAAAACTGAAGAGAATGGGTATTTAATATGAAATTAATCTAATTTTGTTTGAAAATGACACCTGACCTCCAGGACGACACACATTTTGCCTGAAGCCAAAGGCATCAGCAGTTGGGTAAGGTGGGCAAAAATCTCTGGAGAAGCACACATTTCACCCTAAACCAGAAAAGATAACAATGTCAACAGATATCATCCAAATATGATCATGAAATAGGGCTGAAACTTTGGCTGAAACCTAAACAGCCTGAAGGGGAAGTAACAGGTTTACAAAAAGTCTCTTACTTCTGGGTCCCCAATGGCTGAATCAAAACCAGCAGACACCAAAACCAGTTCTGGATCAAACTGAAAGTGAAAAACAAAAAACAGTTAAGGTCCATTCACACCAAGAACAATAATTATAACGATAACTATGACAAT
The DNA here is from genome assembly GCA_037101425.1 of Elopichthys bambusa. Classification (NCBI taxonomy): domain Eukaryota; kingdom Metazoa; phylum Chordata; class Actinopteri; order Cypriniformes; family Xenocyprididae; genus Elopichthys; species Elopichthys bambusa. The sequence continues at coordinate 5,319,442 of CM074455.1, forward strand.
AAGAATATTAGCGTTCACACCAATGGATGATATCATTCTGTTTATTATATACACATGCTGTAGTTTTGTCGTCTGTCGCTTTAAATGCTTGAGCTCTTTAAAGCAGGATGGATTCTAATTGGCTATCAACATTTTCATCATTCATCAGCTGGAAAAAAAGTTATTCCAAAGACATTGTTCTTCTGTGCCGTAGTGCGACGGGTACCTCGTATGCGGCAGGTAAAAGAACATGGAAGAAGGCAGCGAGATAGTCACTGTTCGTCATGCCCACCTGCAAAAAACAAGGCACCGAAACCATGTGAATCATGAAATGTTATTGCAGTTCGTTTCCTTTGAAGAAAAAACTAATAAGAATGGTTTCTCAAAGCTGGATTTGACTGGCATGCACTGCTGTTGTGAAATACGTTTCACTCATGTAATAGTCTGATGACTTTTGAGCACTGATTCAGTGAAGGCAGTTTTTTGTTTGCCTTGTTCCAGGGAAGGTTAATGTTGAAACCGGATCCTTTGCCTTTCCCGACGCTTGTGTAGTCTGACTCTGGGAGATTGGGCCAGAAGGTCTGATGCTCATAACGATGCCAGGAAAAATAAAGCACACTAGGGTAGAAGAGAAATCATTTCAATTCCCTTAAATTATTAAAGGCATCACTACTACAAGTGCTCATACTTAGGGAAAGATTGTGCTATCTGCATAAATGATTCCTCAAATTGTGCAGGTTGTTGAGGAGATGTATTATTAAATTATTTTCATCTGGTGGATGATAAAACAGATGGGGAAAATGTAAATAATTTAAATTTACAAATAAAAAATAAAATAAAATATTGCTCGGACAAAGATCATTCACATTGTCTTCAGAAAATGTAAATATCCAGATAGTAATTTATATTGTCCATCAGAAGGGAGATGGACTCACCTTGGGTCCTCCTCAAAGATGTACTGGACACCTTGTCCATGATGGACGTCCCAATCCACAATCAAAACCCTGGAAAGAAACCACAAGCTCAAACTCAGTATGACAGGTGGAAAATCTATCGCAAAATAATCCATCTGATATGGCGACAGTGTAGTTCTTCTTCAGTGAGTATTACAGCCGTAAATTACTGTTTGTTCAACATTCAGAATGTAACACCCGTTCACCTGTTCAGGTTGTAGATCTTTTTAGCATAAAGAGCAGCGATGGCCACGTTATTAAACACACAGAACCCGTTTGCAGCAGAGCGCTGACTATGGTGTCCTGGAGGCCTGAGGGTCACAAAAAAGGAAAGGGAGAAAGTGAACAAGAATGAATTACTAAAAATAAAAAAAACTAGAGAGCAACATATATTGTGTTGTTTATGACCAATATGAGTACAGATTATTTTTATGTTTAAGTGTCTAATAACCAACACGCAGAAATGATGATTAGTTATTATTTTTAATTGCTGGTTTTGTTTACATAATAAAATCATCAGTTCAATAATTTTTTCAAATATTACTAATCTTTCTATTAATTTTATTATCTAAAAATCATTATGAATATTATTAATACTATTATTAATAATAAATTATTAAATTCATTATTAAATTAAAGACTACATTTATGTTTTACATTTATATATTAAACTTTACCTTTACATTTTATTAAATATTATTATTTAATATTAACAATCAAACATTTCTAATAATAATAATAAATAAAATTATGATTTAATATTAATAGTGTTAATACTACTAATATAATTAGAATAATAATAATAATTTAGAATTAAATGTATTAAATTGCAATTGTATTAAATATCAATATTTAAAATTAACAATTAAATATTATTAATAATAATAATAATAATAATAATAAATAATTAAATGTATTGATTTAAAACATTACATTTAAGTGTTACATTTATTAGTAAATTAAATGTTACATTTAAATGTTATTAAATATTAATAATATTTAATGTTAAAATAATTAAATATTGTGAATAATATGAATTAAATTAAAAACAAAATGTAAGTATTAAATTTATACATGATTAATTTTGTAAATAATACTAACAATTATTTTTATATTATTAACGTTTAATATAAACACAATTAAACATTGTTAATAATAATAAATTATTCAACTAAAAACAATAAATTGAAATATTACATTTATACATTTTTGTTATTGTTAGTTTTATTAACAATATCTAAAACGACAACAATAATGCATCATAATTAAATGTAATACTAACGTACATAATTAAAAATTACTAATACTTACTTTTAGCAATTAAATAGTGTAAATAATAATAATTAAATATATTATGAGATTAAAAACATTACATTTAAATGTTTTTAATATTGTTCATAATAATGTTTGTGTTTTTGTTTTTTTGTCAACATCGAAGGGAGCAGTGCTTCAAATTGCATTGTATGCAGGGCTATACAATGACAATAAAGGTCTCTATCTATCTATAACAAAAATGTTTTGTTTTTTTTTAGTTTGTTTCATTTTATATTAGTTTCAGACAAACAAAGGAGTCCTGCCTCAAACTCACAGCACTGGCAGAGCAAATATTCTTATATTGAGCTGCTCAAAGAGATTTCAGTTCCGTTTAGTGTCTAGTGGTGAAGAGAAGATATCACACACTTCACCTTTAAGCGGGTAGGTCAACTTTGTGAAGATCTTGGTATCACTCTGGCCATTTATTTCCAATTGTGTGCTCACCTGACCAGCGCCATGCCGTTCCTGACCTCTCTCTTCATGACGCTGTCCACCAGCTGCAGCGCGGCGCCCACCGCCAACTTCGCACAGTGATAGATGTTCTGCAGTCACATGAGAGGCTGCGTTAGAAAGTGTTTACAGTCATCTGAATAAGCACAAACAATCTGGACGTACCTGGTGGAAATAGACGTCATTGTACTTCTTAGAAAATGCCTTTAGCTCTTCCACTGTCATTTTTGGAGTCTGTTTAACGGCCTCCAGATATTCCTCACTACATTAAACACAAAAGATTTTGAAACCAAACTTAATTGTATAGGAATAGAAATATGCCTGGTTTAAGGTCATGTGCCAAAAGTCCACCAACCTGTGAGCGAGTAAAATCTCCTGCTCAGTGGCCTGGCGGACCGGCACCTGTGTGCACCTCTGTGCCACGCCGTGGGTCTTGAGCGCTTCATAAGACACAGTCAAACGCTCTGGCACCTCGATCTCACAGGGTGGACTAGACAGAGAAACAGCAATTAGATTTCAATCATGACAACTAGTTTCAGAATAGTTTTAGCATGTTATTGAATATGGCAATGTTAAAGATGGGGTAAGTATTTTGTTTGGAAGTTAGTCGGGCCGACACCAACAACAAATGTGTAAACAATCAGCATTAGGGGGCGTATGGCGGTCAAGGAGACAGAGCGAGCAAGTGGGAGATTTGGAAAAAAAAGTGCAGAAAGAGAGAGGAGACAATACTAGATCTGCTACGCTGCTGCTATTGACTATTGCTGCTGCTGATTATTGCTGTTGTTGATTATTGCTGCTTCTGCTGATTATTGCTGCTGTTGATTATTGCTTCTGGTATTGATTATTGCTGTTGTTGATTATTGCTGCTGCTGACTATTGTTGCTGTTGATTATTGCTGTTGCTGCTGATTATTGCTGCTTCTGCTGATTATTCCTGCTGCTGTTGCTGTTGTTGATTATTGCTGCTTCTGCTGATTATTGCTCCTTCTGCTAATTATTGCTGCTGTTGATTATTGCTGCTGTTGATTATCGCTGTTGCTGTTGATTGTTGCTGCTGCTGTTGATTATTGCTGCTGCTGCTGCTAATTATTGCTGTTGTTGATTATCGCTGTTGCTGTTGATTATTGCTGCTGCTGCTGCTGTTGATTATTGCTGCTGCTGCTAATTATTGTTGCTGTTGATTGTTGCAGCTGCTGCTGATTATTGCTGCTGCTGCTGTTGATTATCGCTGTTGCTGCTGCTGTTGATTATTGCTGCTTCTGCTGACTATTGCTTCTGCTGTTGATTATTGCTTCTGCTATTGATTATTGCTGCTGTTGATTATTGCTGCCGTTGATTATTGCTGCCGTTGATTATTGCTGCTTCTGCTGATTATTGCTGTTGTTGATTATTGCTGCTTCTGCTGATTATTCCTGCTGCTGTTGCTGTTGATTATTGCTGCTTCTGCTGATTATTCCTGCTGCTGTTGCTGTTGTTGATTATTGCTGCTTCTGCTGATTATTCCTGCTGCTGTTGCTGTTGTTGATTATTGCTGCTTCTGCTGATTATTGCTGCTTATTGCTGCTTCTGCTGATTATTGCTGCTTCTGCTAATTATTGCTGTTGTTGATTATCGCTGTTGCTGTTGATTATTGCTGCTGCTGCTGTTGATTATTGCTGCTGCTGCTAATTAATGCTGCTGTTGATTGTTGCAGCTGCTGCTGATTATTGCTGCTGCTGCTGCTGTTGTTGACTATTGCTGCTGTTGATTATTGCTGCTGCTGCTGACTATTGCTGCTGCTGCTGACTATTGCTGCTGTTGATTATTGCTGCTGCTGCTGACTATTGCTGCTGCTGCTGCTGTTGATTATTGCTGCTTCTGCTGATTATTGCTTCTGCTGTTGATTATTGCTTCTGCTGTTGATTATTGCTGCCGTTGATTATTGCTGCCGTTGATTATTGCTGCCGTTGATTATTGCTGCTTCTGCTGATTATTGCTGTTGTTGATTATTGCTGCTGCTGACTATTGTTGCTGTTGATTATTGCTGCTTCTGCTGATTATTGCTGTTGTTGATTATTGCTGGTGCTGACTATTGTTGCTGTTGATTATTGCTGTTGCTGCTGATTATTGCTGCTTCTGCTGATTATTCCTGCTGCTGCTGTTGATTATTGCTGCTGTTGCTGCCTATTGCTGCTGCTGTTGATTATTGCTGCTTCTGCTAATTATTGTTGCTGTTGATTATTGCTGCTGCTAATTATTGCTGCTGTTGATTATCGCTGTTGCTGTTGATTGTCGCTGCTGCTGTTGATTATTGCTGCTGCTGCTAATTATTGCTGCTGCTGACTATTGTTGCTGCTGATTATTGCTGCTGTTGATTATTGCTGCTTCTGCTGATTATTCCTGCTGCTGCTGTTGATTATTGCTGCTTCTGCTAATTATTGTTGCTGTTGATTATTGCTGCTGCTAATTATTGCTGCTGTTGATTATCGCTGTTGCTGTTGATTGTCGCTGCTGCTGTTGATTATTGCTGCTGCTGCTAATTATTGCTGCTGTTAATTAATGCTGCTGCTGCTAATTATTGCTGCTGCTGACTATTGTTGCTGCTGATTATTGCTGCTGTTGATTATTGCTGCTTCTGCTGATTATTCCTGCTGCTGTTGTTGATTATTGCTGCTTCTGCTGATTATTGCTGCTGTTGCTGCCTATTGCTGCTGCTGTTGATTATTGCTGCTGCTAATTATTGCTGCTGTTGATTATCGCTGTTGCTTGTTGCTGCTGCTGTTGATTATTGCTGCTGCTGCTAATTATTGCTGCTGTTGATTATCGCTGTTGCTGCTGCTGTTGATTATTGCTGTTGCTGCTGCTGTTGATTATTGCTGCTGTTAATTAATGCTGCTGCTGCTAATTATTGCTGCTGTTGATTATCGCTGTTGATTATTGCTGTTGTTGTTTATTATCACTGTTGCTGCTGCTGTTGATTATTGCTGCTTCTGCTAATTATTGCTGCTGTTAATTATTGCTGCTGCTGCTGTTGATTATTGCTGCTTCTAATTATTGTTGCTGTTGATTGTTGCAGCTGCTGCTGATTATTGCTGCTGCTGCTAATTATTACTGCTGTTGATTATTGCTGCTTCTGCTGATTATTGCTGCTGTTGCTGTTGTTGATTATTGCTGCTGCTGCTGAGTATTGCTGCTGCAGAGGAAGTATGGACTGTTAATTATTGCTGCTGTTGCTGCTAATTACTGCTACTGTTGATTATCGCTGCTGCTGCTGACTATTGCTGCTGCTGCTGACTATTGCTGCTGTTGATTATTGCTGCTGCTGCTGACTATTGCTGCTGCTGCTGCTGTTGATTATTGCTGCTTCTGCTGATTATTGCTTCTGCTGTTGATTATTGCTTCTGCTGTTGATTATTGCTGCCGTTGATTATTGCTGCCGTTGATTATTGCTGCCGTTGATTATTGCTGCTTCTGCTGATTATTGCTGTTGTTGATTATTGCTGCTGCTGACTATTGTTGCTGTTGATTATTGCTGCTTCTGCTGATTATTGCTGTTGTTGATTATTGCTGGTGCTGACTATTGTTGCTGTTGATTATTGCTGTTGCTGCTGATTATTGCTGCTTCTGCTGATTATTCCTGCTGCTGCTGTTGATTATTGCTGCTGTTGCTGCCTATTGCTGCTGCTGTTGATTATTGCTGCTTCTGCTAATTATTGTTGCTGTTGATTATTGCTGCTGCTAATTATTGCTGCTGTTGATTATCGCTGTTGCTGTTGATTGTCGCTGCTGCTGTTGATTATTGCTGCTGCTGCTAATTATTGCTGCTGCTGACTATTGTTGCTGCTGATTATTGCTGCTGTTGATTATTGCTGCTTCTGCTGATTATTCCTGCTGCTGCTGTTGATTATTGCTGCTTCTGCTAATTATTGTTGCTGTTGATTATTGCTGCTGCTAATTATTGCTGCTGTTGATTATCGCTGTTGCTGTTGATTGTCGCTGCTGCTGTTGATTATTGCTGCTGCTGCTAATTATTGCTGCTGTTAATTAATGCTGCTGCTGCTAATTATTGCTGCTGCTGACTATTGTTGCTGCTGATTATTGCTGCTGTTGATTATTGCTGCTTCTGCTGATTATTCCTGCTGCTGTTGTTGATTATTGCTGCTTCTGCTGATTATTGCTGCTGTTGCTGCCTATTGCTGCTGCTGTTGATTATTGCTGCTGCTAATTATTGCTGCTGTTGATTATCGCTGTTGCTTGTTGCTGCTGCTGTTGATTATTGCTGCTGCTGCTAATTATTGCTGCTGTTGATTATCGCTGTTGCTGCTGCTGTTGATTATTGCTGTTGCTGCTGCTGTTGATTATTGCTGCTGTTAATTAATGCTGCTGCTGCTAATTATTGCTGCTGTTGATTATCGCTGTTGATTATTGCTGTTGTTGTTTATTATCACTGTTGCTGCTGCTGTTGATTATTGCTGCTTCTGCTAATTATTGCTGCTGTTAATTATTGCTGCTGCTGCTGTTGATTATTGCTGCTTCTAATTATTGTTGCTGTTGATTGTTGCAGCTGCTGCTGATTATTGCTGCTGCTGCTAATTATTACTGCTGTTGATTATTGCTGCTTCTGCTGATTATTGCTGCTGTTGCTGTTGTTGATTATTGCTGCTGCTGCTGAGTATTGCTGCTGCAGAGGAAGTATGGACTGTTAATTATTGCTGCTGTTGCTGCTAATTACTGCTACTGTTGATTATCGCTGTTGCTACTGCTGTTGATTATTGCTGCTGCTAATTATTGCTGCTGTCGATTATCACTGTTGCTGCTGCTGTTGATTATCGCTGCTGCTGTTGCTGTTTTTTACCAGGGTTAAACTAAAACTAAATCCATTAAAAATGTTGCTACTTGGAAAAAAAAAAACATTAACTGAAATAAAATATTTTCAAACACTTATTTTATTTCAGCTAGTTGCCAAGGCAAGATTTCAAATTTTCATTTAGTTTAACTTAATGTATTAAAAAAAGTATTATTTCAGTTCTCAGATATCAATTACGATCATTTTGGCACGTAAGGAATGATTTGTAGATCTCTATAAATCAAATCCCTTACAAAAACAAAAACAAAAACAAAAACAAACAAACAAAAAAAATGTATACTGATATATCTTCAAACAGAATGATTACCTTATTCATGTGTCCACGGTGTTTGCATAACTGTGAGGTACTTAACTGAACGCTATGGTACCACCATAATATCTAATAACAATAGTATAACATGAAACTTTTGTAAATGATTCGCTGACTTACTCTGTCCAGAGGAGTTTATAACGAATCATTTCCTCATCAAAGATCAGTGCGCTTCCTGACGCCATTTAAACACTCTGCTGTGGATGATGTCAATAAAAATCACTGATTAATTACTGTATATCATCAGTGTGATTTATAATTTCAGTTCACTCACGATGAAGCAGACGTGAATACTTTCACAGTTAGAAGTTTAAAGTCTGATGCTGTGTCTTTTTCTTCGCTCTTTGAACGCGGCGCGGCTGTTGCATTACCGCCCCCTACCGGATGATAACTTGAATAACAATTTGAGAAACGTTCAAAAGACATTTACATTAAAAATGGAGATTTAAACATGTTTGAATATTAGAGACAAACTGTTATTTATGCTACAATTAAAATGAATCTACACGTGTGTATCTTTCTTACTGACCAGTGCTTTGATTTTTTTCTTTGCTGTTTAAGGATAAACTGTTTGTAACTTACATTCACCAAATGCACCTGTGAATGTTTCTGCAACTGTGATCACTTCTGATCTTGTGAACTTTTAGAAAATAAACTCTTTTAAATATACACTTTCAATTTGTTTTTTTAACAGCATGTAAAATGAAAAATTCTGGAATTCTAATCGACCACAAAATCACAACTTCCAACGCATCTCAAATTATGTGAATCTGAACAGTAACAATATTATGAAGGCAAAGTACAAATAGGTTTCCAAAGCTGTTTTTAATGCTTATTATTTATTTAACATTCATAATATTGTCACATGATACCTGTTACATGGTTACACACTGGTTAGGATGGACCTGAATGGCAAGACACAGTGACAGATTATTTTTTCTGATGACAGATGCCTTTTGGAGAGAAACCAGCTGGAGTAATATAGAAAAAAAAGAGAAAAATACAAGTGTGCAGTCATGTATTCTTGAAAACCCAGTTCAACAAAAACCCTGAAAGTGTCAATAATAAAAATAATAAAAAATAAAAAAAATAACAGAACTGAATAAAATAATGAGCAACAGATTATTGATATTTAAATACACAAAATTACATTTTTAGTGTAATGTCTTTTTATTGTTTTGTGTTTCTTGCCTCTTTGTCCTTGTTGATTGTTTTGACCTCAATATTGGAATATGTTAGGAATGACATACTAGCATAACATTCTTACTATTATTTCAATATATAATATGTATGCAAATTTTTATGTGTGAAATACCCATATGACCTACTACATCTGTCAAGTCAAGTCATCTTCATTTATATAGCGCTTTTCACAATACAGATTGTTTCAAAGCAGCTTCACAGTGACAATATGAAAATTAATTGACAGATTGTTTTGGCTTTACAGCAGCTCTAAGAAAATATTACTATCGAGCTAAAGTAGGTTTTTGATTGAATTACTTCAGTTGTAAAAATTGTTAATTATTAACTTAGCTTAAATGAAACCTTTCCTACTTAAAACCGAAGACCTTTAATGCATTCTTGCCGTTCATTTACGTGTTTGAATGTGTATGTGCGCAGATGCTTGGTCTTTTTACAAAGTGATATTGCCAAATTACTTGTCTGGTCTGCATAATACAGAAAAATTAGTTGTGTCCGCGGATCTATGCGAACTGTAGTAATATTGATAACGTTTTATCTATACATAGGGAAAGAAAAGGGAAGGAGGCCTTCGCAGGGGATAGTTAAGTTGACACTTCAGGGCTGCGTTTTCGTTGTGTCTAGGCACAGGTCCTTCATCTTAACTGGATATGGCCTGGATCTGGCAGACAAACCTCGGGATAAACAGAGAAAGACTATAGGTTCCTTAGTGAGCGAGTGAGACTGAGTGAGTGTGTATGTGTGTGTGTGTGTGTGTGTGTGTGTGTAGGCCTACCTACTTAACTAAATTTTGGGAAAGAAGTGACCAAAACCTGACAAAATCTCCAAAAACCTCCCTTTAGGGACATCCTCATTTGTAAAACTAGCATAAAAATAAAATAATTAAAGGTTTTTTAAAAATGTAAAACGTTCATGGGTGAATTCAGCTAAAATGGGCCACGTTTTAGCAAATAATGAGATCTAATGATATTTTTTACAAATTAGCATGGGTCTCTTAAATATATATATATATATATTTTTTTTTTTGTTTGTTTTTTTTTTTTTAATGTGAAAAAGTATAATTGTTTTAAAGTATCAGAGTATCAGCAGGTCCCTTCTTTAGCCATGGCACAACTTTCAGGTAAAATGGGCCAATATAAAAAAAATGAGATCAACACAGGTAAGTTTGGTTGAAATCATTTTATTTTCAACAGTAAATTGACACTATTGTCTTTAGTGTGCCATAGCAACAACACTATAAATTTATTTCATTAAATAGAAAGTTGAACGAATATTTCATTAAAAAATGCAATTAAAAATGAACTGATCATGTTGTATAGGTGTGTGTTTGGTGTCTTTTGTGTGCATGTAAGTGTGTACGCTTGTCAAATATCTGTCAAACGTTTTGTTAAAGATTAGAACATCTTTGACAAAAAAAAAAAATCACTTACATTTCCTGTAGCTATAAGTCTTAACATTGTACTGTACTGATATCTTCCTTTCTTTCCCTTTCTCTTCTCTCTTCTTATCTCTCTGTTTCCTTCCTTTGCTTGTCCTCCTGCCATACTGTCTGCAATGCATTTTTTTTTTTTTTTTTTTTTTTTTTTAAAGACTATTAAGATTTTGTATGGATACATCTAGGCCTATAAACCTATTTTCACCCTCATTTTCACAAAAATCGAACTTTCTTTTTTGAATTAAACTTTTTTATTTGAAAGAGCATGCCAAAACTTTGTTCATAAACATTTACTTTGTTGGTAAGCTTACTTATAATTGCTTTAGTACCCTTATTAGTGATGAATGAAATTTACTATGTCAGGCTCACTTTCCTTACAATTTCTCTGACAAGCTTTATGTAACACTCTGCCCCCCTTACAAAACTCAGACCAGTCAAAACTATTGTTACATTTCAACAAGTGTTGAAGCAACAATACAAAATCAGTTATTGTGATTGGCTGTAAAAATTTAAAGAGATATGACGCAACAACCTTATTTGGCCCATTTTAGCTGACTTCCCCCTACATTATAATTTCTGTCCACTTCCTGCTGTGAAGTGTACTTTTTCATGATGTCTTTTTATTATGACAATATTAAGAGTGGGTTGGGGGTTTAGGGTTACCTTATCAAGTCATCTTAACTTGGATTCAATCTTTAAACTACTGTCTCTTAAAACAACTGCAAACAGCTTGTCTCGAATATAACCTTAAACATCAGCTTTACACCTATAGACACGCCTCATGTGGCCGCATATTCACAGGTTCGAATTTCCCGGATCAATAACTCGTGAGCTAAACGCTGTCATCTCTTTTCAATCGTAGTAATGTAGAGAAGCAGCTACAATCTAATTTTCCTCAAAGTCAGCTTTCCTCCGGACAAAATACATATGCGCGGACGGCTGAGAGACAGATCCTAAGGGACCGTCTGCAAAGTACAAAACCCGAAAAGCGTTACTAAAAAAAAACAGTCAATAACTTCAATGTTATACACTATCGCCAAATTTATTTCACACACCACTGCTGGTTATACTACACTTATTTTGGAAAAATGTCTTTTTGAGTCATTTTTATGATTTTGTATTATAAAAAATATTCAACAACTTGACTATTGTGAAAATGCAATACTATACACGGTGGTGTCACCAAATGTATTTATGTTTTTATTTCTATATGATGTATTTTCATTATGTATTGTTTTCTGTATTAAGAGTGGGTTAAATGGGAGCTTATGAAATCATCTTAACGTGGAATTTGTAAACATTAGATACTGTCACCTAAAAAAAACCTGCAAACAGTTTCTCTTGAATATAACCTTAAACATCAGCTTTACACCTATAGACACGCCTCGTGTTTGTCGCTGTCTGTACACCAGGAAGTGAGTCCCATGAGTAAAAACTAGACTTCTAATGTAACTATATTTACTTTGGAGCTCCAAGTCAAGAATATGGCAAGTAAAATGGACTTAGGTAAGTTTTCACTTGTAATTGAAAGCTATTTGTATGAAAGTCCACGTTTAGTTTCTGTGAAACACTTTTTAATCTATACAGATAAGACTTTTTGATCTGCTTATGTCAGTTTGGGCTTAGTTTTTCATAAATGTTTTGAATATGAGGAGACACACATTGACTTTTTGGTTTATTTGCATCCACTAAGTGCCATTGAGATTTAATGATCTAATTTACAAGGTAGAAGCCAAGCAAACTCACAATAAAAACATGTACAACACATTTAAAATCCCTTACAAAAATACATTTATTCAAGTATGCTAGTATACTTTTAAAATAAAAATAAGAAAGTATATTTTCAGCCTACATTTTATGTACTTCTCAGAAATATATTAAATTTACATTTAGTGACAGAAAGTCTTAGGGTCAGATTTGCTAACAGCTTTACAAACCCTCTTTTGGCGTTAAAGAAACTACTGTCGGGATTCACTAAAGACACGCAGTGCAAAATTATCACTGAAAAGGCGTGGACTGAGTTGTTTTTGCGGCTGACCTTATTGCATATTCATTTGCAAAAAAAAAAAGCATGTCTTAACCCATTTTGCGACATGGCTGTTATTGTTGCTGCTAGGAGCAGACACCGCAGAGAACAGAGAGCGCGTGGAAGAAGAAAGAAAATATTTTCCACTCGTATTAATTTCTTTGGAATGCCAGAGGAAGACGTTATCCATATATTACTTGCCTGTGTCGACCCGCATCTGCTTATTTGCGACCCAACACTAATTTGCACTGCTCTAGGTAGGCTGGTTAATATGTTATTTGACTGCATCTGTGTTCTTTAATTTGCGCGTGAGCAGTAGATCACGCGCAAAACTTGCCACTCCCATCAGCGCATTTATGAAATTGCATGCTCACGCTAATTTGCCCTATTTAGTAAATCTGGCCCTTAGTATATTTGACTTATACTTGTACTCTGGTTAGATGGTAGGGGGCGCTATTTAACATCTTCTGACATGGTACACAATCTCTGGATCAAAACACAGGTGAAAAAGCAGAAACAAGCCATAGAAGCATTGAGCTAATGCGATCATCAAACATTAAACAGCAAATAAATCAAAACTGCCTAACACTACTGAATGGAAGTAATGACCGGGAAGCTTTTGGGGTGTTGATGGACACGATCTACTGTTTTGATTATCATTCTGAATTCTTTCAGCTTTTTGTTCAAAATGTGCGTTTTTTTTTTTTTTAATGAAACCTCCCTACATTTTATTGTTGATAAAAAAGAATGCATGAAGGATATTTTATTTAAAGCTTTCTTTTGATACATTGTATGTTTAGATATTCATTCAGCAAAATATGGGGCCATGAAAGTAACGTAAGGACCACCTGTCGGCCCAACGATGGAATCCAACAGCATGGATAAAATGTTTGTTAAACTGACTGACCATGACGGCCTTGTCCTTTATGTCCTTTTAGCCAACCATTATGTGTTCAGGAAGGCTTGAAACAACACGCCTGCCTGAGAAAATTTAACTGATTTCCAGAATGTTTTTGTTTGTTTGTTTTTTTAAGGTTTTGTGACTGATTTAGACGAATCATTCTGTACACTTATTCCTTAAGGTTCTAAATGTAGTCCAATCAGCTTTAAAAATCTAGCTTGGGCCCATGACATATTTCTCATACAGTTATGTAATAAATCAATGCAATGGTAATACTACTGTGTAGGTGTGTACATACACGAGAGAGATTTATTCACTGATTTAGATGCCTATAAATACTTAAATAATTTGTTTTTAAAGAATATAATTTTTTGGAAACATTCTGCAGCAACTTGAAATTTCGTCTTGCTTAATCTGTGCACTGTAATCTCTTATTTAATGTGCATATTATTGAAATTAAGCAATTTTCCTTTTTTTCCATAATTGATAATTAATATCAATAAAGATCTGTTGTTTAACTCCTGTTTGAGAACTGAATTCATGTGGGATGTCATTTTTTTAGCAATAATGTGTAGTTTGCATTCTGATCACTTTATCTCAGTAACCTCTTAATTTAAAGAGGCCGATTTCCTAAGATTGTCACCCACATTAAGAAGTGTGTTTTGTTCTGTTTGTTGCAGATGACGCCCAACATCTCTCAGAGCTGAGGATTGTGTTGATGGGTTATAGAGCTGCTGGTAAGAGTTCAGCAGGAAACACCATCCTGGGCAGAGAGGAATTTGACTTGAAGAGATCTGCTCAGTGTGTGAGGAGACATGGAGAAGTAGCAGACAGACACATCACTGTCATTGAAGCTCCAGGATGGTGGATGAATGAACCTGTAGAGGAGAGTCCTGAGATACTGAAACAGGAGATTTTGCTCAGTGTGTCTCTGTGTCCTCCAGGACCACACGCTGTACTACTGATCATACCTGTGGATGCTAGGTTTAAAGAGACTGAGAGAAAAGCAGTGCAGGAGCATCTGGATCTTCTCAGTGAGAGAGTCTGGAGTCACACTATAGTGCTGTTCACTCATGGAGACTCTCTGTTAGACACATCTATAGAGCAGCACATTGAGAGTGAAGGGCAGGATCTCCAGCGGCTGCTGGACAAATGTGGGAATAGGTATCATGTTCTCAACAATCACAACAGGAGTGACGACACTCAGATCAAGGAGCTGCTGGAGAAGATTGAGGAGACAGTGGCACAAAACAACGGCTGCCATTTTGAAATAGACAGGAAGATTTTACAGGAGATGAAAGAGAGAAGAAGAGCAGAGGAAGAAAGAGCAGGAGAACGAATGAAAAGGATGAAAAAACAGAGAGACGATATCAGATCACAGATGAGTGAGTCCACATACAGTGCCTTGCGAAAGTATTCCTACCCCACTTTTTGTTTTGATGCTGTCTTATGTTAAACTACTTTAAATGAGTTTTTTTTTTTACATCAATCTACACTCCATACACCATAATGACAGCAAAAAACAGATTTGTGACAACTTTGCCAATTTATTAAAAAGGAAAAACTGAATTGGGTTCAGTTAGGGCTGCTTAATTATGGCAAAAAATCATAATCCCAATTATTTTTGGTCAATATTGAAATCACGATTATTTAACACAATTATTGGTGGGCAATATGATCAAAGTCTTATTTCACAATATAAGTAATTTTAAATATCAGTGAAATTTCCCAATTACTGGTACTTCAGCAAAATAATTACATAAGACAGTCAGCAATACAATAAGAACAAAGAAACAAAAAAAGGACAAATAAATACAACAGAATGAAAATACAAATTAAATAAACAGTGTTTTAAGTTTTACTTACAGTGGTTTTCAGAGAAATAACAGCCTACAACAAAAAATGTAATAATCCAATGTAAAATAACACAACATATTCTTTTTTTTATTCTTCGCTTAAGGGTAAAACGTTCAAAAAAATTTCAAAAGATGTGACCAGCGATATACTGACGAACATCTAATGCTGACCACACTGCTGAGATCAGCATTTTAGATTAATATGTAAATATGTGCTGCACGCTTTCCTGTCAATAACAAAATAAACACACAATAAATATAAACAACAAGCATTTTTAATAAGGATCTGATCATAGCAACGTGCGTATGTTTACACAAGCTCTGCAAGTCAGCACTCTAGTAAAGACGTCACGTTTATTTATTTAGCACTTTACACAATAGATTGCTTAAAATCAAGCAGCTTTACTGTATTAAACTTTGTTTCGGCCTGATTTTGTTTGAAATGACATCAGAGCAGTTTGTTCTTTGAATTCGCTTGAGGTATATCAGGGCTTTTACTGTACACATTAAATATACATTAATCCTTAATAAAGCTCGTTAAGTTATCCAGTTAATATAAGCAAGTGATTTTCCTTTGTCAGTTGTTGTTTGATTATCAAGGATTATTTATTCTTGTACATGCCCTAGTTATTTCTAGAACTTCTCCAATAGAGCAAATTTCTCCTGTTCTTCAACACTTCCACTGGCTTCCGGTAAAATATCAAATTGATTTCAAAATTTTGCTCCTTACCTAAAAGGCTCTTAATAATCCAGCTCCTTCATATCTTTCTGATCTTCTTCAAATTTACATTCCTGCCCGTACCCTCAGATCCTCTCCATCAATATTTTTAGGCTTACCACACATTCGCCTGAACAGTATGGGGTCTAGGGCTTTAATTTTGCTGCCTCATTTGTGAAACTCCCTTCCCTGGACTTTCATAACAGCAACAGTCTTCACACTTTTAAATTTTGTCTTAAAACTCATTTATTTAAACAGGCTTATTTATGATTGCACATATATTGAGCAATAACTTATCGTATGCTTCGTCTATTGTTGTTATACTGATGTTTTTAGAAAGATTGAGTATCATGAAAGGTACCTATAAATAAAATGTATTATAATTATCATATTATTATTAATGACAGACTGCAGCAGGTATTTTAGGCTGCTATCACTTTTAGAGCAAATGAACAGATCCAATATACTGTTACACATGTGTTTTCTTTCTCCACTGTGTACATTTACTTAAAGGGTTAATTCATCCAACAATTTAATTTCTGTCATTAATTACTCACCTATACACATCAATGTCATAAATGTCAAGGCTTAGAAAGGTAGTAAAGACATCATTGAAATTGTCCATGTCCTTTGTCAAAGTATTTTGTACATTTGGTGAAAAATAAATGTAGTAAAGTTGAATATTTTTATTACCACCAGTGCTCTACAAGTACAGTATGTGTGTTATGTTAATGTACAGCCCTGCTGAGAGTGATTTTGGATTTCCTTGCCCAGTGATGATGAGTTCTGAACTTCTGAATCATGAAGAGACATTTGTGGGCTTTCTGTAGGTGGACTTAATGTGCTTGTTCACATTGCGCTTGAAATTTATGATTAACTGAGATTTATAAAGAAGGATGCATTTATATTCACAGTGCAATGTAATTTCAGAAAAGTGTGTTTGTTCTCTATTTGTTTCAGGTGACGCTCAACATCTCTCAGAGCTGAGGATTGTGTTGATGGGGTATAGAATTCATGGTAAGATCTCAGCAGGAAACACTGACCTGGGCAGAGAGGAGTTTGACTTGAAGAGATCTGCTCAGTGTGTGAGGAGACATGGAGAAGTAGCAGACAGACACATCACTGTCATTGAAGCTCCAGGATGGTGGAGGAATTACACTTTAGAGTTCAGTCCTGAGATACTGAAACAGGAGATTTTGCTCAGTGTGTCTCGGTGTCCTCCAGGACCACACGCTGTACTATTAATCATACGTGTGGACTACAGATTTAAAGAGACTGAGAGAAAAGCAGTGCAGGAGCATCTGGATCTTCTCAGTGAGAGAGTCTGGAGTCACACTATAGTGCTGTTCACTCATGGAGACTCTCTGTTAGACACATCTATAGAGCAGCACATTGAGAGTGAAGGGCAGGATCTTCAGCGGCTGCTGGACAAATGTGGGAACAGGTATCATGTTCTCAACAATCACAACAGGAGTGACGACACTCAGATCAAGGAGCTGCTGAAGAAGATTGAGGAGACAGTGGCACAAAACAACGGCTGCCATTTTGAAATAGACAGGAAGATTTTACAGGGGATGAAAGAGAGAAGAAGAGCAGAGGAAGAGAGAGCAGAAGAACGAATGAAGAAGATAAAAAAACAGAGAGATGACATCAGATCACAGATGAGTGAGTAAAAAATTTATTTTTATAAAAATAGAGGGTCACAACTGTTGGATTGCCATATGATTAAAGACACAGAATCAGCATAATGGTACAAAACTGTACATTTCTTGTCTATCACCACACTTAGCTACTGTACTTAAGACCAGATTATGCTTTGGTTTTTACACTAGGGCAGTAGTTCCCAACCACGTTCCTGGAGGCCCTCCAACACTGCACATTTTGCATGTCTCATTTGTCTGACCCATTTCAGGTCTTGAAGTGTTGACTAATGAGCTGATGATCTGAATCAGGTGTGTTTGATCAAGGAGACATGGAAAACTTGCAGTGTTGGGGGGCCTCTAGGACTGTGGTTGGGAACACTGCACTAGGGTATGAATACAGTGTGCGTGACGCAAATTTTGCCATCAGCACTGTACACATGAAGCCGATTTTTCTAACTCATAAACATAGGTGGTTGTATTTTGGAGATTGTTTCCATAACACAGTGATGTTTTGGTGTTTCTGCTGCTTACTAGGGGTGTAAGAAAATATCGATACATATGAATATCGCGATATTATGTTTGGCGATACTGTATCGATTCTCAAAAACACTTATCGATATTTATTTATTTATTTATTCACATCCAAGATTCGTGGCTTTGTTTTCGGTTTAAACAACAGACTGTATAAAAACCCAACCGCTAGATGTCAGCGTTATCTCAGAACGTAAACTGACGCAGAGCCGGAGAAGCGCAAGGTGCATCGTTAGCGTTAGCATTAGCAAACCCAGCACACAAGACGACAGAATTATTCAGCTCCCGCGGTATACAGAGCTGAAGTGTGTGGACTCATTTTGGCTTCAACTATAAAGAACCCATTAAGGAGTTCGACAAGAGTCAGTTGTTTGCAAAATAGGCCATGTTAAAATCCAAAACTCGGAAAACGCATTGAATCTGAGAGCTCACTTGACAACCTGATGCCATCCGCGCTGCTGAGAGAGGCGTTTCGATAGAATATGTAATATGTACTGCACGTTTTCCTCTCAGTAACAAAATAAACACACAACAAAAATGACAGCGGTGGCAGCATAAAGAAAGCATCTGATCATAGCGATGTGGATATGTTTGCACCAGCTCTGTTCAGCACTTAAGTGAAGGCACGTTTATTTAATTAGCACTTTATACAATAGACTGCTTTAAAGCAAGCAGCTTTACAGTATTAAATATAAAACAAACAGACATTCAGTCATGAAATGGACTATGCACTAATAGTTAAATAGTTTAGAAATTAAAAACTGCTATACGGTGAACCTTTAAAACACACCTAAAGTATCCTGCAGTTACTTTACTATTTTTCCTTAGATTGCACAAAATAGTGATTAGTTATATAAATGCAAATGATACTGTACTGATTAAATAAAGTTGTTTGTAAGGTTTTATGCATATGGTGGTGTGTTCTTTATGACCTTTTTTTCTAAAATTACATCCTTTTTCTAAAAAAACAAGAAATATCACAATATACCGCCTTTCTTACAGTATCGCAATATATCACAATATATCGTATCGTGACACGTATCGTATCGCCAGATTCTTGGCAATACACAGCCCTATGCTTGACCCTCATAGCTCAATAAAGTGTGACCAACTAATCACAGTCTTGAAATATTCTTAAAGTTTGAGCCACAATCTACTTATGCCATTATTAATTGCTGTATTTTTTTTCTTCCTTCGTATTGTTTATGCCCTTCCTAGCTCCTACCCTTCTATAATGATACATAAATGTGGGCTGTTTTCCTTTCCTAGGTGTCAGTTTCATTAATTGATTTATATGGCCAGTTGTACATGTGAAGTATTTTAATTTTTAAAAAATATTATAGTTGCAGCAAATTGAAATTTAGCCTTGTTTAATCTGTTTTACACGTTTATATGCTGATCAATGCAATTATGCAGTTCTTTATCCATAATTCTTAAACAAAAGTTTGAAATGCAAGCATAGTTTTTAAACATTAATTTTATTGTTAAATGGATAGTTCACCCAAAAATTATAATTTGCTGTTAATTTATATTTTATATACTTGTATAGATCTAACCCCATCCCTAACCTAAACCTCTAATCACTTCTCAACAATATAAACATAACAGGCAGATAAAAGTCACAGTAATCTATTGCAAAAATTGTCCAAAAAAGTATAAAAATATTACAAACTACTCATGTTGTATTCTACCATACAATACCTACAAGCCATACAACATCTTAACGTGAGGAACAGGGTGAGGTTTTAATTTCTGAAAATGTTCTCATGAATACAGTCACTCACATCTCATTGTAAAGATAAAACTTTAGAATGACACAATCAGTAATGAGACACACAAGAGACAGTGGTACTTTACATCAAAGCTGACATAACACATCTTCAGGCAGAAGTTTTTGAATAGGCTCATTTGAGATGAAATCGGTGCAGAATCTATCACCGGTGATCAGCGTGAGTTTCATGCTGGTTAGAAACTGTACGAGTGGACCAACTTGCTCTGATGTTCTGATGATGGTGTATGCCAAAAAACTCTCACAATGAAGAGCAAAACGATAAAAAATGGCAAAAACTCAAATTTTTGAAAACGGTGATGTCATGCTCATTACAGTAAGTGTTTCTTTACATCAACATCGCCAACTACTGGCCTGACATGCACAATACAGCGTTTTTAATCATTTTTGTGGATCCATGTGAGCAGGGATCATTTTTAGTACATCACTGTCATGTGCACTGACACAATTCCTGTGGTTCTATCATTTTATTCTAGTTCTATAAATACAAGCTATTTAATTGATTAAATAATTAAAAAGATTAAAAATAATTTAATTAAAAACATATTTAGGCAGATATAAAAATTAAATTCATATTTAGTGCCTTTTTCCTGGCTAATGCGCCTATGATTTTAAAAACGGTTCAAATATAAAGCGATCATTAAAACTTCTATATAGAACATTTTCTTTGAAGAGTTTACAATATTATTCTGGATAAGTCTGTTTTGTTGTCTGTTTGTTTCAGGTGATGCTCAACATCTCTCAGAGCTGAGGATTGTGTTAATGGGGTATAGAGAAGCTGGTAAGAGTTCAGCAGGAAACACCATCCTGGGCAGAGAGGAGTTTGACTTGAAGAGATCTGCTCAGTGTGTGAGGAGACATGGAGAAGTAGCAGACAGACACATCACTGTCATTGAAGCTCCAGGATGGTGGATTGATGTTCCTGTAGAGGAGAGTCCTGAGATACTGAAACAGGAGATTCTGTTCAGTGTGTCTCTGTGTCCTCCAGGACCACACGCTGTACTACTGATAATACGTGTGGACACTAGATTTAAAGAGACTAGGAGGAAAGCAGTGCAGGGTCATCTGGATCTTCTCAGTGAGAGAGTCTGGAGTCACACTATAGTGCTGTTCACTCATGGAGACTCTCTGTTAGACACATCTATAGAGCAGCACATTGAGAGTGAAGGGCAGGATCTTCAGCGGCTGCTGGACAAATGTGGGAACAGGTATCATGTTCTCAACAATCACAACAGGAGTGACGACACTCAGATCAAGGAGCTGCTGGAGAAGATTGAGGAGACAGTGGCACAAAACAACGGCTGCCATTTTGAAATAGACAGGAAGATTTTACAGGAGATGAAAGAGAGAAGAAGAGCAGAGGAAGAAAGAGCAGAAGAACGAAGGAAAAGGATAAAGAAAAAGAGAGACAACATCAGATCACAGATGAGTGAGTGAAAAGTAACAACAGTGTGCATCTCAAAAGCACAAAAACTCAAAGTTTTTATATATAAACAACAATGAATATGTTATGTTAAGCTCAGAATATTCAGTGTTCTTTACCTCTTGCGGTTTGAGGTTTCTCCACACAATTCTTTAAAACATATATTTATGACAAATTTCATAATTTTAAATGGTGAACAGGTGATTTATCTTATCCCAGCTAATTCGGTATTGGCGGATTTGGCATGATGCAAGGAAAGATTGTGCTTGTCTGAGAAATTATTCGAAAGTTATGAGGTAAAATAGCCATTTTCAGATCTTTTGACCTGTTGTTGGTGCTGCAGTCAAATCTGGCATGTTGATCAGATCATGAAGGCAGATATAAAAATTATTTTCATTCGTTACTGTGGGTTTTGATAAGAATCAGGTGACCTAAGGATTATGTTTCCAGGACAAAGTGTTTAAAATTATAACAAGAAGAAAAGTGAATTTTTGAACTGGTGGTGGCGCTATAGAGTAGGTTCTAAAGACCCCAAAATTGGTCAGATTAAGCACAAAAAGCCTGTCAAAAGACACAGAACATTGAAAGAGACTACAAAGTGCCTCTCAAAATGAAAAGAAATACTTAAGGTTTTATATATATACACAACATTGAAGTATAAAAGATGTTTGTTTTATAAACAGTGTAAATTAAATTATGTAGTTTATAAGCAAAATTCTTAACATTGTAACTATTTGAAAGAAAATTGTCCATTCTCATGAAAAGACATTTCTTTTCTAAACACCACACCCATCTAAATACTTCAGTAACCCCGCATTCAGAGAGTGACTTTACTTCAGTGTTCAAGCACTAGTTCACACTGACTAAACAAACTCCAACAAACACCAGCCTCCAGTGACTCTTAGGTTTTGTAGGATCAGTGTGTTAAACCTGTTAATGTTTGTTTGTCAAGAATGCTTAAAATCACTGCTTATTTCATGTACGTTGTTTATAATAATACAAATAAGTGTCACTTCAGTGTCCAGATCACTCTATAAGATTTATTTAATGATGATGACTGTACATGAACCATTACTTATTTTATTACTAGAAGATTTTACTAAATGTATATAGAGCAGATATTGTAGAGATTCCTAGTACAATATCATTTTGCATAAGTGTGTTTTGTTCTCTATTTGTTGTAGGTGACGCCCAACATCTCTCAGAGCTGATAATTGTGTTGATGGGTTATAGATATGCTGGTAAGAGTTCAGCAGGAAACACCATCCTGGGCAGAGAGGAATTTGACTTGAAGAGATCTGCTCAGTGTGTGAGGAGACATGGAGAAGTAGCAGACAGACACATCACTGTCATTGAAGCTCCAGGATGGTGGAAGAATCAAACTGTAGAGATGAGTTCTGAGATACTGAAACAGGAGATTTTGCTCAGTGTGTCTCTGTGTCCTCCAGGACCACACGCTGTACTACTGATCATACGTGTGGACACTAGAGTTAAAGAGACTGAGAGAAAAGCAGTGCAGGATCATCTGGATCTTCTCAGTGAGAGAGTCTGGAGTCACACTATAGTGCTGTTCACTCATGGAGACTCTTTGTTAGACACATCTATAGAGCAGCACATTGAGAGTGAAGGGCAGGATCTCCAGCGGCTGCTGGACAAATGTGGGAACAGGTATCATGTTCTCAACAATCACAACAGGAGTGACGACACTCAGATCAAGGAGCTGCTGGAGAAGATTGAGGAGACAGTGGCACAAAACAACGGCTGCCATTTTGAAATAGACAGGAAGATTTTACAGGAGATGAAAGAGAGAAGAAGAGCAAAGGAAGAGAGAGCAGGAGAACGAATGAAAAGGATGAAAAAACAGAGAGACGACATCAGATCACAGATGAGTGAGTGAAAAATTACCCCCCACTAGCAATGCCCTTGGGCTGCAAACAGCAATTCCCCTGTATTTGAGCAACAACAGTGTACATCTCAAAGCACAAAAACTCAAAGTTTTTATATATAAACAACAATGAATATGTTATGTTAAGCTCAGAATATTCAGTGTTCTTTACCTCTTGCGGTTTGAGGTTGCTCCACACAATTCTTTAAAACATATATTTATGACAAATTTCATAATTTCAAATGGTGAACAGGTGATTTATCTTATCCCAGCTAATTCGGTATTGGTGGATTTGGCATGATACAAGGAAAGATTGTGCTTGTCTGAGAAATTATTCAAAAGTTATGAGCTAAAATAGCCATTTTCAGATCTTTTGACCTGTTGTTGGTGTTGCAGTCAAATTTGGCATGTTGATCAGATTATGGAGGCAGATATAAAAATTATTTTCAGTTGTTACTGTGGGTTTTGATAAGAACCAGGTGACCTAAGGATTATGTTTCCAGGACAAAGTGTTTAAAGTTATAACTAGAAGCTAAAGTTCAAATTTCAAACTTTGGTGTTGGTTTGGGAAAGCCTTGATGGGCAGCCTGAGGCAAAAGAGCCAACACACATGTCTGTTCAGTGTTCTTGAGCTGGCACCACCACAAAGAAAGAAAGAAAGAAAGAAAGAAAGAAAAATATTCTCTTGTATTTAGGAATGTAACAAACAAGTAGTGTTTTAAAGTGTCTTTAACTACTAAGTACTAACATTTAAATTGATCATTTAATTATTGTGTAAATGTTTTTACTTTGTACTTATATATTTTTTAAATACCTGCATGTATCTACAGCTTTAGTTATTTATATAATTACACAAGGACACCTAATATAAAGTGACCATTTTTTGTTTGTTTATATTGAATCTATTATTTTCTGATTAGTCAATTATAGTGGCTTACCAGTATGACCTTAATTAACCTACCAATAAACAATAACTGTAATTTATGTTGTTACTATTCCAAAGTTGATTTAAACATTTTGTCATAATAATTACAAATAATAATAAATAAAAAAATTCCAACATGGAAAATAATGCGGCAATAATTAAAAGGGCATTTAACAGTAATACAAATACGCATGCTTCGTTCGCCGTCACTGTTTGATATTGACAACAGCATTTGCTTACACGTGAGTTTTGAAATGTTGTCTTAATTCAGAAGATTAAATATCTGCTTGAATACATCTATGAAGGACCTGAAGTCACTGCCGCTTTAAGAGACGCGGCTCGGCTCGTCAACTGTGTAAATGTGTGTGTGTGTGTAACATTGTATCAGGCGATCAACTAACCTGTTAAATAAACTGTATAAAACATGTAATCACCCGATCCATACTGAGATTGCAGATGGCTTTTCACTCTATATTAACGTTTTCTCACAGAAGGTTTCTGGAAATCGCTCTCTCATCTGCTCATGCTGAGAGCGGCAGCAGCGCCGGCGGAGCCAAGGTTACATGAGGCTCGTGAGCTGACCAAATCGAAAGTGAATGCATGAGTGAATGATTTCTTATCTTGAGGCTCCCTCCAGCGAAAAATGTTGTGTTTAAAAATTAATTTTACGAAAATTGTAACTCTGATTAGTCTGAAAAGCTATAGCAACTAACTACACATCAGGGCCCAGGTCTGTGGAGAGTTTGGTGTTTGTAGCATTACAGCTCTAAGAGGAGATGCAGTCAGAAAAAAAAGGGATAAGAAGGATAATAAGATGTTTAAGTAGAATATCAGTATGTTGGCTTTCCCAAGCCAACATAACAAGAAGAAAAGTAGGTTCTAAAGACCCCAAAGTTGGTCAGATTAAGCACAAAAAGCCTGTCAAAAGACACAGAACATTGAAAGAGACTACAAAGTGCCTCTCAAAATGAAAAGAAATGCATAAGGTTTTATATATATATATATACACAACACTGAAGTATAAAAGATGCTTGTTTTATAAACAGTGTAAATTAAATCATTTAGTTTATAAGCAAAATTGTTATCATTGTAACTATTTGAAAGAAAATTGTCCATTCTCATGAAAAGACATTTCTTTTCTAAACATCACACCCATCTAAATACTTCAGTAACCCCGCATTCAGAGAGTGACTTTACTTCAGTGTTCAAGCACTAGTTCACACTGACTAAACAAACTCCAACAAACACCAGCCTCCAGTGACTCTTAGGTTTTGTAGGATCAGTGTGTTAAACCTGTTAGTGTTTGTTTGTCAAGAATGCTTAAAATCTCTGCTTATTTCATGTACGTTGTTTATAATAATACAAATAAGTGTCACTTCAGTGTCCAGATCACTCTATAAGATTTATTTAATGATGATGACTGTACATGAACCATTACTTATTTTATTACTAGAAGATTTTACTAAATGTATATAGAGCAGATATTGTAGAGATTCCTAGTACAATATCATTTTGCATAAGTGTGTTTTGTTCTCTTTGTTGTAGGTGACGCCCAACATCTCTCAGAGCTGATAATTGTGTTGATGGGTTATAGAGCTGCTGGTAAGAGTTCAGCAGGAAACACCATCCTGGGCGGAGAGGAGTTTGACTTGAAGAGATCTGCTCAGTGTGTGAGGAGACATGGAGAAGTAGCAGACAGACACATAACTGTCATTGAAGCTCCAGGATGGTGGAGTAATTTCACTGTAGAGGAGAGTCCTGAGATACTGAAACAGGAGATTTTGCTCAGTGTGTCTCTGTGTCTTCCAGGACCACACGCTGTACTACTGATCATACGTGTGGACACTAGATTTAAAGAGACTGAGAGAAAAGCAGTGCAGGAGCATCTGGATTTTCTCAGTGAGAGAGTCTGGAGTCACACTATAGTGCTGTTCACTCATGGAGACTCTCTGTTAGACATATCTATAGAGCAGCACATTGAGAGTGAAGGGCAGGATCTTCAGCGGCTGCTGGACAAATGTGGGAACAGGTATCATGTTCTCAACAATCACAACAGGAGTGACGACACTCAGATCAAGGAGCTGCTGAAGAAGATTGAGGAGACAGTGGCACAAAACAACGGCTGCCATTTTGAAATAGACAGAAAGATTTTACAGGAGATGAAAGAGAGAAGAAGAGCAGAGGAAGAAAGAGCAGAAGAACGAATGGAGAAAATGAAAAAACAGAGAGACGACATCGGAGCACAAATGAGTGAGTCTAAAATGTACTTTTTATGAAACTGGAGAGTCATGACAACCAGGGACGGGTTTATGTTATTGGAGGCCCTGCAAATCACATTCCGGGGGTGGGGTGGGTGGGTGTTCCCCCTCACTAGTAATCATGATCCTGTTCCGGGATCCTGCCTTCTTACTGTATCCTGGTGTATCAGTCTGTCGTTCGTAACAACAGAAAGCACAAATTCCCATTTTTGCAAATGAATGAGAATCCATCTGTCAGTGTGAATGTTTTGTAAAAAGGCTTTTTGGTTGGTTTATTAAGTGACTTTGAGCTTGCTTTTTCATAAAGCCATATATAAATTTGTCTGGTTGTGGTTTTGGGGGGTTATTTTCAGAATATAGCTAAGTTTTTGGCTTGCTGGTGCTTGGCCCGTAAAACCTTAAAATGTCACAAACTAAACAAGTTGTCAAATATCTCAACCTGAAATTTGAAAACGATCTACGTAATGCCATTATTTATTGTTGTAGTTTGGTTCTTGTGCAATGTTGTGCAAAGAGAGAGATTTGTTAATTTCTTTAGATGGCAAGCTGTATGTGAAATATTTTTTTAAGATTATAATATATATATATATATATATATATATATATATATATGTAAATGCTACAACTTGCATTTTAGCCTTGCTTTAGCCTTGCTTGAGCAATGGTTTATCTAGTAAATTTTATTTGTTTTACTGTATTTGCTGATCCCCCATTCAGAGAGGGATTTTACTTTAGTTTTCAGGCACTAGTTCATAATTGACTAAACCAAATGCCAACTTTTTGTAGCTCTTGTGTTTTGTTGGATCAGTGTTAGTTTATTGACCAAGAATGCTTCAGAACTACATAATTTATCTGACAGGTCACTCAGACAGGTTTATTTCATGATAATGATTGTACATTATCCTTTACTTACTGAGAGATTTAATTAAACATTTATAGAACAGATATTTACAGTGTGTTTGTTCTCTATTTGTTGTAGGTGACGCCCAACACCTCTCAGAGCTGAGGATTGTGTTGATGGGTTATAGAGCTGCTGGTAAGAGTTCAGCAGGAAACACCATCCTGGGCGGAGAGGAGTTTGACTTAAAGAGATCTGCTCAGTGTGTGAGGAGACATGGAGAAGTAGCAGACAGACACATCACTGTCATTGAAGCTCCAGGATGGTGGAGTAATTTCAGTGTAGAGTTCAGTCCTGAGATACTGAAACAGGAGATTTTGCTCAGTGTGTCTCTGTGTCCTCCAGGACCACACGCTGTACTACTGATCATACCTGTGGACTACAGATTTAAAGAGACTTACAGAAAAGCAATACAGGGGCATCTGGATCTTCTCAGTGAGAGAGTCTGGAGTCACACTATAGTACTTTTCACTTATGGAGACTCTCTGTTAGACACATCTATAGAGCAGCACATTGAGAGTGAAGGGCAGGATCTCCAGCGGCTGCTGGACAAATGTGGGAACAGGTATCATGTTCTCAACAATCACAACAGGAGTGACGACACTCAGGTCAAGGAGCTGCTGGAGAAGATTGAGGAGACAGTGGCACAAAACAAATCAAAAGAGCGAATGCAGCCTTGGATAGAGGACATCAGATCACAGACGAGTGAGTGAAATCATGAAACTATATGAATATCTATCTCAGATGTGTTTTATTGTCATTGTTTAAAACTCTTTAGATGTCGCTTTAAATAGTTTATAGTATCTATCAGTATATTGGTGTCTTAATATCCACACAGGCTGCTGGATGAGCTCTAACACATCTTCCAGCACAATCTTAAATTTTCTCAAGATAGGTTCAACCCTGCACATCATAGAATGTCACTGAATACGTACCATGTGAACTACAGTGCATTAGTGAAGGTTCTCCATCTGAATAAATCATCATCGCTCACATTATCTGTGTCCACTGCTATATTGTTGAGTGTAGACACTGAGTGAGTGTCTACTGTTTTATTTGGCATTTTCCACAAATGCAGTACATTCTGGTGTCACGTTAATTTTTTTTTTTTTTTAAAGCATAAGAAGCACAATTGCCAAGTTATTTATGTTTTAGACAAACTTAATTATCTTTAAATGGCCTGTCCCAACTCTTGACCTTCTCAGCTGAATTTAAATAAAATCATAATTCCTACATAATTGATATTGAATTCATTGTAGTACAAACAGTTTTTCCTTATTGGCTAATTATAATGACCAAAACAGTAACTATCCTGCACCATTCTAGATTTTGTGCCTAACCCTTTAACACCAATTACAAAATTTGGACTCACCCTATAGTATGTCAAGAAAGGAGGATAGATACATTATTTCAAAAAAAAGTTCTCTGATTCCATTTTTTCCCCCTAGTGCGTGGAGATGAGCGGTGGGACACGTCCTCTATGGGAAGCTCTGCTTATGGTTCATTAAGATCACTGTCAGAAACAGACAGCAGGTCAATTTTCAGAAGAAGATATGAGTCAAGGGTCTTAAGAATAAATAACAGCATGGAGTTACTACCACCACTCAGTGAGTGTCTTTTAATTTTATTTGTCACTTTCCACTAATAGGTTGTTTGCACATGACGTTATTGCTGTAGCGCGAAATGCGGCTGGAGGGCAAGAAATGATTTTTTTTTTTTAAATATAGGAATCCTATCACAAACTCAAATGTCGTCGTTTATGGTTGCTCAAATCGATCAAACAGAGAAACCACAAAGAGCTTTTATCGTTTACGTAACTTAAATCGTTTTTTTAACTTTAAAAGTTGTCGCCTTTAATAGCGTTTTGCGCTTTCGTTCACAATGTTGATCTGGTTACCATGAAAACAGTGTCACGCGCTGCCGTTTCAGCCATCATATGGTAGAAAATGTCCAAATAAATAAGTGTTCAACAAGCTGACAGAAGTCAATATATTTCTTTGTTGGAAGGGTGTAAATGTAACTGTAGTTTTAATGTTGTCTTTGTAAATATTCACTTTCCCATATGGCCACCGAGGAGAGGGTCACATTCAGCGGAAAATATATATATATATATTTGTATTTATTTCATCAAATGACAATAAAAATCAAACCCATAAAAGCTTGTGAACAGTTTTGAAGTGGCTGCGTGCAAGTTTATGGAGGACCAAACCTGCAGAAATTAAAAATGAATGAATAAATGACTTGATAAAATAAATATGATTCATTTTTAATTAAATTAATTTTTTTACTTAATTTATTATTTTCTGCGTTTATACATTTTTAAATTTATTTTTATATTTATATATTATTTTTACATTTATTTATGTATGTATGCATTCATTTATTTTTAGATTTATTTATTCCCACATGTATTTATTTTTAGATTTATTTATTTATTGATTCATTTATTTTTACTTTTCCATGTGTAACATGGAAATGAGGAAGGCGGTCCTTCTGTAGCTTCAGTGCATCATTGGTTAAAAGCTCACGCATAGAATCGTCAGGCCAGCTAAGCGATAGAAATCAGAGTTTTCAAAGAAAATGGCGGCAGCTGGAGAGTTGTAAGTTATTTTCACCTAATGTTATTCGCGTTATGCCCAAATATTTAAACTATTTCCCAGGAATAAAAACACGAAGCTGAAGCTACTTATGTGATCCCCACAGCATCATCGTCATCGAGTCTGGAACCGTCGACGTCAGACGCTAGGGTGATGACGCCTAGAGTCAGACAGTCAGTTGGTTAGAAGATTGTTCATAGCTAGCTATAACTTTAGCAAAATGATAAATAACGTTAATGCCGTAAATGTTTTAAATTGAGAGCACGGAGAAAACTTTATACGACGATCAGATGGTCTCATATTGTCATCGTTAACGTGGCTAGACGATACGAAGTGGCCAGGAAACCTATGGGGACTGTCAGGAGTTGGAGCAGCATGTAGAGGGTGTAGGTGAAGAAGACTAATTATTTTAAATCAGTTTTGTGAAACTAGAGATAACTTTGTGATTTGTTTTAGAAAATGTATAATTTAATGCAAGTTTTATAAAATCAGTTGTAAGAGTGTTTGTTGTTATCAGGAAGCTAGAGACCTTTTACTGACCTTCATGTAGAGGTAATATTTCACCATTTAATTTTCATATGTAATAAACCAAGATGGAATTCATTTGCAAATTTGACATGACTTATTCCATTTAAATCAGAAGATTTAACTCCTTTAAGTTTTTAGAGCTCACATTATATGGTTTGATTAAAAAATACTGTCAGGTAACATCTGGCCACATTGTAAAGGTTTATAAAAATAACTACATGCACTATTTACACTGATTAGTTAAAGCAAAACCACAGCACAGACAGACATGGAACGCACCTACAAATCAACACTTATTCATCCTCTACATCAGACATTATGTTGCTTAGAAGGTTACACAGGGCCATTTCTCTAAATTTTATCAATTTTAGGGGTGACTGTTGTAAGAAAGGATTTTGAAGTTTTTCAGTCATATGACCTCTTGGCGACGCGTGCCTGGTGTTGGTGGTGTCTTCTTCAGAGAGTTGCATGCCTCTTGGTGAATGCTGGAATGACAAGTTTCACCTGCCTTTCATAGAGGAGATCGGTAACGGTGAAGCCTCTGTCTGCAATTACTTCATCACCTGGACGAAGATATTCTAGGAAACCTGAAATTGCGGTTATGAATTTATCACAACACCAGGTTTTGAAACACCCAACCTTTATGCAAGATCACCCTGCAATAAATTAAGACGCAGCTTCATCAGAGTCATCCCAAGTGTGTAGCTGGAAGCTGTTGGTGTATGTACTGGTAAGGTGCTCGCGACTGAATGAATGGTGGTTGTTTCTCAGCAGAGTTGTGTATAATGGCGCCGGCTCAACACATTGTGTTCTCATATCAGATGTAGGTGGCTTCAGGTTGAGATGTGATTTTGAAGTGTAGTTGTGGTCAGAGACCGATGGATCCTCTTATTGTGTTTCTGCATCACCGTTCAGGGGCATGTGGATGTGATCATCCTCACAGTTGTCTACTGCATCACTGACGCTCATCGATGCATCTGTGGAAATAATATAATAAACATTTTTACATTAGTACTATAAATACATCATGAGAATTAATATATGATGGTGCTCATACTTTTAACAGAACAGAGAGAGAGATGCATTAAAAACAAGACTGTATATACACAATCTAACTCTAGTGTTAATACTTAGGTTATTATCAATATCTGAATGAGAGATGTAGCTAGCTGGCCTGCTATCTTCAATCTCTGTCATTTACAGGAATAATGTAAGCTACTGTAAGACTAATGTACCATAATACTATCGTAAACATGTACCATTGTACTATCGTAAATATGAAATATATAGGTGACAATGGTAGTACAAGATTCGTTGTATTTTGTGAACTGCTCGTTACTGATCTCACATTCATAGAATGGACTTCACAAAAACTTACCATTAGGCTAACAAGCACATGGCTAGCTAAGTTAGCTTACCTGAATCTGACAACCTGTTCACCACCCGGCGTGACTTTTTTACTGGAACATCGTAGCTGAGCCATTTCTCGGGGTAAGGGTGTTCGTCAGTCAGCTTCCCGTCCATGAAATGGTAGGAACACACATAAGGGCGCTTGGGTGGGCACTTCAAATTTAGCGCCTTCAGCCATCGCCTGAGGTGCTCTCGTCTTAAGGTGGTGGGTATAATTTGTAAAGTGCACCGCAACACTCCAACTGCTTAATCTAATCTACCGTTACAGCTATAGGATTACAGCTAGCGACTAGCTTAGGTCCCTCTCAACCGGAAGTACAAAACGAACGCAATGGTGTCACTCTTGTTGTTGCAAAAATAAAGTAATACCATACACGAGAGTTACAACCTGTCACTACAAAGCCAGAGTAATAGAGCAAGCGCTTCAATCAATGATGAACCAATGGTAAGCAAGCATTATGAGCAAGACCAACCCACCTAATTATCATACATGACAAAGAAATGTAAGAATATATATGAAAATAAATAAATAAAAAGTTGAAATAAATAAATGTAATAAAATAAATAAATACATATATGAATAAATAAATATAAAAAATAAATGAATGCATAAGTAAATATCAAATAAATAAAATTAGAAATAATTAAAACATAAAAGTAGAAAATAATAAATTAAGGGGGGGGGGGTGAATTTTTTTAAAAATGAATCATATTTATTTTATCAAGTCGTTTATTCATTTATTTATTTTCCTATTATCACATTTATTTACCTATTTATTCATTTATACATTTTTAATTTAGCAGGTTTCGTCCTCCATACAAATTATATTCATTCACAATGTGTAGGGTTGCCACCCATTCTGTATAGAGAATGCGAACCTACGTCACGCCGCGTTGCATGCCGGGGCAGTACCGCCATTACGGAAGGATCACCCTCTGCTATTTACACTGAAATTAGTACAGATACTTGCTTACCTTTTGTTTCGATTCTGCCATTAAGTGGAGCATTCTTCATGGTATCGTTTGCGGGGAATATAAGCTATTTTATCGCATCGCATGATAAATTGATTTTTTTCATTGAAGTTTTGTAGAATTTCGTTCACAATGTTTACCGTGTCACACGCTGCTGCTTCTGCCATCATATGAACAAAACTATGTGTTCAACACGCTGAGAAACGTTGATTTATTTATTTGTTAGAAATGTTTAAATGATGCTTAAACGAGGATATTGAGTAGGCCTACAACTGCTGACTTAATGTACTAAGACAGTGATATTAAAAGATGAGCCCTGAATATAAACGCAGCGCATTTAATTACACATTAACCATTTTCTTCCCTTTATAAAACCGTTATGAAGAAAATGCTTAAAATGGCTTATGCAATTTAAGTTATGCTGAAAGTTCATATTTTGATCTCATCTGTTTTTCTGCACACGTCCTTCATTAGTAAACTATGTCCAAATTTTGGTCTCTTTAACATCACAGTCTCAGTGCATTAAGCCACATTAAGCGTTTTCTTTACATGAGAGTAAACCGCTTAACATGTAAACGTGTTGCGTTTATATTTTTTAACTCAAATGCGCATCCACACAGTATGGTTTAATAGATTGGTACAGAATTTTGTGTTTGTCTTGGTGCATTAATCCACATCGCGTTTTTCTTAAGCGTTTTAGAATGTCCCCATTCAAGTTCTGCTAATTCACAAACGGAGTGAGTCATACTCGCAAAGGTAATGTTACTTATTAAACCAAACCAAACACTTAACAATGTGACTCTTTTATTGAGTGATAAGAAGTGGGTTTAATCAGTGCCATTATTAATACATTTGCCATCCGGCGTCTTCTCGTCATCTCCTCGACCTGCTTTCCCTTAAATGTTTTTACACGTATAAAAATACAAAAATTGTTTTACACCGTCCAGTTTTTCCCCCTAAACGATTATATAAGTTCCTGTTGCAATTCTCCATTCAGTATAAATGACCTACAATGGCGACATTTTTCACAATCACAACAGAAAATCTAAATATTGCCCTAAACTCACTAGCAGAAAGGCAGACAAGACCAGACTAGAACTGAACACGGCGTGATGGCAGCTTCACATTCTCTATATCTACCGCCTCGATGGCAGTCAAGTCTTTCAGTTCAGGAGAAAAATCGTTCCTCTTCATAACATAAGGACCATGTCCAACATATGTTGTGATTTTCTGTTTATATCTTTCTATGCCAGCAAAGAACGGACTTTTCTCCATCTCTTCCATTCTAATTTTCACTTCTTGCCCTCCATCTGAATTTCGCGCGTCACCAGAACCACGTGATTGCAAACAACCTATAAGTACACTGGTGTCACATTACATTTTTATTAAAGCAAAATGGCCATAATTTCATGTTTTTTTTGTTTTGTTTTTTTTGTTTGTTTTTTTTGCTGTGAGACCTGTTAGATATTTTAGACATTTTTTAAAATGTGATTGTTTTGACGTCCCACGTTGAAGGTGAATAGATATGTTCTGCTTTTATATTTTTCCAGTGAGTGAAGATGAGTGGTCAGACACAAGGTCTGTGGGAAGTTCTGCTTACGGTTCATTCAGATCACTATCAGGAGCAGTGAGTAATTCAGCTTTAGGCTCATCACATGTAAAAGTCTCCTCTCACAGCTCAGGACTCAGGACTGTCGAGACTATTTCTGAGTCTGTGGAACATTCAGAAACCAAAGAAACACAGGACGGGTTCAAGATCTTAAAACATGAACACGAAGACACTGAGAAGGCTTGAAAGATGCTGAATTAATGAAGTCAAGTCAAGTCACCTTTATTTACAATGCAGATTGTGTCAAAGCAGCTTTACAGTGATAACTGGTATATAATTTTGTCTGCACAGCAGCTCTTAAAGAAAATGGTGTCATTGTCCATCTTAAGTAAATTTAGTATTGACTTTAGTAAAAATCAATAGTTATTAATTTAGTTCATTTATTTATATATCAGCACTGGAGAAAACAGTGATGTCATCGTCCAGCTCAGTTCAGTTCGCATACAATGGTGTCAATGCAGACCGATCAAAAACATTGTTGAATATCAAGTGATATCAAGTGACCAATGGCCAGGAACCCAAACTCCAACAGGTGACATCAGATGACAAAAAGGTGATAAGAATGGAGAAAAAAAACCTTGGGAGAAACCAGGCTCAGTCGGGGGGCCAGTTCTCCTTTGGCCAACAGCGAACAGTGCATGATTATGATTCATTTCAGACAGCTTTACAGGTCATGAGTCCGATTGGGATTGCAACAGTCAAAATATTTAATCCAGTTCCATCTAGTTGAAAATCATAATCATCACGCTGGTATGGGACGCTTTGTTGTGAATCTGTGCCACTGGCTGTTTTTCAGATGAGGCCTTCACAGGGGATGATCTAGTTGTCTCTGCTGACACTTCAGGGCTGTGTTGTGGTCGTGCACAGGTCTTCAATCTCACCTGGATATGGCTTAGATCCGGCTGACTACGGTAAACAGAGAGACTAATATTAGCATAGATGCCATTCTTCTTCTGATGTAACGAGTACATCTGGTGTTATACGAAGTGTTGCCGGGTTCCGGCTGACTTAATTTATGCAGCCTAACAATCCTTTAACGGATTTAAAAATATAAATTAATAATGTGTTATGTGTATGCCAGGTTAAAGAGATGCGTTTTTTTTAGTCTAGAATTTAAACTGACAGTGTGTGTCTGCTTCCCGAACAATGCTAGGAAGATTGTTCCAGAGTTTAGGTGCCAAATAGGAGAAGGATTTGGTTGACTTTGATATTCTAGGTATTATCAATTGGCCTGAATTCTGAGATCGCAATAGATGGGAAGGACTATAATGTGTTAAGTGCTTTGTAAGTGATTAGCAAGATTTTAAAATCTATACAATGTTTAAAAGGGTGGCTCCCTATTGACAGAACTCCCTATTGCAGTGTTGACAGAACCAGGCTAATATGATCATACTTCCTGGTTCTAGTAAGAACTCTAGCTGCTGCGTTTTGTACGAGCTGTAGTTTGTTTATCAAGCATGCAGAGCAACCACCCAGTAGAGTGTTACAGTAATCTAGCCTTGAGGTCAAGAACGCATGAACTAACTGTTCTGCATTTGTTATTAAGAGCATATGTCATAGTTTAGATATATTTTTAATATAAAATAATGCAGTTTTACAAATGCTAGAAATGTGGCTTTCAAATGAAAGATTGGTATCAAAGAATGAAAATGAAGTGATGGCTGTATAATCTTAACTTTTGACATTTTAAATCAGGTTTAACTACTAAATATACAAAACAGCATAAAGTTATGACTATAAAATTAAACCTGTTTATCAAGTATTATTTACACCTCTGAAACTACTAACATGTACATTTGTAATATAATGTTTTTCCCTCAATTTTTCTCATTAGCAAATGGAACAAAAGGTCATCTTGGGTGTTACAATGTCAAATCAGAGTACATTTTCTACATCTTGATATACAATATCACTTTTCTCAATGATTTATGTACATAATCCATTTTTCCCAGTACTTGTCATATTTTTCTAAATAAAACCTTACAATAAATGTCTCTGTACAGTATATTTCATTTCATCTATCCATTGGTCTCTTGTTAGAGGATTTCCTAAAACTTGCCAAAAGTATCTTTAATAAGTATTTCTCCTTGTCTAGATTAGATTTTTTTTCCCCCATAGATATACGGAAATTAATGAATTGGCAAAATCCACTCCCATCAGCCTTTCAATTTCATTGAACGCCTTTTCATTTTCACAGGCCCAAAAATATGGATATGATCAGCCTTTGAGATTCCACATTACCTCCACTGCATTTATGTTGTCTGTTATTTCATTATATATGCATTACAAAATATGATTGTGTTATAATCATTTGTCTGACAAATGTATTTTACTTTTTTTTTTTTTTTGTTAAAATAATCCCTAACTGTAAAGTACCTGTAAAAGAGAATACATTTGATCAGATTATATGTCTATAATGTCAAATTATCTGCTGAAGTGTGCACTGGACTCATTTATAAAATAAACAACTTTTGCATACAATATTTTTACAAAAAAATTCCATGAGATATGCAAGTCATCATAAAATGTCAAATCAGTACGGTACACTGTATGAATATATGAAAGCTCTTTTATAACATTCAACCTCATATTTCAAATGGCAACACTGATTAACAGTTTTTTCATCCAACTCCTGCACATAAAATACTTAAGATAGTCCTAAAGATCGAGAAAATGATTCCAATCCATTTTCAAACATACAAGAAGCCTTAATTATATGCTTTACAACATTTCATTCAAACATTCTAAAGGCAGCAAACACATCTGAGATATAGAACAACTGAAGTCCTAAACATTACAAACCCATTTAAGCCCCAAAAACACATTGCAATAAACCAGCAAATACAGTGAAATGTGTTTAAAATTCATCTCTTAAGTGAAATCCTTTACAGTGATACAAGTGTAAACAATCATCCCAGAAAATGTCACCAAATAAATACAATCCAAGGCTTTATTTCAAAATTCTACAGTATCGGTTCTGTAGGTTCCGTGATGACATCACTGGTGTGTTTTTAAACTCGTGTCAGGAAGCTCAGATTGAGGCTGCTGGGAATCTGAATGGTCTCGAGGGCCACAGATGAAGGGCTGAAGGGGAACGTGACTGAGAAAATGATCTTAGCATCCATCAGTAACTGAGAAGACTCCTTACGATCCTTTAATACATTCTGAGTAGAGGGAGAAGTGTTTAATATGAAAATCAAACAATATCTGCTTTAAAATACAATTAAAAACATTGAGAAATGACTCACCTGTACAGACTTTATGAATGATATAGATACTCTCTCCTCAAACTCATTCACTGGTGTGTACAAGCTGAGGATTTTCACAATCTGTCCCAGAGAGAAACAGACACACAACATCAGAACTAAACTCAGTTTCATTTGAGAGGCTAAATTCACCGCGCACATGCACACGCACACGCACACACACACAACCTGTTGGGTGGTGAGAGCCGAGCACATGGTGCAGATGGCCTCTGCGTCGTCCTGGCTCTTCTTCTTGATCTGCAGAAGCTGAGCCGCCTGAATCAGAGGTTCCAGAGACTCACGTGCTCCACTGCCCTGAAGATCTTTATCCAGCAGCCACTCCTCCAGCTGACAAACATTATACCTGATTTGAGGGAGAAAACATTTCAGACACAGCAACAGAGTCGACAACAAGAGTCAATTTCTGTGCTGGAGACACTAGAGGAATCAACTCCCAATCACTAGTCAGTACCTGATCTGCAGGCCTTTACTCCAGGAGCACATGTCCTTGCGAAGCAGTAAGTTGTTGAGTGTGACGCAGCAGATGAGGTAGAACTGCTGTTTGATGACCTGTCGGACCAGATCAGTGTCGTTGCCGTGCTGAAGCAGCGTGTAATAGAAAACATCCAGCTGTTTCAAAATGGACTCCAGCGAGTGAGAGCTGTCCTCTGGGAAACTGGATGTGCGTTTCCTCATTCCTGTGGGCTTTACGCCCATCACTCCCTGAATTGTCTCCTGCTCCAACATGGCTGGTGCTGGGATGAGGAAAAGAGGGAATGATTAAGAACGTATAATAAATATTGAAACCTTTATAACAAGAATAAAGGTCTTTATAACAAGAATATGTTTTACCAATCATGGGGTGTAAAATGTTCTCTATGACCCTGATGAGCTGCTGGTAGATCTGGATGGCAAGATCGCTCAGAACCTGGCAGTACTCAGACAGGTCAAAGTTCGTCAGACAGTGTTCGTTTTGTCGAGGGGTGTTGTGCTTTGTGTAGCCCTAAATGATGTCAGGAAGAAATAAAATATCAGGTCAGCATTCATATAGCAGTGAATAATTAAATATACATATATATATATTGTTTTTGAAACAATCTTCATGCTAGGCATGTGATAATGCCTAAAATGCTTACTACGTAGGCAGCACACTATGGTTTGAAACACAGCCAGTCAAGCATGCCTACCTCTTCTCCGCTGTACTGCTTCAGACAATGTAAGAAGCGGCAGGTGTTTGCCAACCAGAATGAAATGGTCTCAAAATCCCCCCGTTTCTGTAAACACAGTTGGATATTATTAAAAAGGTTCACAGTATCTTTTATCAGATGTTTTTTTGTTTTTTTTAAAGAATCTGCACAATGTTTTTAATGTAATGATGTTTCACGATCATCTCAGTGGATTCATATTCCTGCATTTTCTGTCTGTGAGAGTCTCTCACCTTCAGTACGTTCTTGATGGCATTGATGGAGGAGTTCAGGAGGGTGGAGACCCGCTGGTCATCGTTGGCGTAGTCGGCGTGCCGCAGACACATGAAGAGAATGTACGCAGGCAGGCCTGGGATCAGATTCACCGCCACACCTCGGGGTTTGAGCTCTGGTAGATAAATAAGAATCAAAAGACTGAAAATGACTCTTTCCAATAAAATACAAACTAGAGTCAAAGGCAAATAAATCTGGAGTCCATTTGTGCTTCTCTTCTTTTATCTTTACATTGATGAAGTGAAAGAAAAAAATAGTGTGTGTTGATATTCTGATGTTTATATCACCTGTAATGAGTATCTTGAACAGTTTGTTCTCGTCTTCTTTCCTGTACTCCAGCATGCCCCGGAAATCCCTCTCTTTCCGAACGATACTGACCATGCGACCGCTCTCGCCGACCATGTTCTCCGGAGAGGACTGCTCGATATGAATACCTGCTGCCACCAACAAAATATTAATATTAATATTTTATACATAAAAAAAATATCCTGGGATGTCACTCCAACAGTAAGTCAAATGTAGGCACATTTAACGAATTGCATTTTTTTAAGATGACAAAAAACATGAATTCAGTCCAATCTTGACTGAGAGTATTGATATTATGTATTCAAAATAAAAAAATCTTTACCCTCAGGCTCCCCAAACTTTTTCAGATATATTTTCAGGTGTTTCTTTAGTTTGCGGATCATTTTGTCCTGTTTCCCCGTCTGCTCCAAGAGGTCCTATAATTTACAGAATTCATTTTAATACAGAAGAATATTTACTATGATCATCGATTGCTGTCAGCACATGTAGATTTTTCAGTGTGAGAATGCATGCACACCATGTTTTGTTGTGTGAGGCGACTGATCTCGTGCTGCAGGCCTGCTTGTATTCGAGCATCATGTGGAAGCTCCAAGCTGTCTGACATCATCTGCTGCTGCTGGTCAAGCTCCGCCTTTAACCGCTGAAGCTCCGCCCTCAAACCCTCCACTTCCTTCTGGTGGGACTGTCCCTGAGTTTGCAACTGTGACGCCAGAATCCTGCAGAGAGAGATGTACTGAAATCTTATTACTCAAAAGATAGATACTAAAAATCATGTTAATATTCACTAAAACAGTTTAATTATTTTTAACCACTTCATTTTACACAAACTGTGTTTCCATCAATATTCAACAAAAGGATTTTATAGAGAAAGAAAGAGTTTATAAAAATTTTCTTTAATGGTGGCATTTAGCCCCTTTGTTTCCACAATATAAAAAGTAACAAAAAAAAAAGGCTTACTGGATGGTGTGTATGAGAAAGATTAAGTCTTTATATATTTAATCTATTTTATTTTACCTGTTCGTTTCTTTCAGGCTCTCATAAGCCATCCAGAGCTCTCCATCCTCATTGAGCTCATGAAGGTCCAAAGTCGGGGATCTGAGAGAGAAAGAGTCATGAGTGACTTCCATTATAAGGAAGCCTGCATGTTACAGTGTGAACATGGGTATTGATGACAGTAAACACAAATTTATGAAATGTAAAAGCTGACTTACCTGCTTGATTCACCTGAATCTCCTTCACTTCCTGTTTCCTGAAAAGAGAAATTATTTACCAAGCAGATTTATCAGGTTTCAATAGGAGAGACAAAAAAAGTCATTAAATATTTATAAATAAATATAAAAATATGAATAAATATAACATTTAATATATAATATACAATTTTTTTATAATCTCATAATTTTTTAGGTTTTGTTGTCAAATATTGTCAAATGTCTGAAAGAAAAAAAGGTTTGCACCCTACCTTATGTTTAAACGCTTCCTGATTGACCAGCTGAGATCGCAGAATAAGCACCTCCTCCTTTCGCACCTCAAGCTCTTCATTGGTGGAGTTGAGCTGCTCGAGGACCACGTTATACGCCTGACCTCCAGGGGACGCCACCTTTGACCCCTTCCCCTTACTGAGAGACTGACGGAGCTCCTGCAGATCTTTCTTCAGCTTCTTATTGTCAGACTCCAGCTCCTGACGCTGAGAGCAGATCAGAACACACACACACACATGCACATCTATATATTTCTCTGAACATGACAAAGAGTTTGTTTGGTGATGAAAAACATGTTTTGTACCTTTAGAGCCTCATAGTCTCTCTGAGCCACTAAAATTCTCTGACAATCTTCCAGTTCCTGAAAACACAGAACAAACTTGCATGACTTCCAGTACATGACAGAATTTCGCTAATTTAAAGTCGTTTTGGGTCTTTCTGAAATGTATAACACTAATTACTTTAGTTCGTTCCTGTTGTAGCTGCTCTTCTTTGGTGTCCATCTCACTCTGCAGGTCCATGTTCTCCTTCTCTAGCTCAGTGACTCTCCTCTGCAGTTTCAGCAGGAGGGACACATCAGCTGCCGTCTGCACAGCGTCCTGGACGCATCAAACACATCCATTATATTCTATCATGACAGAAGAAATCTAGAGAAACTCAAGAGCCATACTGTCATTCGAAACTGACCTCTCTTTCCATCGTGCTGACCTCTGACCCTGTCAGCACAGAACTGTGGACACTCTCTGTTTGGCTGCTGCCGTAGTCAGAGTCAGCTCTGTTATGACCAGGTTTGGAGAGATCCTGTTTAAAAAGATTGGTAAAATGGTTTATAATATTAAAAAAAGTTTTCTTTTAACACCAGCTATATCATTATTTCATTTCACTATTGTGATCTCATGTTTGTATAAGTAGCATGACATATCTTTCTTACCACAGCCGCCTCTTTTTCTGATCTCAGATCAGCGTAGCGCTCCTCCAGTTTCAGGTGTTCGGTCAGAAGATTCTGGTAACGGAATCGTTCCTCGTTCAGCTGTGCTTGCAGGTGCTCAGTGGACTCCTGATTGGACGACTCTGGTTTTTCTGTTCAAGATAAAATTAGAAGGAATGAAGAAATTTTTTTGTTTAAAATCACTTTCCTGACATGTAAATCCACCTATTGTACATTTTTAACCATGACTGGTGCGTCTGCTAACATATGCTGTAGGGTAACTGCCATTGAGATGAATATGAATGCTAATAGTTAATTTTCTCCACATATTATAGACATAATATTATAGTCAGTAAAATACAAAAGTAATAAGATTTGGAGCTTTCCTCCGCCAAGCCAAAACAACATGAATTCACCTTTTATCTGCTGCTCCTGTTCCTGGATCAGCCTGTTCATCTCATCTTTTTCACTCTTCAGCAGTGTGTTCTTCTCATTGAGATCAGCGACCATCTACAGATATCATATTTGGCAGCATGCATAGTTTTTATAAAAAATATGACATCCTTTTTAAGTGGTGGTAAAAATTATGCTTTCATAAAGTACCATGGTAATATCGTATTATCACATTTTGGACATGTACCATGCTATTCATTGAAGTACCTTCAATACCATAGTATATGAACATGATAATCATTCAGTACCATGGTAGATCAATCTGATACCATTACTGACAATACCACAAAATTACCGCATTTGTTGACAGGTTATACATACACTACTGTTTAAAAGTTTAGGGTCAGTTAGATTTTTCATTGTTTTCAAAAGTCTCTTAAGCTGCATTTGCTTGATTAAAAAAAAAAAAAAAATACAGTAAAAACAGTAATATTGTGAATTATTATTACAATTTAAAATAAGTGTTTTCTATTGTAATATATTTTAAAGCATAATTTATTTCTGCGATGTCAAAGCTGAATTTTCAGCATCATTACTCCAGTCTTCAGTGTCACATGATCCTTCAGAAATCATTCTAATATGAGGAAACATTTGTTGAAAACAGTTGTGCTGCTCAATATTTTTGTGGAAACCCCGACACACAAAACTGTATTTATTTGAACTACAATTCATTTGTAACATTATAAATGTCTTTACTGTCAAATTTGATCATTTGAATGTGTCCTTGCTGAATAAAATTAATTAATTAATAATAATAAAAAAGTAGTAACCCCAAACTTTTGAACAGTACTGTATATATTCTATAAAATCTAAACTATTAAAATACTGTTTTGTCTAAAAAATAAATTAATAAAAAAATAATTCTGAGAACAAATAAATATCTCTGTTTTACCTCTTTATTCTTCTCCAGCTCCTGACGGACCAATTCCAGCTCCTCCTGTAACGATGTCACCAGGTCTCCACGGTGACGGGCCTCTTCTTCCACCTCCTGAAGAGTCTTGAGCTGCATGTGCAACTTCTCCATCTCAGCAGCGCTGTGGATCTCTAGTGTACTTATATGTTCAGAAAGCTCTCGGTTCTCCTTATGCTGAAGACATAAAAACACATTGTTAATCAAACATGGATTCCTCCTTAGATATCACGAGGATGAAAGAGTGATGAAGGATACCTGCTCATCCAGTTTCCTCTGCAGCTGCATGATCTTGTTCTCCATGCCAACATTGAGCTTCTTGAAGTGCTCGACCGACCTGGCTTCAATTTTGAGTTTCTTGAGCTCTCGACGGGCCAGCATCCTGCGCACGCAACACTGCAGATACACCACGGCCCGCTTGATGCGACGGAAACGCCAGCGGGCCAGGAAGCCACGCACCCAGCGCTGGATCAGTAAAGCCTTGCGCTCAAACACCAACTGTGCAAGAAAACAAGATGACAAAAACTCTATAAAACTTGTTTTCATCCCCAATTCAGCCTGAAACAGCATTCACAACTTGTTTTACTTCTGTAATGTAACATATTCCTGATTAAAACAGCAGAAAATATAGGGCAAACTAGAGAGTACTTGAGTGGTGCTGGTCATAAATAAGGTAAAGTGAATCTATGTCAACTTTTGTA
The DNA here is from genome assembly GCA_037101425.1 of Elopichthys bambusa. Taxonomy (NCBI): domain Eukaryota; kingdom Metazoa; phylum Chordata; class Actinopteri; order Cypriniformes; family Xenocyprididae; genus Elopichthys; species Elopichthys bambusa. The sequence goes on from CM074455.1 coordinate 5,363,399, forward strand.
TAACAAAAAACATGCTACATCAACAGAAAACAGAATTTCTTGGCTGGAAATCTTATTTACTTTTGGCAATTTCACATCAATTCAAGTTTAAAGAAATTAAACTTCCTAATTTGTAGTGTTGAAGGAAAAATGGAGTTGATAATGAATTCAAAATGTTGAAAATATACTATTATTTATTCTGAAACAGAATCCCTGGTGCATGACTTCATATCCTGTGATCGCACCTTTCAATGAATGAGAATTAGCAACTCTCTTTACTAAGAAATAACTGTTATTCATTCCTGAAAGTTCCTCTTGCACATCTTGATTACCAGCCCAGTCTTTCTCTGCCATGCTAAACCTAAATAAAATGCTATTAGCCTCATACCCGTTTGTACTCCAGTCTGGCTGTATATCCACGCAGTAACCTCTGAACAAGAACCGCTGCTGCTTTCTGTCGCAGGTACTGTCGTCTCGCTGCCCACATGCGCGTGTTCTTCTGAAAGATCACTGCAGCCCGCGTCCTTCTCAGATTGTTGCACAAGCTAATCGAGGGCAGATAAAACACACACTGTTGGATTAGTTTCCAGCCAGCAACTGATAGACAAGTAAAAGTTTTCAGCAATAAATAAAAATTGTCTTCATTTACGTTTGACTCATTTCACAAACTAAATAAATTTGCGAGCATCACCCACCATCGAGCCTGGTGTCCTCTTGTGTATTTCTGTAAGGTAATGGCCGCTTGGCGAATACGCAGGTATTTCTTGCGGGCCAGCCAGCAGCGGATAGTTTTTTGGATGTTGATGCAGGCCGTACGGAGTTTGTCCGCCCTCAGCTTTTCCAGGTAAGCCACCTGTCCGGCTCGGAAGAAGATCTTTGTTTTTCCGAACTGGTATTTATCTTTGTTCTGTAGAGAGGGAATGGAGTAACATTAGACTGTTTAAAAAACCCAAGCCGGTTTGTAGGTGTCCGAGCATGGTCAGAATTGACTTTAAGCTGGTTTTAGAGGGGTTTTGTGCACTTTTTGGGTGGGAGATTAGCTTAAACCAGCTTAGACCATCTTAAACCAGCCATTTGTTTTTAGCATGTTACATGCTCTTTGTATAGAGAAAGAATTACAAAGACAAGTGTGATACCTGCACAAGCCGCTCTAGGACATTCTGGCAGGTCAACTTCTTGTCTGAGAGGATCTCTTTCTTCCTCATTAGAACTTGATAGCGACTGAAGAACTCCTGGTAAGTCCACCTGACCAGAGGGAGTTAAAACAAACAGATTCCATATCAATTAAAGCATTTAGGGTTAGCATAACTAATTAGTTTTTGCAAGTATGAGGGGCCGTTCACATATTGCGTCTTTTGCGCGCTCAAATTCGTTATTTCAAATGTAGCCGCGACAGACGCCACGGGAGTGCAAGCACTTTGAAAAGAAGGAGAAAGCGTTGTGGCCGCGCTTTCCACGTGTTTTTAGACACGATATGTGAACGGCCCCTAAAGCAGTTTTAAACTTAAATACAAATATAGCCGAGAGCAGCAATTATCGGGGTTCAAGCGCTTTAAGACCTTTAAACATGCATAAAAAAAATGGTATTATGTTTTATTTAACAAGCCTGTAACCATTTAGTTGGTTTTTGAAATAATCTCCAATATTCAAAGAATGATTCAATGGACAGCAGCGCTCCTAGAGCCAAAGTTGCTCAGAATCAGAATTAGTGTTCTACCATGTGGTATGAATGTCGTGGGCATGTGATATACAATCCTTTACACATGTGAAAAACGCGAAGGCACCCCCCGGTGGCTGATTTCTTTTGAAAGAAATCCGTTAACCTTGTCTGATGCTCAAAGTTCATTGGCTGCCGCCAACCACGTTTTTTCGAGATACGTCAATGTCCTCAACCGCAGTCTTGGCACCTTGGACAAAGACACTGCATGCCAATCTTCAAGTCAATCAGACTTAGGGTTGCATAGTTGTAGCTATTTTTAATTTTTTTCTATGTTATAGCGCCACCAAATGGCCAGTCACCACGTCCGTCTTCACGCGACCACAGAATGAGCTCTTACATGTGTGTGCCAAGTATGGTGAAAATATCTCATTCGCTTAATGAGTTATAGCCATTTTAGTAAAAGTGGCTCCACCCACTTCAAACGTTTTGAAAAGACCATGAATTTAAATTAAATTTTCTTTTTTTTATAATTATTGACAATCAAGACTCCAGAGAATCTGGCTGCACTGGTTTGGTTTCCGATCGGGCAAAAAACATAGGCTAGTTTGCAAAAGTAGGTTTTTCAAAAAAATCCAAAATACCCGAAAATTTCGACCATCGAATCCAGGGCATTCATTTTGTCCGTTTTGAGCCAAGGATTCCAACGAAGCTATGCGCTTAAACTCCTAATAAGGTTTTTACTGATTTACAATTTTGTTATTAGTTCACCACTTCAAATACTTTGAAGATTGGTGTTTCTGTGTTCGTCACATCTGATTGGTTCTCTTGGGTTGGTCACGGCCAATCAGATTCCAAGCAGAAAGGACACTAGTAAGACATGTCAGTCACTGATTCAGCACCTGGAAGGGAAGCCTGCGGCTGAGATACGAATGGTCTCAAGGACTCCACACGCTCTGAGCTGCTGAACGGCTCGATGGGGGTCCATTCTAGAGACAGAACGAGAAGAAACTATAATGACCTGTATTACATAATGGTGGATTATCTCTGAACTCTGAGCTTACTGACATGAAGGGGGCTTTAACGTCATTTGGCTTGATGCAGCGCACGTAGTGTGGGGTGGTGGCATTCAGCGTGTCCATGAGCAGGTGCAGAGAGTTCCGGAACTGAAAACAGGAGGAAGGAAAACAGACAAATGACACAAATTTTTTATGAAGAAATTTGGGTGAATAATATCTCTTCCAATAGAGCACAACAGTGATTTTTCAGCATCTTTGGTTCTGGAAGTAATTTTCTCTTACATGTTCTTAATGAATGGGCAAAAACAGTATTTTTTTTCCCCCATACTATGGAAGTCAATGGTGCCCCACAACTGTTTGGTTACAAACATTCAAAATATCTTCTTTTGTGTTCAGCAGAACAAAGACATTTATACAGGTTTGGAACAACTTGAGGGTGAGTAAATGATGACAGAATTTTCATTTTTGGGTGAACTATCCCTTTAATGTATCCTTGCTTAATAAAAATATTAATTTCTTTAAAAAAAAAAAAAAATATCATACTAACCCCAAACTTTTGAAGGGTAATGTATAGAAGCTTGTTTCCGCCACTAAATAAAAAAATTTAAAAGGTAATTGCGACTTCTTATCTCACAATTCTGACTTTTTTTTCCCCCTCGCAATTAAACTTACAATTCTGAGAAAAAACGTCAGTCTTTTCCCCCTCACAATTGTACATTATAACACGCAATTGCGACTTTATCTCACAATTCTGACATTATATCTCGCTATTCTGACTTTATATCTCGCTATTCTGACTTTATAAAATCAGAATTGCCTGACATATCTCGCAATTCTGACTATATATCTCGCAATTTTGAGATAAAAAGTCACAATTACCCTTTTCAATTTTTTTTAAATGACAGAAACAAGCTTCCATAGTAATGTATATCTAAGTAAATGAATATGAATGACGCTTTAATGAGTAACAGTGATGGATCTTGGCTTTGTTGGTCAACTCTAACCTGCAGTCCAACCGATTTCTTGTGCTCCCTAAAGGACTGGGTGGTCCGTCCAAACTTTGCTCGACCAGATGGTGCTGTGGTGCTCTGAGCTGCAGGTGTTTCCTCATCCTGGAAGAGCTCAACCAGTAAAGCGAACTGTGAGGAAACACAGTTACACTCTAGATTAGTGGTTCGCAGTGGGTTATTTGCATTTAACACAGTCTTCTATTTCTCATTTGTAAGTCGCTTTGGAGAAAAGTGTCGGCTAATGACTAAATGTTTAAATGTTCTATGGCTCTTAATAACCCATTTTGGGTTGCAACCCACCAGTTAAGAACCACAGATCTAGGCATCCAAAAAAAGGTGTTCATGAACTGAACAGCAGGTGGCATTACTTCTCCAAATCCATGTTGAATCATAACTATCATAACTAAGTCACTGTCTGAGGGAGTAGAGAATAACATTTCAAGCTGAAACATGTTCCTGTGGAGCCCTAGAAGCTAAATTTCTGTGCCAGAAAAATGCTTAGTGAGCTATATTGAGGTTAACACACCTTGCTAGCCTTCAGCACATTTATTTGTTCTTCATTGACTGTGTCTTTATTTTTCTCCAGAAATCCATCACACTGGTATTCAACCTAAAAGAGATATAGAGAGAGAAAAAAATGGCACAGATTTCTAGAAATTCCTATATGACAAACATATTTTTCTTCATGTACCTTGTCCGCAAAGTGCAATATGATGAAGGCTGTGTTAGACATGCGAGGCTTCTCAAAGTGAGAGCTTTTCTTCAGGTGAGTGTTGTACAGCTTTTGCGCCCACGATTCATCTGAACCTTTTGGCATCTGGACACATCAAATGAAGGAATTTGAGAAGTTCATCATAAAAAAAAGAGATCATAATTATCTAACAATTATGCTTTAACAATGGTTTTTACAGTGCATTCTTCGTCTAAAAGATCTAGCAAGCCCATCTTGGCCTCGATCAGGTTGATGCAGGGCTGGTTGTCGTAGAAATCGATGAGCGTCCATGGTATCTGCTCCTTCATGTATTCCTCCTGCTCCAGTTTGAACACGTGCTGGAGGGGAAATGCTTTCTGTGAGTGGTGATGTGCTTGGACATGACTGCTTATTTCATGAATGCTGGAGCAGCTGACACATGTTTGAAAATGCTGACCATGTTAAACTGCTGCTGGAGCTTCTCATTGGCGTAATTGATGCAGAACTGCTCGAAGCTGTTCACCTCGAACGTCTCAAACCTGGGCACAACACAATGTACATTTTCTGCAACTGCATTTTTATTATTAACAAAGTATAAAGATGAAATAATAGCAGCTCACCCACCCATAGATGTCTAGGACACCAATGAACGAGTGCGGTTTGGAGGAAGTGCTCAAGGCTTTGTTAACCTGGTCGACGATCCAGGAGAAGAGCTTGGCGTAAATGTGTTTTGACAGAGCGTCACGGCCGTTCACGGCCTCCAATCGGGTAACAGGCTTGTTTAGGGTTTCTGTGGCGGTCTTGAGTTTTTTATGGCACAACCAGTGAGCCATGGACTCGTATGAAACCTCAGTGAGATCACAAAACACTGCCAGGTGGCCACTCTCATCCTGGACACAATACAAACAATATTAGTGTGGAATCAAAATGCATTTACATTTAATCATTTAGTAGACGCCTTCGTCCAAATGTAAAATGTGAATTAAAGAAATCATTTATTCTTGCATTCTCACTGCGACTCACAGAGATGCCACAGCTAGAAGATCCTCTCTCCTTCACTTCTATATTTCCTAGATGAAGAATGGCTGACAGGATTTGGAACAAACCCATTTGGTGTGCCTCAGTAATTCCTGGAATAAGCAGATACTGGCACGTTTGTGCTTGAATGACTGAACTAAGAGCATGTGAAGAACCATTAAACAGGCTCTTATCATGAGGAATCTAATTGCCCTTGATCTTTACAGGTAAAAGAGCTTTATGTACAATGAAAACATACTGTAATTTCCTCCCTAGTCCAAAAAGACTTTAAACTAAGCTGCAAAATGGCTCGTTCTGAAGTCAGAAAAATGAATGCATTATTATAATGTCCATGTTTATGCATCAACTATGACTATTAGGTGTTCAGAAATCTGGCCAGTTTAATCATGGAAATAAAATAAAATAAACTCATAACTAATAAAAAAAAATTCCATTAAAATGAAAAAAAAAAAAAAAAAAAAAACTAAAATCAAATTAAATAAATGATGTAAAAAAAAAAAAAATGTAAATAAAAGATGTGACCCTTTTTATCATTCTAATAATAAATTAAGACAATAAAAGAAAGACATATGGGATCCTGTTGTACAAGACACCAGATGGCACATGGAAAGTTAAAGTATTCATACCCAGCAGTGAAAAGGCTTTCCTTGTGGCCTGCATCTCCTTCAGGTCATTCACTCCCTCGATGACAGGACTTCTGCCTTGGTTAGTGTAGGGAAAGTCATCAGCGCTACCTTAAGAGAAAGACTGGTTACTGAAGAAAAGAAGTTCACCCTGAGGGGAAGTGATGAACAGATTATCTTACTATGAACTGTTAGCTGTCGACTGACTTAAAACCTACAATATCATACATAACCCTTTATAACCTAGTCAAATGAAGATGCTATGCTCTACTTGACCGTTATTTATAAACTCAATCAAGAATGCGTATCATATTACCTAACTTCAGAGGTTCAAACTCCGGTAAATGGGCGCAGGCACAGAGCTGATAGAAGATGTGATAGTTTCTCTCCTCACTTGCCTAAAACAGTGTGACATTCCCACATAAATACATCAAACTTTATATGTATTTGATATTAAAGTGTCCCTATTATGCCGTTCTTAAGTTTTCTAATTTTGTTTTAGAATCTCCTACAATAGGTTTACATGCATCCAAAGTCAAAAAACACTTTAATTTTCTCTTAATATACAACATTGCACATCAACTCATTTCTCACAGTGTCTCTCAATCTCTCCAAACTCCTCCTTTCTGAGAGCTACTCTGCTCCGATTGGTCAGATGGCCCAGTCTGTTGTGATTGGTCAACCACTTGCACTGCATGTCAGAAATGAAACGTCCATTACCATATCTGAATTTCAGCTCCAGATCTTCCTCAGCTTTCGATACAGAGTGATACGAACAGTAACGATGGTGTCGGTTTTAGCGTATCAATTTGAGCTTGAGTCCTCATCCTTTGGAAGTGCAGCAAAGTGCATTTGATTTGCAGCACAGAAAACAGACTCTTCTCGACTTGTCAACAACATGAATCAAACTCTTTAGGCCTCAGCTACAACTACAACGTTTAAGAGCAAAGTAGATTGTTCACAGGCAGCCAATGAAGACCATAGGCTGGCATTGTGCAAATTTGTTACAAACCTACATAGGTTTGTGCAGGAAGTAAGACTGAAATTACTGACGACTCGTTTCAGGCAGTTCAGAATCGGTTCCTCCTTTTGGGAGACATTAACACTTTGATCTTTGAAACTTTTCAGACCTTTAACATTCACAAACATCTATATTACACACTACATGAAAGGTAATATTCGAAAAAGCATAATAGAGGCACTTTAAAGCAACCAAGCTTTATATTACTGAAATTAATTGTGACTCATGCGTCATTCAAACTGTTTAAATCAGTATAAAGTACAGTTTAAATGAGTATAAGACTAACCTGGAACACCACTCTAGACTTTTCCAGAAGGTACGTCCTCATGTTGGCTCCTATAATGTGGTGCTTCCTGTCAAATCCAATCTCAATGTACTTCCCAAAGCGACTACTGTTGTCATTTCTCGTCGTCTTGGCATTTCCTATAGCCTACAGAAAGAAGAAAACCTCAGTATGACAGAGTTTCTTGGAATAGATCTGTTTGATGTCTAGGGAGGAGTTTTTACAGGCTAGCAAATGCTAGTTAAAGTTAGGTATCTAACTGCGCTCATACCTCCATGATAGGACTGGACGCCAGCACCTTTTCCTCCACGCTGGACTCAGCAGAGGATCCACTGACTGTGGCAAAGTAGCGCATTGCATATTTGGCAGAAACGGTCTTCCCTGCTCCAGATTCTCCACTCACGATGATGGACTGATTCTTCTCGTCTCTTACAGGAGGAGATCATTGTCACTGCCAATGGACATATTCTTACACATTCTATCTCTGTTGCTAAAAGGTGTGTGCACATACCTGGCCATCTGTTTATAGGCCTCCTCTGACACGGCAAAGATGTGAGGGTCCATATCACCCATGTTCTGCCCACTGTAAGCATTGATGATGTCGGATCCATAGATCGGAAGACTTTCATATGGATTGATGGCAACCAGGATGATCCCTATTTTTATTTTAAAACAAATAAATAACTTGATTTTTACAACTTCTGGAGTTCTGGGTCAAAGGTCAGACTGAATTGCAATACTTTTTTTTGTTGCATTTTTATATTTGCAATGCTTCAGACTCTTTTTTTTTTTTTTTAAACTTTGCATAATGTATGCAAATCTGTCTAATCTAAGAACAGGTGTCCAGAACTCAAAGTCTAATGAGCTGTGCGGTGCAGATGACACACAAGCTCTGCTAAGTCATGTTTTATGGTTCATATTCGCTAGTAATATCTGCTGCACATGGGAGTTCCAAAGTCTACAGGTCATTTAAACAAAAATAAGATAAAATAAAAGTATTTTTTCTAAAAAAAAGTATGAATTTATCAGAATATAATTATCCTCAGACTGATTTCAAACGGACATTAAACTAAATAGGAAACTATTCGTTTAATATATCTAGAAAGCAATGTCATGGCCAGTTGAGGTGTCATTTTTGATTACCACAGTAGGTGTAGATAAGCTTGGAGTCTGTGAATCGGACCCGGAGGTTGTGCAGTACGGCCGGTTCATGGAGGTAACTGAGAGCCGTGAGGTCGTTCTCACCCACCAGGATGTCCGGGTTACGAAGAGGAGGCAGAACGCCACTCTTTGGGTCCAGCTTGTACTCAACCTCCTATGAAAAGACACTACAGTTCAGCTGAAGTTCATGAGGAGAACTATAAATGCTTTGAAAGAGAATCTATTGCCTTCCAGAGGTGTAAAGAGTAACTGAAACCCATAGTTCAGTAAAAATTCAAATACCTTACAGCAAAAATGTCTCCATTACAGGTTACAAGTCACCAATTCCAATACGACTAGAGTATCTGATTGTAACAGTACTGTAGGCTCAAAGATGCACTAGTCCTCAACACCTAAGAGACATTCCAGTGAAAATAAACTGTTGATTTGTGAGGAGAGCAATCACGTGTTAATTTTCTAAAGTCGAAATGCTGAATATGTCAATGTTGCAATAAATCAAGGTCGGCACAACAGCCTCTTAAACTTCTACAAACACTCAAGTCTCAGTTACGCTCAAGTGTTAAAAAAGGGCATAAGTAAACCAATATCCTTCAAAAAGGTCTCTTCAATACAAAGGATAAATTAAATAATGCGTCTGCAATTCAACAACTACCTTCAAATGCATTCGCATTTGATACAGTACCTTAAATGCCCTGTAGATGGCGATATCACTTCTTTTGTAGCAGAAATAAACTGCTGCAAAAAAAAGTTAGTTGCCATGCAAAATGTAACATCAAAATTACATATGTACTGGAATAAAGGGTACATATACTTATTCAAAAATGTAGTCAAGTAGACTGTAAAAGTTGCTCATTTCTTTAATAGTCAAACTACAAAGTACCCAAAAGATACTTAAGTAATACTGTAACTAATTACATTTACACCACTGGCCTTGTCCTATGAACTTCCATTGTACATGCATTGATGTGAATGTGATTTTTATTAGTTTTTCTGTCATTATCAACAGCATGTTGTCAGTAGAGCTAAATCTAAAGTGAAGTTCAACTTGTACACACATGCAGCTTAAATAGCAGTTATATTGTGGGTAAAACATGCAAAAGCTTTCGCTATCACTGACACACTTTACCTTAGGAAAACCACGAGCTAAACTTTACCAGTAATTTTCTTTGCCCTAGTGACTTTACACCAATGATAACATTACCATTTTCCACCAGTGAAATAAACTGTGGGAACAGCAATGGGTGCAGTTACTGAAATATGCTGGAATTGGAACTCCACACCCGTTATTTTTCCACATAACTTCCCGTTCACCACCAGTCTGACTCAACTCTGCCTCAAACTTGACTCACTGCTGACTCAAGCAGCCTTCGAAAGCTTTAAACCACCTGATGTGGTCGAATGTGTGTCATGTTTTCTCTTCATACCCATATTGGATGGGTAAACTGGAACAAATCAGGATGAACAGAACAGAGTTCATGTGGAAAACCTTTTGAAGACCAAGTGTTTGATGCTCTCACCGTCTCATCCTCCAGCTGTAGATGTAGGACAGTGTCTCCGGGCCTGTAGTCTCTGGTCAGCTCTGCGGATCTCCACACCTCTGTGGTGTCTGGGATCCAGACTCGAGCAAACTGCATGTGGTAAACATCAAGTTAGTTTGAATAATAACAGTATTTATTCAAAGCAGATGTATATCTTATTTCAACTTCATTCAAGCATATGATTGTTTTATCAATGCTTACATATTTAAAACAAATATCATTGATATTTTCAGTGTTTATTTTTTGGATACAATAAATACAAACTGAATGTTTAACAATTAAACAAACAAAACAGAATTTTAATTCCAGAAGCCCCCTTAAAGTTGCCACAACCCAGTTGTAAGATTGCACTGTCTGGATGATAAGTCTCACATGTTTCCATTTCTCAGATGTGTAAGTAAACTTTACCCGTAATTTTTACACGGGTTTAAACTCTCATACCTTCGAGTACAGCTCCGGCGCTGCCATTGAGCTCTGCCTGAACTCCCGTTACACCAGAAACATCGTTACTCTCTGCGTCTGGTACAATTTAAAAAAAAAAAAAAAAAAAACAGACTTTGAGAAACGCCAAAGTCTCTGCAATCTGTTGGCTGGTGGTGTGGAAGAAGTGTGACAGCAGCCGGGGAAACACATTGAGCGGCACAGTTTAATAACTAACAGCTGTTCTTGTGGATCATGATTCAGTTAGGGCGCCAGGGGGCGCTTGGCGGCTCAAAACGCTGTTTCCTCCATTGAGCCGCATTCAAATCTCAGGGTCTCATTGGAAATATGTTTACACAAAATAGTGTAATCTTTTTATTATGTTTACATACAAAAACAAATGGAAACTCGTGATTCCATATTTTTTTATGAAACGATTTTTAAAAAAAAAATCCCCTTGTAATCACAAACAACTATAATTGGTCCATCCAGTCATCGCTGAGAAAAGTAACAGATACCACCTGACAACGCCATTAATCTGTTGCTTTAACTTGAATAAAGACGCTGATAAACTTCGATAGCCTATTAAATTTATATAGATTGTAAAACGTGCATTGTTATTTAATATTATTTATTATGAAGTAAAATATTATTTATACTTAAAGTATGTCACCAATTAGAAACCACTTCCGGGGAGCAAAGCTACGCCCATTTCATATTACATAATATTCTTCCCGCTTGTTCTATTTCTGTGGCAATCATCCTTGCCAGTTCCTTTTAAGCATGCTGGGTAAAGAAACGAGCCAGTCTTTTTCTTTTGTCATTTGTTATTTTCCCAGACTGTTGTACAATACACTTGCTTATTCTGTTTTATATTACACGTTGTTACCCGTAAAAAATAATAAAATAGCCGCCGTGGCAATGACAGAAGTGGAAACAGTGCCGCCTTGTGGCGATTGTGAGTTACTACATCCCGCCGAGAAATAGATATTAAAACAATTCATACTCAGAATGTTAGCTGGTTATTTGTATATCCATGGCTTCTCTGGTGCTGAAATAAGCTGTTTGTTTATCATCTTGGCTTTAGTAATATTATAGTCGCTCGAACACAGAATATGAATAAATAAATAAGCCGCCATGGTGAGGAGTGGCGTGAAAATAGTGCCGCCTTATGGCGATTGTAAGTTACTGCTATTGTAAGCTTGTTGTATTTCTTGAACATTCTGTGTGTATATATATATATATATATATATATATATATATATATATATATATATATATAAACATTCAAGCTAAATAAATAAAGCATTGGTTAATTATATATTAACTAAGTTATGGATCAAATTAAAAGGAAAAAATAAAAAACCCTGAGCACATTAACTTTAATAATCCTTTCTTTAAATTTATTAATGAAGGTTTGACTAGACCTAGTTAAACAAGCCACTTTGCTAAGAGTCCATTGTCAAAAAGTGCTTGTGGCTCCATTAAATTTGTCCAGGTATTTAAAATACATTTTATTTCTGTTATTCTAAAAGCAATTCTACTACCTTTAAAAAGACAAGAAATTCTGCAGAGTTCAGAAACAACTACTTGGTCACAAAGCACATGTGCAAAACTATTTTATTCACAAAACAAATGGCACAGTTGTGACAGTAAACGTTTTTACAGCTCAGATAAATCGTTTCAGTTGTTCTGGCAACACAACCTAGACGAGTCAGTGAAGAGGTCAACACTCCTCAGTGTGGGTGAACTGACAGTTTTAAGGCCATTTTCATAATCAACAAGTAGGAGGCAAACAACTTATCTCAAAGAACGAACTTTAATAGCGCTTAGATTTTCTTCAGCTCAACCAGCTAACGTCAATGAGGCCTTTTCTTCAAACAGGCACAGTTTTGGCAGAAGAGGTGGATGTGATTATTTCAAGTCCAGTGCATATCCATTCATGCAGGTCTTTTCTCAAGACATGCACAAAAAAAAAAAAAAGTGGTTGAAAAGATGGAAAAAGTGTAAAACCCTAAAATAATGCTGATCTGACTCAATCTGTCAGATTACCATGTTTAAACCATGGCACTGATGCAATACATTTAACTGTACGGTTAAATCCAAGTGCATTGGTAGCAGCAATCTACATTTCTTTATCAAAACATTATATTGAGAGCATTTCTACAGCTGAAGACAAAGTAAGAAAAGAAAAGACAGCAAATGAAAGACAAAATGATGGTTGAGGGAACATAACGGAGATAGGGACAGCAGGAATGGCATCAGAAGGTGAGTTTGCTGGCCACCAGAGACTGTTTCCGCTGGGGAAGGTCCTGAGGGGTGGGAATGTGGTCACCCGTGATCTCTGCCTTCTCCGCCGCTGCAGTCGGGAGCTGCTTGTTCTTCATCTTGGCTTTGGCCATGTTATAGTCACCGGAGTCAAAGTATTTTTGCTGCAAGGGAAAAAATAATGTCTGTTACTAGCAATCAATAGGTTGAATTCTCCCAATTTTAAAGAGATAGTTCACCAAAAAAATGAAAATTCTGTCATTAATTTCTCACCTCATGTCGGTCCAAACCTGTAAGACTTTCATTCATCTTCGGAACACAAATGAAGATCTTTTGGATGAAATCTGAGAGCTTTGACAGCTACGCAACTACCACTTTGACACTTCAAAAAGTTCATAAAGAGATCATAAAACTAATCCATATGAATTGAGAGCTTTAGTCCAAATTTTCTGAAGAGACACAATCACTTTATATAAGGGCTGCACGATTCTGACAAAAATCATAGGCTAACTGTCGATTATTCCCTTGAAATTGTAATTGCGATTATCAATTACAATTATCACAATTTACACTGAATGATATTTTGAATAGCTTTATACCACTGTTTGAAGCAACTGCATGCCATTTTTTTTTTAAAAATATAAAAATAAGAGCTGAAAACACTTCCTGAAATTTTTATTTTTATTAAGCCTCATATCAACTTTACCCTGGTTTGGTTTTTTCTTTAAATAAAAAATAAAATAAACATATGGGCCATTTTCCTGTTTGGATTCACACCACCAGTAGAAACTCTGAAGTGATGTAAATGGCGCTTGTTGTTGCGTCTTATTTTGACGGCGCTGAGAACAGTCCAGACAGAGCTTGAGCACACAGAGCTCGCATTCTCCGTCTTTGTTAGTTTACGATCTGTTTAACAGTCCTGTCTAATACATTATTGGATAGAAATGTTATACATAGAAAGTAGACGGTATATGAAAAGTACGTGTGGTTGATGCCCAATGTTGCTAGCTGAGCAGAAATACGTAATCATGTTTCGCTTGGTCTGCTCAAAGTCGTCCTGGATTTTCTCCTTTGCATAAGGTTGAGAGATACCATCTGTCACTGTTTTCCATGTTTGTAGGGTTAGTTTGTGGAGAAAATATATACTGGCTGTGTACACAGATTTTTATAAGTGACGGGTGCTGCAGTTTCACATGCGTTCGACCAACTTACATCACTGGTAGTTCATAACATGCTCTAAACACACCTCTTGAGCACCCAGAATAATGTAAGTGGAGAATATATATATATATATATATATATATATATAAATAAAAGAGTAATCACACCTTTGAACAATTACGAAATCGTGGCACCCGTAATCGTAATCACAAATAGGAATTTGATTAATTGTACAGCCCTACTTTATATGACGCACAAATTTAATTTAGGCTTTTATTCATATATAAACCTTGATCAGCAAACACAAACAGTTCAACCATACTTGCTTGACACGCGAGAACAAACCTTGTTGGTTCTTGCACACATCAATCGAACATGCTTGAGCTTCCCTTTACCACAACTGATGTGTGAGTTGATTAATGTTTATATATGAATAAAATTAAATTAAATCTGTTCATCATATAAAGTGATTACGTCTCTTCAGAAAGTTTGGACTAAACCACTCGATTCATATAGATTAGTTTTATGACGATCTCTTTATGAACTTTTTGAAGTTGCGTAGCTGTCAATGGAAGGACAGAAAGCTCTCAGATTTCATCAAAAAGATCTTCATTTGTGTTCCGAAGATGAATGAAAGTCTTGCAGGTTTGGAACGACATGAGGTGAGAAATTAATGACAGAATTTTCTTTTTTGAGTGAACCAACCCTTTAAAATCTCTTTCGAAAACTTACCCCCTTTTGTAGTCTTTTTCGTAACAGATCTGACCCACCAGGCCTTGTCCCGAGATGAGGATATCGGTCCTTCAGTCTGGCCTCCTCAGCTTTTTCTGGACTTACAACGGTGTCCTGCATCTCCTACATTAGATATGGGAACAAAACCACTTCAAACTACATTTCATAAGCCACATGAAACAGATTGATGAAAGTTACTTGTCAAATCAGTAAAGCTACATTTAATTAACAGCAACATAAACAAAAAAACAGCAATGATTAATCAATTTGACAACTTATTTACACACACACACACACACTTGACAACTATTCTAAATAATAAAACGTTTCTACAAACACACCATACACAAAATACTTAAAAAAAAAAAAAAAAAAAAAAAAAAAAGATTTAAGAGCAGTTGTTGTTTTATATGGCCAAGCAGCTCTCAATTTAATACACCCGACAGATATATTTATATATTATTATTATTATTATTATTTCAACAATGCGGCTTTCATTACTGAATCAGCACAATCGCATTGTCGGATGCGCTGCGGCCTCTTACAAAACGTATTTGAATGAGCGAACCTGCTGCTCCTCGGTGCTCGCCTTCACTTCACCGGACATCTGGACCAATTAAATGCAAAAAAACAAAAGGAAACAAAAGAAAACAAAACACAAAAAAAACGGAACAATTGGCTTTACTTCGCCCGCAGAGAGCCGTCAGGCGAAATCGTTAACTGACCGTCTGCTGCTGCTGCCGTCTTGAAAATCCTAAATGTTCTTCTTCGAGAGAAACAGAGAGCGGTTCACAACACTCACTGAGCTGCGCCGCCACCTCGCGGACTGGAGGAGAACAGCGGCATATGTGTTTTGTATCGTATATTAAAATATTGTAAGTTATTCGTACGTTTACTTGAAAAAATGATTTAATATTTCACATCACAAAGACACATGTACCACAACCTGAAGGTGGAAAGTTTTAGAATGATATTAAAATGCCGTTTACTTGGTAGAAAAGTATGAACTACCAATCTCATGGTAGAAGGCTTTTCATCAAATGTTTGATCACGTTGAAAATTTAGAGGCCTTAAAAATTCATGTATTAAATATGATAATGATAACAGGTTTTATAAGATTAAAATTCGCTTTTAGCTAGAACGAGAAAATGTGTTACATACAACAGACAGATACAGGGGTTGGACAATAAAACTAAAACACTGGCCAGTATAGAGTTGGAGGTTTCACGCCTATATATTGAAGATTTCCTTAATATGTTGTTTTGTAAATGATTTCATTTGCACAAATAAATGTTAGGTCATTGATTTTGAGGATCAGATATATCCAATAGTTTTAAACGGACATCATATAAGGACTTCATCTAACCTAGGTAAAAAAAAAAGCACAAGAAAAAGCACAAGGAAGCATTCGCATTAAAAATCATTTTAATTTACATAATGTTAGAAAACAATTGTTAGTTCCATTTTCTTACATATTCTACAATGATAAAAATATAAAGCATGGAATTTGAAAAAATATGTTTTTAGTTTGAAATAAAACAACAAATATTGGTCCGTGGCATGTTTCTTTCAATCATGAATAAAAATATACACTGAATAGACCACATTTGAGAGTGTAAACAAAGGGTTTGCTTTGAATTAAACGTGAGAAATCAACCTCAAACTGCAGTCATTCTTTTTAACATTAATGGAAAAACATCTACTGTACACTTCACTGAAATCTCCTCATAATAGGATCAAACAGAGAATCCAAAAAAGTTCTCATAGAACTGAGAAACCTGCTCTAAAACATTAGCAAATGACCCCTTAGTTCTGGATCCGTGTCACTAGATAGTACAGCAGGAAGAAGAGCACGACCAGGCCGATGGACACGTAACACAGGATCTTTCTGTTGTCTCGGCCGGATCGTACCATTGTGGAAAACCTCTTCACGCTTCCAGTCAACAGGCCAGTTGCACTGAGAAAATTGGAGTCCTGAGTAAACAAGGATGTCAAACACATGATGAGTTACACCCATGTGCCAACACGGCAAATACAACATCAACACATTGATAACACACACACCATGCCATCCAAGTAGCTATTCTGTTCCTCAGCCTCTTTGTCAATGTCGTATGCCAGCTGTGGAAGAGACCAAAGACATTTAAATGCCACAACATGACTGCTTATTTTAAAATCACATTATATACAGTATTGCATTACTCCCTAAAAAAGTAACTAATTCCATTACTTTTCTCGACAGGGAATGCTTGTTTGTTTTTTGATAACGAAAAAAGTTCTATTTTTGGCAAATATACAGGCCCTTTCACACCAAAAGAGAAATTAATAAATTTCAGACTGAAGGAAATGCAAAGTCAGTCAATAAATGGGAAAAAAAAGTAACTTGCATTGAATTTGAAAAAGTAACTTGTAAATTTAAAAGTAATGCCTTACTTAAGCTGACAAAAGTAATCGTAAGTTGCGTTACCCCAACACTGATTAATATATACTGTGTGTGTGTGTGTGTATATATATATATATATATATATATATATATATATATAAAATCTGACTTACAGACTTGAGTCTAGAGACTTTAGTGGCCAGATTTTCTGCCATCAGCTTGTTTTCAGCGTCCAGCATATCATCCACAGCACCATGTCCTGTCAATTCCACAAAATTCACTGTTATTAAGTCATTTTGACACAATTTACACCAATATGACTTTATATCTGAGCACTTTCAGATTCAAGTTTACCTTTACTGGCAACATCAACAATAAACGTTGTTTTTAGACTAGAGACGCATCATAAAATTAAAATATTCTGAGGATATACTAATAAAATAGTCGAACTTAAACTATAACTGTATATTAAAAGAAAACTGCTACGTGTCACTTACCTCGATTCCATGGATCAGCCATTTTTAAAGAGCTAATCAGCTAACAACACCCAAAAACACTCCAAAACACGCCGAACACCAACAAAAACTATTCGTTTTAACTGTAAATGATGTCTAAAACAAATACGAACACATATAAGTTCACTAAAATGGTTGACAACTGTAAAACAGCGTACAATTATCAAGAAGCGAGCCGCTAAGCAGCGCAGCATACACTGTAGAACAGCAGTCGCGAGGGGATTGTGGGATATGTTTGTCCGCCAGTCATTCAATTTTCTATCATAAGGACTCTGTCTGATTGCATAAGCTTCCTAGCCTGCCATCTGCTTGCGTTTGTTTTCTTTAAACATTTTGTTCGGTTAATATTATTTTTTAAACGACGTCGATATGAAATAAACAGCGCGTGTCATTGTTGTGCAGGTAAGAATGTTTTATGTTATAATGCATAACCTTGATTATCATCATAACGACGATTCGCAAAATGCAAAAACAAAGATTGCATAATTAAATCCGATAATATTTGTATGTCTAACTGCTCGTGTGCGTTTTTGTAATGAAGATGCATTAAATTAAATAGCCTATATCTATTGAAGTAGATGTATTCCCAGATACACAACATAAAGCGGGAAAATTGAGATTTAAAAAAAATAATTAACTGTTATTATTGTATTATTGTGATTATTGTAACAGAAGCGAGATTTGTGAGATTTCAGTGCTTGTGCTGAATGATAAACACCACTGTCCTCTGAATCCTCTTAATGTGCGATCTTTATATATTTATACTGAATACAATGCACTACATGGATTTAATATGCATTTAAATTAGGGAAATATGCGAAATTTAATCGCAATTATTCCAAGCACAAACCCTTTTAAAATTCATGTAAAGGTTTTGGTTAAACTTACTTAAATGCTATAATTACATATAAATGATAATACGACTATTTAAATACAATATAATTGTAGTGAAATTGTATTATAGTTTTTTTTTTAATGGAATTATGAAATAATGCAAAATAGAAGCATTTTCACTTGCGCTTTTAGACGTAATTCATGTAATCTCTTCACACACACACACACACACACACACACACACACACACACACACACACAAATAATAATAATAATAATAATAATAGTAAAAGAAAAAGAATTATGTCATAGTTTAGCATTAAGTATTTGCATTTATTTTATTTAATTGATCATATTTCCGAAATGTAAATATGAACATGGTTCAAAAATGTCTAGCTGTAGAACAAGCAAGATTCAGTTAGTTAAAATGTATGAGATATGGTTTACATTATAATAAATAGGATTTATTGATGATAAATATAGAAACCTGATTATTGTGCATTTAAAACGCATTCGGTGACATTAATACTATTACATAAATCTCTTTGTTTCATTTATGCGTGACTGACAAATTATGCATCATGTTAAGTTTATTAGTTCCTTGAAACTAATTAAAATGGATGGAAATGTTTATATGCAATTAAATTACATTCACCTTAAATATAGGCCTAAATTTAATCACCAAGTGTATTATTATTATTTTAATGTATTAAATAGTCAAACTCTTAGTGCCAATGTATATTTAAAATTATTGTGTTTAATTTAATTTGTTTCTTTATGTAGCGTGGAGCACCAGTCAGCCACCGATTATCATAATGTTGGCCCGCAAAGGCCTTTTACCTGACGGGTTCCTGTTGACACGACTCGCTGAGGATGCTGCACAACCCAGTCGCATTCGGCCAAAGTCACAGAGGGCACGTTTCATCACCAAGAATGGCTCATGTAATGTTGCCCACAAGAATATACGAGAACAGGTGTGATGCACAAATCAACTCTAGTCCATGCAAATGTTTAAATTCACTCACATATTGTTGTATAACATGTTATTATAGACAACAGATGCAATGATGACATTATTGCTTTTCAGGGCCGGTTTCTCCAAGATGTTTTCACCACCATGGTGGACCTGAAATGGCAGCATTCCCTTCTCATCTTCACTTCGGCATTCCTCTGCTCCTGGATGCTCTTTGCCATGGTTTGGTGGCTCTTGGCATTCGCTCACGGTGATCTGGAGCCTCGAGATCCCAATGAGCCCGGACCTGTGCCGTGTGTCACTTCCATTCACTCCTTCACATCTGCTTTTCTGTTCTCCATTGAGGTGCAGGTAACTGACCCATCAATGACATTATCTAGAACAGTATCAGCTGAGCTTAGTGCACCTAAATTGAGGTTAAAAGGTTTGTAAGATCATAAAAAACATGTCTCCGTAATGTCAGGTCACTATTGGTTTCGGAGGACGGATGGTGACGGAGGAATGTCCGCTGGCCATCATAGTTCTCATCATCCAGAACATTCTGGGCCTGATCATCAACGCCATCATGCTGGGCTGTGTGTTCATGAAGACGGCTCAAGCCAACCGGCGAGCAGAAACCCTCATCTTTTCGCGGAACGCAGTGATTGCCCCGCGGAACGGCAGACCAACGTTTATGTTCCGCGTCGGGGATCTGAGGAAAAGCATGATCATCTCGGCCACCATTCAGCTGCAGGTGACTAATGTCTTCTACTCTCTTAAAAATAAAGGTTCTTTATTAGGTTCAATGAAAAAACGTTAACATCCATGAAACCTTTTCTATAGGACAGGGGAAAAAATACCTTAGATTATTTAAATGTTCTTCACACTAAGACAAAATGGTTCTTTTAAAGGAATTTCTTTCTTCTGCTGAACACAAAAGAAGATATTTTGAAGAATGTGTGTAACCAAACAGTTGAAGTCACTGGGGTCCATCAACTGGTTGGTTACCAACATTCTTCAAAATATCTTCTTTGTGTTCAGCAGAAGAAAGAAACTCATAGAGGTTTGGAACAACTTGAGGGTGAGTAAATGATGACAGAATTTTCATTTTTGGGTGAACTATCCCTTTAAGAACTGTACACTGAAAAGTTTTTTGGGGAACCCAGAATGGTTCTTCGGAGGTATCATTTCTGTCCAGAACGTCTTGAGGTGAATTCCACCCTAATCTTGACTTCTGTTCCTTAGGTGATTCGGCGGACAGTGACAGCGGAGGGTGAGGTGATTCCTGTTTGCCAGCTAGATATCCAGGTGGAAAACCCTCTCAGGAGCAACGGCATATTCCTCGTCTCTCCACTTATAATCAGTCACACTATTGACAGAGGAAGTCCGCTGTACGAGGTCTCAGCGCAGTCGCTGGCTACAGAAGACCTGGAGATCATTGTCATTTTAGAAGGTGAATAGAGTGCATTTCTTTTTATTGTCTTTATCTTAAAATATGTCAGTGCCATTGTTTTGTCTCAAGATACACACCAGTTATTTTTCTTACAAAAACCCATCGCTTCACTTTAGAAGGCCTTATTAACCCACTGGAGCCGTATGGATTACTTTTATGATGGATGGATGCATTTTTGGGGGGGGGGTTCAAAACACGCCCCCCATTCACTACCATTATAAAGCTTGGAAGAGCAAGGGTATTTTTTAAATATATCTGTGATTGTGTTTGGCTGAACGAAGATAGTCATATACACCTAGGATGGCTTGAGAGTGAGTAAATTTTTAATTTTTGGGTAAACTATCTCTTTAAACGTCCTAATTGAACAAAAGGCCTAAGCCATTAAAACCAGGCCAATGAATTGAAACTAGAAAACCCTGAAAAACTAAAACCAAACTAAAATGAGCAATGAAAGAGTGAAAACCAACACTAAATTGAAAAGACAAACTGATGATATCTTATAAGGTTGCTGCCTATATAGCTCACTAGTTTTTGAAACAGAGCCGATGTGTCTGTCCTACCAGGTGTTGTGGAGACCACCGGCATCACAATGCAGGCCCGCACATCCTACACACCAGAGGAGATCTTGTGGGGTCGGCGTTTCGTCTCCATTATGACGGAGGAGGATGCACGCTACTCAGTCGACTACTCCAAATTTGGGAACACAGTCCCCGTCCGGATGCCAGCCCTCAGCGCCAAAGAGCTGGACCAGACCAGGGGCGTGCAGGACAGCGGGCCCCATGAGGGTAAACCTCAGGGCTGGGGGCTGGTGAGGGCGGGACGGGGCGGGTACAGGAGGGGTGGCGGCAGGGCCTGCGATGACGCGGCAGCCAAGCCGTGGTACGTAACAGCGGAGAAAGAGGAGGAGAAGAAGGGTCAAAAGAAAACGGTGAAACTTGAGGAGATAGGCAGAGAGATTGAAGAAGAGACAATGGAGGACATGAGCGATTAGAGCACAGAAAAACTTTTTTTGTTGTTGTTTTTGAGCTATGGAAGTAGAAATGATCTAGCAGTTACTGGAGACGCTAGTTGAATTAATAGTCAAACATATTAAATAGCACATAGGTCTCAAATAGGTTTTATACTACACATGTTTTGTAAACTGTCAAAACATGGACAACTGAGAATTTCTTGTAGATTTTGTCCTGTTCTGCTGGCAATATAAAGAATTTTAGGATTGTTTTGACAGAAAAAATGTGGTACTTGGCAGTACTAGTCAAGCCATGGCACCTAGTTAGGGTAGACAACATAAATAGTTTGATGAGAATAAAAAGAGAGGCTGTGGGGCATAAAAGTACAGTACATATAGTCAATTCAAAACTTCCAGGATGAGAAAATAAACAAGACCAAAGACCTTACTTAATTCACACTGAACGCGTTTTTGTGTTTCACTGTGCTACTACGTATGTAAACATGCGCTATACCAAAGTCCCTTTCAGGCACTTCACTTGGCGGCCATCTTTGAAATGCCTCTCGGGCAGCTATTTTAGTCATGCAAGTGCAGCTCCTATCTCAGTGAATGCGGAACCTTCAAATTCTCTAAAGCTCTCTATTCACCAATCTTACAATTAAATTTCACATTTTAAATCACCAGTCAAATCAGACAATGGTCTCATAAATGTGTTTTTTATGCTCAAATAGCATTAAGAAAAAGCTTTAGGCAGGACCAGCCAATGCGCATGCACAGTCCTAAGTGCGCGTCTCAAAATAAAGAGGCTGCGTCTGAAATACGCAACTCAAAAATTGAGTAGGTATTTATTTTTAATAAGTAATTACTTCAAAACCACGAAAAAAAGTATGTTCTACATAGTGTTAATGTGTGTAGTACGAATGTAATCTGGACATACTATATTCACCATATTGCCCTTATCACGTGACCTACAGCATCAGTTGCGTCACGTCACTGCCATCCTCTCCTGTGGCCTCATGGGTTAGTAAAGTGTCCATCGTATGCACACTTCAGAATCTCCCCAGAAGAAGTAGATCATCCGGGTACTTTTTGCCTACTCTTTTATGAGTACTGGACATACTGTTTTTCGCCTACTATATAGTAGGGAAGTATGCGATTTTCGGATGCAGCCTTACTGTATCTATAGCAACTGGAGCTTCTAACAGCAGCTGCAGTGGTGAAATGACTTTACCGATTGGCGATTTGCTCTTTTATTTAGAAGTTGGGACTTATTCAGCCATATTGGCCATCACGCTTTCTCCCCTTCATATTTAGGACCCAAGGCGGTAATGCCTGATCAAAGGTTGTCGTGATGTCTTGACTAATTATAACCTATTTCACTATTGTATGATGTGTTTATTACATGAAGTGCACAACATGCTTGAAATGTAAAATTAATGCCTATGTATTGCATAATAAAACAAACTGGAAACAGATATTGGAAGCACAAAACATAATATAAGCTAAGCTAGCAGGATAATCAGGTAGATGTATGCTATGCTAGTACATGAGCTAACTAAAAAACAGTAAGAACGAAAATACTAGTATATGAACCCTGTAATTTAAAAGACATTAATGGTAATTATAACACATTTTAAACGATACAAATCATAACGTGATTTTGCAGGAATTATAACCAGGCGCTAAAATACTACCCATTAAAAGCATTTTGAACCAATGAGATCACTCTGGGGGGACTCAATTTCTCACCGCACGGAAATACAGTTTTTTTTTTTTTTTTTTTGTATATCTTAAGTCTTTTTAAGTCCTTTAATATCTAAAGGCTAAACGAATGTTTGACCGTTGCTTTTAGGTTTTATAACCGCAAAAATGCATGACATAGACCAGTGGAATGGAAAAACACAAGGTCTAGAGATGCGTTTTTAAAAGTTATTCGTAAAACTTCGTTTAAATTGAAGTGGCAAAGAAATGGCCAAATGCCATCTAGTGCATGTTTACATAGAAAAATACGGAAAAATGCAGTGAAATACGAAAACGCGCTTTTTGTGGCTCAAACTGTTTAACAGACTGTCGTTCTATACTCCACAGCTTTGTTTTCATTCACGTCAAATTAAATATGGCATCTACCTAGACTAAAATATATGGCTGCTGCTGTTGAAGCAAACATGAGGCAGCTGTATATGTTTGTATGTTGGGTTTTGATTCCATAAACCCTTTTAAAATATTCCAGTTCTGCCCTCCTAAAAAATCCAGCATTGCTGGTCACCAGTATAAGGTATGTTTTGCATGCTGGGACCAGCATGGGTAGCTGGAGAGCTGGTGGAACAGCAAACCATGACTATGAACAGCATGACTATGCTAGTCCACCAGCTTGACCAGCACTATACCAGCTATAACCAACATAAACCATCCATGGAATTCATGCTGGTTTATTCTGGATTTTTCAGCAGGGTTTTCTTTGCCTTTTTGTCTTCTCATCTTGTTTTATGAGATGTGATTGTGTTTACGTGACCTTTTTGTTTTTAATGTGGCTGTTTTTAGTTTGTAAATGTTAACATATTGTGTGTTTACATTGTGTGGCCTTGTGC
Source organism: Elopichthys bambusa (assembly GCA_037101425.1). NCBI lineage: Eukaryota > Metazoa > Chordata > Actinopteri > Cypriniformes > Xenocyprididae > Elopichthys > Elopichthys bambusa. Next base: position 5,387,674 of record CM074455.1, read on the forward strand.
AATTGTGTGTGAACTAGAGGACCTGATTGAGCACATCATGTTTGTGTCTCCCTAAGCTATTTAAATAATCACTAGAAAATACATTCCGTGTTGATTTCACTGTTTACATATCAGCAAGTTAATTTATTTTGTGTATTTTATGTATTTAATAAAGTATATGACATTTTATATATCTGACTGAAGCACTTCGTGCAGTTTTCTTTACTTTTTTTGGGAAGCGGGGTGTTATATCACAGGATTAGGAGTCAACAGCTGGGCAGAGTTTACTTTTAGAGACTTTGCAGCATTTGGTAGTCAGAGTGAAGCCAGCCCATCTGTGTTCAGAATGGTGGAGATTTTAAAATCGGCTGTTTCAAATCCACTCAGCAGTCTAGTACTGAATACATATTTTATGTTAAGGTGCATTCACGCCATCATAATTATGACCGTCCTTGTAGAACTTGTAATTACAATGTGTAAACTTGTAATTCTCTGAGAGCTATGACCACGTGGCCGCTGTACCACCTGAAAACAGCAGATTTAAAGGGTTAGTTCACCCAAAAATGAAAATTCTGTCATTAATTACTCACCTTCATGTCGTTCCACACCCGTAAGACCTTCGTTCATCTTCAGAACACAAATTAAGATATTTTTTATGAAATCCAATGGCCCAGTGAGGCCTGCATTGACAGCAAGATAATTAACATTTTCAGATGCCCAGAAAGGTACTAAAGACATATTTAAAGCAGTTCATGTGACTACAGTGGTTCAACCTTAATGTTATGAAGCGACGAGAATACTTTTTGTGTGCCAAAAAAACAAAACAACTTTTCAACAATATCTAGTGATGGCCGATTTCAAAACACTTCTTCGAGGCTTTACATATCTTTTGTTTCAAATCAGTGGTTCGGAGCACCAAAGTCACATGATTTCAGTAGACGAGGCTTCGTTACGTCATAAGTGTTTTCGAAATTTCAATAGTTCACGTGACTTTGGCAATTTGATACACGGTCCGAACCACTGATTCGAAACAAACGATTTGTAAAGCTTCATGAAGCAGTGTTTTGAAATTGCCCATCACTAGATATTGTTGAATAAAGTCATTGTTTTGTTTTGTTTTTTGCCGCACAAAAAGTATTCTCGTTGCTTCATAATATTAAGGTTGAACCACTGTAGTCACATGAACTGTTTTAAATATGTTTTTATTACCTTTCTGGGCACTGAAAGTGTTAATTATCTTGCTGTCAATGCAGGCCTCACTGAGCCATTGGATTTCATCAAAAATATCTTAATTTGTGTTCTGAAGATGAATGAAGGTCTTAATTAGTGAGTAATGTGAGTAATTATTGACAGAATTTTCATTTTTGAGTGAACTAACCCTTTAAGAATGATTGGTTTATGACATCAAAGTACCACGAGAGCGATTCGAAAGCATATGGAGCTTTATTTGCAGTAATTACGACATGGTGTGAATGCAGCTTTAGGTGCTGAATTTAAATGGCTAGTTGAAGTGGAGCTGTCCACGGTGCTGAATGGACTCTTGAACTGTTGCAGGTAGTTTGAAACTGGACATTTAAGTTGGTAAGGAGTAAGACAATCCTTAAAAAAACCAAACATAAGTACATTCTTTAAAAATGTCTAAAACGTAGAAATTCAGAAAATCAAGTTTTTTTAATTGGTTATTTTACTGATGTAAAGGTACCACATACAAAGGTCATATATGAAAAGATCAAACATTTGCTGCATTATTTTAAAATTTCAGCCAAAATAAAATGTATTTAAATAAAATTCAGAACACAATGGTATTAGAATAAAAATAGTTTACAACAAACAGTGCTTTTTTGATTTATAAGTGGTTAGTCAAAACCAAACAATCACTAAATAATGGTACACAGTAAATATATAGATATCCATAAGAGGTATGGCAACAAAAAACCTCCGCAGAAGTTCTATTGTGAAATCATGCAGTGATGGAGCAGGACCAGAGGCCGCTGAGCACCGCCAGCAGGTATAAGAATGGCGTGCTTGCAGCTGTCACTGGCCCGCTGTTACACAGGTCAGTGTTGCAACACCTGTAAGTGTATTCTGATATCGACGGGAACTTCTGGGACAGACGAGAGTTATCACAGTCTGTGTATCGAATGCACCGGCGAATGGTCTTTCCACCTGGAAAATGAGAAATGTTTAATCATAGAATAGAATAGAACAGAATCTTAAAAAAAAAGGTTGCATCGATGGTTCCATGAACAACCTTTAAAATCCACGTAACCTTTCAGTTGCACAAAAGGTTCTTTATATTGGAAAAAGGTTCTTTAGATTTTTAAAATGTTCTTCAAACCTCAAAAAATGATTCTTTTAAGAACTAATCACTAAAACTGTTCTTTGGGGAACCCAAAATGATTCTTCTATGGCAGCACTGTGAAAACCCCCTTTTGGAACCTTTATTTTTAAGAGTGTAGAATAGAACAGAATAGAAGTCCACACTTAAAATTGTATGAAAGACATTGCTTTAGATAACAAAAGCAAATGGTATTCTAATTATATAAAAAACAGCACATTTTTCAAGCAAAACATTAAGTAAAGTCATTTAATTTTAAAGAATTTAATTATTAACATATATACTGGTTAAAATCTACTAATTTTACGAGGTGAATCACTAACAATCATCTGAACAATAAATTCATGAAACATTTTACCTTTTGGGGAATTTAGACAAGTTGGAGGTTATCCTAGCGTTAAGAGTTTTTTTTATTTATTTTTTTTTAATGATTTTTAAGAACATTCTTTTCAGGAATTCAAATTCTACTTAGGAATTCCTGAGTAGGAACTGCTTTATCTTTAGAACAATTTAAGAAAAAAAGAAAAGAAGGTTTTGTGAATGTAAAATATTCTTAACTTTATTAGTTAGAAAGTAAGAAGAATGTTCCATGTTTGAAGCATTTCTTATTTTCCATTCCCTTTATGTATCTCAGTATTTTGTATGATTTCATTACTAAGACAGTTTACAAACACCATTTTTCAACTAAAAATGGAAAACTTTTTATGCATTTTGGTCATTTATTCACACAAAAACTGTGTTTTGGGGGCCTAAAAACGCAAACTTTTGAAAATGGATTTCAAAATGCAAGTTTTTGAATACAATACCATTATTGTATTGTGAATTTGTGAAAAACGATGACATCATGCACATGCGTATTACGAGTTCAGTCTATAGGTGTGTAGTGTTTCTTTACAAAGTGACATCGCCTGGCCTGGCAGCAGAATACAGCGTTTTTAGCCGTTTTCCCTGATCCGTGTGAACGAGGATCGTTTCAACAACATCGTTGCCTGTACGCAAAACAAAAAGGAAAAATGTTTCCATTTTTAGTACATCATTGTTGTGCAAACATACCCTTAAAGATTGTTTTATGGACAATTCTATTTCTAAGGGGGCGATTACACAACACCGTTTTCAACTAAAAACGTGAAACTTTTTATGCATTTTTTGGCGGTTCATTTACATGACAATAGTGTTTTGTGGCCTGGAAATGCAAACTTTTGAAAGCAGGTTTCAAAGTTTAAGTTTTTGAAAACTATACCATTATCGTCTCTGTCTAAACTACAAAAACTTGAATTTGTGAAACCGGTTACGCCATGTGCACATGTATTACATGTATTACATGTACAGTCTATATGCACATAGTGTTTCTTTACAAAGTGACATCGCCAACTACTGGCCTGTCATGAATAGTACAGCATTTTTAGTTGTTTTTGTGGATCCATGTGAATGGAAAATACTTTTCCATTTTTAGTACATTGTTGTCATGTTAACGTACCTTTAAACTCTAAAACTCTAAACTTTTTACTGTTCACTTTTAACTCTTTATTCAACTCAAGCAACTTAATTTAAGAGAATTATCTGATCTTATTCAATTTATTTGAAGAAACAAAAAACATTTTGGAGTAACTTTTTCTTAACATTTATATGCTTTTGAAAACTAAATGTCCCCAACACTTGGGCCAAAGTGTGTCTAAATCATGCCTGATTATAAAAAAGGAGAAACAAAACTAGACAGTTGTCTAAATATATAAACTCATGACTTTTTCAAGAAATCCAGATTAGCTTTTACCTAGTAACAAAAGGGTTTGCTGAATCATACATATGAAGGACCAATCATATTGTAGAAAAATAATGTAATGAATCATGTCACCTTTGCCATGCTCCTATTCTATAAAAACTGTTGTACTATCTTAGTCGAGGGGATTCTCTGTGATTGATACAAGGTCCTCCCAGCTGTGATTAAAGCATATTCAAAACCATTGTCTGGAGTCTGTCTGGTTACTGCTGAGCAGCAAGTCAGTGGAACACTAGAGACCTTATTCCCAAGTGATAGTGTTCATAAGAGACGAGACATTGTCTGACTCAGCTGATCATTGTTGAACAGTATTTGAAATCAACCCAAACAAACACACGCCTCCCTTCATTGCTCCACCCCCAAAATGCATGAACACGCAAGGCAACACAAGCAAAGCTAAATAAAGCTGAACAAAAATGAACAATGAGGACAACAGCATATACAAGCAAGAGTTCATTGTTTGTCTCTCTTTCTACAGTCTTTCTTCTCTCTTGCTCACTCTCTTTCTTCCCCGATCAGGAGTGGACACGCCCCCTACTGCTGATTGGCTACAAGTGTGTTGTGGTGCTCGGTCCAATCCACTTTCAACAGCATTTTTCAGAAATTGCTTACTGCGCCTTTAAGTCAGGTGCGTAGGGGAATTTCTACTACAATGGCCAATTAATTTACGAATTAATAAGTAATATTAAGTAAGTGATTATATTTTAGAGTAATTAGTAAAGTACAGTTTTTTAAATTCTTCTTTAGAGTAACTTACCCAACATTGCTCAACATCATCTGGTTAGAAGTTATTGCAAAAGTGGTTTAGAAAAGTGAAGTTAGTTAGAAAATGTATGGATGGAAATTACAATGGACACTTACAAAATGGATAGGCTGATAGCATTTGTTAACTATGAACTGGAACTATTTACATTGCAATGGGGAAAAAAATGGTTAATTACATAACATCCCACTGGCCTTGTTTTATTTTCAAAATTTGATAAATGTTTATCTAATGTTGAATCTCAATGAACTTGTTTGTAGATTGTTTGATATTTTGTATGTAATGCAAAGATATTTTAAGTGATTTAAGTGTACAAGAACTTTTTGGATAATATAATATAATATAATATAATATAATATAATATAATATAATATAATATAATATAATATAATATAATATAATATAATATAATATAATATAATATAATATAATATAATATAATTATATAATTGCTCTTATCATCAGATCGTGGTTGTATCTCTCTATACTACAGCTCGTACAAAATGCAGCAGCTAGAGTTCTTACTAGAACTAGGAAGTATGACCATATTAGCCCAGTTCTGTCAACACTGCATTGGCTTCCTGTTAAACATCGTATAGATTTTAAAATCTTGCTAATTACTTACAAAGCACTAAATGGTTTAGCTCCCCAGTACCTGAGTGAACTCTTAATGCATTATAGTCCTTCACGTCTATTGCGATCTCAGAATTCAGGCCAGCTGATAGTACCTAAAATATCAAAATCAACCGCAGTTCGGTAGATCCTTCTCCTATTTGGCACCTAAACTCTGGAACAATCTTCCTAGCATTGTTCGGGAAGCAGACACACTCTGTCAGCTTAAATCTAGACTAAAAACGCATCTCTTTAACCTGGCATACACATAACACATTATCAATTTATATTCTCAAATCCGCTAAAGGATTGTTAGGCTGCATAAATTAGGTCAGCTGAAACCGGGAACACTTCCTATACCACCAGATGTACTCGTTACATCAGAAGAAGAATGGCATCTACGCTAATATTAGTCTCTCTGGTTATCCCGAGGTTTACCGTAGTCAGCCAGATCTGGGCCGTATCCAGGTGAGATCGAGGACTTGCGCCTTGACACGACCACAACGCAGCCCTGAAGTGTCAACAGAGATTGAGTCAACTAGATCATCCACTGTGAAGGCCTCATCGACACGACAGCCAGTGACACAGTTCCTCAACAAACCGTCCATACCAGCGTGATGAATACGATCCTCAACTGGATGGAACTGGAATAAATATTTTGACTGTTGCGATCCCATCGGACTTATGTAAGCTACCTGAATCGTAACAAAGCACTGTTCGCCAGAGAAGAACTGGCCCCCCGACTAAGCCTGGTTTCTCCCAAGGTTTTTTTTCTCCATTTTTAACACCTGTTTGCCACCTGATGTCACCTGTTGGAGTTTGGGTTCCTTGCCGCTGTCGCCTTTGGCTTGCTTAGTTGGGGACACTTGACATTTGATATTCAACAGTGTTTTTGATCTGCCTGCATTGACACCATTGTATGCGAACTGAACTGAGCTGGATGATGACATCAATGTTTACTCTAGTACTGAATTTACTTAAGATGGATACGGACACCATTTCCTTTAAGAGCTGCTGTGCAGCCAAAATTATATACCAGTTATCACTGTAAAGCTGCTTTGACACAATCTGCATTGTAAAAAGCACTATATAAATAAAGGTGACTTGACTATAATATAATATAATAAAAAGTGCCAAACATTTCTCAGGATGATATGTACTGCATACTAAAACTTTATCCACAAACCTTTCTCATGAAGGTACAAACATGCGTCCTCGTAAGAACAAACTTGCTGCACAGAACAATGGCCCCCAGTGTAATCCTCACACTTGTAGCATCGAAGAGACGAGCCTGCAGAGGAGAATCGCATTCCATAATGCTTAACGCCTGTTTCAAATAAAAAGCATTGAGGTCATGACCAAAGCCACACAAAAAAAAAAAAAAAAAAAAAAAAAAAAAACAACCCGACAATAAGTACCATATACATTTAACTTACCCAAGCTAAGAGGCACACAACAGACCAACAGAAAAAGTCCAAGAGAGCACTTCATCATGAGAAAACCTTCCCGACCTAAGAGACTGATAATGAATAACAATAAACTGAAATTAAACAGAACCAAAATGGATGGAAATTTTATTGTGTATGTATATACTTGTAAAAGCTATAGGAATACTTGAAAGCTGTAGGAAAAACATCAGCAGCAGCAGAATTATATTAAATATATCACTTACCCTGCTCGAAAGTATCACAAACGTCCAAGCTTGTGCGTTTCAGCAAACCAAAAGCATTCCTCGCGCCACCTCTTCCCTGCCCGAGCTCTTGCCCAACCTCACCCTTGCCCTACATGAATGATGTCATTGATGGAGTTTCTCATAGATGCCAAGACAGATTAAACGCACCCTAAAAATAAGATTATTTTTAACGGTCATTTTTGTTATTATACAGTCTGTGGTGTTCCCTAGAAAACTTGTAAAATGAGAAACAAAGTAGTCAGCCAGTTTTTCCTGCTATAAAAAAGCAAGCAAAATTCAATTGTTTAAAGCTCAGAAATTAGTTTGCATCTTAGAGCATCTCAAAAATCATTTGCACTTCACTTATCTTATCTTACACAGCCAGAAGAGGGTTATATTGACCTAAAATGGAGAACATTCAGAATTTGCCTTAGTATACAGAATCTTAAAACAAAAGATCTTCACACGATGTTTGGAACTTTAATTGAATCTAATTATCTGTACAGCATAAACACTGAGCATAAGAATTAAAACCCAATCCTTTTTGCTACGTTTCCCAACGCTGCAGCTGGTGGTGACAATAAGGCCTGTGTCACATTTCCCAGAGCCTTTCTGCAGTCATGGAAGCACTCAATTGAAATGTCATCTCAATGGTGCCCTTATTTTAGTCTGAATCTGAAAAGGCACAAAATACAACTGTGAATCTGTATCTGATGACAGCAGAACAATTGGGGTTGAGAAAATGGATTTGTTGGTATTTAAAACACAGTGAAGTGGCGCCGTTTGTGCGGCAGCCCACACAAGTACTCATGTTGTTGCTTTTTTTTCCTACGTTACCGAAGGGAACAGAAAAGTGTCAGAATGTTAATATCCAGGAGAAGGCGTGATGATTGGCTTTTTCTACAATGCTGGAATGGGACTGTGTTTAAAAGAGGCAAAATCTAGGCACAGATGAACAATGAAGCTGTGGTCAGACAAGCAACAAAGAGCGCTTGATCTTTGTTTGGGCTGTAGCGTTCAGTGCAGCATTTTAAATAATGTTTGTGTGTGTGTCTGGCTAATCCTGCTCACAAAAATAAATAGGAGACAATTTCGGGTACTGCTTTTAGTTTCAGATTTTTTTTTTATCCAGATGTATTTATCCTGTGAAGTTAATTACATTAAATATCAAATATCTTAAACATTTTTAGCCTGCAACAATTATCATCTTTTTAAAGGGGGCATGACATTGATTTTTATTTTATTTTAACATGTTCCCTAAGGTTCACTTATAATGTTAATACAGTTTATTTGCACAAAAAAGCAAATATATATGCAGAAAAATTATTTTCAAACCTCATTCTGACCCTCTGTCTGGAATGATCCATTTTTAAAGGGAAAATATCATGAAAATCTGACTTTTTCCGTGTTTTAGTGCTATAATCAGGTCCCTAGTGAATCTGCCAACCCAGAAAACGTGAAAAATGGCAACCCAGTAACTTTGTTTTGGTAAGCCTTTCTCTGCAAGCATGTGAAAAAACGTGCTGCTTAGATTTCACTTCCCTCTAGACATAGGAAGGGGATCTTATTATAATATAACCGCCCCTTAATCTGCACGTTTCCACCCACGGCGCCGCCATTTTGTTTTCACAAGCGAGGCAAAAAAAAAAAATCGAAGTATTTTTAAGTAATGTAATGTGTTTCTTCAGTTCAGGAAACTCCACTTTCCGTGTGCTTTCCTTAGCTTCTATTCACTCTATTACTTTATGCTAGCACAAACAGAAGTTGTGTTTGACAGAAATGTATCGGTGTTACTTATGACTCACCCACAAAACAACTTATACTACTAATGTGATGTCATTTTACGCTGGACTGCTTCACAAGTGAGGGTCAATTCAATGCTGGATTTGCACAAAAGATTAACATGATGGAGAATCAACTCCACAGCAACTACATAAATTTAACCACTAACCATTCAGAAACGTCTAGTTTCATTCTAAAAGTTGTGACTTCTTCCTAAGTCTCTCCATCAGTGTCTGACTCCGGTTTGAACAATGTAAGGCTGAACACCGTTACTGAAAATAGTAATTTTGGGTGCGTGAGATTCTCCACCTTTGTTGTTGTTGAGCAACCGAAGCGTAAGCTGTTAAAAGTCCCGCCCTCTTTTGGAAAGCGAGCTGGGAGCAGCAGCTCATTTGCATTTAAAGGGACACACACACAAAAATGGCGTGTTTTTGCTCACACACAAATAGGGACAAATTTGACTAGCTATAATAAATGATCTGTGGGGTATTTTGAGCTGAAACTTCACAGACACATTCTGGGGACACCAGAGACTTATATTACATCTTGCGAAAAGGGGCATAATAAGTCCCCTTTAAGGGGAGGCTCCTTTAAGGCATGTCAGTAAATGGCCGCTGTTATGATTGGCATCCTATAATTGCATAGGAACAGTATCAACACCCATTGTCTATTGCACACAAGTAAGTGTTTTGGAAACATTATTCATATAATTTTTACAGACAAAGCATTATGAAAACATTTACTTGTAATGCAGCTGCAGTAAGATCAGTTAGCTGCGTCATCTTTCAACAAAAGTTTCTTTGTGAACTCTATTGCTGTGCCTTGTTTACCTAACAAAATGCTTCGGATAAACATATAATCCTTCAACGCGAACCGGGACACCATTAAAAACTATCCACTTGTTTCCGATGCTTGGATCCTTCTGAAGACTGTACAAAGACACTAAAAAAATAAAAAAGAGCTGTTTAAACTGGACACATCAAAGAGAATATTCTTTCACTCTTCCAACTGTCCTGTTGTCAACAAAATCAAGCACGTGGAGTTTATCAGAAACTGAACATGCATCTGTATACTGTATCCAGACCAGTGTTGACAGCGTCAGTGGTTATATGAGTTGATTTTGACACAACACAATGCTCACATCCAGTGTAGGAAAATGTCAGCTGTTAAGTGACTGAATTCCAATGGGCGGGGCCTATGGTGTGATGATGTGTAACTATTCGTCGATGTCTTGCTCTGGAGGCAGTCATATGCAAATGTATTTGCCAGTGTGAGGTCATAGATCCCGAAATATCCAAACGAGCCATTTTTGGAGCTTGATTAAATAAATGCTTTGTTTATGAGGCGGATGTTTTAAGCTATGAAACTTGCAGGATGTTTTGGTACAAAGATCTCTTATATGTCAAAAGATCAAGGTAAATATGATTGTCATAACTCCTTTAAACCTAAAGTCATCTTACTGTATCTTTATCTATGAATAGTGAGACAATTAAGCAACCAGAGAAAAATGACCATGACAATAAAAATAACATAAAAAAAACCTTTATTAAACCATTATTTGTTGAATATAGATTCCATATGCTGTCATTTTAAGTGGGTTTCTATAATACATGTACACATTCTCTAGGCATACATTTCACATGTAATTCATATTCTTGAGTTTCCAGTGTTATATTTTCAGGAAGAAGGTGTGTATGATGTATAACAGAATGAGAATATAAAGCTACCATTCACTTATTCTGTTTGAAAATAAACTTGAAATCAGAAGTAACTTTGTTCCTTTAGGCCTTAGACCTAGTCTCTCCCACATAAAAACAGATCATCAATAATTTTTTGAAAAACATTTCATAATAATTCATAATACGGACAATGAACATTATTGTGATTACATGACAACTGTAAATCAAGAAGTACAAAATTATGAATCTAGACGTAACATTTACATTTGGTAGGCGTAGTATTTGATGAAAGGAAAATTAAAGCCTTAACGAAACAAAATCAGGCTTGACTTTGGCTCATTTTATCAGAATTCACCATTGAAGACGAGCAAACGTTTGCTTTGACAGCTACGGCGTATAACTCCCAACACAATATGACAAGATTCACTCGATGGCATACCTCACTGTGAGGTAACAGTCTAACATTCAAAAGCATTCACATACATGCATAAATGAAACAAAACGTTTTGATTTTTGGCAGCGCACTTATTAATCCTATACACAATCATATTGCTATTCCAAATGAGTTCAGATGTGGGTATGCTATGACATCAATTGCTCACAAATGCTGACAAAAAAGCAAATTACTTTGAAACTTAATAGTTTGAAATATTAAATGAGAATAATATTTTGCGTAGAGCACAGTTTTTAAAATGTACATTCATTAAAACAGAATAAAAAAATGGATTTATCTAAATGTTACCCCCAAAATACAAGCTTTCTGAGGCTTTAAACACATGCTAATTTTTCAGACGTGCAGAATGTAAATATTTCAAAATAAAGACAAGCTGTTTCAATGACTCTAGAAAATTTTATTAATGTAAAACACTGCAGCACATGGAAGGTGGTCCAGTCTTAATGGTGCATGTGGATAGTTAAAGGTTAATGTAACTTCAGAGAACACTGCATTTAACTGCTCCTTTTTGATCTTATACTATACAGTGAGAACAATCAATACTATTTGATATAGGTGCATTCATGGCATATTGTAATTACCGTAATTACGAACATTTCAACTTGTAAAGTGTTCACATCCTCGTAGAGTTCAATTACAACTCCTACTTGTACCATGTGACTGCTGTACCACCTGACCCAGCTCCATGTACAACGTCGCGTGTTGTCATCACGAAATTACGGTAATTTAGATATGGCGTGAATGCAGCATATTATACTGCATGTATTTGTTTGAGATTGATAGATGGCACTTTAACAGTTATATGAATTAAATTGACATGTTAACTCATGTTTATTTTTAACTACAACATTGCAAATATGACCATAAAAGCCTTAATTTAATAATTAATTAATAATAGATCTCTACTGGTCACTCATTTTTTGGACCTTGAGAAACTATATTTAAATATAGTTATGAATGAAAAATATGTAAATTTCTAGAACAAAATAAAAAGGGCAAATCCATAGGCATCTTATAAAACATGCTTGATCATATTGGAAACTCTTTAAGGACATACAATTTAAGTGTAAAATACATATTGCACAGGTATAATCGATGGAATTTAGTGGCAATTATGGCAAAATTAAAAGTCAGTGAAAAAATATATGCTGCTGACCATAAGACATGCACTGATAAATTACACGAATGCACATAATAACACAATCAAAAATACAAAAGATTTGTTCTTGTATGACACTGATTCAAAAAGAGCTATTCTTTCAGGTACTTAATGTCTAAAAATAATTCCAAAGGTAAATTGTTGTACAGTGTCGCCTACTAGTGGTGACGTCATGCACAAGCATTTGAATCGGATGAAAAGTATGGCTGATGAAGTCAGAGTGTGATCATATTTGGGGCTTTTACTACTTAAAATATTTTCTGTTCATCATTTAAATTTTCAGTAAACATTTGACTATTTAGGCCGCCTATATGCAGCATAAAAGTAAACATATGATATATGTGTTGCTTTGATGCAGCATCAGAGTAAAATCGAGTAAAACCGAAATAAAAATTTAATTATAATATAATTTGAACATGTCCCAGAAATCAAACACCAGCATGTGGTAAAAGAACAATTGCTAAGGAATTCAAACCTTGCATATTTAGGTTATATACTTTAAATCAGATTGGGTGTAAACTGCACATTACAGGTGCCCATTTGCATAAAGTATTATGGCACATCAACATGTTTTCAAACCATTTTTACAAGTAATCTTAAGCGTAATGGTTAACTTAAAGCAGGATTCCTCAAATCTGTCCTGCAGAGTTTAGCTTAAACCCTGATCAAACTCACCTACCTGTAATCTTCTAGCAACTCCGAAGACTTTGATTAGCTTGTTCAAGTGTGTTTAATTAGGGCTGGAACTAAACTCGACAGGGTAGTTGCCCTCCAGGACCAGATTTGAGGAACCCTGACTTAAAAGAGTATCTAAAATAAGATATAAAATGTTAGGAATATACTGCATGGCAAAATAGTGGCTATTTCCATTCCAATTACCGATAACCAGCATAAAGAACATGCTATAAAAATTAAGCATTTTTGTTAGATCATTTCCATACACACAAGTCTACATACAAATACAGAATGATTGCTCGAATTATATTGCAGACAGAATAATAAAACAGTTTTTCCAGAAAGTTTTTAGTTAAATCAGCTTTTGCAAGAAGGTAACATTTTCAGAGATTACAAAAGACTGAAAGGAGGCTTCACTCACCAATGCCTGATGAAATGGTGCTCAGTCGAACATTCACCTAACGGCAACAATCCTCACAACTAGAAAATAGTTTCTCTTTGGAACAAAAACACATAGCAACACATCACAACCATTTACATGAACATTTTAAAGTGTTTCATGTGCCTGCGACCTGCAAAGGCATTCATACCGACTCTTAGAGAAGATGCTGATCTAGGCCATTTTAGCAGCAGGGCCAGAGTCAAACTACTTGGCCAATCACATTATAGTCCCGATCAGCCCTTTTCCAATGAGATGGCTTTTTTGGAATCATATTGGCTGAGGAATTGGCTCTGATCAGTCAAATATCAGGATAATACTCTGCATTTATATCCATATTGTGCAACACAGACTTTTGTTCGGCGGTGGACATTCTGCTCAGCACCTCTGCTGAGAGCGAATAGCTGTTCCCAGATTTCTCTTCAAACCAGCTGTCCAATGCTCGCTTTCCATCAAAGCTACCAATAGGCGGTCCGTTAATGGCCAAGGTGAGCAGATCATTGATCTGATCCAGAGTCAGTCTGGAACGGCTATTTCGGCGCACTTTTTGCAATGAGCCTCTTCCTTTGTCGCAGCATGTCGTTGAAGTTGGCAAGACCCTGACAACCTGCAGGATGTGATTGAGAAGAGGAAAACGTTGCTTGTATCTGAAGATGTGGCTGACTACTTCTTTAAAACCATTCACACTACAATAATCAGCTTTCAGATCCCTCCATTCAACCACAAGGCTTCCTCTGGCATCTATTCTTTCTTGAGAGAGCTCACGTCCGGATGAAGGAATAGTCTCCAGGTGGTCAAAAATCACAAGGATTTCCTCCTCTCCATATGCACCAAGAACATCCCTGTTAAGTGGCCATGAGGCCAGGTCAAGAACCTGACAAGCCTGGACCACTGTGCGACTGCGTGGATCAAAACGTTGGGCAAGGATGCCTTGACTTCGCTGACAGATCTTCTCTCGAATGGACTGAAACTTTGACTCTGCAACCCGCAAGTTCTTGAGGTCCACTCCATTGAAACTCTCTCGAAAGTTGTCTTCAAACTCCTGTAGGTACTCCCCTGGGGAATCCACTAATTGACCAATCTCATGAATGGCATCCTCAATTTTTGCGTCCACCTGTGACGCCAACAGATAGTCCCCCTGAAAGATGAAAGCAAGTCGTGAAAAGACAGCAATGATGTCCAACAGAAAATAGATCAGCTTTACGGACTGATAGTCCAACAGGAACTGTAGGAGAGACAGAGCGATGGCAGCAGCATCACCTCTCTGGGTTTGGCTGCTTATGCTCTTCAAATGAGCAACCACCTCCAGATAGTCCTTAATTAGAGCATTGAGAACATTGGGCTCCCCTATGATCCAACGAACGGCCCTTATATCCCCAAGAAATTCGGCTTCCTCAGAGAGAGTTGGTGCTGTTGACCTCAGCTCAGCCATCATACGTGGAGAATACCGGTAGAAACTGAGCAGTTGCTTCAAATTGTTCTCCAAATCCTCCAAGCAAGACAATTCCTTACCACTGATGGCATCCAGAACCTCTAAATGGGGACGATGGATCATCACAGGAAGACACAACACCCAAGGGATTGTCTTTCGAATGGCTATGTAAAGATTTGCCCTCAGACTAGAGGAAATGTTTGAGCCATCTATTCCCAAGCCAACAACTAGCATGTCCTGGAGTCTTAGCCCGAGGACACCAAAGGCACGATCCACAGCCTGAAGGTAGCCTTCCACGTTGCCTCCGCAAAGCCTTTGCAGGGAGAGGAACTCGGTGACAGGAAGCCCATCAGTGGTGGTGAACTGGACATAAACGGCAACAGTGTCAGCCAGGAGATCATCATTCTGTCCATCCATGATGATGCTTAGAAAGGGCGAAAGGCGAATCTTCTCAGCCAGATCCTCTTTGAATGTTCGAGCGATGTGTTGGATTAGAATCTGACAGTCATTTTCGTTCATGTACTGATCCACCACTTTGAGGTCGCACTTCTTGAGGAGCTCTGCCAAGGGTCGCAGATCGGAAAATGGCCGCCCTTCCAAAGCCAGATGGTAAGCAGCGTTGAAGAGTGTCATCATATTACGACACATCTCCTCAGTCTTCTCTGGGTGCATGCGAAGTTTGTAAAGCTGCAAACACTTCTTGTGCAGATTACTCTGGCTGTGCAGTTTAATGGTGTGGATCTTGAATTGCTTGGAGCCGATGATAAAAGCAGAAGTACGGGAGGACTGGACGGTATATTGTCGGCACACGTGGCACCACATCTCATTCAGTGTGGGTGAATAACGGAGAAACCAGAATTTCTTCAGCCACTCCTGTTTGAAGCGGCGAATCCGACGACCTGAGCCCACCGAGAGTTTTGAAGACTCATCCGCAGCCACCATGAGGTCAGCAGAAATGGATTCATCAGCAGAATCAACATCCTGGTCATCCTCTTCAAGCGCAGCTGGGATGGGCGTCATAGCATCTACAAAAGATGAGCAAACAGTGCATGACATTAAACTGAACACAAAAATAACACAGAATTAAAAACAAGAAACAATTCTTCACTGGTTAGATTCGGCGTGAATTATGGTTTCAGAGTTTCCATACCTATTATAAGCACAACTTCTCAATACAGTTCACATTTATCTCAAGTTCTACATCAATTTTTAAATATGATTAAATTAAAACATTTTTGTTTCTGAAAAACAACAAACCAAACAAGCAAAGAACTTAACTTTAGTGGCAGGTTTCAAAAAGAAAACACTCATTAATCATTTTAATAAAACTTTTAATTAAGAGTGCACTTCCATTTGAAACATTTCAACAAATACGGCATTCACACAATCAATGGCAAAAAACAACAAAAGAACGCAAACTTTAGTTGATGGATTAGGAGACAAAATGTATCTATATAACCATGTATTTTAAAAACATCAATGTTAAAATCTATTGCAGAAAGGCTCTCATCCATGGTAGCGTTTGATCCCAGGTGCAAACCTACCTCTGAGGTCCTCACTAGGAAGGGGCTCAGATGGTGGTACAGGTTTAATTTCAGCATGCCCCTGTCCTCTGAGACGGAGGAGTTCAGCCTCCAGCTCACGTATTCGTCGTTTTAGCCTCACACAGTTTGGGCAGAAAGATGTCGATGGTCCTTCACCGGTCAGGGTTGCATCTTCTTCCGTGTCTTCCATTTTAATACATTTGGCATCAAAGCCACTCTCGTGGTGCTCCATGGAAGCCAATCCAGAGGCAAAGACTGACACTTTACACTCACCGTCAGGCTGGCTGAAAACCTGGCAGACATTTGTTCTTGCTCTTGGAAAAGACAAGGTGCTGTTCAGGGGGTTGTTCTGACTTTGATTAGCCTCCAGAGATGCTTCCAGGACATCTTTGAAAATGAGGTCAATCTTCTTTTTCTTGGCCTGGGGCTGGTTTTCTGCCTCATCACTTCCATGCTTACTTAGGGTCCTTCTACCGTGCATTGCAGATCTTAACACTGGACCTTTGGGCTCATCGTGCTCTTCTAATTTCACTCCTGAAATACAATACCGCAATGGTTAATAAGGTAAATGAACACTATCAGCATATAAAAAACTGTGATAAAATATAAATCTTGGAAAAAAAGTACTGTATGATGGCTAAAGCAGGATGAGTAAAAAGATTGTGTGTATAAAATATAATCCCATTTCACTTACCTGTTAAACCATTGCAGGCCTTGAACATCTCGTCTGGGTACTTTTTTGTTGATCAAAAATGTTCAATATGAAATAAGTTATATTTTGGTCTGTTTCTCACACAAATCTATCAGAAGACTGGAAATATAGCGCACAAATTATATGGACCACATTTGCGATACTTTTATGATACCTTTGGATCCCTTTTGAATCTTGAAACCTCCAGCCCACATTAACCGTTAGTGAAAAATAAAGCACGACCAATAGAATTCTTTCTCCTTTTTGTATTTCAGGGAAGAATGTCATAAAGAAACAACATAGGAATGAGTATGTAGTGCTAATTTTTGTCCGAACAACTGTTTAACTAATTTTTAATAAACTGCTTATTACTAGCAGAATATGACATGGGTATTCTTCTCGGAACTGTGTTTTGAAATGTACATATTTATGGCAACGCCGTTCATAACGCCAAACTGGAACCATGTAGCTTTTGACAACAAAATACTTAAATTGCCATTTATATTCTCTTGCAAACAAGGAGGAATGAAATTGAATCTTGTTGTGAGCTTTCAGTCTTGTTGTCTAGTTCAACAATATTCAACCTATTCCAGTAAACCAAAATGTCTTCCCATAAAATGTGTTTTATACTGAAAGAACCAAGTATTTTTAATATAGATGATTTTATTTTGATAAAATGGTTGTAGTTCAATGTAATCTTTCAAGAGTCGCCAAACCTGCATTCAGCTCTGCAGTGTGTTAGCAGCCTCTTACAATGTGTTCGGAGATTCCTTAACTTCTGACCTATTTCAAAATCCTTCAATATACCTTATTTTTTTCTCAAGCACAGGCAAGAGGTGTCTCACCTGTGTCTAGATTGCGATCAATGCTGTCCCGAGACACACTCTGCAGTCGCCTCATGTACTCGCTGCTGTACCACACACAAAGTTTCTCGCCCACCTTCAGTCTCTGACACACTCGGAAGTAGATTTGATCGCCATGTTGAAATGCACTCAGGTTCTTTTCACTCTCATCTGAAGAAATCCTAATAAACCTGAGAGGAATAAACAAAATTGCACTGAAAACAACCACTGTATATTAATGATTTTATGATTCACAATTCTAATCTTAAACTTTTTAAGTATGCAGATTTGGCTTTGGTAGTGCTTTTTTTTCTAAAAAGCTGATATAAATGAGTCGGTTGAATATATGAAATATGTTGAGGAACTCCTGGGCTGGTGTAATAATAGTGCATTGATATTAAATATAAATAAAACCAAGGAATTAGTTATTAGTCGCACTAGGCAAGACGTTGAAGTTGTGCCTGTAATGATAGAGAGTCACCTGGTTGAGATTGTTGATAATTTTAAATATCTTGGCACATATATAGACAGTGAACTGAGTTTTGTGGATAACACTAATAATATTTTGAAAAAAATGTATGCAACGTCTATCCCTAATACGGAGGTATTAGGTATCCCTCATGGTATGGGCATCTTAACTGTAAGCAGAAAAATAATCTGGCAAGACTTACTAATATAGCTAGTAAAATCATTGGCAGACCACAGAGTAAGTTGGGTGAGGTTTACACCTCAAGATGTGTTGGGAAAGCGAGGTGTATATTAAAAGACCCAACTCATCCTCTGCGTGATCAGTTTGTTTTATTGCCCTCTGGGAGACGATTTTTAATGCCTAGAGCAAAGACTAATATTTATAAAAGGTCTTTTGTACCTCCTGCGATAGGATTTATTAATCAAAAAGCTATGTGATTCAGTATGATGGTTTTTATGTGTTCTGTAGTATGTGTCTGTATGTGTATTTGGTTTTCACTGGTGTGGTCAAAGACAAATTTCAACCATGGTTGACAATAAAGATGTATTATATTGTATTGTATTGTATATAAATATAACCAAAGTGTTTTGAACACTTGGTTACTACAATAGCACAATTTTCTTAGAAACTGAAAAGAAAAGAGGAATTAAAGTGGCATGGTATTACCTCATCCAGTTAGCTGTAGTTTCATCACTCCCATCAATGAATGTATATTTGTTGTCCTTATCAACAATCTGTAATAAATACATCTGGCATTAAAACACATCTATCACATCTAACATCTATGCTAATTGGTGATTAAACATACAACATAACCTACCATCCAAGAGTATGGCCCTGAAGGTTTATCTGAGGTCATTATTTGGCCTTGATAAGGACCAAACAGCGCCCCCTTTGGTATATTTTCATCCATGCAGCAGACATCCACCTTATCACCATCTCTGCGGACCTCAATGCCTGAGGGTACAGTGAGAGCTGCCCGATTGGGCACCCCTGATGCCACAGGAGTGTCTGGCACAAAGACAGGTGGCCCATGGGTAGGGCACTCCTCCAAGAAATACTTCTTGCACTCTTCACAGACTGTATAATGAGCAATGAATAAAAAAAGCATAATTATATGTATGTATGCATGTTATTTAAATTATATTATATAAACCTAATCTGATATTAAAATTTCCAAAGACCTACATAATACTTCTATTTAAAGGGTTAGTTCACCCAAAAATGAAAATTCTGTCATTAATTACTCACCCTCATGTCGTTCCACACCCGTAAGACCTTCGTTCATCTTCAGAACACAAATTAAGATATTTTTTATAAAATCTGATGGCTCAGTGAGGGGAGCAAGACATTGACAGCAAGGCAATTAACACTTTCGGAATCCCAGAAAGCTACTAAAGACATACAGTTTCTCACAGAAGTGAGTACACCCCTCACATTTTTGTAAATATTTTATATCTTTTCATGTGACAACACTAAAGAAATGACACTTTGCTACAATGTAAAGTAGTGAGTGTACAGCTTGTATAACGGTGTAATTTTGCTGTCCCCTCAAAATAACTCAACACACAGCCATTAATGTCTAAACCGCTGGCCACAAAAGTGAGTACACCCCTAAGTGAAAATGTCCAAATTGGGCCCAGTTAGCCATTTTCTCTCTCCGGTGTCATGTGACTCGTTAGTGTTACAAGGTCTCAGGTGTGAATGGGGAGCAGGTGTGTTAAATTTGGTGTTATCGCTCTCACTCTCTCTGGAAATTTACACTGTTATACAAGCTGTACACTCACTACTTTACTTTACATTGTAGAAAAGTGTCATTTCTTCAGTGCTGTCACGTGAAATATTAATTATTAATTAATAAAATATTTACAAAAATGTGAGGGGTGTACTCACTTCTGTGAGATACTGTATTTAAAACAGTTCATGTGACTACAGTGGTTCAACCTAAATGTTATGAAGCGACGAGAATACTTTTTGTGCGCCAAAAAAACAACTTTATTCAACAATATCTAGTGATGGGTGATTTCAAAACACTGCTTCATGAAGCTCCGAAGCTTTACGAACCTTTTGTTCTGAATCAGTGGTTCGGAGCGTGTATCAAACTGCCAAAGTCACGTGATTTCAGTAAACGAGGCTTTGTTACATCATAAGTATTTTGAAATTTCAATGGTTCACCACTGGGGGGCATAACTTTGGCAGTTTGATACGCGCTCCGAACCTCTGTTGTTACCACCAAGTCGTTATTTTGTTTTTTTTTTGGCACAAAAAGTATTCTCGTCGCTTCATAACATTAAGGTTGAACCACTTTAGTCACATGAACTGTTTTAAATATGTCTTTAGTAGCTTTCTGGGCACTGAAAGTGTTAATTGTCTTGCTGTCAATGGAGACCTCACGGAGCCATTGTATTTTATTAAAAATATCTTAATTTGTGTTCCGGAGATGAACGAAGGTCTTACGGGTGTGGAACAACATCAGGGTGATTAATAAATTACAGAATTTTCATTTTTCTGTGAACTGAGTAAATTATACTTACACCAAAAACTGGTACAGTGCTCATGGTCAACTTTTAGTTTTTTGTTTGGCTCTTCAGTTGACTTCTTATTTGAGGCACTAGGGTAAATAGGTTAAAAAAAAAACAACAACTGCTCATTACTAATTATTTTCTACTTTTATGCACAGTAATTGCTTTTTAAATGTTTTCTGTTGTTCACACTTTGTAAGTGTACTGACCTGGTGCTGCATTCTGCCTCAGTCTCCATGGGAGAATGGTCTGGAACAGCACAGGAATCTGCCATCTGGGCAGGAAAAAGAGACTCCTGTGTGCCCCGTTTCACTTCGACATATTCTTCCGTTCTGAAATTCATCAGTTAAACTTTTTACTCACATTTTATAATGTGAAAATATAATTTGTTATTAAAAATGTATAAAATTATGTATTTTAACCAGTGATCTAAAACTTTGCCTATTGTATATATTTATATATATTTAACCTAAAATCCTGATACTGTGGGGGTAAAAGACAAGTTTATGCCCATGTTATTTATCAACTACCCAATTACAGTGGGGCACCGTGACGTCATGCTGGCTTTACCTTGTCATCTCATTTGCATTTGTTGGTTATACATGTTAATTTTAAGTTGCTTTCATGAAACATAAATAACGCGACAACCACACAGAACGCTCAGTAAACTCGGAAAGTGACCGCAAGAAACCCTCACTCCGTTCTGCTGACGTTTCCGATCCAGAATCTACTTCCAAAATATTTCAGTCACAGAGCAGCGCTCTGATTGGCCAAGCCGGCCATCACTCATAAACTACAAGAGCTGTGAGAGAGACGAGTGCAGGAAAACAAATAGCACAACAATACTCTCTTAAAAGACAAAACTGCTGCAAAGTTGTGTTCGTCTAAACATTGTGAGGTAAACATTGCACATACGAGCAAGCGCGGGTGATGACAACGACGGTACGCAATGCTTCTGCACGCTCTGTGTCCGTTTAGCGTCTGCAAGGCAACTGGCAATTTGCCTAACGCTTTCGGAAGCCATTTTCATTGGCCACATTGGCTAGTGAGTGTAACTCACCGTCTATGTAATATACGCAGTGCGTCGCGGGGTCTTTGGTGGTCTTCTTCAGCCGTGGCGCGTCTCGTCTTTGGCCGCTCCGAGATACGCGGCGGTGACGCAACAGCACGGGGGGATTTCACTAGTCCCGGGCGATGCAAAGTTTATCATCTCCAAATGTTTGTACCACAGTCAGCTGCTTCTCTCTGCTATGACCACCATCTTTTTATTACAGGAAATGACATGGAAAACGGAAGAAAGCGGCGTTTGTGCAGACCGGGCACAAAATTTCAGGAAAGGGAAAGTTAGAGTGTGTACGTTAAGTTGTGAGGCTGCGGTTCGCGCGTTTCATGTGCGTTCGTTTTCGAAACGC
Source organism: Elopichthys bambusa (assembly GCA_037101425.1). Taxonomy (NCBI): domain Eukaryota; kingdom Metazoa; phylum Chordata; class Actinopteri; order Cypriniformes; family Xenocyprididae; genus Elopichthys; species Elopichthys bambusa. The sequence goes on from CM074455.1 coordinate 5,409,915, forward strand.
GCCTAACGAAACATTACGCAGCGGTTTACGCGCCAAGTTTTCTTTCTTTCTTTTCTTTTTTTTTCTATTTTTTTTTAATAAATAATGTTTCCCTTATCATTTTAATTATTCATCTCACATGTTCACATCTCTACAGTTCATTCCGTTTAACTTGTTATACTTTCAGCCTTCGGTGTACATTTTTTTTTTTCTGATTAAAATCTGAAAAGCTCCCATTGACTGAATCCGTAATTACGAGTATTTTGCTCGGAACTGTTTTGAACTACTTTGAAATTTCAGTTTCTATGGAAACGCCGTTCATAAAGCCAAACTGGAACCGTGTAGCTTTTGGCGACAAAATACTTAATCACCATTTATATTCTCTTGCAAAAAATGAGGAATGAAATATCACTATGCACGCCGCTTTAAAATGACAAAAAGAAATGGTTGCAATAGGAGTAACTACCTTCATTTTACTACTGAAATTGCTGCTATTTTGGTAGATTTAATGATGTCACAACAATCAAGTGGAAGAAGCTGGAGTAATTTTCATACAATTCTGAATTTCCATTAGTTTAGTGTAGTATTTAATTCACCATGAATTACTTCAGGAATATCCTACAGGTCTGTAGAACAGGACATATGTTTTTAATTTAGAAGTAAATGTCTTTAGTTACAACAAAAGCTGCTGTTTTAAAATAAAGTTGCTTTATACAACTTGAGGACATCCTTGTGGTAGTTGTAGTTCTTAAAAGCACAGCCTGAGGCTTTGGAGGTCATTATTCACCTGCACTTGAGCTCAACTTCCACACTAACAATTTAAATCTCTTTTCTGCCCCTTAAATGTCATTAGGCCAATGCTCCGTCCGAAATCCAATACTTCCCTACTATATAGTAAGCGAAAAACAGTAAGCTAAAAGAGTAGCATGTATGTATTTGAAAAACAGTAGGTCCCCAGATTACCTACTTCCAGTGTGGTGAGAAATCGAGTCTTCCCAGGAATTCCCAGATTCCTCGAGGGACTCGATTTCTCACCACACCGGTGAGATTCTGAAGTGCACATTCAATGGACACTTTACTATCCCAGGAGGCCACGGGAGGGGATTTATGAATGACAGTGAAGCGACGCAACTGATGCTGGTAGGTCACATGATGGTAACAACATGGCAGATGCAGTACATCTGAATTTCATACTACCCATATTCATACTATATAGAAAATACTGTTTTGTTAACGGTTGCGAAGTAAATTGCAGTACCTACTTGGGCAGTATGCGATTTCGGGCGCAGTGTAAATTTAATTCAAGACAAATGGGAGGCAAATATTCTTTGTCAATTTATTAACAAAATGATAAAATAAATAAATACAAATTGATCAAATGCTCCTAATATCAATTTCTTCCCATGTTCCCTACAGTATTTTCAAAACACTGCATACAAAGGACTCATCACAGGCTCAATACAGGAGAGGTAAAAACCAACTGACTCACTCACAATGTCAGGCGAACAAACGAGGAGGAAAAAAGACCAGAGAGAGAGAGAGCTCTGTAACAGAAAAAAGTCAAAAAATAAACACACTCCTTTTTAAAATCATTATGAAAAAATACAAACAATTTTACAAATATTCATATTGTGTAATAAACCATTTACACTTAGTTCAGCACACCAGGTGAACTTTTTTCATTTTTTTTTTAAATAACTCATGTCGCTACAATGTATCCTGTTTTGTGTTTCATCAAGTGGAAGATTTTTTTTTTGATTTTTTTAAATTTTTTTTTAGATTTTTTCTTTTTTTGCACGCGTAAACAAAAATGTTTTCCAATTTGACAGTTGACTGTAGATGAGGTAACGCTCACACACACACACACACCTGCTCAAACACACACTCGCTCACACACAGTGCACAACATCAGGGAAGTCACGACAATAGAAATGAAATGCATCAACAGTACAAGAAGGCCACAATCATGACTGAGTATGAAAAATGAACAAAAACTACATTGAAACTACAATGACTTCTTCGTCACTGTGGAATTATAACGCACCATAAAGAATATGGATGATCTACAAACTATTAAGATTAAGGTGACAGGATGAACAGCTGAAATGGGTCTGAAAATGTTTGGATTTTATGCATAAAATGTACACCGCAACCTTTCGCCTTTTAAAAGTTCTAAAACCAAAAGTGCAAAGCCACAGACAACTCAGAAAGCTGGCGGAAAGCGTTTCCCACAGGTCAGAGCCACAAGCTAGAGCAGAAATCAACTGTGATGGAAAAAAAACTTTCAATGATATGTATCTCGAATGCATATAAAAAGGCTTCCTAATAGCAAAATGCATGTTTGCAGTCTCTTTGGGTATACAGAACTTGAATGCTTTGAATGCGTGGCTTTCATAAGTTCCCTCCCCTTCTTTCTTAATACCCCCACCCACAATAGATTACATGCACTCTGCAAGATAAGCCATGTAAGATCATAAATATCTTCTTACAACCATTGGACCCCCCCAAACCCGCCCACCCAGCACCCCAAGATAACAATAACATTCAGCATGTTGTGCTAGCAAAGGCAGACTTGAATGAAAGTAACGGTCCATGAGATTCATACACAGCTGAAACGCCACATTTCCAAAGAGCCCAGAATTGTGGACAGCAAATAATTCCCATCTGTAACTGTACATGAATTAACTATTTTCTACAGATGCCATTGTGAAAAATGTATATTGTTCATAATTTAAACAACACAAAAAAAAATGCATGTGTATTTAAGAGATGTACATATGTATACTGTTTCGTTTTGGCATCATCTTTGCCAGACATGTAAAAAGGAAAGTGACACAAAGTTCACATAAAAATCTTTACAAAATAAACTCAAAACTAAATGCATATTAAAAAAGTCTGACAAAACTCATATAAAAAATTTGCATAAGAAGGCATGCTTTTTGTTGAACTGATTGGACAGGTGGTGTTCTGGGCGTTTGAGTCTATCCAATCAGATTGCAGGTTTTCTTTGATCCGTTCAGCCTTGCTAATAGTCAAGGCTGAAATCTAAATACCTGATTCAGGTACAAGTCCAGTATTCTAAGTGACTGAAGGAATAAGAAAGGGTGCACGTCGTTTTAAGAGCAGAGTGTTATGTATGACATTAAGTAGTAGTCACTGGTCTAAACAGTCCTGTTTTGTGATCCGACAAAAGAAAATAATAAAAAAAAAAAAAATCTCCTGAATTTTACACTAAAAGAGAACTTAAAATGAGCAGACAATTAAAGTATTTTGGAAAACAAAACCAAGTAATACTTAGGACATTCCTATAAAAAGTGCATTAAGACAGGAAACCATGACTTCCTAAACTTCCAGAACTTCTTTTCCAATGAATGTCAATCCACACACTTAATATTTTGGTGGCACAGAGTGCTCCGATTAACCAATGAATTATTTTGAAACACATTATAAAGGAACAACTCTTATTTTACAGACCAATTTTGTGCATCACTAAGATATACTTTTGTTCAGAGTGTTTAAAAACTCAAGGCAACTCCTTAAAATATCGCCTACACTAGAGGGGCTCTTTAACTTCACAGCAGATAACTAGGTTTAGTAAACAGACAGACAGACAGACAGGACCAGACCAACACAAGCACATCACCACAACCAGTTCACTTTAACCAATCAAATTACAACAAATGTGCTTCTAATAGAGGTTAAATGAGTGGTGTTTTGCAGAGAAAGGGAAATATGACCAGTTTCATTCAATATTTTTAAGGGAAAGACATGTACGTGAGCTAGGAGATTAAATTCTGTATGTAAAAGGTTGAAGGCACTCTGGGCACCTGTACAGGAAGGAGTAAAAGTAGTTTTCTTTAAATATTCTCTAGACTGACAATGGTGACTTCTGGAAGGCCTTAAATATTCATGTCGGTATGCCACAATAATGGTTGCCATGATATGAATGTTTATCCATCATTACCCAATCCTGGCTCAAAGGGTAAGAGGGCATTATGGGAATGTATTAAGGATAAGTATGTGAATTTTCACAGTAGATTGTGAGAAATTGCAGCACATTGTCGATATAACCAAGACCCCATCCACTAAGAATCACAAATGGGGTTTTAAAGCCATGAAATCCTGACTACACAAGACAAATCCATCAAAAAAAAAAAAAAAAAGAAAGAAAAAAAAAAGACAACAGTAAACGTCATCCCAAGCTCAGAATCCATATTGTTATCTCTCATGGTTAAACAGTCAGAATTTTCAATGCGTCATCCTTTTGAAATCCCAAATAAACAAGCACTATTGTATACATGGTGAAAATTAGCACTTACAAAAGTGTCTTAAACAGATACGTGGAATTTGATATGCTTAAATTGTTCAATCCTAGCCTGAGTGGCTTTCATCACAAAGGTATAAACGATATGCTGTTTTGGAATGGCCTGACATAAACATAAAAAAGGTGCCAGCCGTGCATCACTGTTTAAGACTTAACAGATATTACGCAACACAAAAGAATAGCCAGCAAAAACCAGAAGACTGTCCTAAACAGTGCTTCCCACTTTGTACGTCAGTAACTGACCATTGTTTTCCTTCTTACAGGATGTTATGTTGGCAAACATTGTAAAAACCAAAAAGATTTAAGCGCTTTTGAAAATTTTGCTCAGAAAGTCTCTTAAGAGGTTCTTAGTGCGTTTGCTTTAGTTATCTGCAATAAAGCTTGTGCTTTAATTAAGGGTTTTCTGTCATTTTCTTATTACTCAGTTTGGCTCATACATCAAACCCTCAAGTTTAAGACAGCAAATTGTGACTTAGTCATTATTGTTTTTCCAAGAAAAAAAAAAAAGATTTTGGAAAAATGGGGACGGGACTAGTCCATTATATTCTACACTAAACACACAGTAGGAGGATATTTCCATTATTTTGGATTAAAAAAAACAAAACAAAAAAACTAAAGCATTTGGCAGTTCAGAATTCAAACAAAAACAGACACTCATTATGCAACGTGCATCTCTGAGATTGAGAAAGCTGCTTGCATAATTCATGCCATTTTTAAACACCTTTGATAACAAACAACTGTTTCATGGAACAGAAAAGCACTTATTTTCAATGAAGACTAGGAAGACCTGAATATATTTTCTTTAAAAAAAATAAAAATAAAAAAAAAAATCCACAAACAGCATCGAGTACACACACACACACACACACACACACACACACACACACAGACTTTAGAGCAAGACTCATTCAATACACAGAACCACCATCACTTTTTAGACTAATCTACCACGCATGATTTGTTGCAGTTATCGAGATGTGACTTCTGGCGTAGCTTTCTCTTCCAGCCCTTTGTCAAAGATCTTGAGAGGCTTTGCAGAGCACTCTACCGCTAATTAGCCTGAGATGACTTTAAAATGGGACACTTTACTGCTAATTGGGAAATGCAGACAAGATGTAGGGTGGAGATTAGAAATTAGAAGGGTTGCTATAGGCAGTCCTTGCCGAGTCCTGATTTAGCCTAACCTACGCCAGCAACAGGATTCTAAGCCACTGCCTTGCCACTGGCGAATACTGATGAGTTTCTTTTTTTTTTATTTTTTTTTTAAATCATGTTTGGAAAGAGAAGCTTTTGGTTTTGCCAGTCCACTCAGGCCTGGCTGGAGGTGCACAGGGTGTGGGCATATTCATGCAGTCTTTGGACATGTCTGCCCTGCCTTTCTCCTCCCGGAGAGAAGACAACTAAGACAACCTATGAAACAAACCCCATGTTGGAGGCACACACTGGTCTGATCTGATAAATCATCATCTTTATCACCGTCATCATTATTATTATTAATATTATTAAACTACTATTTTTTTTTATAATCTAATAATTGGCATGACACTCTTTCATAAGTCACCCTTTTCTCCCACAAGTTTGGGCTCTCTTGGTCTACAAGAACCAAGACTAGTTCGCCTTGGATGTAGAAGTACTGTTGACACAGTTTTACCATATGCATTAAAAAAAGAAAAAGAAAAGAAAGAAAATAAAAAACGACAACATTTATTTGGATATAGATAATATATATATATATATATGTGTGTATATATATATATATATATATATATATATATATATATATATATATATATATATATATATATATACACACACAAACGTATAGATTGGCAACTTTGTGCACCAGTCCAAGGTGCAATAGGAAATGTGTTTAAATGTTTTGGTGATGTGTGTTTAGGGTGAGGCTGAAAACTATTTGGGGTTGTCCACGCTGCTTAGAGGGGCTGGCAAAGCCTGTTGAGAAGGTTCTGAGGTTTTGCCGTTGTTGGTGTTCACAGCATGACTTCCATCTTCCTGCAACTCCACTTCCATCTTCCCAGCATCCTCTGCACAACTACTGTCATTGGGAGGGATGTTCTCAGAGTCCGCTGAGTCTGCGGCATCGATAGTACCCTCCTCTTCTTCCGGGTTCAAGCCGGTACAATCACAGTCCGTTTCTCCATTAGTCTTTACGTCCCTGACCTGAGGCAATTCCGCAGCCTCCACCGTTTTTGCTGTATCCATCATATCATCACCAACTGTGGTTTTGGGCACTTCCGGGACACTAATTCCCGATTCACCTGACGCAGCTTCAGGTGTGACTGCGGTCGCTGGCTCTGCCATTTCACCCACTTCTGGCTCTGCTTTTACTTCAGGGACTGCTACGGCAACTGGTACTTGCACACTAGGCTCTGTGGGACTCTCCTGCACACACACTTGCGTAGCATCCTTTGAGTCTTTGATGCTCCCTGATTCTGTGCAGTCCTGTTTGGAATCCTGTAGGGTGTCAGTCTCCATGGGCTGAGTCAAGTTAAAGCTCTGGATTAGGCGGACCAGATGTTTCACCTTATCCAGAGAGGCCTGCATCTCCTTTTGACGTGCAAGTATGCTGTTCTTGGTCTCCATGCATTTCTGTTGAAAAACAGGAATACAGCATTACATAACGCACACAACATATAAGAAAATTACATTAACATTAGCAATACAACTAACAATCATTAAAAAAAAAAAAAAATCTTAAAAAGAACTACGGTGTAGTGTGTGACAAGCCAGAAAATAGAGCTGAATATTTGCCTTAAAATTGGTTTTCTGTGGCAAGCATCTCTTAGACATAGTACAGCGGTATAATTAATCTTGAATCTGGAAAAACTCCAGTTAAAGAGGAAAATAAATAAATAACTCACTGTTATAGAGTTGCTGAGCTGCTTCACTCTCTGTTCTAGTTGCTCTCGCTCCAGCTTTAGTTCGGCACTCCATTTCATTAACTTCTGCTTCTCTTCTTCTTTCGCTGTTGGACAGGGACAAAACACCCATCAATTTAATGGGCTCCAACACCGATTTATATATTTGACAGATACTTTTATCCAAAATGGTTAGAAATATACTTGGCCCTGTTTAACCCTGGTATTAAGATGCGTTTTGGTCGAATGGATCACAAGTGGACAATGCTAAATACAGGTGTAAACGGGGTCTAAAATGTTTTGAACTTGTCCACTTTTGACCACTTCCAGAGGTAGTCAAAAACGCATTCAACCGGATTGCTTTCACAGTGTAGATGCTCATGTGGTCAAATGTTTTCGAACAGCCAAAAAGACCACCTACTCTCTGCCTACTGACCTAATGTGTAAACATTATGGTAAGCACACTAACCAGACGGGTTTTAAACTTTGTTGGCTAAAGACCCAAGTTTGGTTTGAAGATGAAAAACTTGCCAAGCGCAATGTTTTCTCATCATTCCAGATTTCTAACACGCACTCACCACGTTTGGGGTGGTCTTGAGGCTATCAGAGCAGAAATGAAAGCTGCTGCTCTCTGATGTTGTCCATTAGTTCGAAAGGTCTGAAAAAATACATTTACCTGCCCATAGACCTTCCCCTTGAAGAAATCAGGACAGAAGTTGTTGAAAGTGGACAAAAGAGATGGATTAAAATACCAGGTGTAAGCGTGTCTCGTCTACTTGTGATCTGATTGACCAGAATGCATCTTAATACCAGGTGTAAACAGGGCCTTAGATGTGGCCACTTAAAATGTTAAATAGGGGTACAAATTTCTACACTCAAAAATCAAAATATCAATACCTTCTTTGTACGCAATGTAGGAATGGACAATTGCCAGGGTTCCTGGCCATGGAATGGCCTCTTCCTTCTTCAGAATCTGTAAAAGAAATTCTCTCAATAACAGACCAGTGCTGTGCACACTTGACCTCTGGAAAGCCATGAGAGAAACTGAGATCAATTGTATATGGCAACAGTGATGAACAACAGAACTTCAATGGGAGTGTTGGATGCTGTCTTACACTTACATGATGAGTGGAAAAAAAAGGCACAATCAATAACGAACCATGTGAGAGCTTACAAAGGACGAAACAGCCTTAATGCCTGAAGAAACTCAATTTGTGTAAGGGGGGAAATGTACACTTCATTTTGGTAGGGAAAGGGGAGTTTGATCTCTCAGTCGATCTCCCATTTCTAATTATACAACAATGTATGTGCTTTAAAGGACTGAATTCCAGTTAAAAGAAGACATCACTGACTAGCCTGGGAGAGGAGAGGGCAAGGGCTCATTGTGCTGCTATTATTTACCTGGTCTTGACATTTAGGACAGATCCACATGCCTTTGGGAATGTTTTTGAGGGGTGGGTCCAAGCAGTCGAGGTGGTAGACGCGCGAACATGTGTCACACATGAGCAACTGTCCACTGCGTCTGCACACAGTGCAGAAATCCTCATGGATGTCTCCCTGTCGGGAAGAACGGCAGGTGTCAGTACCACCGCCCCCTTCTGGTCTGGACCAATCAGATGATAGCGGGAAGGGTGGGGAGGAGAGGAACTGACTGCTGTTTGGATTTATTTGTCTAGTGGCTCACAGTTGACTGGATTGTTCACTTAGTTAGGGGACTGGATATTTAGCTAGTATTGTATTATTATTATTGGGACCTATATTAATCACTATTAAAATATCATGTAATTATCAGTATTGGGTATTTTGGCTTTTAAAAATTCTATACTATATTTAATTACTTCAGGCCTGATATTTGTATGGAAAGTAGAGAAAGACTGTTCACTTTGTAAGACTGCTGGCTCCATTTCAACAAATACAACAAATAAACACATGAATGACAGTGCTAGTAGGTCAGTCTTTCTCTTTCCAGGGTGAATGCAGGAGTCTAACAAACAGGAGTTACCTTGCTCCGGTACACATTGAGGTGTACAGGATGAATGCAGTGGAGGGTTTGGGGGGTAGGGGCAGCCTGATGTTGAGTACTCTACTAGAACAATAATAAAAGTGGGGGCTGTCAACAACATGGTCGCCCAGACTTGGCAGGTGGCTACTTACATCCCCGGAGCTGGGGCTGGGCTGGGGGACAGAATGAGGGTGGACTGAGAGGGGAAAGCCCCCCATGTCAGGCCGCTCAAGGGCTGGGGAGGCGGGAAGGCTGCTGGTGGGGGAGAGCAGGGGGTTGCAGCCCAGCTCCGGCACCGCCGTGCTGCTGGTGGTGGTGGTGGTGCTGTATTTGGGAGGGCGACCTGAGTGAAATGAGACAGACAAGAAAAGAAAAACAAACAAAAAAACAAAACCAAAAGGAACAGAAAAATGGAGGAGGAAAAAGGGAAAAGAAAGAAAAAAAAAACACAAAGATGAAATAAAATAATGGCATTTTCTAGTTGCAACATACCTTAGAGAGGGGATCCTCATTGGCTAGCATGGAAACAGGAAAGGAGGGAGAGAGCGAAGGAGAAATGGAAGGGAGGGTCACAAAAAGCAGTTAGTGCAACAGACGACCACAGCAGCATGCAGGGAATTTAAAAGCAGTGAGCGAAAGAAAGAGTAAAAGGAGGGAAAGAGTAAAAAGGGAGAGTGCAAAAGAGTCTAAGCCTAAGCCACAAACAGACATCTAATCTCAAATCTCAATATATTTCTTTGCAGATGTTGCCTACAGGAACAAGTAACAAGTTTTTCACAAACTCAATAAGGTGTTGTAGATCAGAATAGGATCAACAATGTTGAGAATTCACCACAGAAGAATATCTGTGGTGAATAAAATACCCCCCTTTGCCATTTGTATTAAATTAGAACTTTTCTTGACATGTTTATAAAGTACTTAAAGGTAGTGTCCTAGGTCAAGCCTTTGAGGTGAAGTCTTGAAAGACCAAGCCCAAGTTGGTCCAAGGGGCAAGTTCAAGTCAATGTTCAAGTAATTGGTGTGAAGACCAAGTCAAGTCTTTCAAGGCCAAATCAATCATGTTGAAGCACCGCTCTGAAATTCAAGAGCAAATAACAGTATATTTTCAAAAAAAAAAAAAAAAAAGGGTGCAAAGAGCACACAAGAGACTCCAATCTGAAGTAAGCAAGACTGAGAGAACATATTTCTCCCTGTAGACCTACTGACTCTACTGACATTGTTTAAATGTCTCTGATTTTGGAGTCTTAAATCAAAATTAACAAGTCCAAGACAAGCAAAATGTCTCCATATCTGAAAACTATACAAACTGAGGGAGCAGTTTCTCAACCACCAACTTTATCCTATAAAACATCATACATGTCATACAGGTCTACTGAACAGCTGTAGGACTGCAGAGAGATCAAGCTCTAGCAAAGACAACAAAGCAGAATTGCAAGAGAAAGCAGATAGGTGTCTATTAGGTCTGTTAGGTGGTACATATAAGCAGCAGGGCTACAATACATCAACTTAAGCAACTAAGACAGGCAAGTACAGACCTCTCTTCCTGGTGCCTTGATGCAGTGGAGTGTTCAAGTAAGTGACAGCACTCTTTTTCCTCTGAGACATTCGAGAGAAGTCAGAATGTTAGAGGAGGTGGAAGTACAATTTAAGCTCTCAAAATCAAACCAGATGGAGGAGCGAACTACAGAACATTTTTTGTACCTCAGGTTCAAACACTGCTCCACTGTACACTGGGTTGGCTGTTGTTCTCCTCTTACGTTCCTGTCTTCTGCTCTGAATCTCTGGAGAGAAAGGACAATCCATGCACATCTGGTTACAAAACTTCCTGTCCTAGTAACTTTAATTTAGGGGAAACCCACAGTATATCATTGATACCAGTGGGACTTACCTTCAAGATGGTCATGTGTGACCAACCCAAGAGACACCATAAAGGCAAGTTTCTGAAGGAAGAAAATATATCAATTTTTATTTCGGCTCAAGACAGAATTTGTCAGACATGATGGTTTTGTTAATTCTATGAAGGTACACAGTACCTGTGGGCTTTCCTCTCGTCTGACCTTAGCTGGAGGAGGAGGAGGAGGAGGAGGGGGAGGAGGAAGAGGAGGAGAGGATGAGGGTGGTGTACTTGTGACCACCTGTTCTGGTCCTCCTTGCGGTTTCACAGTCTGATGTAGAGAACAAGAAGCAAGGAATGCCTTCCAGTCAGCTGAATGATTCTTAGAGCAAGAACAACAAAAAAACGTCTTTTGCATGTCTAGAGGACATGGGCAGGCTAATTAAAAAGGTACTCTTACCTTCAAGTCTGAGTTAAGGTTGCTGATCTGAAGTGTCTGGGCAGGACTGATGACAATGCCTGTGACTTGCGTGGTGCCGCCTGTGACTGCGGTTGTGGTCTTGTCAATGGTTGTGCATTGCTGTCCGTTTACAATGCGCACCTGGTGGATGGGCCCAGTGGAGGCAGGCAGAGATGACGTCAGCTTTGTAGTGAGCATCAGGGGCCGTTGGATTAGAGGAGCTGCCACCATGGGAGGAGGAGGAGCTGGAGCAATGGGCACATTTATGGGCATGGGTGGTTTTGGTCGAACCTGTGTAATGGAGAAGGGGAAGCTGGGTTACTAAGCAGATACAGTCTTGCCAAACCAATCGATTTTGAAAGCCACTCTGTTGCCATGCCCTTAATATGCATGCTGTTTTGTGTTAAGAGACCAAGTAATGCCAACACTGAGCTCTGGTTCACTCACAGTGACTAGCTTGGAAGTGGATGAAAATGTCCCATTGTGTGCAGAGCTCAATTTAGTAACACCAAAACAATCTGTTAAAGTAGAGGTGGGCAACTTTGGCCCTTGAAAGTCAGAATTTATATCCAAGCCTGATCAAACTCACCTGCCTGTAACTTTATAGTAATCCTGAAGACCTCGATTAGCTTGTTCAGGTGTGTTTGACTAGGGTTGGAGCTGAACTCTGCAAGACAGTGGACTTTGAGGGCTCCTGTCTTAAAGGGCTAGTTCACCCCCCAAATTCTGCCATTATTCACTCACCGTCATGTTATTCCAAACCTGTATTGACTTTCTTCTGTTTAACACAAAGGAAGACATTTTGAAACAACATTGGACCACTTTGACTTTCACTGTATGGACTTTTTGATAAACAGACATTTTTCAAAATATCCCCTTTCGTGTTCCACAGAAGAAAGTATGGCATACAGGTTTGGAATGACTTATGGTTAAGTAAATGATGAGTTCAACTGGATTCATCTGAGCTCACTTCAGCATTACGTAGCTTTTTGAGGTATAAGGTGATATACTGTCACTCTTTAAAGGGGTGGGGTTAATGATAGGGTCAGCCAAAGCAATATTAAAAGAACAAAAGCAGAAATAAAAAGCTGCAACTGAAGCAACAGCATTATAACAAAGGAACAAACAGCAAAACACTGTCACTCTCAAACACTGTGTCTACACCAGACGTGATTCAGCAACTTACAGTGCATTTTCATACCAGTAGATCTCTGTTGAAATGTTATTCAGCCAAATGTTAATACAAACACTGTTAAAGAATGCTGTGCAGAAAGTGTTGAAAGACTCAAGCTATAGTGGCACTTACGGGTCGCGTCCAGTGTAGACACGATGCTAAGGGAGCTTACACACTTGAGAAAGCTCTGATGGAGTGTTTGATAAGTAGGAATGCATTTAGAGCATGTGAAAAGAAGCAGGTCAGTTTTAAAGGGTCAGTTCACCCAAAAAAATGAAAATTCTGCCATTAATTTCTCATCCTCATGTCGTTCCAAACCTGCAAGACCTTTGTTCATGAACACAAATTAAGATATTTTTATATTTTTTCCTCCCTATTGACAGCAACATCAAAACCAATTTCAAGGCCCAGAAAGGTAGTAAAGACATTGTTAAAATAGTCTACAGTGTTTATAATGTGAACAGTGTAGGAGACTGACAGGGAAGAGAAGAAACCGTTGAATAAAGTCATTAGTTTTGTTTTTGCGCACAACAAGTATTTGTTGCTTCATTACATTAAGGTTAAACCACTGTACTACCTTTCTGGGCCTTGAAATTGGTTATGACGTTGCTGTCTATAAGGAGGTCAGAAAGCTCTCTTTGATTTCATCAAAAATATCTTAAATTGTGTTCCGAAGATGAACGAAGGTCTTGCGGGTTTGGAGTGACATGTGGATAAGTAATGACAGAAATTTTATTTTTGGGTGAACTAACCCCTTAAAATAAAGCAGTAATACAGTGGACTTAATTGAATTTTCATTGGTCAAAGGTCAGAGTGCAGTGCAGTTGTACATTTTCTTTAGGTCACATGACAGAGCGTCACTTTTGCAAACCTTTGTTTTTTTTTTTTTTTCTTATATCTTTGCAACACAAAACCCCACTGAAATCAAAGGATTTGTAGCAATCTATGACAGCATAAACTTGTGTGTAAGCACCCTAAAGCAAAGAACAGTAGACAGTATCACAGCAACAGCCAGTGCTAGGAAGGAGAAGGTGAGAGTCAGTTTTATTGTGAGGAAAAAACCTGAATTTAAATCTCTAGGTGTGGAACAGTAATTCTTTAGAATTTGTCTTTAGAACTTTGGGTGACTGTGTTTGAGCAATTTCAGTTCCCATCTTAAAAACTCTGTTTCAAGATGAGAAGTTTACTTGAATTGGACTTGACTCCATAAACAAAGGCTTTACAGACACTGGGCCTTTACTAGATTGTGTGTCCCTCTGGTGGCGTCAATGTGGAACTGCACATACATAAGGGGAGGGGGGCAGGTCTAACAGAGACGCACCTGTGGCTGAAAGGTGGGTCGAGGCGTCAATCTAGGAGGAGGGACAAACTGGGGAACTTTGATAGGCTGGGCAGAGGTGGTGGTGGCCTGCACCTGTGACAAAACCAGCCGTTCATTGGGCACTCAGCAATTGAAACGAGAGAAATTCACAACATTGTCTGCTTTTAGAGGAAATTAGCCTCTTTCTGGTTGCATCACAGAAGTATGTCACCATACACCCCTGCCAAGCACATTATTGTCAGAAAGGAAGTCATTTCAAATCTTCATACTAACTGGAGAGATAAGCATCCTGTTATAAACACATCAAAGCAAAGTGGGTCTGACTACTACTAGTCTACATCAAGCTATGCAAAAACACAGACTGGTATTTCTACTTAAGGTTGTTATATATAAAAGTTATATGGAAACACCTAGTGAAAAGGAAGAAACGTTAGCAGCAATTCACACTCACAACTATAACATTCTTGGACACAATCCGTGTGGTGGCATCTATGTCCTGATTGGGTAGCTTGCTGGCCACCTGAAGGTTGATTGGTGTGCTCTGGGAGTCGGAATTGGCGCCGGGTCTCGGGGGGTTGCTGATGGCAGTGACCATGGCGACTGTGGGGCGTTGTGTTGCCATGGAAGCAGGCATGGTGGAGGCGGCAGCTTTCAGCACGAGAGGTAGAGTCTTTGCAGTTATGACCGGCGTCATGGCGAGAGTCTTCTAGTTGAGGAGGTGGGGGTAGGTTTTGATCGAGGGAAGCAATGAATGAGGACGAGGAGACACAAATGATGGTGTTAAAGTCAACATGAAATCAAAATATGTATGACATATTTATAAAATAAGTATGACATTCTTATACTTCTCTGCAGTTTTTGTATACAAATTATGAGTGCATGAAAAAAAGGTCTTTGCCTTTCATCAAAATGTAACAACTTGAAACAACTATCATAAAAATATTTTTTTTAAAAACACACTTTTTGTAAGAAAAGTGTCCATATATAAAGGGGACTTATAATTCCCCTTTCAAAAGATGTAATATAAGTCTCTGGTGTCCCCGAAGTTTCAGCTCAAAATGCGCTTCTGCTCCCGGCCCCATTTCCAGAAAAGGGGCGGAGCTTTAACAGCTTCAGTTGCTCAACAACAACAAAGCTGGAGAATCTCACGCAGTCAAAATTTCAACTTTTAGAATGCAACTAGACATTTCTGAACAGTTAGTGGATAAATGTATGTAGTTGCTATGTAGTTGATTCAACTCATCGACTAGCATGTGCCGTCATGTTAATTTTTTGTGCAAATCCAGTGTTGAATTGACCCTCATCTGAAGCAGTCCGGCGTTAAATGACGGCATGGTAACAACACTCTACTACAACAACTCTTCCTCTTCTCTAAAGCAGCTCAACATGGCCACATCCCCTTTGTTGTGTTTTTCAAGGGCAGGGCTTATGTACATTTTAGGGTTAGTGATATCACCAATCTGGCAAGAAGCTCTTTGTAGTCTCTACGAGCCCTTTGTTGTAATCCTTAAACAGCGAATTCTTAAAAAAAAAAAAAAATTGAACTTTGAGCATTGTAACTTCAGATGTTGTTTATGTTCTAACAGCAACATTACACACTAACTAAAGTTCAAAAAGTGAAATCATAAATCAACCACCCCTTTAAAACTTTATAAACTATAATCACTGGCTTCCGGCAATTCATGAGAGAGACGAGTTGTGGTGGAAGAGTGACCCCTAACCTGACGTATAGATTATTTTTATGATGGATGGATGCGATTTTTGGAGCTTCAAAAACTCAGGCTCTATTCAATGCCATTACAAAGCTGGGAAGAGCCAGGATATTATTTAATATAACTTTGATTGTGTTAGGTTGAAAGAAGAGGATGGCTTGAGAGAGAGTAAATTATGGGATAATTTTCATTTTTTGGTGAACTCTTTCTTTAATATAGTAATTACTATAAATTGTGCATTAATTACATGCAACTAACCCTGCACCACACCCTGATTCTAACCATAACCCTATATTAAGTACATGTAGTTAATTATTATTACTAAGTACTTAAATATATGATTACACTGTAACAAGGACACCTTCAAAATAAAGTTCATTTTCACTTGTCACCTACACCACAAGTGCTATTAGATAATGTTAGCCAATGACCAATTCGCTATTAAGGTATTGTTTTAGCAAACTTTTGGCTCCATTCTTGTATGTAACACCCAAATGTCATAAATTATTATTATTAATATAATTAATAATAATATTGAAACAGTAGTCCCACCCTACTATTTTTTTCCATGTTAAATATTCTGTTTCACTTAGAAAAATTCTAATATACAGAAATAATTTTAAAAATATTTTTTTAAAACATTAATAAAATAAATGTAGTTCCGCCCCACAAATTTTTCCTGTTGAATAATCTGTTTCACCAAGTACGCCACATTAAAATGGGAAATAAAATGGATTGTGAAAGCCATTTCATGTGGATTTTAATTATATCGAAAGTTCAATAGTTTATAAAGACTACGCAAAATAGTAAATTCTATGCTAAAAAGCAGTCACACTGCTCTTGTAACCTCAGCACAGGAAAAAAAAACAAATACAAAAGAAGTTAAAAAACAGAGGCCAATTGAGTTCATACATCGTCTATATAAAAACAATAACATTCTTATAAGCTTCTTAAGTCACTCTGGCCTTATTTTTTACAAACTCAAAGCTTATTTCAGGGACAATGGTTTGTGAGTCTGCAACTACAAAGTGTACCTTTAGAACAGAGCAGCACAGATGACTCAGGACGATTGTTTTTCAATAAACCTTTTGGGTAAACTAGCTAATCGGCTACTTTTTTGCTGCGCTAGAGGAACTGACTTCACATCTCACCAGTGGTGAGTAAATATTCCACTGCAAATCACCTCTGAGTATAGTCTCTGAGTCTACAAACTGTGTGGTGTTTGGGGTGTAAAACGGTACCTGTGGCGCCCCCTGGTTGTGTGGAGGCCCTGTGGGCGGCTGTGAAGGGGGACAGGCGGGCGTCAGCAGCACGGTTTTACCATCTGCGGTTGCCGGAAGCGTCTGTGGCTTCAGTTCGGGCTCCTGTTTGACCAGCAACTCTTTCCGCAACTGCTCCACCACTTTTTTCTGAGAGACGGAGAAATTACTGGGAAATTATACATCCATTCGCATTTACATTTTGATTGTGTGTTAGACGAAATGGTGATTACAGAGAAACAGCCGAACATGTCAAACTGTTCTGAAACACACATACGCACTTTTTCTGGGAAATAAAAATGAAAAGACCCCCCACCCCGATCAATGTTCTGTTTATATCTAGCCACAATGGTTTCTAATAATAGATCATTAGTCACCAAATTCCCTGGTTTTCTTTGTTCTAGGTATGAAGCTATGCTGTGGCTTAAAAGACCCTTCAGGTGTGAGACCATCTTAACAACACTGGAAATGCTTTTATAAAGGCCCACTGAGCGCTACACACACACACACACACACATATACACACAGAGAAAAACGTGATTGAAATTCATCTCACACACTCTGCTGCCTCAGAGTCCTCTGGAGCCAAAGCGCACCTCTGAGAGTGGACACACACACACACACACACACACACACACACACACACACACACATTCCTCAACAAAGCCATTGCGCTAAGCACAACATCAAATGAAAGTCTCTTCCTTTAAAATGAATTTTGACAAAACTATTTTTTTCTTTAAGCGAACGATCAATCACATAGTAGCGGCTTTAGGCTCACAAGCAGAAAGTTTACATACGTAACAGACCGCCGTGCCAGCTGTGGGCCTCACATCGAGCCTAAAATCACATAAATAAAAATTCATGATGTGGAAAGAGTTTAGAATTCATATGAATGGAACTGAGATTTAAAGGCAGAAAAACCGTATTCACAGCCGACAGTATTGAAAAAGAGTGTGAAAAAGCATCAACCTTTTGACCTGACACAATGCACAAGCACCTTATGGATAAATTAGATGAACCTGTGCAGGTCATATTTCAAATTCAAACAGAACATAAGATTTTGTTTTTTTCCAATAATAACATTTTTTTTAGGACCTTTAAGATTTGTTGCATTGTGACATTTTCAAGACAATTAATCACATTTCCCTCAAAACAATCTTATCACTGATATGCATTTATACATTTAATAAGTCACGGCTGAAGGGCGTTGTTAGGCATGACGCGAAGCGGAGCGCCTGCAACCCCCTGGCTTCAGCCGTGACTTATTCATGATACAGCACTGAGTACCTTATTGCTTTTATAAAACGGTTACCAAACAATACAAGTATTAAAGCCAAGAATATGTATCAATGCAACTTTCATGAAGTCATTAAAAGCCTTCCTTCCACCAGAAAAAAAATAGTCCCTGACCGTGAACAGCAACAGAAGTTACATTATTACACCATTAGATGGCAGCAAAGACTGTCTGAGTGTGTCAGTCAGTAGCAAAGACTTTCACATTGAAAAGACTGAATTGTTGTGAACACAGAACAAGATGCAACTGACAAATTCTTTGACTAGCGCTGTCAGTCACGGGAAAACCCTTAACTGTTTAAGTGTCCGATGTATTATCTTGTCCTTTTAACAGATTTTTTTAATATGAACATAGGACTGACCTGAAGGAAAATGCTAAATCTGAATGCAGGTAATAAACTCTTTTTCTCACAATACATAATACAGTAAGCTTCAATGAACAATATCAATTAAGAACATACACTTTATGTTGCTAAGAGCAGTTGCTAAGGGTGTTGTGTAGTGATACACAGAACCGTTGAGTGAAGCGGTCATAGCTGTGTTTTATCGTGAATTTTTGAGGTGAAATGTGGACTAGACAGGTTCTTGACAGGTTTCGTAGGAGAACTGAATTAGCATTCACTTGACTGTTTCATCGCCTCATGTTATAATCCTCATCTGGCTTGACTAAAGCTACACACACATACAATATTTAACCTAATCATTTGAGTACAGAGTTAAAAAATAAATAAATAAATAAAATTAAAATCATGTGGACTTATACTGATCTATTCTTTCTCTCCATCTCTCTCTAAGGATAAAAGCTCAAAGCTAAGCCAGTGATCTGCGAGTCAGTAAACTGGGACGATTCTTTGATGAAACTAACTGGAGAATTTCAAGAGTAGGAAGAGAGAGAAAGAGAGAGAGAGAGGAAGTGAAATATTGCTCCAAAACCGCTGTGCTAAAAAATCGAGACTTTCCAAGAAGTGACCGAATAAGTGCAATCTCAAACTCTCTGAAAATCTTGAGTGTTTTAACCAGCATAAGATGAGACAAGGCCCAACACACACATCAAACGCATGCGCGCACACACACACAGCAGGCTGCATGCGTTTGCTCTTAAACGCACAGGCGCTGACCGTCCTGCTGGCTGCTCTTTTCTCTACCGCAAAGCAATTAAATATATGTTGTTTATTTTCACTGTCATTTTATCATTATAAACTAAAATTCCCACAAGATCTAACTGCCACTTCAGGAAATCAATAAGACCACTTTGAAGTAAACAAATCAGAAATTACTCCAATACACAGAAACTGACCTGGACAAACAGATCTGCTGAAACATGCTGGTGTTTTTGTGGTGTTGCTTGAAAAGTAAAAGTAAACCCTGCTTTAACCAGGGTTATTATCGCCAGTGTTGGATAGATTACTTAGAAATTGTAGCCTATTACTGAATACAAATTACATTATAAAAATTGTAGTTAAGAAAATGTAATCTTTTACATTACACATTTTAGGTAACTACTTTCTAATTACTTTTTATGGCACACTTAATCGTGTTTCCTATACTAGAGTTTGTATAGGAACTGCAGCAGGTTTGTAAATTGATAAAAAGCTAATAATTATTTAAATCTTACATTTTAATTAAAAGAAATAAGTCATTTAAAATAAAAACTATCAAAATAAAACATTAACAAAAAGATCAAATATTTCTGTTGTTTATGCTGTGTGGCTGGACTGTTTGTGCAATTCCACAAAACTGGAAGACTTTCTGAACATATATAAGCAATAAGCTTTTTTTTAGAAAAGCACATTTAAACAATAAATTATAATTAGGGAGAGTCAATGAATTCGGAATAATTTACTGACATTTCGTGAATATTAAGTAAACATAATCAATATAAAACTGTAGTCTGATTATGAGTATTTTAAAACATAATATAACCAAAGACTACAGAATAACAAGATGTGTCACTCGTATTGTTTTGAATGGGAGAAAGTGCAGCACACAATATGGCGGAATAAGTCCCGCCTTCTAAATAAGAGCCAATCGCCGACTGGTAAAGTTATTGCGTCACTGCAGCGGCCGTTAGAAGCTCCAGTTCCTATAGAAACAGTCAGAAGCATGCTTCCTATAGACGTGCACTTAGGACTGCGCGTGCACATTAGCTTGATCCAGCCTGAAAAATGCCATTTTTTGTCATGATTCAAGCGTTTAGAAACAAAATTTGTTGTCAGATTTCAATGGTGATTTCAAATATGTAATTTAATCGAAAGCTTGGTGAACAGCTTTGGAGAATTTGATGTTTCCCCATTCAAAGATAGGAGTTGCACTTGAATGCCCAAGAGGCATTTTGAAGATGGCCGCCGAGTGAAATGACTTGTCTTAAAGGGACTTTAATATAACCTAATTATTGATTTATAATCTTATTATTAGCATTTCATTTTTGGAATCTGATAATCCAGATTACATTTAATCACTGATTATCTTCAACTAATATAAAACTATTAAAAACATTTAGTTTATTGAGACTGAAATAAAATAAAATAAAATATAAATATTAAATGAAAAACTACATGAAAATTTCTGCCAATTGGCAACTAACAGTAGAAGGACTATAATAACTGAATGGAAATAAATAAACACTAAAACTGAACTAAAATTGAAATAAAAATAAACTAAACCTAAATAGTAACCTTAAAAAAAAAACACAAAAGCACAAAATGCTAAAAAGTAAAATGAAAACTATAAAAATAATATAAAATGTAAAAACAACAGCTAATTGAAAATCTTAATAAAAACTATAATAATATATAAAAACAATACAAAAACAAAATTGGCTTCAACGCGCACAAAACAGTCAAGTCACCACTTGACATCAGGGCAATATGCCTTTAGAAATTATCATATTTAACTAAAAACTAATAATTTCCCACCAATTTCTTTGGCAACAACAGCAGGATAAAATACATATATATATATATATATATATATATGATATACACACACAAACACATAGCATACATTATACATTATGTGCATATCCTTTGCACTGCATTAGTAAATACATTTTTTTTACCAAAAAAAAAAAAAAAAAATTCACAAAAACAAATCAAGCTTTGCTCATTGTCACAGAGGCAATGAAGCATCTGAATCATGTTTCACTGTTCAAAAACATTCTCCTTGGTTTCAGCACTTGCAGCAGTGAATGACGTCACAACTACTGTGAAAGTTCTTACCTGTTTCTCACTCAGAGCCGTGATTTTCGCTTGGAGCTCGTGAAGTTGTTTCTTCAGATCTGCGTTCTAATAAAAATACAAAATTTAAGTGTAAGAATCACTTATTTTGAACATCAATGACACGGAGTATCTGAACAAATGCCTGGAACTATATAAATTCAGAATTAAAACACTTATAAACACCACCAAGCTGTCTTATTAGTATGCCAAATACAATGCTCAGCCGTCAATCATGTTAAGTTCTCAAACAAACCAGAGGATTATTACTGAAGAGCAACGTCATAAAGAATATTTACCTGTGGATCCTGCTTCATTTGAGCGACAAGTTTCTATGGCAACAGAAGAGAAGACAAGACAAGAAAGACAAGACAGTCAAAACTTGCAGTTTGGGAGGGAGTAACAGACATGGTGTGGCATCTACAGGCCACATGTGGAACTACAGCATCTGCCTCACATTCAAACAAAAGCAGAGCAGCAGGCAGCCTGCCAACGGCTTTCTGGTAACTGTCTTCCAGTTAACAACAGTTTGTGGAGACACCATTTAATGTGTTAATTTAGAACAAACATTTTCCATTTGCAATGAACAAATGTAATTTATATGAAAATGGTGAATTTCAGTTGATCCAGTTGGGGTGAAATCAATCTTTGACTGACAGCTATATTAAAAGGATAGTTCACACAAACTTAATTTAGTGTCTTCTGCTGAACACTGAAGATATTTTAAAGAATGTCAGTAACCAAACAGTTTCTGGTCCCCACTGACTTCCATAGTATTTTTTTTCTATACTATGGAAGTCAGTGGGGACCAGCAACAGTTTGGTTACTGACATTCTTCAAAATATCTTCCTTTCTGTTAAATGGAAGAAAGAACTTCATGGAGGTTTAGAACAACTTGAGGGTGAGTAAATGACAGAATTTTCATTTTTTGGTGAACTATCCCTTTAAGAAGTGAAAAAGATAGGGGAGAGTGGGGTAAGCTGTGCCACTTTATACTCAAAGTTGTCCTCTAGGCAAGAAGAAATGAAATGTTAAATGTGTCCCCTAATTATATTTCAGGACATCTGCTATCAATTGAAACTGACATCCAGAACATATGGTCATTGATATGTCTTCAAAAAAAAAAAAAAAAAAAAAGTCTTCTCAAATTCACATTTTCATAAACCAGTCAGACAATGAAGCAAAACTATTTTTAGAAGTAAAAATGCCACTTTTATCATTTAATAACAATTTAATATATAATTTAATAATTCATGATTAATCATTAGCATGATTTTTTTTAGCTTGATTTTATATATTTATAACATGTATAATATATATTTTAAAATAAGTACATTTGTTTTAAAATTAAGCTCATTTTACCTAACGTAAAAAAATTATCACTACAGTTATGCTGCATGTCGTACATCACGGCCTCTTTCGAAATATATGAACAAATCATGACACATCTTGTCCCACTTTAATTTTAAAAAACCCAACAGTGATTTTATGTTTCTTCAAAGTTTTTGCAGTCCACCAGTAGGCAACAGTGAGTCATGCGAGGCCACAAAACCCATTCAGCTGTCCCGGATGAGGCAAGAAATCCCTCTTCCACCTGCCTGTCAAATATTCCAAGCAATATGAAGACAAAACCAGACGGCAGCACACACAAAAAAAAAAAAAAAAACCTCCAATATGTAAAAGAACACCTGCTTGAGATGATTCGTTACAATTGAAGTAATGGCTAACGCTTTATCAGCCCAGTATGACCCTGATTCTCCTCCTTTTTCTTTCTCTCCGTCCCTCCCTCCCTGTCTTTTTCCTTTCTCTTACCCCACTCAGACAGCTCAACTAATTTTCTGCCTGCTGGGACACGCCGTCTCTGACTGAGAGGGACAAGGAGAGAAACACATCTTCATTTATCACTAACGTTGCAGTGGAGGACCTGAAGACCTGTTCTTCCAGACTCTGAAATCATTTGAATCGCCCGAAAAGCATCTGCCTTCTGTCATTATAGCAATGGAGAAGCTTTCCGGCACTGGCTTATGATTTTAACTCTTGTAATAAGAGTACAGTGACGATTCAGAATTGTTTTTCCCACATGATTTAACTGATCTGATCTGATCCCATTTGCAAGATCTCCTACCTGATGGACTTGTATTTCCACTTTCAGGGCCTCCTGTAATGTTTGCAATTCCATCATTGATCCAGTTCGCCAGAAAGAGAGTCCCAGGAAACTTTCAGCCTGTCTAGAGAAATCAAACAAAGAGGTTTCTGAGACTTTTTTTTTTCTATTTTATATATTTAACCTTTATTTTGCAAGATGCTTGGAGGTTGACTTAAAGGGATAGTTCACTCAAAAATGAAAATGATCCCTTGATTTACTCAACTCTCAAGCCATCCTAGATGTATCTTCTCAGAAGAACAATCGGAGATATATTTAAAAATATCCTGGCTCTTCCAAGCTTTATAATGGTAGTTGAGGGGGGACCAGATTTTGAAGCCCAAAAAAATGCATCCATCTATTATAAAAGTAATCCATATGACTCCAGTGGGCTTAAAAAAGGCCTTTTAAAGCGAAGCGATGCGTTTTTGTAAGAAAAATATCCATATTTAAAACTTTATAAATTCAAATAACTATCTTCTGGCGGACGACCGTACACATACTGTGCAAGCCGAATTGCGCCAAATGAGTAACCCCCTAATGTAGGATGTAGGAGTATCGTAAGCTTAGACGCCTCTCGCAGTTCAAACAAATATGGCTGTGCAACAAATTTATGCTTATTTCTCTTTAAAAATTATCATTATAGACTTCTAATTCATGACCGGTGTTTTGTTTTGCTCTATCCTCTGCGCTTCCGCGTTCGTCATTACGTCATGCGTCGGGTCAGAGGTCACTCTTCCGTCGCAAATCGATGTGTACGGCCGTCTGCCAGAAACTAGTTATTATAGTTAAAGTTTTAAATATTCTTACAAAAACCATCGCTTCGCTTCAGAAGGCCTTGGATGGATGCATTTTTTTGGTTTCAAAACATGGCCCCACATTCACTACCATTATATTAACCAAGTATATTTTCAGTTGTGTTCGTCTGAAAGAAGAGAGTCATATACACCTAGGATGGCTTGAGGGTGAGTAAATCATGGGATAATTTTTGGGTGAACTAACCCTTTAATTCAACGCCACCATGAGGGGGAACGCAAGTCAGTATCTAATGCGGTTTGAGGGAAAAACGCACTTCTCTAAATCGAGGCATGATTCACGATGTCTCAGGTGGTAGTAAACAGACACGCTTTATCCAGGTCGTATTCCCAGACCGATTCCGCAACACCGCACTGCAAGAATCTCTTGTTTAAATTCAAAAAGTATCTTGGCAAAACGGGACTAAGAGGAGGAAAAAACTCAATAGAGGTTCTTATTAAAAAGCAATTTTCTGGGAGAGGAAAACTGCGGTTGGTGGACGATAAAAACTTGTGACAATCGAGAAGATGGGCAGGACTGTTGGACAAAAACGGAACAACCTCGACGCAAAGACTTTAGAGTAACAGTGGGCGAAACGGAGGCAGTGTTACAGACATTCATTCACTCTCATTGATTTTGGTGTGCGGCCCTGTGCCAAGAGGACAATTATAACAGAGGCTATTAGAGGACTTACCAGCTGGCACTGAGACTGGTGTTCACGCGCTCTCTCCAACTCCCTGCACAAGATGAAACAGACACACACACACACACACAGCCTATTAGATTGGGGAGAGACACTCCAATTCCCTCTCTCTCTCTCTCTCTCTCTTATACAGTCTGTGAAAAAAGGGGTAACATTGCAAGCGCAGCATTCAGCGGGCTTCTAATTGCTCATCCCGTCTGTGAACCCCACGACAAAAAGTCCTGCATCCCTCCCTGTGCATCTCCCTGCATCTTCGCCAAACTAAAAATATCTTCTTCAAAACTCAAGCATCGGATTTGTCCTTTGTGCAGTCCTGCCAAACGGAGTTCTGAGATATTAAGCGAAGACTATACTCGCCAGCGATGACATCTGTCATGACCACACGGAAGTCAGGTATCTCAGGACCTTCAGCCCACAATGCGCAGGAAACAACACCCTCTCAGATCGAGTCACTCTGCAAGTCTTTGATCAAGTAAAGTCTATAATAACACACAAGTAAATATAATCGCTTGATCTTTAAGAAGAGAACCATGTCAACTTGGGTGCTCACAAGAATTGGGAGTAATTATGAAAACTGAAGTTTATATTACACTAAAAAATGCTGGGTTAAAAACAACCCAAGTTGGGTTGAAAATGGACACCTTTTTCCAGGCAGTTTTCATTCTAAAATGTATTTTAAAAGCACACTGTCTATATGTTTTCATAATATAGTATTAATAAATCAAAACAATACCAGTCTGACCCAGCACAGATATTCTTGAAAACTAATATTAACAACCAAAAAAAAAAAAAAATCAGACAATATGTTTATTATAACAAGCAATTTAATAAATATTTATTGTTTAATTATTATTCATTAAACTTATTTATAAATGTTCATTTATTAAACATATTAATAAATGTTCATGTCCAACATACTTTGGATTCATTTTAAGCAAGCAATACAGTAATTTTTTAAAAAAAATAGTTAAATAAAACTACCTAGCAGGTTGGGCAAACATTCAACCCAACCGCTGGGTTAAAACAACCCAATTGTTGGGTTTGTCCATTTTCAATCCAACTTGGGCCATTTTTAACCCAGCATTTTTTTTTTTTTTTTTTTAAATGTACAACCTAAGGTGGATTAGCGGTTAAGCATCTCTGCTGCCATCGACCAGGAAACAACACTATGTAAACATCCAAAAGCCAAAACAAAGGCCCGTTCACACCAAGAACAATAATTATAATGATAACTATATTAGCATTCACATCAGCAGATGATATTGTTCTGTTTATTCTTAGCATTTGCTGCAGTTTTGTTGTCTGCCACTTTAAATGCTTGTGCTCTTTAAAGTCAGTTGGATTTTGATTGGCTGTCAATGTTTTTATCATTCATCAGCTGGAAAAAAATCTTGCTATGTCTTGTTAATGTGTGCGTTTTGCTCAATCAATAAATTAAAAAAGCTGGGAAAAAAATATTCTGAAAAGGGCTTTTCACACCGCGCTTAACCCCAGGTTATCATCGTTCTAAACACCACTTTTAACCCCGGGTAAAGGAACGTTTCACAACGTTTAATTTAGTATGGGGTTAACACTGCTTTTTACCCATATATATGGAGCAGGGTTAGTGACTTAACCCCACATTGCGGTGCGGAACTTGTAGTGTGAAACAATGTGGTGTTATAACTAGAAGCTTAGTAACAGACAACCAATCGCGTGCCTCCTATTCACATGCTTTGGACAGTCACAAAAACACTGCGCATTGTGTATAAACACTAAATTCAGCGTTTGAGAAGAAAAATGTCAAATGCTGACAGAAAATGCGACAATTTGAGTTAAGTAGAGACTGTTTCATTCTTACCTTTATAGTCCGAAAAGTTTTTTTCAGTATAAACTCGATAGTACAGTCAGCAATACGGGGATGCGCAATGTTAAAATTATGTAAACAGCGTGCTGTGCTTATCCAATCAATGGCACTGACACTGCAACTATGCAAATAAGAACGTTAACCCAGGCTTTAGGAATATGCAGCGTAAAACGTCAGTTTATGAATACCCAGGATTAATTGTTAACCCCGGGTAAATTATGAGCAGTGTGAAACATGAACCAAGATAACCCAGGATTCCGTTTACCCGGGGTTTAGAATGACCCAGGGTTAACGATTTCAAGTGTGAAAAGCCCTACTGAGATTCCAATGATATTGTTTCTCTGTTATAGTTGTGGTGTGGACTTTGATTTTTAGAACTATCTTTATCATCCTTGGTGTGAACGGGCCTTAAGTCTCTGGAATAATTTACTGAAACTTGCTTATTATTATTAAATAGTAAGCATTTGTTATAGTAATAATAGTAAGAGTAGTAATAATCACAATCATCAATCAACTAATGAAACTTTGGTTAGAGGTAAATTTCCCTGAGCTAGACCGAAAAATCAATCTCGTCATGGATGCCATAAAAGAGATTTATGTTGAATCATAATGCTGACTGGGTTTTAGTAAGCACTATCTAACATCTTAAAAAGGGTGTCTAAAAACCCTACATATTAAAAATAAAATGAGCAGATGAAATTTGCATCAGTAATGAAAAATTAATATATTTACATTTGAGTTTGCAATTCAAATTAGGTTCTTATTTGCAATAGGAAAGTTATACAGTTTAGTAACAGAGAGCTTTTTTTTGTTTCTGTAAAGTTTTCAGTGACCTGTTGAAATGTTCTTGTGTAAATCTATACTTCAAAATCTAGAAGAATAAAACTTTTGGTTGTGATTTTGCAAATATATAATCTATACTTTAATTTCAAAATGTAAAACACAGCAATATGAATTACATAAAAGTGAAAATAAGTCAGAACAACGTATTGTAATAAACTTTATATACAACAAAATATTAGTACTCTACATAAAAATCGCTGTTATTTTAAACGAATACCTATACATGTAACAACAGGCAATCTTGGAAATTATTTCAATTGACCTATAAACAACTGATTCATTTCAGTGCTGAGAACAGATAAACTTTACTTAAGCAAACTGATAGAAGATGGCTAAAAATAGACGTAATAAGGGTAATGTGAATTATTGTCCTTTATAAATAGTATCCAGGCCTGGATAAGGTAACAGAATATCACAACTACACCTGACAAGACACAAACTATAGGACTAAAATACTTCCAGTGTCATGTTACATAAGCCAGCAACGTTTTGTTTTGCATAATTGTTTGATAGACAAGAATGGCATCAACAACAAAACTTAATATTTCAGAGCAGTAATAAACGCATTACATTCATTACATACATGGGATAATAGAGGCCTAAAAGATTTGATTGTGACAGTATAAACGTTGAAAGTGAAACAACACGGACAAGAAAAGCAAAACCTAAATAAAAAGAGCTTAACATGTCAGGTGACATTTGAAACAGTGTAAAGTTTTACAAACATGTCAAATACCAACAATAAGTTCAAAATATAAACAATGAAAGCCAAACATGAGCAGAAATACACAGTGAAACAATAAACAAAAAGGTAAACACGTTACTAGAGTTTGACAATCATCAACAACTAGTTGTAAACTAGTAAACTGACACTAAACCTGTGCTAAAAGGTACTTTTTGAAAAATGATCCAACAAAGACTAAAAACGAAATATTGCTACATGACATATTTTAAATAAGCTTTAATTTGCCACCTGCAAAGCTACAGTAATGTACAAACACTCTGACAGGGTACAGTTTGATCCAAAAATTATCCCGAACTATACATGAAACCCGGCTTTCTGATCAGGGATGTGTAAATGACAGGAAAAGTTGAGCAGCACTTTAATTAGGCCACTATTATAAACCTCAGGGAAACACGGAAGATGATGCACAGTGTTTACCTACAGCATACTTTCACAAATATTCATACAAGAGGTGGTTGTGCATGTTTGCTCCACTACAATATGAGGGTAAACGCGTTTCGAGTTTCTTTTTCTCTCTCTAAAAGAATCTGGCTGTAGTTGGCGCAAGCTAAAACACATCAGCTCCAATAACTCAGCCTCCACCAACCAAAAAAAAAAAAAAAAAAAAAAAAAAGGCAACATAAAAGAAAATCACTTTCTAAACAAGCAAAAAAATCGCAGTGTTACAAAAAGCATCACTTTATCACCCACCCACGACAAGTCCAGCTACTAAAAGCGTTGAAAACTACCAAAATAGGAGTGAATCTTTTTTTACAAACCTGCTGCTGGATATAAGGAGCTTTCATATTGTGCTACGGCTAACTCTGCTAAAGCTAACAGGCCAACAGCACAAATTACAGTTAGATGGACTCGACTGAGCCGCAACCACTAATTCAAGCCATGCATGAGGAAAAGATCTTCATTCTTCCCCCTTTTATCCCCACGCTGCCATCGGATACATTGTTTCCACTGAGCTGGAAACAACCGTTGCGGCAACAATGTATCCAGCGAAGTTTAAAATGTTACAAAATAACAAAACGCGCGGAACGTTCGATTCACGCGCTGCACTTAGAAATACACCACTCAACTCCTAGAAATAAGCGGCAATTTAGCTCCAAAATCATCGGGATCCTGACTTCTCTACCTACCCGATCGCGACGGGGTTTGGATTTGGAAAAGCGACGAAGAGTCTCTGAACGATTAAAGTCCAAAAACGAGGCGCATAAAAGTTGCAATAATAAAAAAAGATCCCAAGGTGCACTTACCCTCCTCTACTCACTTGAGCAGTAGTGCCTCTCTCTCTCCCCACAAATTATTTAAATAAATATTTACAAACACTCCGAGATCTCGGTCCGATCCGATCCCTCACATAGCTGTAGTGGTCCTCTGGGCTGAATTTAGCTAGGTTAACGACCTTATTTTTTGTTTGTTTAATTTTATTTTGTGTGTGTAAAAAAGAGAGAAACTGAGATACAAAACAAGAACTCTTCTTCAATCTCATTCACCACAGCCGCAGCACCCGGAGATTCATCCGCGCAGGAAGAGGGAGACGAAGGGGGCAGGAAAAGTAGCCGTCAAAAGGCACAAATACTTCAAACAGCTATTCAAACGATTCCGAGACATCACGATTACTGTAAAAGTGCGCGTGCTTAGTGTAAAAGTGGACGTGAAGTTTCCTCAAAACGTGTTTGTGAAGAGGACTATTTTTTGTGACGGTGCGGCGAATTTATTTCACTTTGCCTAAGGAACAGCGGTAGTGCGTCTCCCATTGCCTAGGGAAAAACCCGGATGTAAACTCGGCGAAACTCATCTGGAGAAAAGAAGTGGCAGTCAACTCACTCAAACTCATGGATATACACTCAAAGACAGCAAAATAAGTGTTTTATTAATATAAAGATTATATATGCATATTACCAAAAACAAATACAGAGAGAAATGCTTCATTTTAAATATAATACATCTTACAAAGTATAAGCTAACTGGTTAAATTATGTAAACAATGTGGCCAAATTAAAAAGTGCTTGACTATAATTAAACAAAAAGGAAAAGATGCTGCTTTACTTGTCTGCAAACATTATAGGCTATTTATTAGTAAAAAAAAAAATTGACATGCTCTAACAGACTTTCTGCTTTTATGTTTATACACAGCACTAGGCCTACAGTATTATTGAAAGTCATAAAATAATTAAAAAACTAGAGAATTTCATTTTACATATAGGCACACACACATATACAGTGTGTGTGTGTGTGTGTGTTTTATATACCACTTACACTCAGTTGTAAAACTATATGTAGTTTCCTCATTATGAAATTTCTTTGCATATGGGTTAATGACATGACACTGTTTTTGTGATAGGCCCTATTTGTCAAAGAATTTTTGTGGAACAAAGTAAAAAAACAAAAACAAAAAGAAAACCTAATAAGTAAACAGTTAAGCATATATATATATATATATATATATATATATATATATATATATATATATATATATATATATATATATATACATATATATACACACACACACACACTTTTTTTAGTTTATATATATATATATATATATATATATATACTTTCTGTGTCTGCCAAATCAAAGTCACTGCAACCAGGAAGCCATTTGGAAGCCAAGAAAACCATAACAAAGAAAGGACCCCTTTAGACCCCTGTATCATTTTGGACATTCTTATTTATCACTGACAATTATATAAAACAATGTTTTTTAAAGTAATTTATAAATTGGATCCAGGGGAAAAAATGTATAGAGCTTCCCCAAATATACTAATAATTGTATAGTATGTTATGCACATTTAAATATGTTATTGTGTCACTTCGACCCAGTTCCAATTCTTCTTTATCAACATGTATGTCAGTCCAAAACACATTTGCATATGCAACGAATAGCCTATATAAATGTAAACTCGTTTCATTTTCATTACTACAGAAATCACAGGAGTAGCTAATCTATGTTCAACTAAAGGTTCCAGTACTACAGGTTTCACAGGATAAATAGTCAGCAAAAGAAGTGACTGCATCCCCCATCCAGACCACCATGTCTGCCTGACACCACTTCACTCCCCCTACAGCCTAACATCGAGTCAAAGTAAATGCCTCTGTCATACACTGCTCAGTGTTTTATATCATACCGAGCGCACGTGCACCGCCACCACGACGCTGTATGTCTGTTAAGAAATATATTTACGGAATAATTTACGCAAACGAATTCTCCTACCATGTTATGAAAGAGATGGCCGCTCCGTTAACCAATGAAATTGTCAGGAGTTAACAGTTTTTTCTGGGCCGCCATGACATATTTTTGAGGCTGCTCGGAATAGGCTTTTTTTGCTGAATTTTTGCTGAATCGACAGACCGTGAATCAAAAGGAATTCGCTTTGTGGCAGGTGTCTGTAAATGTAGGAGCTGTAGAAACTGCTTAAAATACTCAAATCCAGCTTTGATCTGAACTTAACTCTCAGTTTGAGGTTTTACACGCGTTTAAAACTATTGGACGCAAATCTCGCGAGAAATAAGCAAACATGTGTTGATTAGCTAAAGCGAGTAAATCGAACGATGTTGGTTTACGTTTTTAAAGTAAATAAAGCTTAGAAGAAAATATCCCTACCTAAAATGTACTTTTAAATGAATAAAAAACATTGAAAATGTTTGTTTTCGAAATATGTCGAAAAAACATGGTTTATATATGTAAATTAAATAAACATACAAGGAAATAAAAATTCATTCGTACATTTAAAATGTAAAATAGTAATAAAATAAATCTAAACACACTTTCAAACATAACAATATGAAATTTTAAGGGCATGTTATTGTTTGAAAGCTAAAATATTAAATAAAATAACAGCGGCTTATTGAATCACCCTGACCCTTTTATTCTCCACTCTGTTCTGTCACTTATTGCTGCCACCTTTCACTAGTCTCAAGATGCCCAATTTAATAATGTTCTCCTGCAAAGCTCTAAATGCCACCATGACTTCAACATCACATATAGACTGTAAAGTCTAAAATCAATCTTCAAATGTATTTGGGAACTTCAGTCCATGGTTAGAAGCTTGGCACATTTATAATTTTGCCTATATAACCTCCACAAAGAAAGAAAAAAATGAAGAATTCATTAGTATTCACATGTAATGTTACACAAAACAGCAGTGCAAATGAAGAAGGCTTTCTTTTTTTTTTTTTCTTTTTTTTTTTTTTGCTTTCTTTAAAGCCTCCCTGAACTGCCTTGCTACATCATTATTCAGTCTGCCACATTTCTGCAGTCATTTATATTCTATTTAAACAAGTATTGAAGTGTACAGCCTGGCTTGAATGTTTTGGCACATTCATAATATGATGAATAGGACATGGCCTTCTCTGTCTGTGTAAAGCGTTTTGCCTGTTGTGAACAGTAGATGGCGCCATTGTACTGGCTAAAACTCGGCGCTTAGTGAAAGCTGAAACACTGTGAACTTGATCTCATCAAAGTGCTTTCTTGGTCTTCTTTTTTCCCAGACAGGGTGCTCCACTTGCTCATTTGTGGCCGCATGGAAGAAACTGATGCTCTCGGATGGGGAAAAAGTACAGGTGATTATTGTAATGTACTCGATTGTTTTTTAAACAGCAGTGGTATATACGTTTCTCTTTCACTTACACACTTTTTGCACTCGTATAGTGTCGTAACCAGTGTCAAGGTTACGCGTAGGCTTTGTACACTGCAAAACGGCAGTGTAGGAGGATGGTGCTGTTAGGATTCTTACCATAGATCTGCCTAGTGTCCTAGAGTGACCAAGAGGGGGCGCTATTGTGCAACAGTCGATCTACATGTGACACATTGAGAATTGCAGTTTAATGTGCACTCAGTATTTTAAAACTATTTTAAACCTTTAAAAAAATTAATAGAATTTTTCTTTAAATAAATATTTTTAATATATGCTATATTTAAAATGGAGCGAGTCGATAGATAGCTCGCGCCTCGCGGTCATTATGCTATCACGTGACCAGTTGAAAACTAGTTTATCTCGATAAACCCTCGGCGCAAAATAAACAAATACTGTAGGCTACATTTAACTGTAGTCTAATAAAACACATTCAGCATCAGTATGGTGTATAGCATGCACCGTGTGTGGTACTGTATCATTATCTAAAGCGATGTACTCTTATAGAAATCTATAGTCTCATGGATGTCTCTGCTAAAGCATTGATTTGTGAATTCTGACATTTCACGACTGTCAGAGGATGAAGATATCTTCATCATAATTGGGGCTTTTATAAAGCTAACAGCTGTTTAAAGTACTGAAAGCCAGATATTATCTTTGTGGGCTTACTTCAGAAAGAAAATCATGCTAAAAAGCCTATATCTCAAGCAGTCTTTACATAGGTAACCTAACCTGCTTGAAACTTTACATTGACTTGAGTTGGGCCGACATAACGTTTTCAACAGGTGTATGAGAGAAAAGAATTGGGCATACTAAAACATAATACATTGCAAAGCAGTTGTATTATATTAAAAGAGTCTGTATTTAAAGGCCTAAGGACTAATCCGACCTAAAACGGATTTGCAAACCCGCAAGGTTTGTTTCAGATCTAGCTTGAATGACCTGCTGATGTCTGTTTTGTGCCCATCTGTTGTTTCTGTGGTTTAATTGTAATGGACACACAATCAAACAGCTTTTCTCTTTCTCTCTCTCGCCTCTTGATGTTTTTGATGAATCTAAACAGGTCACTGTAATCAGCACAAAATCAAAAGCATCAAATGACATTAAGGCTAAATGAGATCCCAGAGTTCCTGCTTTGTAGTATAATTTTGTTGTATGTGACACAATAGCTTACACTGAGCAGAGCTCTATGAGTCTATTAGATAGATAGACAGACAGACAGAAAGACAGATAGATAGACAGACAGACAGACAGACAGAGCTAGATAGACATAGTATATCCTCGGGCATAATGTGATCATATTCATGTCACTCACTTTCCATATGTCGTTTCAGAGCGGGTGGTCTGGTTGTGTCTTATTGTGTATGTAGGGAGGATGTTTTGTCAGAACAAAGGGTTTTCCAGCAACACCTGTTCTGCTACATCAAAACCTGCGTCTCTAAATAACTTTAAATTCATCAAGCAGGATCGAGTTAGTGTTCTGGCTCAGCCAAACCTCAAAGCGGGCTGACATGAAAGCTGACGCATAAAAGGAAA
This sequence comes from Elopichthys bambusa, assembly GCA_037101425.1. NCBI lineage: Eukaryota > Metazoa > Chordata > Actinopteri > Cypriniformes > Xenocyprididae > Elopichthys > Elopichthys bambusa. The sequence continues at coordinate 5,444,609 of CM074455.1, forward strand.
TGAGCTGTGGATCATGGACTCTGCTTTGGTCTGTTGTGGACAGTAGTTGGTTTCACGATTCAAGTCACGATTAAACCTGCTACAACTACTATTACACATGCAAGCATAGATGAAGGTAAACTATTAAGGTTTGGCCAATCCACATTTGCTTTTAGAATCAAATCTCTCCACCTGCCTAAAACAGCTTGTGACAGACGAGAACATTTTGACCATAAATATATTATCGTCTCTAGAGCTGTAGCAGAAGCTGTATGAATGTTAATATGTAAGGCAGTTTGGTCAAAATGACCCATGACTGATTTAAAATGCTTCTGAAAAATTACACCAGCAGCACCACTTCTTGTAGAGATAATATTTTTATTCAGCAAGGATGCATTAAATTGATCAAAAGTGTATCATGGTTTCCACAAGAAAATCAGCATATCAGAATGATCATGTGACACTGAAGACTGGAGTAATGATGCTGAAAATTCAGCTTTGCATCACAGGAATTAATTACATTTTAAAATGTATTTAAATAGAAAACGGTTATTTTAAATTCTAATAATACTCCACTTTATTACTGTTTTGACTTGATCAAATAAAGTCTTGGTGAGCTTGGAGAGCCCTGGGTATACGCCCTTTTTTTTCACAGTCGAACACATAGCCTTTACTTGACCTGTACGCATACACAGGCGTTCGACACATGCACAGTTTTTGTCTCTAGCCACGAGTTACAACCCATGTAAATATTTTTGTATTCTTTTATGCTAGAGTTGTACAAATGAGGGTACTTTCTAACCTCTTTGCACAATCTGTCATCTATATAGGCCTCTATTGTCGCTGTAGCTTGCATGCGTTCCCGTCTGTTCTGTTTATGCAGGTTTTCTTTGACTACCTTGTGAATCGATGCCCCCAGGGCACGATTGCCACCTTGTGGATAAACTAATGACTGCAAAAAAAATTTAATGCACACGTGCAACCTGTGCTACAAAAATCCAGCGGTGCTTGTAAAGTACTCTTCTGATGACGAAATTCGAGTCACACGCACTGTATGCTGACCCTCGCGTATGCGTAAAAAGTTAAGTATACTAAGTATACCGCAAACTTTTGAGCGGTATACAATAGGACTGGACGATTATGGCCTAAAATCAAAACCTTGGTTAACTGAACATTGAACGATTACGATTAATGAATGATTATTTGTTTCTGTTTTTTTTCACTGACAAGGTTTGTACTGTAAATATGATTGACTATTAAAGGTGGGATATTTTTTCCTACTGAAAGAGTGATCTGATATAGCTCACTATCAGCAGTTATTTTATCTATGGTTCGTAACACTTCTTACAAATTTCAGCTCGCTGTAAATCAGATAAAGATAAATTAGTACAGTACCAGTACGAGTGATTGCAACTAATACCGTCTCTCTATTAATTGTGAAGTTGTGGGTTGTAAATAGTTCCTTCAAAAGTAGAAAAATATATGCTATAATAAGTTTTGAGTTTCTAAGCTACTTTATTGATAAACACAGGACAACGCATTTCTGCGTTCCTCTCTGTGCGCGCGATCTTCACGTTTTGTTCGTGCCACAATGCAGCTGCGCAGGTCATGTGGCTACACACGCGGTAGTATGTTTTTAAGTGGGAAATATTAACAGGATTAAAAAAACGAAATAACTGACATGAGAAAATTACGTCGGTTAGAGGTTCTGAATTTTGGTTTCGATTATTTTTCGATTAATCGTCCAGCCCTAGTATACAATAGTGTCAAATTCACATTGTTTTAGGTTTAAGTTGCCATAGTTCCTTATAATCACTAATAAGCACAAATACATACCAGAATGCATTGTGTTTTGTATATCAGGTGACTCGCCATTCTTTGAGTCCCCTTTATGACGAATGATGCTCTAAAATTCCCTTGAGCTATTTTAAATGTCATATTGTGCGACAGCGCTCACCTCTGGAAAAAATAACATGTGTCACAGTCTGTAACATATAGCTCCCCCGCATCAGTCATCCCGCATTGTTAGGTATCAATAGCAGTTTAAAAATAACACATTAACAGAGTTGTTGAACGTTTGGTGAAAGTGCGGGTGTGTTTCAGGAAACACCAACCCCCGCTCGGCTCTGTGAGGTGTCACCAGGGTTTTAATCTCAGATTTAGGCTAAAACAGCTGCAATCACATTAACTGACAAGGAATTCTTCACATGATGTGTGTTGTCTCTGTGTACACTTAACCAAATGAGCGCTCAGATTAGACTGAATACTAAAAGAGATTTTAGACACAGCCTCTGAGGTGAATGTGATTTCACCAAGTACAACGTGTTCCTAGATCAACATCTTTGTTGATCCTGGAACAACATGCCAATCAGATTTGAGGGACAAGTTTACGGTTTTTGTCAAATTTGGCTTACAACCAGGGTTAGGTGCTTCTACATCAGTGTTTTTCATCTAGGATTAGGTTTAGGACTAAATTTTCAGACAGGAATGTTGTTCCAGGAACATGACTCACTTCCCAAAATCACGGTTACCCTGGTTGTAAGCCTAATCTTGACATAAACTGTAAACTTGTCCCTCAAATCTGATTGGTTCATTGGAATGTTGTTCCAGGATCAACAAAATATGATCCTGGAACAACATCCTGGAACATGTCTTACTTCCCAAGATCATGGTTACCCCCTTGACCAGAGGCAGGGTTATGTTAGAAAATGTTCCTGGATCAACATATTTTGTTGATCCTAAAACAACATACCAATCATCCAATCAGATTTGAGGGACAAGTTTACAGTTTATGAAAAGATTAGATTTACAACCAGGGTAACCATGATTTTGGGAAGTAAGACATGTTCCTGGATCAACATATTTTGTTGATCCTGGAACAACATTCCTGTCTGGAAATTTTGTCCTAACCATATCCCTACCCCTAAACCTAATCCTACCCATAATTTATCCCTAAAATCAGAGGGAAATGATGGTGAATAATACTAGAAGCACCTAACCCTGGTTGTAAGCCTAATCTTGAAATAAACTGTAAACTTGTGCCTCAAATCTGACTGGTTGATTGGAATGTTGTTTCAGGATAAACAAAGATGTTGATTCAGGAACATTTCTAACATAACCTGCCTCTGGTCGAGGGGGTAATTATGACCATGAACATATTTTGTTGATCCTGGAACAACATTCCAATCAACCAATCAGATTTGAGGGACTGTAAACTTGTCCTTCAAATCTGACTGGTTGATTGGAATGTTGTTCTAGGATCAACAAAGACGTTGATCGAGGAACACGTTGTACTTGGTAAAAAATCATGTTCACCAGCCAAGGGCCTGAGATTGCGAGAAAAAGTAGTAAGGGTGAAGTTTCTGTACATTTATTAATATTATATAATGCATTTATATATATTTACTTCCTTTTTATCCTTCCTTTCTACCTTTTTCCTTTCTTTCTTTCTTTTTCCTCCCACTTTTTGTCTATTTTTCCCTACCTGAGCAGCCCAGTATGTTATCTAACTGAACCCAGTGTGTAGGAGGGGATTATATCTATGTGCTTATATGAATATCATCTCTGTGGATGGTGCATAGCAGAAGAGCTCTTCTCTTGTCCTCTGCTGCCGGTGGAGATCGGAACATGTGTGAAACGCAGTGAACTTTAACCTCACAGGAACTAGGACAAAGTTAACAGTGCTGTGTCCTCACTCAAAATTTCAGAAGAATATTTCAGCAGCTCTGTCAGCATTACTTTCTTCAGTTAAAGTTAATATTACAAGAAGAGCATCTCTGAGTCATATTTCATCCTAAAGAGGAAAAAAACAACAAAAAACTTTACTATTTATCCAGGTGTGCTTTATTTTAAGTTGGACTTTTCATTAGATTCTAATTACTGTAAAACAGTTTGTCTGGAAACAATCATTTTGGCATAAATTAGTAATTAAAATAAATAAAAAATATATAAATTGAAGTAAAACAAATGTTTAAATACATTAAAATGATAAATAATATATAATGGATAATGTATTATAATAATGTATTCTAAAATAAGTAATAAGTATTTTTGTACTATGGTAATGAGAATTAAATAAGAAGGAGAATTTGGTTGGAAATGTGTTTAACTGTCATATAATGCCACAATGCATAAAACCTTATATTTATATGCAAATTATTTGTATTAAATACCACTTTTCATTTAATAAATTTAAATAAAATTAAATACATACATTTATTTTGGGAGTGAAATATGTGTTATTTTAGTATTATTTATATAGTATTTATTAGTATTTTTAATTAACTTTTATGTTTATGTTCTCATTTCCATTTTAATTTCAGTTTAATTTTGTGCCATTTTATTTCGTTTTTGTTTTTTTTTATATATTTACCTATAGCTTAATTTTTTTTTTTTTTTTAGTTTTAATTTTAGTACTTTAGAACTTCAACTTAAATTTATTTCAGTTATCACAGCAAGGCATAATTTCTCATTTTTAGCTTTTCATGTAATCTATTTTATTTCAGCTTTCTGCAATTACCAAAAACATTTTTTTTTTTTTTAAAGTTTTAGCTTACAGCAACAACACTAAAATAAAATCATGATCATGTTTTTTTCAGCAGTCAGGCTTGTTAATATTGTGTTTTCTTGCACTTTTCCAATCTATTCCAGTATGTACATCATATTACATACTTAAATCAAATTAGAATCTGTCAACAGATTTAAACATCACAGTTAGCATGTTAGCATTGTTAATTGAGCTGCCAATCCAATAAAAGTTTGAATTTCGTCCTTTTAGACAAAATAACTGAGCTAAAACAGAAATGCAGTTGCAACTCAAGACATTTGTATGTGTGTGTGTGTGTCAAGCTCGTATATGAACCTATGCAAGTCCCTGCATAGCGTAGTTAGCGTGGTGTGGGCCTCGCTCCAACCGTCTTTATGTAAAGTCTGAGTGGGAGGGAGGCCTGATCCGCTCTTCTGTTCCAAAGTTAGAACAGTATACTGCAGAAATACAGTGACGACTTAGTCCGATGTGAACAAAACCACCCACTCCGACGATATAATGCAGAAAAACTCGAGTCGTACTCTTCTTTAGCAATTTGACCCTTTAGATTTGAAGAAATAATCATAACAACCTCCTTGCCCTAGTATAAGTGTATTATGCAATACTATCATCACGCAAAGTGTAATTTAAATTTGTGTGCGCTGTCGACTGCTTCCTGTGGTTGTTTACAACCGAATCGTTCACCAATTCCCTTGATTTACCAATAGATGGTGACACACTCCTGTCCGAACCTGGACCAGTGAAGAGAGAACGTGGTGCGGGGGAGGTGTTTAGAGAAAGGAGACCTGATAAAAGTGTGTGTACGAACGTCAACGAGTCAGTCAGGCTGCACAGCAGGAGAGGGGCAGGTAGCCATGCGTCTATAGAAATCTGAGACCTGTTTGACACTTCCTGGATTGTGCGCACATGCCTGCTGTAAGTGTAGAAAGTGAAAAAGAGAGAGTTTGCTCAGAGGGAAACTTCTTGCCAAACAAATTGCTGAATTGCAGCAGGTGAGCCGTAAAGGAGGAGGAAGTTGACTGGCTGTAGTCAATGGATGAGAAAATAAGGGACGTTAACTGTCAACGCTGTACTTCGAGATCTACTTCCTGGTGCCGTGCTGTGCTGTTCTGCACGATTTTCTAAACTGTCACTGGAGTGCGCTTCCAGTCTTCGGCGCTCGCTCACACCACCTCAGAACCTCGTCTTCGAAAGTTTCTCTTGTATTTTTTCGTCTGCTATGGAGACTTTGATGGACTGGGTTCCTGTCACCGTCACGTCTGAAGTTGTGACAGGAGAAGTCAGGTTGCACATCTGAGATGGAACAGTCAAACCATCACCCTGAGGGAGAGGTGGAGGGGCTGTCCCGACCCCTGGAGGCTCTCCTGGACGGCGAAGACCCCGGAGGTCCTGATTCTGCTTCCTCGTCTTGTTCTGACCTGTCCATCACAACCCCTGCAGCTCAACCTTGTCCCAACAACACCAAGAGCTTCTCTGGACTGCGGATCTTTGGTAGAAAGTGGGTGAGATTTTGAGACTTCCAAATCAAGTGTTGTTAAAAAGGAAATATTTAGTTTTTAAAACATTTCTTTATTTCCCTTTCTTTGCTCCAAACATTTGTGATTAGAACAATATGTCTGGAGGCTTTGTTTTGTTTTGTTTGTTTAGTGTTTTATATTAATTATAGGCTATTTTAGTTCATTTGTAGGCTATTATTTTATGGACTTTCAATTTCAATGTAAATTAAAAAATAAGGTCACACTTTAGGGTCTAATTCTCACTATTAAGTAACTATTAACTATGACTTTTGCCTCAGTAAACTCCTCTAATTACTGCTTATTAATAGTTAGTAAGGTAGTTGTTAAGTTTAGATATGGTCAGCAGAATAAGGCATTAATATGTGCTTTATAAGTAGTAATAAACTGCCAATATGCTAGTAATATGCATGCTAATAAGCAAGAATTGGACCTTAAAGTGTTACCAAAAATAACAGCATTTTTTTTTTTTTTTTTTACCAACTATAAAGGCCAAACTGGGCTATTTTACTTTATTTGAATTATAGGCTTTTTATTTTATTTTATTGTCTCTAAACTTCAATGTTGAATTTACATAATAGCATTTTTTTTTTACCAACTTTAGAGGCCAAAAGGAAAAATGATATGTATTTTAAACTTGTGGTGCCTCTTCCCTTTCTTTACATTAAACGTTCGTGACTGAAACTGCACGTTTGATGTCTATTTGCAATTTAAACTTGTGTTTTGCTTGGACCAACCCTGTGATAAAAGGCACCACCTGCTTCGTCTTTCTAGGAAACACTTTGTGAAACACCTTTCCAAACCTTCATTGTAACTATTTCTACTTAATAACCTTAACTCGTAACTCCCTTGACATCACCTCCTCAGGTGATGTGCGCTTTTGAAATTTCATCAGGCGTCTAAATTAATCCAACGATCTCCTGTGGTTATCTGGAAATAGATGCCTTTAATGGAAGCAATTAATTACGGACTATAATTGTCCGACCTGTTGGGAGAAGAGCGTATACCTGTGCTCCGCACTCCTGACTTCGTGCACCTTGAGCTGACTTAGATCGGAGTGATTTTAACCCGTTTTACCTGTGAAAAAAATGAGACAAGGCATTGATAATATGAGGATGTGAAATAGCAGATAAAACAGAATTGTGTGTTTCTTTTTGTATCTTTTCACCTCACCACTATCTTGTCATGGTTGATCAGGATTCTGATATGGTTATCATTTTTTGCATCCAGATCCTGCAGATTCTTCAGTTTTCAACGATTTTTTGCATATTTGAACCCTTTCCAGCAGCGACTGTATGATTTTGAGATCCGTCTTTCAGACTGAGAACAATTGAGAGACTCAAACACAACTATTAAAAAAGGTTCAAATATTCACTGATGCTCCAGAATGAAACACGATGCATTAAGAGCAAAACTTTTTGAATTTAAAGATAAAGGTAAATTGTACTTAATTTGTCTTCTGACAAACATTCAAGTATCTTCTGTTGCTTCCGAAGGGCAGTACTAAATGGGAAAAAAAGATATTTCAATAAAATAAGAAAAATTTGGACATCATCCTGTTCAAAAGTTTTTTCAGAAAGCTCTCGGATTTCATCAAAAATATCTTAATTTGTGTTCCGAAAATGAACAAAGGTCTTGCAGGTTTGGAATGAAATGAGGGTGAGTAATTAATGACATTTTTGGAGAACTAATTCTTTAATGCTATTTAATACATTCAACTTTTGGGGGTTTGCAGCGATGCTATAGAACCATCATTTAGGGTTTCCCAAAGAACCTTTCAGTAAATAGTTCTTAAAATATAATATTTTTGTTAATAAGAACATTTTAACAATTGAAAGAACCTTTATCCAATATAAAGAACCTTAAAGATTCTTCATGGAACCATAGCTGGCAATAAAGAACCTTTATCTTCATCTAGAAAGTAGGATTGATTAATTGGCAATAAATTGATAATTTTGGGTTTTGGCGGCAGGGAGAAGTTAGACTGTCAGCCAGGGGTGTCAGAGGGGGGGCCCATGGGAAATCAGAAAATTCAACTGGAAATAAATACTGGCGTGTAGAAAGCATAAAGTGATTTCCCAAATCTTGTGCAATGCCCTTGTGTGTAGTCATCATATCTGCAAACTCAAAAGAGGTGAAAATTGTTATAAAGGGGTCTGGGGGCATCCTCCCCCATGAGATTTTTTTGTTTGTTGTGATTTTAACATATAAACGAAGCATTCTGGTGCACTCTTAACAAGAAAATAAATGAAAAAACAAACAAACAACAACAGCAACAAAAATGTATTGACACTAGGGCTGGGCATTGACAAATTTCACAATTGGAAATTCATGTTTATTTTGTGTTGCCCTCTGCTTTGAATTGAAGCGCTACAGCGATCTGTCACGCCACAGAGCGCCAAGAACATCGCAACACCTCGAGATGCGTCTATGGTCTCACTCCAGTCTATGGGGAAGTAGCCCATTTTCGATTCTTGTGATGTTTATTGTGCTTGCAGTATTGCACTACTGCTGAGTAACACTGATAAGTCATCTCTATTTAATAGTGTGCCGAAGTTAAACTACTAGCTACATACAATAGCTTGATCAGTCACACGAATCAGACTAAATAACATAAAGTGCAATATTTCAAAATATATAATTGAGTGTACCTACTATAAACAGTGCCATGTCGTGGTGTTTCTCTCACCTTCTGTTTGAAAACAAGGGGAACTGCAATTCTGCTTCGCAAATCAAGCAGAGATTGACCGCGCTCTGATCGAATGAGTGATTGACAGCGCTCTGATCGAATGAGTGATTGACAGCGCTCTGATCGAATGGCGTTGGGCATTGTCAGGTTGACAGTAAATCTAGCCCTATGATGTTGGTGGGGCACCGGGGGGGGGGGGGCCTGTGCCATCCCCTCTAGACACGCCCCTGCCGTCAGCCTCAGGGTTGCGGATCCTGTTTAATCACTACATTTCCAGTAAAATCAGTTCTTTACAAATATCTTTCCCTGTGAGCCCTAACAGAATTTTTAACAGTCTAGATAAAGGTTTTTGCAGATCCTGCTTTTCTGCTTTCCACTATGAAAAAACTTGGGTGGACAAGTAAAGTATCCTCCAACCAGACACATCACGGTATCAGCCGGAAGAAGATGATGTAAAAGTGTGTGACTCCAGAATGTTTTTGCAGGTTTTGCAGTTGGCTTTTCAATGCACTATAGACAATTGAAGTTTATTTATATGCTATTTGTAATTTATTTTATTTTAAGGACTCTCAATTTCAATGTTGAAATTAAAATAATAGCATTAACTAAGTCTAAATCAAGCTTTTGGCAGATCCTGCTTTTCTGCTTTCAGCTATGAAAACAAAACACAAACAAAACTTGATTAAACAAGTATCCAATCAGACACATCTTGTAACTCTGCAAGTGTGTCTCCGGAATGTTTCTGCAGTTTTTGCAGTTGGCTTTCATTGCACTACAGACAATGGAACTTCCCTTGCTCTATTTTTAAGCATGAAAAACCAGTTTTTCCAAGTGAGGGTTTGAGAAGAATTCACCTATAGTCTGGTTTCGTGAGAGGTTCAGTCACACATGCATGCAGTTTAGTTTTCTGATTCGCTTTCGCTGATAATGGCATTTGCTTCAGTCAAGCATCACATAGTATTGCTCATACTACTGTATTGTTTGTATTTGACCAACCCCCTAACCTTAAAGGGATGGTTCAGACAGAAATTACAGTCCTATCATTATTTACTCATTTGTATGACTTTATTCTCTTTTTTTTTTTCTTCGTCCATTCATTGAAAGTCAGTGGGGGACAGTGTTGTTTTGGACCCTATTGACATTCATTGCATGGACAAAAACAGTATTATATGTAAAAAAATATCTTTGTTTGTGTTCCACAGAAGAAAGAAATGCAGGTTTGGAATGACATGAGGGCGAGTAAATGATAACAGAACCTTTATTTCTGGATAAACACTGCCTATAAGTATTAAACTTTGGCACATAACTTTTTTTGGTATGTTTATGCTGCATACATAAAATAAACTTGAAGGAGAAACCCAAGCCATATCTACAGTCAAGAATATATCATTGAGACTTGTTGGACGGGCTCTTTTAGGATTCGTTTAATTAGCAATCACCTGGAAAACCACCCAGAACATCCTAGCAAACACATAGAAACAGCTCCAATCATTTTAGGCATAGGGATGTGCCGATATGAAAATTTTGGCTGATACCGATAACTGATAATTCTTTATATTTGAAAGCCAATAACCGATATATTGGCTGATAAATCTAAATTCAAATTTTTATATATTTTTTTAACGATAACATTAAAAGGGAACATATATCGGCCATTACCGATATGGTAACATCCTAACAACCACCTACAATCTCTGAGCGCTGTGGGTGAATTTTGCATGGACAAAAATCAAATATTTTCTTCAAAATTCATAAAAACTTATAGCAAAGTCCCTTTAAGACAAGTCATTTCACTCGGCGGCCATCTTTGAAACGCCTCTTGGGCATTCAAGTACAGCTCCTATCTCTTTGAATGGAGAAACATCAAATTCTCCAAAGCTGTTCGCCAAGCTTTCGAATAAATGTAATATTTGAAATCACCAATGAAATCTGACAACAACTGTATCATAAATTTTGTTTCTAAACGCTCAAATCATGACAAAAACTGCATTTTTCAGGCTGGATCAAGCTAATGCGCAGTCCTAAGTTCGCGTCTGACTGTTTCTATAGGAACCGGAGCTTCTAACGGCTACTGCAGTGACGCTATGACTTTACCAATCAGCGATTGGCTCTTCTTTAGTAGGCGGGCTTATTCCGCCATATTGCGCATTGCACTTTCTCCCATTCATAATAATACGTAATTCATAATCATTCATAGTAATCTTTCTATAAAGTCTTTGCTTATAGTCAAATCATAAAAAATGTTAGAATTAATAATTATTTTTAGTACATATTTTTACTTAACTATAATATCTGGTTTGGAAGTAAGCAGCTTAAATATAATAGATAGATGATAGATAGGTAGAAAGATAATACTGTAACTGTTGTCTAACAATGTAACTATTTCTACTTAAAAACATTAACTCGTAACTCCCATGACATCACCTCAGGTGATGAGCGATTCATAAAATTATGAAAAACTGTCAAACATATACATTGACTTTATTCTGTTAATATTTCAAAATAAATGACAATTTCTCCATCAGCCAGTCCCCCGTCCATCGAAGTGTGTGTGTCTGTATCTGTACTCCACCTGTTCTGTGTGCTGATGAGGCACCTGTTCACGGCTGTGTTGATGTGTGTAATCTGATAATGCCATACAAGGCTAGGACACCTGAGGAACACGCGTTGTGCATCACTGTGGTACAGAGAGTTCCGACTGGATTCCTAGGGCCAGGTAGTTCTGTGCATCCAAATGGCCATTTAAAAGTAAAGATTGCACCAAACAACTGCTTTTTTTCAGGTCATAGGTAGACACAGGTTTCCTTGAACACACTCACACCCAGTGGCCCGTCTCACACAACTTCATTTGCATGGTTGCGCTTTTCCGCCCCGTGGAGGAACAGGCCCATTTCTGAAGCTATCTTTAACGTCTCGTTCTATGCTAGAGCTAAGTATGGATCAGGGTCAGAGTCTCAAGGTGGGCTAATGGAGATCTGTAGGCATATGTGGGTGACTGAATGTGTGCGTAAAAGCGAATGTGTGTGTATTGCTGCCTTCACATGCTATCGGAAATTTAAAGAAAAATGGAAAAATAGTCAAGATTTTGGTCATTATCACCCACTCCTTAAAAAATTGTGATTACAATATTGACCAAAATAGACTATGATTTTTGCCATAACCTTGCAGCCCTATAAGAAACTGACAGGAAATGACGTCGGACACCTAGAATTAGAAATAGGCTCTAAAAATAACTGCCATGCAAAAAAAAACATTTAGTTCCTGAGGCGCTCTCTGGCGAGAGATGATGTGTTGTGTCTGCCGTCTGACCATTGTGGTGGAGGAAGTGCAATCATAGGAACTGATCGACTTTGCTGAACAAAGATAGAATGGAACAAAATCAGGGATTTTTCTGTGATCATCGTGGCACTATTGTTGACATTTACATTTATACTATCATCCTTATATGACCTTCTAGCCTGGGGTCATAGGGCTGGAGCCTATCCCAGATTCTTAGGCCAGAGGAAGGGAAAGCACCCTGGACATATGGACAGTCCATGTTTAAAAAAATACGACAAAATAATTACAAAATTTGAAAATAATTACAAATCAAAAATCACAGAATCTATATATATATATATAAAAAAAAAAAAAGTGATAGCGCATGAGGTGGCGACACAAAATAATAGTACTAAATGAAAAACAAAATGCAATTCCTATAATCTCTCTTTTTATTTCAGGTTCTGCAAGGATTATATAAATGTCTGAGGAGTGAGGATAGAGCATCTTTAGATTTAAATCATTTGTTTAAATGGTGGTCTCAGTGTTTCCTATCCAGCAGGTGGTGGCATTGCCATCCTTTTCCCCTTCAATCTAACATTCCCCTTTTCTGCAACATCAGAGGATTGCTCAGAAAGATGAGAAAAGTGAGAGGGAATTGCTTGAAATAATAAACACTGATAAATCGAACGCAATGAGACCATGAATGTGCCAATGGGGCCATTTTTAATTTCATGTTGACTAAGGTTTATGTTTTTCTCTTCTTATACGCTAAATGTATCTCTAATAATAATAGAGGTGGTGGACTGTAGCTTAATTGTTATAGACTTGATTCTAGATTTGAGGTGGTAAATTCAAATCCTGTATGGATTGATCCATCCAGTTATCACAATTTTTTCTCCAAGCAAGACACAGATGTATTTTTTTTCTGAGAAATTAATAGTACTTTTGGCGAATAAATAGATGTACATTTCTGTTCAAAAGTTTGTGGTAAGTATGTTTTTTTTAAATTATTTTTTTTATCACTTTGTTTTGTTTATTATTACAATTTAAAATAAGAGTTTACTATTTAAAGGGGTGGTTGATTATGATTTCACTTTAACTTTACTGTGTAATGTTGCTGTTTGAGCATAAACAACATCTGCAAAGGTACGACGCTTAAAGTTCAATGCAAAGGGAGATATTTTCTTTTAAAGAAATCGCTGTTTAAGGACTACAAGAAACGGTTGGTAGGGACTACAACGGGTTAGTGACATCACTAACCCTAAAATTTACATAAACTGCCTCTGTGAACACGCAACAAAGGGGGTGAGGCCATTTTGGGCTGCTTTAGAGAAGAGGAAGAGTTGTTGTAAAAGAGTGTTGTTACCATTAGGCCTGTCGCGATATATCGACTTGTCGCACAATATATGGACCTCAATAATTTTTGGTGACACGATATATTGCCCATTATGTTTACACAAAAATAAATGTCACCGACATTTTGCAGATCGTGCTGCCTCTGTCATCTCGTCTGCTCTCCGAGGCGAAAGCGGGGCTCAGGCAGCTCCTTCATACACAGAGCTGACATCGACAGGCAGAAAAATGCGCCATTCGAGTCTTTATAGTGTTTTCCTGACAACTACAGACAGTTTGGAAGAATAAGTGCAAATTCACTCAGTTTCCACAATCCACTGGTGCAAATATAAACATGACAGCGCGAAATGGTGTATGCTCATAGCTAGTTTCACATAGGATGTGGCAGTCGTGAGTGTCTAGTTCGTTTTCATTTGTTTGACTGTTGCACTTGGCGTCTTTCGCAGCATCTCGCGCATGACGCGGCGCTAAAACGCAGTCCTCAAGTTAAAAGAAGTTTTTCAAACACGCCTCTAGAAAAACAGATACCTCAACAGGCCAATCTGTGTCTTTGTTCATATGGACATCTGACAAAAGCATGCACCCTTACTTTACTGAGAAAATAAGGTCAGGGAAAAACCTGTAGATGGAAAATCTCCATATAAGTGCCTTTTGTGCATTTGCAAGTGTTTTTTTTTCTACTTGTTATTTTGCAGTTTTTGTTAGCAAAGGTTTATTTATTATTTATTCAACATTATTATTTTTCTGACGCTTCAATTCCAGTATCTAAATATTCTTAAGAGTTAAGTTCATTGTCATTTGAAAGTGTGTAGGCCTACTTGCATTATTATGCTGTTATATTATGATTATATATTCAGTGACATTAAATGGTCTTAAAATGACAATAATATCGCATATCGCAATTATTTCTAGGGCAATATATCGCACAACAAAAAGTAGTTATCGTGACAGGCCTGGTTACCATGCCGTCATTTTACGCCGGACTGCTTCACAAACAAGGGTCAATTCAACATGACGGCACATGCTAGTCGATAAGTTGAATCAGCTCCACAGCAACTACATAAATGTATCCACTAACCATTCAGAAACGTCCACTTTCATTCTAAAAGTTGTAACTTCTTCCTGAATCTCTCCATCAGTGTCGACTCCGGTTTGAACAATGTAAGACTGAACACCGTTACTGACAATCGTCATTATGGCTGCGTGAGATTCTCCTGTTTTGTTGTTGTTGAGCAACCGAAGCACGAGCTGTTAAAGCTCCGCCCTCTTTTGGAAAGTGGTCGGCAGCAGCAGCTCATTTGCATTTAAGGGGACACACAAAAACTGTATGTTTTTGCTCACACCCAAATAGGGGCAAATTTGACAAGCTATAATAAATGATCTGTGGGGTATTTTGAGCTGAAACTTCACAGACACATTCTGGGGACACCAGAGACTTATATTACATCTTATAAAAGGGGCTTAATAGGACCCCTTTAAATATATTCTATATTGTAATTTATTCCTGTGATCAAAGCTGAATATTCAGCATCATTACTCCAGTCTTCATTGTCACATGATCCTTCAGAATCATTCTAATATGATGATTCTCAAGAAACATTTCTTATTATTATCAATGCTGAAAACAGCTTAACTGTTTAACTGCTTAATATTTTTTGGAAACTGATCCTTTTTCTGGATTTTTTTGATGAATAGAACATATTTTATTTGAAATTGAAGTCTTTTATGACATTATAAATGTCTTTACTGTCACTTTTGATCAATGTAATGCATCCTTGCTGAAAGTGTTCATTAAAAAAAAAAAAAAAACTCTTACTGACCCCAAACTTTTGAAAGGTAGTGTACACTTATATTAGAGGACATTGTGGCCTAGAATAAAAGATTATGAGGACAAGCTTGATGTGATTGTCATTGATGCTGCACTGCTTAATTAAGGCCATTAACACGCATTAGGAAAGTGTTGTAAATGGGGTTAATTTTGATTTCATGTTGACTTTAACCACAGGGTGTTCCCTATAATAATTTGTTTTGGTGTGTTTCTATATTATCAATATCAAATGAAGTTCACAGTGACTAAGGGACAGCTAAGCAGGTTTGGTTGCCATGATGTCCCACTCCATGGTAACAGCCAGCAGATCTCTCTCCCCCATCACTTAAACGACAGTAATTACTACCATACAGAGTCGCCAGCTCTGTGTTCATCCGTCACACAACGAAGTGCACCCAGGAACAAGGGGCTCAATCAAGTGGCTCATATTGACACTCAGTATTTAAAGTCTGACTGATAATAAACGAACCTCCGGCGTAACAAAACTGCGATGTTTGTTATAGGTTGTCAAATTGAAATTCAAGCGCATTCACCCCTCACCCGTGTTCCCTTTGCGCTGATCCATAATGCAACAGCACAAGGGCCTTGAAATGGAAATGACAAGCATTGTGCTTTTGGGGTGGAGTGGCATCGCCGTGTCGTCCTATTAGGGGACCTGAATAGACGCAAGGTGTCCTCACTAAAGCCATCATCTTTATGATTACCTTTACAATGGTTAAAAAAACGACATGCTGTTTAAACCTGATACTGATCTCGTGGGTTAAACTTCATAGATCATCTTCACAGCTGTTGGTGTTGCATGTCACGGGTAGTTTTGCAACAAAATGTGGTGCTAGGTCCTCTTTTTCTTAAGCAATGTGCATAATGGTCTGTTTAAAAGCAGAAGCAGCTTTGCTAAATCTTCATGAGGGACATAATTATCATAAAACCATTAATTGTGTTCCTGTAATGCACCTGGTGTCTCCCCCCATATGTGCCAGGAAGACTGTATTATGTGATCTAGGGGTCTAGAAAGTGGCAGCCGACGTTTGTGCTTGTGTACGTCTTGCACAAACTCCCAGGGTTAAGCTGATAATTGGTCATTATTTTAAACCGGAGGCTTCGATGCACCCTGCATTCCCTCCTACCGGTTACCTCCTGCCTTGTCGATAGCTCTTTCCTCTGTGATGTGTGCTGCTGCTTCCCAGTGAGCTGTGTTGTTTGTGGGTGGATGTGGGGCTTCTCTTCCTGTAGGCTCAAGTTGTGTGTAGTTCATCTCTGTCTGTGTGCTGTGTTGTGTGTGTGTGTGTGTGTTGGGGGAGGCTGTCTCACCTGTTCATCTCTTGGACTTTCTCTGTCAGTTCACTGTGAGGAGACGGTCAGGGAAGGAGACGGGAACTAAACTCTCAGGTCGTATAATATATTTTTTGTTGTTGGATGTTGACTAATGTTGTACTGTATGTGGACATTTAGCAGTGAGTTTGGACCAGTTGTTCTTATATTGAGTACTTACTTTTTACATACATAAAGCTTTGTGTATTGTAAATCTATTTAAATGTAGCAGATATAATAACAAATGATATGTATAGCTGAGTAGTGCAAATTCTTAATTATATTGAGAAATATTATTATAATTTTACAAATTGAATATTTATTTTATTATAAATACTATTAAAAAGTAAAAATAGCAATGTAATTAAATAAAATAATATTAATTTTTATAGTAGTTTTTATAGTATATAATATTAAATTTAATATATTATATTTAATATAATATTATATATATATATATATATATATATATATACATTAAGAGATACCTCATTTGTGTTAAAGTAATTTTAAATTATTATTAGAAAAATTTTAAATAGTCTAAAGCTGTGCTTTTTAATTAAATCTGTTGCGGCGTAAACAAACAGAACCACTAATCGTCATGTAATCAATGACAACCAATCATGATATTATTGACCCTATTTTTAAGATTAGAGTGGAGCTAATCAAACTCAGACTTTGGGTTTAAGTGCATCTTTTGGTACTATAAGAACCATTGCTAAAGATGACCCTGACAGTAATTAGTTTTGATTGAGTCTCACTTCTTGATGAGCTAGAACAGTTGTTTTTCTATGGAGAAGTGTTTGGTGCAGACACAAATTCTTTTTAGTACAATTTACAATGAATTTTTATTGTAAAATTCTTTGTACTGTAATGTACTGTCACTCCTACTGTAGTACAATACCATGTTTATTGTAAATAATGCTATGCAATACTTGCAGTAAGTATCGTTCCTTACCCTGAGAGTTTTGTCTAGGTCATATCTGCCTCTAAATGAGATGAGACTAGTTACGTTGCTATAATTAGTACAGGCAGTCACTACTGAAGGGTCAGAAAGCCCTTATAATCTGCCCCGGACAGCCCCGTGTGATAATCAGGACGTTCATGAGCTGAGCAGAGCTTCATTTCCTTGAGTGCCTTTTACGTCATTATGGTATGATGTCATTACCTGTGGATTCACAGTGCACCTTTGTAGACGACTGGCTGTGCTAGTATTAACACGATTTGGAAGGCAAATTGTCCTGGCGTAAACCCTTGGAAAATCTGTGCTAGGACAGGCGGAGTTAGCTTTTTGCATTCAAAACGAACTTAATGACCAGTGTGCACTCATGTCTAGTCTTTAAGAAAGAACCAGCATACTGTATGTTGTGGATGCTGGAGTCCCCATCAGGGTTTTTAACTAAGCTAACAAAAAAGACATATTCATATTTACTGCTATTCATGCTATCTTAAGCTTGTCTTTTAAGCAAGGTTGTGAAGTCTGTTATTGATGAGGTGTTTGATGATGTTGGGAAGTGTTGAGTCGAGCTAGATTATCTCAATTTTAAGGATTAGCATTAAATCTTGGTCAATGGAGGTCAGTGTGACAAGCTTTTGTAGTTTTAGAACTTAGTGCTAAAATGCTTAATCTATGCTGACAGGCTAAATTTTCAATCAACAGCCTCAGGGGGAACATTAGAAAGGGAACTGTATCCTTCCAGCCACCATGGACACTTTTTTCAGACGACATTTTAAGAGGAAGGAGGCAGGAGAAGCCGTGCACGACGGCCACGTACCTGAACCCTGTCGACACAGGAGGCCTAGTATTGCAGTGCCAACCAGCCGTGCCCGTCGGCGCTCTAGTGTTGGCCTTCCGTCCACTGCATTGGCCCAGCGACGCCGATCCAGTGTCCAACTTCAGGCACTACCCCGAATCACTAGCAGTCAACCGGTACAGAAAAGCAGTGGAAGAAGGCGGTCCAGCACCACCACCCCGAAGGCTAATCCTCGCTTTGCCGTACACCGGAAGAAGGTAGGCAAACTCCGCAATATAGACACACACCTCCTGGGCCCTTCCATGCTGCTGGCCAGCCTGATTCAGATGACAGAAGAGGAGGAAGAGGATGAGGAAGGCCGTAGTCCACTGCCGGGGCAGGTGGAACTCAAGGGAAGCTGCCCGAAGTTCAGGAGTCACACAGATGTGCTTCTTTCAGAGGGCGACAGTGACAGCGATGACTCCAGCGGGCACTCATATGAGAGTCACTATTTAGAGCTGCACAAGGGGCACCTGGAGGAGGCTAATGTGTCAGACTGGGAGATCAAAGAGTCCTCTATCTTATGCCAGCAGGACTGCCTTCCTCTGGCTGTTGTGGCAGAGCGTGTCCAGGGCCACCCGTTGATCAGAGTTCCACGCTGCCTCAGGAGGAACTCCTCACATTACGGCCACGCGGAGACGGGCCCACATGTCCGCTACTGCCGCAGCAGCCAGAGGAGGCGCCGTCGTCGGGTTTCCACCATCTCAAAAGCGGGAAGCCCCTGGCCAGGAAGAGGTGTGCCGCTACCGAACCGAAGAAGCTCCACCTGCTACAGGGCTCAGGCAACTCTCAATCCTCTCCTGGGATCCTATTACGATCCCAGTCTGGAGTCTTGGAGTGGATTCTTGTCGTATGTAAAATCCTTTCTGTTGTTGGGTCTAATTGTCGTTATTTCATGCTGTTCTCACAAATTAGATTTCATTGTAGGATTTCATAAAATGTCCGTACAGTAACAAAAAACATCCATTAAAATAGCTGACTTGTTGCCTTGCTCGATTAACAGTCAATGACTTTGGAGGCAGCGTTTACATTCAAAGGTCCCTCACTGAACTGATTTTGGACAAGCTCCAGAACATAATGGTCCAGTGCTCTACAACAAAATAGAGAGCGCCTGAACTAAACAAATATTTAATTACTACAATACTAATTTCTAGGGTTGTGATGAGATCTCTTGCCACGAGATTAAAATGTGATGATATATTTCGTCGAGGTGAAAAGCTCTCACACGATATTGCCATGACGGAGTGTGAGGGTGAAGTTAGTATAGAAAATGCCACCGCTACGTTCACATTACGCCTCCACTGTCATTTTGCTTTTTATAGAAATAAAACCACTTAATTCAGTTGAATAATGGTAGCTTCAATTCCATCCGGCTCATCGTACACAAGCTGCAGAGTCGTATGTAGTGCAGCAGGAATCACTAATCACGTGGCGAGATGACTGACAAGGCCATGGCGGAGGATTCGTTACACAACGAATTTGTTGTCTTATCAACACCGATAAGTGCACAACACCGCAGCTCCCTATTCACGGAGTACGAGCGATCGCAAAATCGAAAGCGAAAGTAAAATGCGATTTCAATACCCTACATTTTGAAAGCGGCTCCCTGATGCATGCAAATATCTCCCAATATGAAAGCTATCTTAGGCTAGGCTGTTTAGTAAACCATCTCTTAGCTCTTTATCATGCTTAAAGAAACATTTGGTCTCTATTTGCACTTTGAATAATGAGTATACTTTGATTATGGTTGCACTTATGTTTTTGCACCTAATAAGACTAAGAGAAAATTGTTGTTTATACTGTTTTTATTTATGTGGTCAATTTGTGGAAAGGAGATCATTTAGGAGGTCACAGCCTCAATCAGAAGTCCTGGAAGCTCATAATTCATGTACAGTAAGGTCTGAAGAGACTCATATGAAATCATACAGGAGAGAAGCCAGTCAGTTTTTTGGCAAAACCTTTTACAGTGCTTGAGTATTGTTGTCTTTTACTGCATATGATAATTCATACTCAGAAAGTAAAACTGAAATGACATTCATTACAAGGTAATTAGGTCAAACATTTCAAATGCACCTGCAGACTATTTTTCTAGTCATGGAATTTTGTCATTGAGGATTTCTTAAATGTACTGTGTAAAAATCTCGTCTTGTCTTGTGAGCTAACTGTCTCGTCACACCCCTAGTAATTTCTCACTAGAAAATAAAAACTAAAATATGATGATCAAAACAAATTGACGGCCAACCACAACTTTTAAATGCTATCTTTATTTTTTATCTCAACTGTCATGGAATTCAATACACAATATAGTGGGATAAGGTATCTTAGTAGATCGGATGCACAGTGCTCAGCGTTAATGAGTACAGCCCCTTTGAAAAGTAATATTTTAAACAATATCTCAATGAACACAAAAACAATTTCCAAAATGTTGACAAGACTAAATTTAATATAACATCTGTTTAACTTATAACATGAAAGTAAGGTTAATAATATAACTTAGATTACACATTTTTTGGGCTTTAGGAGAGGTTTCTTTCTTGGACGGCACCCATGCAAGCCATTCCTCTGCAGTGTACGCCGTATTGTGTCACGGGAAATAGTCACCCCAGTTTGGCTTTCTACTTCTTTAGATACCTGCAGTGAACTTGCATGTCGATTTTCTTCAACCCTTCTCATCAGAAGACACTCCTGTCGAGGTGTTAACTTCCGTGGATGACCTGGACATCTCTGTGAGATGGTTGCAGTTCCATCTTTTTGGAATGGGAAATGGGAAAGGGTTTTAACACCCTTTTATAGTCAACAGTCTGCTGGATACCTGTTTTAATGAATAATTAGACTCACCTGTGGTTGAATTCTTGTTAAATTAGACATTTGTAGTCTAAAATTTAGCTTTGCTCCTGAGACTTTCAGTGGGGTGTACTCATTTTTGCATCACCCTAATTTGAGTAAAACTGAAAATTTTGTTCTCTAAGTTACATTATTAACTTTACTTTCATGTTGTAAGTTAAACAGATGTTATATTAAACTTAGTCTTGTCAACATTTTGGAAATTGTTCATTGAGATATTGTTTAAAATGTTACGTTTCAAAGGGGGTGTACTCATTTACACTGAGCACTGTAACATGATCATTGGATTCAGATGTGCCTTGTTGCCTTCCAACTGTTCCTCCATATGTTGCCTGCAGAGGCAGCATTTTTCAGGTTTTTGATATAGCCAAAGAAACAGATCATGACCTAGGTTCCTTAAATCTGGCACTTGAGGGCCACTGCCCTACAGAGTTTAGCTCCAACCCCAATCAAAGACATCAGAGCAAGCTAATTCATAGTTTACTAGAAAATGACAAGTAGGTGATCAGGGTTCGAGCTAAACTCTGCAGGGCAGTGGCCCTTCAGGACTGGATCTGCTTTGTATAGGTGCATTATGAGAAGAAAAGTAAAGGTGCATGCACAATGACAGTGACTAAATTGCTGAAGGTCAAGAAGTTGCTTGATAGTTACTGCATCATGTCATTGCACAATTGCATGAAGCTAAACTCTGCTTACCTTTGTTTTTGAAATCTTATAAAAGATGAATGACATCTGGCTGCTTTGTCATTGCAAATTGCTGTCAGTGTGAACGCCCTTAAAGAGTTTATATTGTAGTAAAGACCAAATAAATGTAACACAATGTACAGGCTTGTTGTTTAGAAACTATGTTATTAGACACATCTAAATTTCCACTTACAAGTTCAGCACTTTCAAGGCAATATCTTTAGTAATTTCTCAAGCGATCAAACATTTAGTTAGCAGGTAGTTCCAATGCAGCTTTTCGTTGCATTGACCTTCTCATTCTCCATCCCGTGGATACGAGCTCCATGGCGCTTGCTCATTAGCACAGCTGCTACCATAGCGAGGTAATGTGACTCATCAGCACTACTGATCACCTAGTGGGCTTCTAATCAACAGGTTGCTAAGCTTCACTGAATCGCTCTGTAGGGATTAGGACACAAAGGTCAGGGTGAGCAAGGTTTTGATTACAAAAGGATTACAAAAAACCTTGGAAATGCCCCACCCAAAGCTGAAGGTGGATACCTGGCTTCATAAATGCATTTCCTGTTTTCTTTGCATAAACGTTCTTGAAAACTTTATTGTGTAGCCATACTTGCATCCTGTACAAGGAGGGGCAACATCTGTTTCTGCTCTTATCTATTTTGTTAGCATTTAGCATAAACATTGATGTCTCTGCTCTTATCTATTTTGTTAGCATTTAGCATGAACGTTGATGTATTGGTAACATGCTCAAATTCAATATAGATATGTATTAAACAATTACATTGAGTTTTACTTAGTTTTGTTTAGTTTAAAATTGTGTGCTGCATCTTGTAAAAATTTGGTGAGCTAAATAATGTAGGCTAAGCATTAATATGGTAGTACAGAAAACAGATTAGATGCAGAAAAACATACATTTCAAGCCATGTTCCATGATGCTCTGTGTGGGTGGCTGGTGAAAATAGTCGTATTGATTGATACGGAATTAAACAGATGCAATTTAAAGAGGCATTATGGGTGGAAAGCTGCATAAAATAAGATGTCAAACTTTCAGGGAAAATGCTCCTAATTTTATTGTTTTTGATGAGTGCTCTAATTGACTAGGTATAATGGACACAGGCAGTGAGTTTAGTCTGTTTAATGTCACTGTCATTGTGTTTTTCTCAGGAAAGCCATTGCCAAGGCTGGTGTGCAGGATAACGCTGCCATATCCGGCACCACAATACCTGCCAAATGTGAACCCAACAAAGAGATCTGCAACACCGTGGATTGGACTGTGAGTTACTCATCTGTATTTTAACAAACAAGGTCTTGTAGAAAGCCATCCGTTAGCATTCTAATTCATCTGTGTGGCAGTAAACTCCCATCGCCAACTCAAATCGTAGTAATCTATCATTAATCTTCTGTAACTCCTTACTTACTGTCTTCCACAGGAAAATGCCCAATTTGGTCAACACGTGTGGTTTGAGACCAGTCCATCTGGAGATTTCTGTTACGTCGGGGAGACGTATTGTTTTGCAAAGTCCCTGGTAGATGACCCATATTTTTATTCTTAAAACAAACAGCAAAATTAGTTTATAGTAGTGTACCTCTATTGATAAAAAAAATCCTGCACTAGAGCTCCCTCTACTGGTCAGATGTTGTATGCACATATTCAGATGCATTACTAATGATGCCAATTGTTTCATTTTCTTTTCTCAGCAAAAATCTCTTCCTCGCCACAAATGTGCATCCTGCAAAATAGCTGTTCACACTGTATGCATGGATCAGCTGGAGAAGGTTAGACGTTTGTTGCAAAACTGAAAACTGAATAGAAATTAGGATGTATTAAACCTTTTATCATAACAAAATGAAATTATTTTTCATAGATTAACTTCAGGTGTAAGCCATCATTTAAAGATCCAGGGATGAAAAATGTCAGAGAGGTAAGACTTTTTGACCCTCAAATCAAGCTTTATTGTATCGTTTTGTTCGATACATCCTGAGATGGTTTGTGTTTTAGACTCCAAACATGAGACATCACTGGGTCCATAGGAGACGGCAAGAAGGAAAATGCAGGCAATGTGGAAAGGTCAGTGCAACACTCATAAAATATGAAATTTGTAATCATCCAGAAAGTATTTATTGCCTAATTTCACTCTCCTTCCTCAGGGTTTTCAGCAGAAATTCTCCTTCCACAGTAAAGATATTGTGGCCATCAGCTGCTCATGGTGTAAGCAGGCAGTAAGTGTTGCTCATCTGCAAAAGCATCACAACTGTTTTCAACACTGATAATAATCAGAAATGTTTCTTAAACAGCAAATCAGCATATTAGAATGATTTCTGAAGAATCATGTGACACTGAAGACTGACACTAAATTTCAGTTTTGCATCACAGGAAGAAACTAAATTTTAAAATATATTCAAATTAAATTCACAATATTACTTTTTCACTTAATTTTTGATTGAATAAATGATCAACTTCTTCCAAAACCATTAAAAATGTTTACAACCCAAACTTTTGAATGGTAGTGTATAAAATGTTGACATATTTTCAAATAAAATAAACAATATATCAATGCACTTTGATATGTATCTTACAGTATCACAACAAGGTGACCTGCTTCATGCTGCAGAAAATTGATGAGACGTGTTCCCTTGGCGCTCACGCGGCTGTCATCATCCCTCCAACCTGGATCATCAGAGTTCGCAGACAGCAGGTACCATCTGACCTGAAGAGAGCTGGGTTTATTTGACCCGTTCATAAGACACAACTCTTTTTAACATTGATAATCATAAGAAATGTTGCTTAAGCTGCAAATCAGCATATTAGAATGATTTCTGAAGGATCATGTGACACTGAAGACTGGAGTAATGCACACAAATTACATGTTAAAACATATTCAAATAGAAAACAGTTCTTCTAAATTGTAATAATATTTCACATTATTACTGTTTTTACTGTACAGTAAAACTACACTTCAAAAACATTTAAAAACCAATCTCAAACTTCTGAACGTTATATGTATATATCCGTCAATTAAAGATCCAAAGTGCTAAAAGTGATGTAATGTTGTGATGCATCAGCGGACAAAGTCTTACAGACAGTGTTTTATGTTTTAAACTAGGTGAACAGAGGTCATCTGCAGCTCAAATGTAAACACATAAAATGAATATGTACCTATAAACCTGCATAATCTATCCCCCATCATACTGTTTACAGGCATCATTAAAGAGCAGTAAAAGAAAGAAGAAAACATCTCTGAAGGCCAAACCCTGCAAGAAAGCCACAGAGGTACTACTGGGAACTACTGAAAATAGAAGTGACATATATATGTTATGTGTGTGTGTGTGTGTATATATATATATATATATATATATATATATATATATATATATGTGAGATTTCAATATTTAACTCAGCAGGATGGCAAATGGAGGCACTTTGTTGTAAGGCCGATTCCTTCTCAACTCATGAAGCCTTTGCTGGTGTTTGTCAATCCGAAGAGTGGCGGAAACCAGGTCAGAACTCACACACACAGTTTATATTGCATAGAAACATTATTTTACAGCCACATAACAGCACTTCTTCTTTTCTATGAAGGGAACCAAAATCATCCGCTCTTTCATGTGGTACCTGAACCCCCGGCAAGTGTTTGACCTGACTCAGGGAGGTCCGAGAGAGGGGTAAGACATGATAGATCATACTTTCTTTCTGTCTTTCTTTCTTTCTTTCTTTCTTTCTTTCTTTCTTTCTTCGCTCTGAGCATGTCTTTTTACACTTTCTCTTCTTCTTTTGAAGGTTAGAAATGTACAGCAAAGTGCCCAACCTGCGTATCCTTGTTTGTGGTGGAGATGGAACGGTTAGTCAAATATCTGTGCTCTTATCCAGGTAAAACTGGATTGTGGTTAATATTATTGCTGCTCATACTGTTTATACAGTATGTGCACAGTATGCAAATTTTCCATCAGTGCAGTACTCTAGTCTAGACTTGACCTTCATATTTCACAACATTACTGTTTTTACTTATCCAATAAATACAGCCTTGGTGAGCATAAGGTACTTGATGAAACTGACTCGCCTCAATGTCAAATTGAAATGTATTAAGCATCAAGACCATTTGATGTAACTTTTTTCTGGTAATATATAATTAAATTAAGTTAAATCAAATTACACAAATAAAAAAATATATGAATGCAGTATGTGCACAATATTCAGTTTTTTCCACGATGCAGTGCACTAAACAGTACCTTCAATGTCCAGTGTGACTAATGAAGCAGACGTACTATCAGCCATGATTCATGAATAGTGCTCCTATTATGCTTTTTTGAACATTACCTTTCATGCAGTGTGTAATATAGCTGTTTGTGAAGGTAAAACATCTGCAAAATTTTAAAGATCAAAGCGCGCAACAAATAAAGTTATTGTCTCCGAAATGAGACGTCAGTAATTCCAGTCTCATTTCCTGTTACATACCTACGTAAAACAAATTTGTATAACGCCAGCCTATGGTCTTCATTGGCTCCCCTCGAACAACGTAACTTTGACCCGCTCTCAAACACTGTAGTTGAATCTGAGGCCTTGAAGAGTTTGGTTTGTGTTGTAGACATGTCATTGTTGAGAAGACGCTGTTTTCAGCGCTGCAAATCCACTTTGCCACAGCTTAAAAGTATGAGGACTCCTTGAAGTAATTGATATGGAAAAAAGGATGCCATCATTACTGTGCGTATCCCTGAGTATCACATGCTCAGGAAGCCTTTGGAGCTGAAGTTCAGATATGGTAATGGCCTTTTTGTTTCTAACACGCGCTGTAATCGGTAGACCAATTGCAACAGACTGGGCCGTCTGACCAATCAGAGCAGAGCAGGCTCTCGGAAAGGAGGGGTTTAGAGAGACTGAATCTTTGAACAAACTATTTTCAGACACTATTAGAAATGAGGTGATGTGCAATGTTGTATATTATGAGAAAATTAGTGCCCTTGGATGCATGTAAACCTGTTGTAGGAGACTCAAAACACTAAATTAGGAACCTTTAAAATGGCATAATAGTGGCACTTTTTTAAATGCTTTTTGCACATTTTTCACAAAATTGCATTAAAATGCAAAATTATTACTTTTTTTTGCGATATCTTGTTCTTTTAAATATTAAGTAGTAGCTATGCAGTATTCCATACCGATGCAAAAAAGAGCAGAACTTCGCCCACACTTTATCCAAGCCAATCCTTCTAATATTGCCTGGACTGATACATCTGTTGAATTTAAATGAATTTCATCATGCTGACCCTGGTCAGGAAGCTCATGGGGTCCATCACGTGTTGTGTTCTCTATATGCTCCGTTTGGACAGGTTGGCTGGATTCTCTCAGTGCTGGATGAGCTGCAGTTAAACCCTCAACCCGCCGTGGCCGTGCTGCCCCTTGGGACGGGAAATGACCTGGCCAGGACTCTTAACTGGGGCGGGGTATGAACCTGAATACTCTTGGTTGTAAAGTTTTGATAAATGGATTGGCGTTAGTTAGTTTAAATTCAATATGCAATTTTAGCTTTTCACCCTCTGTAAAGTCCTCCTATATAACTGAATATAATGACAAGTTTTTCAGCATAAGGTCACTTTTTCTATGTAAAATTAGGATTTGTGGTTTAATCCTCCTGTTGTGCTGGTGTCAATGTGATACCTATTCGATTTTCATCTGCCTAAGACACTGGTTAAACAGTTCATTTCTCTTTGAAATTTTAAGAATATTTCTCATTTAGTTTCATGAATGCACATGCAAAGTTTCGACGCATAGATTTGTTTTGGAAAGGCAGGTCAAATGTTGTTACTTTTGTGTTGGCCTCATATTGGTTTCCATGCAATCTGCCAAAAATCAACACTTTAAAAAACAGCAAAGAGTCAGGTAAAAACAGAAAACATTTAATATAGCTTGTCAAACATGAAAAATATGAAATACATGAGAACTTTAAGACTCTGAATTTTAAGACTCGAATATACTCAAAATTGAAGACTCATCTTCTGAATCATCCTGAATCATCCAAGCAAAATTTTACACTCAAAAAGTTTGTCAAAGGATGTTTTTGGTTGTTCGTTTTTTTGGATCTCAATTACTAGATTGTTGCAGTACTGAAAAGAGGTGTAAGAAATATATTTTAATCGCACAAGGGTTTGAGAACCAAACCTAAAAAGGAAGAGGTTGCTGTTTACACTAAGTACAAATAGTAATAAATACTACTTGCATAGTTCAAATAATGTTAGATACTGTTTATACTTCAGTGTAGTGACTATTTGCACCTCAGTGTGCGAATAACTACAAGTATAAATAGTATCTAACCTTATTTGAGGTTAAACACATGTAATTTTGTTAATTACACAAACCTGTTAATACTGACAAAAAAACAAGAGAAAATGACCCCACTATCCATGAATTTCTCATTGTTTTCCACAAATGTGTGTACTTGTTGACTTCCAGGGCTACACAGATGAACCGGTGACCAAGATCTTGTCCCATGTCGAAGACGGCAACATCGTCCAGCTGGACCGATGGAACCTGAGCGTGGAACCCAATTTAGAGGCCAGCGAGGAGGAGAGAGATGAACATCAGACCGACAAGGTCAGCTGACACCAGTAGAGGGCGCTAGACTATAGCAGAAGAACACCATCCTTCCAGCTTCTCCACAACAATTAGAGTTTTTGTGTTAAAATGAATGGTAAGGTAAAGCTAATGACTACTCCATATCTATTTCAGCTTCCCATTGATGTCTTCAACAATTATTTCAGCCTCGGATTTGATGCACACGTGACATTGGAGTTTCACGAATCCCGAGGTGTGTCCGCTCACTTGTGTAATTTGAATATGGTTTATAAAATCAAAGTTTGCATAGATAAAATCAGTGGTTTGTGAATGGATTCAAACAAATGTTGTTGTGTTTTCTCAGAGGCTAAACCAGAACGGTTCAACAGTCGACTTCGCAATAAGATGTTTTATGCGGGGGTGAGTGTTTCTGTCTATTAAAGATATATTCATGTAGATATTTTATTTTATTCTTTGTGTAATGTGTAAAATGTAACGTATGTGTTCAAATACATGCACTCCTCTGCAGACAGCCTTCTCAGACTTCCTGATGGGCAGCTCCAAAGATCTGTCCAAACACATCAGGGTCGTGGTGAGTTGAGTTTATTTATATATACACTTTTTATGTAATATGACCCAAGTTCTTGAAACTGACTCGATTAAAGGGATAGTTCAGTCAAAAATGAAAACTCACCCTCAAGTCATCCTAGGTGTATATGACTATCTTCTTTCAGTCAAACACAATCCGAAATATTCTGGCTCTTCCAAGCTTTATAATGGGAGTGAATAGTAACCAATATTTTGAAGCCCAAAAAAGCACATCCATCCATCATAAAAGTAATCCATACGGCTCCAGGGGGTTATTAAAGGCCTTCTGAAGTGAAGCAATGTGTTTTGTAAGAAAAATATCCATATTTAAACTTCAATTTTTTCGGTGAACTAACCCTTTTAGTCAAATTTAAATTTATTAGGTACCAAAGACCATTTGTCAAAACATTTCTTGTAATATAATTTACAATGTTCCCTTATATGCTTTGTTTCTCATTTCCTGTCCAGTGTGATAGTACTGACTTAACCAGTAAAGTGCAGGATATGAAATTGCAGTGCCTCCTGTTCCTCAACATCCCCAGGTAAATGGAACTGTGCAAAAAATATTATGGAACTATAAGAGAACATATGAACATCCTGGTATTCATTTATGTGCTATTTGATATAGATCCTCTTTATTTTGGCATGTTTACTCTTCATATCGTCAAACCATGACAGGAAACTTAAAACCTCATTATAAAAAGAGATTCCAAGTTCCAAATTATGTTTATTCCCGGATAAAGTATAATCTAGACAGGAGTACCTAGTCTAGAGTTCATTAAAATGAGATTATCCTGACTGAGCTTGGCATTATGTTCGCTAGATATTGTGCTGGTACGATGCCATGGGGGAACCCAAGTGAGCACCAGGACTTTGGGCCACAGAGACATGACGACGGGCTCATCGAGGTCATCGGCTTCACCATGACCTCTCTGGTGAGTTTTGGCTGTAGCTTCCTACTGGATTTGTTATACATTAATCCATGAATCCATCCAAATGTTGCTGCTCTCTTTCTGTAGGCAACCCTGCAGGTTGGAGGACATGGCGAGAGGCTTCATCAGTGTCAGGAGGTGATCCTGACCACCTTTAAACCCATTCCTGTGCAGGTGGACGGAGAACCCTGTAGACTGGCTCCATCCATCATACGCATCACCCTCAGGAACCAGGCCAACATGCTGCAGAAGACCAAGAGAAGAATTTCTCTACCACAACTGTATGAGTCAGTACAATCTATCTATCTATCTATGTATCTATCTATGTATCTATCTATCTATCTATCTATCTATCTATCTATCTATCTGTCTGTCTGTCTGTCTGTCTCTCTGTCTGTCTGTCTGTCTCTCTGTCTGTCTGTCTGTCTGTCGGTCTATCTGTCTGTCTGTCTATCTATCTGTCTATCTGTCTGTCTTTCTGTCTGTCTGTCTATCTGGCTGTCTGTCTGTCTCTCTGGCTGTCTGGCTGGCTATCTGTCTGTCTATCTGTCTGTCTGTCTGTCTGTCTGTCGGTCTATCTATCTGTCTGTCTGTCTCTCTGGCTGTCTGGCTGGCTATCTGTCTGTCGGTCTATCTATCTATCTATCTGTCTGTGTCTGGCTATCTGTCTGTCTGTCTTTCTGTCTGTCTGTCTGTCTGTCTGTCTTTCTGTCTGTCAGTCTATCTATCTATCTATCTATCTATTTGGCTGTCTGTCTGTCTGTCTGGCTATCTGTCTGACTATCTATATCTATCTATCTATCTATCTATCTATCTATCTATCTGTCTGTCTGTCTCTCTGGCTGGCTGGCTATCTGTCTGTCTGACTATCTATCTATCTGTCTGACTATCTATATCTGTCTGTCTGTCTGTGTCTAAATTGCATTCAGTCCTAGAGGAAATCTGTTTTTTTTCTCCTTATGGATATAGTCAGCAGCCCATCACAGAGAAACTGCAGATCAAGGTGAACCGTATCAGCATGTGTGATTATGAAGCTCTTCATTATGATAAGGAGCAGCTCAGGGAGGCCTGTGAGTATCACTTCTTTCTGTCCTCTCTCTTTTCCACAATTCTGAGAACCAACTCATGTACTCCTGGAAAAGCTTCTGCTTTTCAAATATGACTTAATTTAAACCACTCCCAACCTATGCTTCCTCTTTTTTTTTCACCTTCTCAGCGATTCCTATGGGGATAATTACAGTTCCCGGGAACAGTGATTTGGAGACATGTCGGCTGCATATCGAGAAGCTACATGAGGTGCTTTTCAGCTTGTTGAATGCTGGTTAGAAATGTGCCAACAGGCGGATTTGGCAACAACCTCATTCCTTATTTGCAAAAGTAAAGGGGAGGATCAGAACTGTCAAAGTTTGGCTTCAAGTCAAAATGAAATTAAAATTGAGTCTATATAAAGTGAAACCCTGAAACGACTTTCCTGTTCCACTGACATCATCAAACCATCTTATTTTTTAACCCCGTCCAGTTGGCATTTAACACCCTTTTTTCTTTCATGATCCAAATCCTGTCCTGCAATTTTTTTGTTGTTGAAAATACTACTTGTCTACTTTAAATATGTCAGATAACTAGTTTGCAATTGCGACTTTAACATAGCCATTCTTGGCTAAATAAGAATACATCTGTGTTAATGCTGCGTCTTGGAAAGAAAATACATTTTTATTTAATTTAGCTTGAAATCCTGTGGCGACATTGACATGTCTCTGAAACATAACTGATGTGTTTTAGCTTTAACAGTCACTAGTTTCCATTATAATTACCACCATTCAGGCCATGTGATATTGTGCATGTGAAACCCATTGCACGTTGACTTCCTGTTCAATTACAGTCAGAAAAACACATTGTGACTAATTGAACTCACACAGTGAGGCCGCTTTGGACAGGAGCCATTTTTCACTTGCACTTTCTCAGTGTGTTTTTCCTCTCTCGGTCTCTCTCTCTTTAGGAGGGGGATGGTATAAATACAGACACACTGCACATGCCAAAACTTTCACCAAAATGGTGCTTCCTGGACTGTAAGTATATCATTTCAAGCCTTTCAAAAAAATTGCATAGAATTTTTCTAACACAATAGTGTGATATGATGATAATATATAACTTAGGCTTATGTTAAATCAAATTTGTGAGATTCAGTTGTCTAAGTGTGATGCTTGCATACCCATAATCACATTTTTCCCTCTTTGGTTTGATTACAGCTACGACTGCAGACCGTTTCTACAGAATAGACCGCGGTCAGGTACCGATAAAAGGGAACTTTGAAGTTTTACATCTGTGTTACATGTCACACTGTGCCTTTTTACCCTACAGCATTGCATATCTCTGCAGGAGCATCTAAACTATGTGACAGAGATCTCCCAGGATGAGCTTTTCATCTTGGACCCGGAGCTGGTCACCAAGGAGACGGTGGGCACGTCGCCCGGAATGCCGGGGGCGATGGAAACTGTTGGGGGATGTTCCAATAGCACAGACCAGTTTGCTTTTCCTGCCTGCTCTCCAGGGCCTTCTCCTCAGTGCAGGTAGATTGAAATGAGTCACTTCGGATGACAAAATGTGTGGTAAAACTGGATCAACTCATGTTGTTAGGGCTGCAAACAGCTTTCGCACTGCCTCAAGGTGCAATTTTATGTCGCTTTTTACTTTGGCAGATCATTTTAACACTGTAGACTAGCACAGTACATGCGTAGGCAGGTTTTGCCTCGCCTGTGGGCATGAAATTTCTGAAAATGTCCCCAGAAAAACCGCAAAAGCTCAGAAAACCCCTTGTGGAGACATGCTGGCAAAAGTAAATCTTCATTAAGGAGCTTAAAAAAATGTTTTCTTAATTTCTAATTTCTTATTAATTTAGCCAAAAAGTTTTGTAGATTTAGCATGATTCCATAATTATTATAATTATCTTATATTATGAATAACAGATGTAAATGCACTTACAAAACAGTACCAGAAATACCATGGTATTATTATGTTGTTGTTCTTTGTTTTTGGACATATGGAAATTAATCATTAATTTGGCATTCTTTTATAATTTAATACAATGTTAATGTAATACATTTTAAATTAAGTATTTTAATATACATATATAATATTTTTATGTTAATATTAATATATTTAATAGCAATTATAAATATAATTTTTTATAATAAAATTTCTTTTATATATATATATATATATATATATGTTTTCTATATATATATATATATATATATATAATATATTTTATTATCTATTTTATGTATTTTATATGTAAAATATTTTTAGCATAATTTAAGTCAATCTTTGAACTGACATTATGTAATGGAATATATTTGATTGAATTATGTTTGTATATTTGTAATTGTTTATTGCATTAATCATAGAATTTTCTAATAATTTATATATATACTATATATTTTTAATATATTAAATCATATTAATATTAATACAGTAAACTATTATAAATATTAAAAAATATAATAAATTATTTTAAATTATTTAAACTTTAAAATATGTTTTATTATATTGTTTTATATTATTTTATACATAAAATAATATTAGAATAACAATTTGAGTAAACAGTTTACATTATATAACGGAATATATCTGATAATTATATGTTTATGATAATAATTATATTGTAACAGTTTATTTTTCTAATATCTATCTATCTAAATTATTTATTCATTTATTTATATGAAAACATATGTTCATATTATTATTACTATTATTATTTTATATAATTTTATATTATTACATATTATTACTATTATAATTATTAAAAATAATAATTATACTAAATCATTTTAATTATTTAAACATTAAAATAAACTTTATTATATCTATTTTATTTAATTTTTTGTAGATGTATAAAATAATATTAGTATAACAATTTAAGAAAAACGTTTAACTGACATTTCAAGAATGTTTTAATACTTAAATACTTAGTCCCTAATATGTCCTAAATACCTACATATATAGAAAAGCTTTGTTTGCAGTAAACGTGTAACACTAAACTGAAACAAACTCGTTCCTTCCTGTTTGAAAACGATAAATGACAGTTGCTCTTCAGCTTGAGTCTATTCCCTCAGGGGAAGTCTTTTTGTCTGTGTATTTGCGTGCACATCTGATGGCGAGACAGAGAAAGTGAGAGACAGCGATGTTTTTGTGCCAAAGTTTACTGTGAGCGTGCACAAATCTGTGTGTTACTAAAATGTGAGTCCATCCAGGACAGGACAGCCCCTCATAAAGGCCCCTGCTATTAAACACTCATTTATCCGTGTTTACATTCACCCTCCCCCTGCCTGACACACAGCAGATCACTAAAAAAACACAGCCCATCTGTCAGACCTCATTGTAGCGGTTGTTCTGTTACAGTAAATTATACACATCTCACAAACAATGATTTTCCCCGCCCCCCACGCGGGAAGACAGCATTGTAAACACATCAACACCGGGTCATTGTCCTCTCTGTTGTCTGTCCATCCCATCATGCTCTCACAGGGTTCATCAGACGCATGCTGAAGGCCAAGTGGAAAGTGTGAGCCCGGATAGTGACCCACACATGCAAAGCGATCCAAAGCCAGGCCTGTGCAGGTACAGCTCGAAACGAGGGCTTTGGGGTTTAATTCACGCCTTCATACGTCAAGTTTTGATTGTTTGGACATGATTATATTATGCCATGTTCTTTCTATAGCAAACATCATTACTAAGCTAAGAAAGTTATCCATCTCATGATTCCATGTGCTTCATTGAGACTCTCAAATGCCCATCTGCACCAGTCCTAACAGAAAAGTACTGTGACGGTACAATAATACCAATAATAATTTGATATATATGGTTCTGAAGGACTACTATATTCATAGTCTGCATTGCACCATAATAGTGTCATTTTTTTGTTAGTGAGAGGGCAGAAGATATCCATTTTCAAATGAATATCTTACATAAGCTTGTCTTTGCACAATGTCTTTCATCTTAAAGGAGGGGAGCAAAAATTAAGAATTTGAGTCGTTCAAACACACTTGATGAGGACTCAGAGAATGTGCCAAGGTACATACAGTATTTCAGCATTATCGCTGATGAGACACAAATGTAGTTGGTTTTGTTTTTTGAATCATGGTATTAATATTCAATTTTAATTTCACAGGTTAGGTTCTGCCTGGAATGACAGTGATCAAGGTACATACATATATAGAAATAAAATGAAAATTATATATATATATATATTATGTAATTGTATTTATTTATTAGAAATAAAATGTATTATTGATACAATACACTTTTACAAATATCCAAATATAATTTTTGTAATAAATATAAATATAAATTTATAATTTTCTCTCTCTCTCTCTCTCTCTCTCTATATATATATATATATATTTATATTCTATAAATTTCTTTATATAAATAATACATTATTATACATTTATAATATATCTGTAACTAGACTAGATTAACTAGAACTACATTATATAGTATAATTGTATTTATTTATTTATTAGAAAAAAATAATAATAGTATAATATCAATAACATTAATAGTAATAATAAAATATATTATAAAATATAACTCTTTTATATATATATATATATATATATATATATATATAATGAACACATAATTAACACGTGTTAATTTTAACACTGTATTATATATATATATATATATATTTCTATATGTAATATAGTATAATATAATTTGATTTATTTATTCGAAAAAATATTAATACAATAATATTAATGGTATATTAATAACATTAATAGTAATTATATATTTATTACTATAAAAGTATAAAATGTTATAAAATATAACACACACACACACACACACACACACACATATATATATATATAAAATTAACACATATTCATCCATTTTCTATATTTACAATTTCTATATATAATATAATTTGATTTATTTATTAGAAAATGTTTACTATTAAAACAATAAACTACATAATTATCATATTAACAAAAATATAATTATATTCTTTTTTTTTTTATACATTTTTTATAACTAGACCAATTTAGTACATTTAGTAACAAAAGTGCTTATATTTTTTCCCATATCTTTCAGAATCAATAAATTTGCTCTTTGATGCCGTGAAGTCTGACAACACTGAAAAGGTATTCATAAAATAATCCATTCAGGCAATATCATCGTACATTAGTGCTCTGCACTGCCAGACCTGATGGACTGTTTCTCTGTTCGTTGATGTTCTCAGCTGGTTCAGATGCACAAAGACGGGGCGAACCTCTTGGTCCAGGACCGTCTCGGCTGCACCCTCCTCCATCACGCGGTCGTTGTAGGCAGCAAAAGTATTGTGAAGTATATCACTGATAATGGTGAGTTGATTGGACTTCGTTCTTTGACATTGACTTCGTCACTTTTCTAATTGTCTTTGTTTTTGGTGAACAGCTCATGCCTCCATCCTGGATGTGACGGAGAAATCAACGTAAGTAGTGCTGGAGCCACGTAGGCATCTTTTACTCCATTTCATTTGTGGTGAAAGGAATAAAGTTCAACCACCAAAAGCAAGTTTTGATTTGAAACAACCAAAGTCAGCATCATAATAATCACGAGCTGTGTTTCTTTGTGTTTTGGACTCAGAGGGGAGACGGCCCTGCATAAGGCGGCTGCGTTGTGCCAGAGAACGATCTGCTGTTATCTGGTGGAGGCCGGTGCGTCCCTCATGAAGACAGATCTGCAGGTGAGAACCGCATACCTCAGAATTATTTCCTTTCATTTCACAGGAAAAAATACTGCAAATATATTATTGTATTTGTTCTATCTATAATTGCAAAATTATCATTTTATTAAAGTAGATATACCAGCAGGCATGTGTATAAAAGAAAAGGTTCATTAAACTTTATTTATACAGTGCTTTATACAATACGCATAGTTTCAAAGCAGCTTTACAGTGAAAACAGGAGAATGATTCACTAATGCAAACAGAGTTCATTTCAGCCGTACAGCAGCTCATTGTTCAGTGTTGATTCAGTGCCGTTGTAAAGATAATCAAATATTAAACGAGTTCATTTCATCTATAAAGCAGTTCTGCAGAAAACAGTGATGTCATCATCAGTAGTGTCAGTGCAGTCAGATCAATAATACCGTTGAATATTAATCATCCCCGACTAAACAAGCCAGAGGCGACAAAAGGAGGCAGAAATTTAAAAAAAAAATTGATCAAATAAGAGAAATGTCTTTATTATATTTATTTATTTATTTTTACCAGAAATAAGAAATTAAATAAGAAAAATATATTTCCCTCATCACGCATTGCTTATTTGTTTTATTTCTCTATAAATGCAAAACTGTCTTTATTTTATAGTAGATGTTATTTATCCATCTATCCATTATTTATTTATTTATTCAGTTTATCAATCCATCAGTTTATTTATTTATCCATCCGTCCATTCATCCATCCATTTTATCCATCCATCCATTAATCCATCCATTTATCCATCCATCCATCCATCCATTCATTTATCCATCCATCCATTAATCCATCCATCCATCCATTTATCCATTCATCTGTCCATCCATTTATCCATCCATCCATTAATCCATCCATCCATTTATCCATCCATCCATCCAGCCATTAATCCATCCATCCATCCATTCATCTGTCCATCCATTTATCCATCCATCCATTAATTCATCCATCCATTTATCCATCCATCCATCCATTAATCCATCCATCTATCCATCCATCCATCCAGCCATTTATCCATCCATTAATCCATCCATCCATCCATTTATCTGTCCATCCATTTATCCATCCATCCATCCATCCATTAATCCATCCATCCATTCATCTGTCTGTCCATCCATCCATCCATCCATTCATCTGTCCATCCATCCATTCATCTGTCCATCCATTTATCCACCCATTTATCCATCCATCCATTAATCCATCCATCTATCCATTAATCCATCAATCCAGCCATTTATCCATCCATTAATCCATCCAGCCATTTATCCATCCATTAATCCATCCATCCATCCATTTATCTGTCCATCCATTTATCCATCCATCCATCCATCCATCCATCCATCCATTAATCATCCATCCATTCATCTGTCTGTCCATCCATCCATCCATCCATTCATCTGTCCATCCATCCATTCATCTGTCCATCCATTTATCCATCCATCCATTAATCCATCCATCTATCCATTAATCCATCAATCCAGCCATTTATCCATCCATTAATCCATCCAGCCATCCATCCATTAATGCATCCATCCATCCATCCATCCATTTATCCATCCATCCATTAATCCATCCATCCATCCAGCCATTTATCCATCCATTAATCCATCCATCCATCCATCCATTCATCTGTCCATCCATTTATCCATCCATCCATTAATCCATCCATCCATTTATCCATCCATCTATCCATCCATCCATCCATCCATTTATCTGTCCATCCATTTATCCATCCATCCATCCATCCATCCATTAATCCATCCATCCATTCATCTGTCTGTCCATCCATCCATCCATCCATCCATCCATTCATCTGTCCATCCATTTATCCATCCATCCATTAATCCATCCATCTATCCATTAATCCATCTATCCATTAATCCATCCAGCCATTTATCCATCCATTAATCCATCCAGCCATCCATCCATTAATGCATCCATCCATCCATCCATTAATCCATCCATTAATCCATCCATCCATTTATCCATCCATCCATTTATCCATCCATCCATCCATCCATCCATCCATCCATTTATCCATCCATCCATTAATCCATCCATCCATCCATTTATCCATCCACCCATTAATCCATCCATCCATCCATTAATCTATCTATCCATCCAACCATCTGTCCATCCATTTATTCATCCATCCATGTATTAATCCATCCATTCATCCATTTATCATCCATCCATCTATTCATCCATCCATCCATTAATCCATCCATCCATTTATCCATCCATCCATCCATCCATCCATCCATTAATCCATCTGTATAAATCTAAACATCTGTATAAACAAAAATGGCAAAAAAAAAAAAAAGAGAAAAAATCAAATCACTGTCTTCCCTTCATCCTGCAGGGTGAAACTCCAAAGATGTATGCGGAGAGAGCTCAAGACTTCGAGTTGGCCGAGTACTTGGAAAACCAACAGCACCACCAGATGATCCAGAGGGATGACCATGAAACGGCCGTGTGACCGGTTTCCAACCGCCACCAAACCACAGAGGCTTTTCTCATCTCTCCCGTGGCCGGTTTAGCGACGCTATGAGGCAGCATGTGTGCGGAAATTACTTTGTTCGCTCTCTGTATTGATTGTAATGCCAAAAAGACAGTGTTTGTGTCATGTTTCAGAATGCATGAGTTTGCTACATCGCGTCCAGCTTTCGGACTGCGCAAATCTGCTCTGCTCCTTAAGACACAATGTGCAACATTTTGGGAATTTCAGGGCTGAAGTACCATGTATAAAAGTGGCTTTTACTAAACTACTATAAAGAAAACCAGATAAACCTCATGTAAGATTAACTGGAGAGGTTTTTGCTGCTTCTGATTACATTTACATTTGAATTTAGTTTCACAGATTTTATGGGACCATAGTCCACTGGAAACTTCCTTTAGCTTGGCTTCCACTTCACGTGTTTGTTCTGATTCAAGATAGAAATTGTTTTCATAGCCTCCTGCGATTAAGAATGCTTCCTCAGCTGTTGCTTACGGCCAGTTTCTCTCTTTGTGGTAAATGCTTGAACTTCCTAAAAACATTCCATTAATTACTACTTTAGATAGCATTAAACCAATTCTGTATTCTCCATATATATATATAATAAATCGTAATCATTTGTTAGTAAATAGATTTGCCTTTGGTCATTTTATGACCATAAATGTACGCCTAAATGAATGAAGTTTCTTTCAGGAATGGGATCATATCTTTTAGCTTAGATTGCTTACACTTATTATACTTCACTAGTGTGATTTTAGGTTCTTCACAGAATTTATAAAGTCATGCAGCAGCTTGAACTTGTTAGTTTTGGTTTCCAGCCAAATTGAGCATGTTAGTTACACAGAAACATAGTTTTAAGGCTTAATCCTGAGAGATAAATCACATTTTCAGTGACGAATGGAGGAAACTAAATATGAGTTGTCATGGATTTTGGATTACAGAATTATATATATATATATATATATATATTTATGTTATTGTCTGCGGTTACAACGTTTAAATTTCTGTGTATTAAACCGGGTCACTTTACGTACATGTAAAATTGACTAAATGCTTGAATAATAACAGAGACAGGAAAGCTGGTCTTTTTACAAAGCAGCCATTTGACAACTTTAAGTTGTCAGCATTGCCATAGTGTGTTTGTGGTGCGATGTCATTATGATAGAATATGTATTTTGTCAGTGCTTTGTGTGAGTTGCTATGCAATTCCAAATAGATGATACATGTATATAATCTGTCAAACATTTTAAAAATGTGTGAGCAATCTGTTCCAACATTAATTTCTATGTGATATGAACTTAGATAATGCTTTATTTATAAGAGTAGATAAGAATTTTGTTTTGAGGAATAGTCATATATTTGTTCTGGGGCTGGTTTGTTATTGTCTACTTGGGGGGTGGGGGGTTGAAGGAAATAAATAAAGTCTTTAAAAACAAGTTTGTGTATTTACTGAATATACTTTTATTATAGGGTATAATAGACTGAAAATATTTACATACGGAGTGAGTTGGTGAATACACATCCGTCATCCTCATTACTCTCTCGTTCTCTTATCGCACAGCAATGGCATCTTTTCAGGGTTTGGAGCACCGGGTGGTAAACAGTGTATAATGTTGAACTGTGCCTCTCCCTAGGAGGGTCTTTACGTCTGGATGAGTTACCAGCAATGATGGATGTGTTGACATTTGTGACTCATTTATCATTTCGGAGATAAGGTTATTGTTTTCTCTCTCCTGTTCCAGCTCCATTTCTGGAGTAGGAAAAGGATGCAAATCAGTTTAACCTCAGTACAACCTCTGCTTGTTTTAAATTTGGGAGGTAGTGTGTTAAGGCAAAGAACAGAGAATCACTGGAGAAATCATATGTTGTATATACAGATAGACAGGTTTATTCATATAGATGAAATAGATTTAAATGTATATAACATTTCAAACTCAAAATGATTGCAAATCAAAGTATTTTGGACTGAAAAGGACAATAAAATGGTAACACTTTACAATAAGGTCTCATTTGTTAACATTAGTTAATATATTAACTAACAATGAGCAGTACATTTGTAATATTTAATCATTGTTAGCAAAATACAGTTGTTCATTGTTTGGTAATGTTAGCTAATGTCAACATATACAAATTTGTATTTTACAAATGTTCTAGTAAATGTTGAAATCAACATTACCCAAGTTTAATAAATGCTGTATACACTGAAAAAGATTGTTTGTTGGATTTACATGATTTAATTTTGTACATTGGTCCCACATGAATCAATTAAGTTAGACAAACATAATGTAACTTCAACGTAATGGAATGAAGTCATGTTAAGTGACCCAATTAAGTAGTCTCAAAGTGAATTTTATATAGCTCCCTGACATGATTCAGGCATTCAATTTCATATATTCATTCATATTTCATATATTTTAGTGCTAAATTATAATACCGTACCAGCTAGTTAAACTTTTTGCTAACAATAACATACATTAGCATCTTAAATGCTCATTCAGAAAAGCATTTATGAAATGAGCTGTATCAGTCCACAGCCTAAGCAAATGCTCCACTCTTCTCCGCACTGTTATTGGAATAATTGTTCCAATAATTCCAACATAATTGAACATTAAACACTATCAAGTCTCTACCTTTTCTCATCTTGTTCAAAATACATAAAATAACACTTAATTTCAACATTTACTCTCTTGATTTATCCATGTTCAAAGCATGCTGGGAACTAGCCCCACCCAGTTTCAGTTCATTCAACACAAATAATTAATGTAATCCCAAACGGAATAAGTAAACTTAATTTTTCCTATATCTAAGTGAACTGAACACATTCAAATTAAGTTAGGGCAAAATGTATAGCAATTGTGTTGCTTTAGCTCATATTAATTAAGCAATTTGAACAAGCAATTTTTTTAGCATACTAATGTTAACTAATGAAACCTTACTGTAAAGTGTTACCAATAAAATACTGAAAGAAATTGGTGTTAGTTGGTTTGTTTACCTTTACTAGTAAATTAGTAAAAAAAGAAATGTACACTAGTAAATTTCACAATAATAACAAATCAGCTGCAACAGGATAGATAGATAGATAGATAGATAGATAGATAGATCACGTGAAAAGAGAGAGAGAAAGAGAGAGAGAGAGAGAGAGAGAGAGAGAGAAAGAGAGAGAGAGAGAGTAAGTGCAAGTGCACAGCTATGCGACCAGCTCAAACTAGTTCGGAGAAACACAAAGAGCAGCAGAGATCATAGAGAGAGCTGAACACTGACACACGCTCACAGCACAGCATCATATTCACAGCAATAAGGCAAGTACATCATCATCATCATCATCATCATAACCCAGCAACTGTTAATATTAACCAGCAGTAGATGTTTCACGACGCTGCGCGTTTGAATAATAGCTTACTAGTGTGTGATAAATAATGCAAATACCTGCGATTGACCCGGATCGGATTTTTTGTGTGTGTGTGTGTGTGTGTGTGTGTATGCTTCTATTATCGCTATTTATTTAATTTTATTTGTAACTGCGTTTTAGTGCGATTATGTGCCGCATTTATATTTGTATTAATTGTTTGGCGTATTTATGATGTGACATGATGATATATGAAAGGAGGACCGTATCATAATAACAAACGCGTTAATACGCGTTTCGTTTTAAGACCGATTTTAGAGCATAAAATGTATGATTTGTGTTTAATATGATAGTATTTCCTAATACTATCATTTCCTAATACCTAATATGATAGTATTTCCTAATATTTCCTCGATATTAGGTTTAACTGACAGCGACACTATCGCAGTTTATTGTAGTTGATTTAATGGCGGATGTCTCTTTAATTAGTTGCTTTAATGCTGTAATAGAGTCGTGGGAGTTTTTGTTTTCGTGTGCAAGGGCTCTTTAATGCTGTCAGGGGAAATGATGCACTGTGAAGTGCCAAAGAGCACCAGCTGCCAGCAACTGCTGACCCACTTCTCCAAATCAGAACCAAACGGACACGGCCTCGCAATTTAATTCTGACGGAACGGAAAGCTCCAGATGCGGTTGAACTTTGTGCTCCTTGAGGAAGTTTTCAAAATGTCCAGTTCTGCATTTATCAAAGGCAGCATCCCAAGTCCCTTCTCCCATCAACAGAGCGGGGTTTGTCCTCCGATGCAAATAGGCTTATATTCAAAGGAGTCGAGGGGAGGCCCACCACCCCCTCCTCAAGACACAGCATGGGATCTGTGTTCGGGCTCTTTCAGAGAGGGAAGCAAAACGGGCGAGATCCTGCTTTGTTCGGAGCCAGTGAATCAGGCTCCTCTAAGGCCCAGCTGAAGGTCTTTGAGTACTTGGCCTCTCTCCCCTCGGAGGCTGAGGAAGGGAGGGGAGGCGGGGGACCCCTGCCGACCGCTGTTTCTCCTCGCACAAAAGTCCGACCCCGAGGAGCCCTTCACATTTATGAGTGACTGAAGAATGGAGCCGTGCCGCAGGCTGTGCCTTGAAAGGAGCCTGTTTTAATGGAGGCAGGAAAATAATGAAAAGGAGAAGTACTGTGTGCTTTTTTTCCTGCAAGAATAGAGGAAAATATAGTCTCTTTTACGGAGTCACACACAGCGAGCTGTTAGAACATTGTGTACACACTGTATTTAATTCAGATTGTACAAACAAAAACATTAATATCTGATGTGTAATTATCTGATTTAGTGTGTTTTGATGTTTTTAGAGGACCTTGGAAATCATAAAATGCTTAGTTTTGCAGTGTGAAAACCCCCAAAACTAATTAAACCAGCCTAAAAACACCAGAAAGGGCAAAAGATAATTAATATATCAGATATTAATGTTTTGGGGCTATTTTTTTCAGCATAAATACACCTGAACAAGAATTTGAAAGTCTCAGAATGACATACTACTTCTGCTGAGATTCTTAAGTGCGCATTTAATGGACACTTTACTATCACTTGAGACCACTTGAAACTGACGCTGGTAGGACCTGACAGTAACAACATGGCGGATGTAGTACCAAAGTTCCTTTAAGACAAGTAATTTCACTCGGCGGCCATCTTTGAAACACCTCTCGGGCATTCAAGTGCAGCTCCTATCTCTTTGAATGGGGAAACATCAAATTCTCCAAAGCTGTTTGCCAAGCTTTCGATTAAATTTAATATTTGAAATCACCAATGAAATCTGACAACAACTGTATCATAAATTTAGTTTATAAACGATTGAATCA
This sequence comes from Elopichthys bambusa, assembly GCA_037101425.1. Taxonomy (NCBI): domain Eukaryota; kingdom Metazoa; phylum Chordata; class Actinopteri; order Cypriniformes; family Xenocyprididae; genus Elopichthys; species Elopichthys bambusa. Next base: position 5,488,915 of record CM074455.1, read on the forward strand.
TGACAAAAGACGATATTTTTCAGGCTGGACCAAGCTAATGCGCATGCGCAGTCCTAAGTGCATGTCTGACTGTTTCTATAGGAACCGGAGCTTCTAAAGCCGCTGCACTGACACGATGACTTCACCAATTGGTGATTGGCTCTTATTTAGAAGGAGGGACTTATTGCACCATATTGCGCGTTGCACTTTCTCCCATTCAAAACAATCCGAGTGATGCGTCTTGTGTTATTCTATAGTCTTTGGTAGTAATTTTTATTCGTACTACACACGTACTATCGAGAATGTACTTTTTTTAACAGTTGCGAAGTAAATTCAAATTCAAATGTAGTACCTACTCAGACAGTATGCAATTTCGAACTGGCCTGGCATGCATAATACAGTGTTTTTAGATCATTTTGACAACATTGTCTGTATGCGAAATATTTAAAAATTATTATTTTTTTCGTTTTTAGTTCATCCTTGTCCTGTAAATGTTGGCAACTAACTGAAATAAAGTAATTTGAAGTGCTAAAATGACTGGAACTGAAATAAAAAATAAAGCTAAATAGAAATGTAAAAAAACTAATAAAAAGACAAAAACAAGAAATTGCTAAAAAAAGAAAAAAGAAAAAAAAAGCTAATTAAAAACAACAAATACTATAATAGTAAATAAATAATACTAAAAGGTATATAAGGCTTCAAGTCTGCTTCACATTATGTATCTACATAAGTGTACTTAATGTCCATTGTATTTCTTCACAGAATGCGGAGTTTATTCTCTATAGCGCTTGTGCTGCTGGTGGTGTTGATGATCACCGTAGAAGCCAGTATGAAGAAAAAAGGTTCTTATCTTTTACAAAATGATGCAATGCACATTCTTCTTGTATGATAGCTTTAATAATCATTCTCTATTTTGCGACAGAAAAGGGCAAAGAGCCCAAAGCAGATGTTGAGTGCAGTGAATGGCAGTATGGGAAATGTGTGCCCAACAGCGGCGACTGCGGAGCTGGCATTCGAGAGGCGATCTGCAACGAACAGACAAAGAAAACTAAGTGCAAAGTCCCATGCAACTGGAAGAAGGACTTTGGTGGTAAGAAGTTTTACATGTCTGGATATGAATGAAACATAAATACATTTAAACAGGCCATTTAGTCTAGTTTGTTCTTTGTTTTAAGCTGACTGCAAGTACAAGTTTGGTCGTTGGGCTGAATGTGACACTACTACAGGAACTAGAAGCAGGTCTGGGACATTGAAGAAGGCGCTGTTCAACGCCGAATGCCAGACCACCATCAAAGTGTCCAAACCTTGCACCCCAAAGACCCCCAAACCCAAGGGAGGTGAGAAGAAGAAAGGAAAAGGGAAGGAAAACTAACTTGAAGACCACCCCAACTGCCCCATTGCCCACTCAGTGGTACATTCCTATGTGACACTCCCAAAATCCTCCAAAAGGTGAATGCTGAGAGGAAAAAAACTGTAGCCCTACCTATTGTTTTTATTTCCACTTTCTTCGTTTTGTAATTAGTAAATGTGTGTCTATGCTGTTGTAATTTGATCTCTGTAGCGAATTTTTAATTGTAATTGACTTTGCATGTATAAAATAGGCCGCAGCAAATCTGTTGTCTAACAAATTGTCTTTACTAAAGAGAAAAACTGGTAAGACCCTAATTATGCCCCTAAAAGGAAGTATTTGTAAATTACAACAAATCGAATTGAAGACGATTTCTGTACGTTATAATGCTTAAACGAACACAGCTCCTGGAAGTAACGGCCTATATAAAGTATCTATGTTTATAAATGTTTATGTTTTTAGATTTGATGGATGTACAATCAAATTTACAACACTAACTAATTACTTCTACAGGTTGTGAATAAATGAAAGTGTATTTTCAATAATACTTTCTGGTGCCTTTTTAAAAACAGTGCCTTTTCAAAAGTTTTTACATTTTATTTGTTCAAGGCTGACAAACTTAGGAATTACTTTATGTCAAATATACAGTCCTATAGACCTTACGCGCCAGAGAAGCAAGCACGCTGCTATCTTTAGAATTTTATGTTTGAACTTCCGTTTTTGTGGTAGGTCTGTATATTCCTGTGGCATCGCTGTTGAAGAGTAATTAGCTAGTGAATTTACTTATGGTGGAGTTAACAAAAGTATTGTCATGTTTGAAGCAGAAAGGGTTTAAAATGAGACATTCATTCATAAATCCGTAAGATGTTACCTTCATGCTGTGGAAATACAAACTGGAAGACAGATACCAGAGAGCTCAGTGCTGAAAAGGGGCGGGGCTACATAAGGTCTATATTTGGCACATGCAATTTTAATATGATAAACCAAATACTTTTGCACTTTTAGCAGTAGCACTATATTTTACAGTCCCGTTTCGCATGTACATACTATATACTTTTTATAGTAATTACAATAATAACTGGGTAATAACTAGGTACTAGTCCTGATCCTACCCCTAAACCTAGTCTCAACCCATGTAGTTACTTTATATTATGCAGTACTTTCTTGGTAAGTACACTATAAGTACATTGAAAGAGCACATACTGTAAAATAAAGTGCAACCCTTTTAACTCTAGTAAAACTAGAACAACACAATTTTTATAAGAACACAAGCATGATTTACACAAATGTGTTGGGTTTTTGTTTGAACCAAAATGAGAATTAAATGAATGAGAACCAAAAGGGTTTTTACTCATTTATTTTGTAAAACAGTAACAATCTTAGAAACTTAATAACCATACACACACACACACACGTAGTAGAACAAATGCAATTTCAGTGACATAATAAATATCATAACCAACATGTTTATTTTCACTTTTCGATTTAGTAAACCACCACCACAAAAAAAAAAAGGGGGTGTTCTGTAATTTGTCGCATTGATTTACATATTTACATACAAGAACGCATTTGCGAACAACTTTAAATGGCTTTACGATTTAATGCATGCAATATCAGCAACATTATAAACACTGAATACTTCAATTGAATTACACTTTTGGCTCTAACAAAACATCACACACAAAAAAAGAATCAGTGTCTTCTGTAAACTGTTGCTTTGATTTACGCAATTACATTTAACCGTTTAGATAAAAATGCACTTGCATACAATTTTACAATACATCATACAGTTGTGCATGTAATGACTGCAATCAGAGACATGATAAACACCGATAACCTCAATCAACACACATTTTCACTTTTGGCTCTAGTAAAACTGTTTCACAACATTTCAGCGAATCAGATCCCCCATTGGTTGGTCAGGAGTCATCGATAGGAGACCGAAGATTTGAGTAAGTCCGACTCATTTTAATGTCAGATTTTTGAACTTGCACATCAACAGTCGTTTAAAGGTTCTTTTGAAGGTGGCGTTACAGAGCGCGTAGCATACCGGATTAACCGTGCTATTGACGTAACACAGAAAGTAGCCCACCATCCAAAGAATTTCAGGGACACACAAACGGCAGAAGGTACCAATCAGAACCATAACGCTATAGGGCATCCAGGTGACGATGAAGGCTAGAAGAACGGCAAGGACGGTCTTCGTCACCTTCCTCTCTCTCAGAGCCTTCCGTCTGGCATTCTTGAAGACGACCTGTGATGTTTGCCGTTGAACTTGAATGGTAATGTGGTTTGGAAAACTGTGAGGTTGCGTTGTCCTGCTAATTTCCGTACACCCTGCCAAGCTCTTTGGTCTTGAGGTTTCAGCATCTAGCCCTCGGTCTTCCACAGAGGCTTCAGGACTTGAATCCATGGAGTAGTCTGTTTTGCTGAACTCTACGGAAGGCATGCTGCAGAGTTGTTTGGTTCTAACGAGATCCAAATCTTGTTTAAATGAGCATGTTTCATCCGGTTTAATGTCATTCACTAGGTCAGGGTTTGCGGTAGATGTTCCTCCACTTGTCTTTGATGGTTTAAGCAAGTTTGCAGATTCAGACTTCAACTTACAAACCCGTCTCTGACTGGCTAGGGATATCCGTGTGTACAGTACCATCATTATTACAACAGGAATGTAGAACGCTGGGATGGTGGTTGCCAGAGTTACAGCAGGATTAGCGAGGAGTAGGATGTAACATTGTCCCTCCGGGACCTTGCTACTGTCCCTCCCAGCCTGCCAAAGCAGGATAGCTGGAGCCCAGAGAAGCAGAGACTGCAACCAAGCCACAGCAATCATCACCCCTGCCCACCTTGCGGTACGTTTGGTTGGGTAACTCAGAGGCCGGGTGACGCAGAAGTACCGGTCAAAGCAGATCAGAAGGAGGTTCATCACCGAGGCGTTACTGACCACGTAATCCACAACCAACCACAAGTCGCACATCTGGGGTCCCAAAGGCCAGTATCCCTTCACGGCGTAAACAATGTAGAGATTCATAGAGAACACACCGACGATAAGGTCTGAACAAGCAAGACTAAAAAGGAAGTAATTGTTGATGGTTCTGAGATTACGGTTGACTTTGATTGAAAGCAGAACCAGGACGTTGCCCAGGACTGTTAGCAGGCTGATGCAGCTAGTGATAAGGACGATGATAACCACCCCTACAATCCCGAATGCACGACGTGGTCTTCCCGACAGCAAGAACGATTCTTCGGGCAAGGGACTGTGCATGCTACTGTTGAGCATGCTTGGGGAACTTGTGGAGGAGCCTGCGACAAGAAAATGGTAATTAATCATAAACCTTGAAGTTGCATTTGAAGAGGCATTTAACTTGACATGAGCAAAAAAACTTGAAACTCTATAGGCAGTATATACTACTCTTTAAATGTTAATATACAAACTTCTAATACATAGAAATTAATATATAAATCAGACAATCATGATCATGATCCCATCAGCAAACTTACCATTGAAAACGAACCATTCCAAGTTCTTTGACAAAAGGACAGATCCAGCCTCCATGATCTCCTGCTCGGTCTGAATGAGAGAATGACTGGGAGGACTTTTAATTCCTCAAACAGTAACACCCATCCTCACCTTCTGAACACATAACCAGGAACAAAGTTATCCAATCTCTTTGTGCTGTATCACTGATACACTGAATTTACTGGAAGATGATGATCAAAGTAATGTGGAACGATCGTATTACTGCTGAATTCCTCCTCGTTTCATGCTGCCTCTTTCAAGCATGTATGCTTAATGCAGTTCCTGTCATCTAAAGAGGAAGGCAGCAGTTACATAACGGATGGAATCTAATTACCTGACCTGTTATGTGGCTCCACAGCTGTTGCACATCTTTTTTAATTTTATCATAATTCTATTATAATATTTTATTACCTTTTTCTCAATTTTGTTATAAATATCACACATACTACAACAAATTAGAGATGTTTACAAATGTAAAGTTGTAATGAGGATGCTGGGACTTGAGCAAAGGCCCATTCACACCAAGGATGATAACCAATATGATAAAGATATAGTTCTAAAAATCAGTCCACACCACAATTATAATGATAGCGACACAGAGAAACAAACAATTTTTTTTTTTTTTTTTTTTTTTACAGCTAATGAATGTTAAAATCCTTGAAAGCCAATCAGAATCTATTCTACTTTAAAGAGTGCGAGCATTTAAAGCGGTTGATGATAAAATTGCAGTGCAGTGTTGCCAAGTCTGCGGTTTTCCTGCGGAATTGGGCTACGATAACACTGTTGCCGTGGGTTGTTTTTCATGTCCATGGGTTGAAGTGACCCCAAATAACATGACATTTAACCCCTGGAATGCGAATTTTACCAGGGGAACCCTGCCAAAAAGCAGACTTTACCCACCAGAATGCGATTGGACTAGTTTTAGGCTAGTTTTGAGTAGCAATTGGGTGGGTTTTGTTGTGAAAACCTGGCAACTCTGCCTACATTGAGGTTTTTTCTTTTTTCTCAAATTCTCATAACCATTTTCTAATTTTTCTCAAATTCTCATTACCATAATTGGTATAGGTATACTTTGAACAGATATATATTTGTATTGTGCCTATATTTGGGGGAAAATTTGGTTAATTGTTGAGAAAATTGTCAAGATACAAATAAACCTAAAATTAAAAACAACAAAAAATATTGTACAAATAAAAAAAAAAATTGCCCATAGCAATTACAGTAAAAAGAATTTGGGGATGTGCTTAATTGTCATTACAGTAACCGGTCTCATTATAATCAAGTTTTTAATTGTAATTGTAGCAGAGTTTTTTTTTACTACATAACTGTAAAAGAATATGACATAAATAACCACAAATAACTTGATATTATGGAAAAAATATGGCCTGGATAGGATAAATGATAATAAATATCAAAAACAACTGAATTAATTTCTATATTCCCATTTTATTAAAACTCTCATAATCGTCATAACCACAGGATCTTTGGTGTCCCACGAAATTCTTTTACAACACCTAATCCTCATTTTCACTAAATAAAATACCAACTACACATTTATGGTAAGTCATAACAACACATCCCTCTTGTCTGGGCAGAAGAGGAAGTTGAATTCTGGTCTTTTCCACCATCATGACTTCAGCTAAGGTACCGATCCAGCAGTGAGAGCATATACATAACCACACATCCAACAAGAACACAATTACAGTTTTTAAAAATGTCACACTTTCGGTTGCCATCAGCTATTTTCGTCTGAACACATGAATTGTCCTAAAAGTCTAAAACAAACCCTGCATAAAGCGACTTCATAAAAATAAGGTGTGCATATGGTCAAAAATGAGATGTGTCCTTAAATGATGGTACAAGATATTTACCATGTTCTCAAATGGAGTTTAAAGTAAAAAAGGTCCTTCTCTCTTATCATAGAAGCATTTTGAAAACCAGGATTGCATTTGTCATTCACACAAAGGGAAAAATAAATAATCAAAATGACAGCCAACACAACCAGACTTAGTTTTACCAATATTTCTACCATTTACTAAAACACTCAACATTCAAAAGGCTTATGAAGGAGCTATTCTGGTTTTGTCAGACATCAGAACAGCTTTTGTGGTTCAGTAAGGAGAAGACTCCCCAAGGCACTGAACTCATGGAAAAACACCAAAGGGTTTCTGAGAGGTTCCTCAGCTGCCATTGCTTGCTATGAGACCCACAATCCAACTGAAACTTACATCCACAAACTTTCAAAAAAAACAAACCATTCCTAAAGGGGACCGTTTTTTTACAAAAAGCAGCTACTAATTCAAGCCAAGCAGCTAAAATAAAATCTTTTACACAAATAATAATTTTATAAATGCTTGTTAACGAAAGGTCTGTGCATATGCAAATGCATTGACAACTCATAGCTAGAGCTGACCAATCGTACACGAGAATCTAAACAAGCACAATAGAACTCACAAGGCAAGAATGTCATTAAACAAAACAAACCCCACCCTGAAATATGGATTTTTTTCTTCTTGATTTATCATCTCTACATTTACAATGCTACATTTATTTATAATAAAACTCTGTAGGTTCAGTGGCGGACACTCACAGACATACACATCCACACGTACACACATACAAACAGTGCCCGTTCTCAGTGACTCTCAGCAGTGTGCGCGCATATAGGGCCGTCACTCTCCTAAGTGTCCAATGTCCAAAGAAATGCTCTATTACAGGTTATTCAAGTGTTTACTGTACATATTCCAGATCTAAGACAGAGATATGTCTGGTTTATTGTCTGTGACATTATTCTCGGTGCAGATTGGAAGGAGAAAATGGTGCTTAAGTGCAATCATTTGTTGCCATTTGTCTCTTACGCATCTTAAGAGGCTTGTTGCGTTTGGTAGAATGGAATGAAATCCTCGTCCAATCAGCTGATTCGAGGTGAGTTACTGGCGAATTGACAATCAGCAGTTAAAAGTGTTACACTTAAAGCATAATCTGGCACAAGAATTGTAATGGTCTTACATTTCATTTCTGAGATTTAAGGTACTTCTGGGAAATCACATCAGTAGGCATCGTACAAATGCATTGTGAATTTAAAATCGCAAGACTTGCGACTGACCCATACACGCAAGTTAACGGTCAAATGTATAAAAGCCCAATAAAAACTGCTCAGCGTACCAAAATTTCACTTAATGTGCATGTGCGTTAGACAGCCTACATGCTAATTTGCTTAAGCCCCGCCTTCCACATTCAGCTTCAGCCCGCCTCCTCATTTATAAGCTCTGGAACTGGACACACATGCAGATAAGAGACATCTGAACCAGCGTGAGGGGTTCTTGAACTGCTTCTTCTATCCAATGGACAATTACAGACAACATGCTTTCAAAAGTGTATTTTTCAAACGACAGATAAATAAATTCAAATTAAAAACCATCATAAAATCTGGAAGTTTAGCGCGACACGTTCACGCACACAAGTCTTTCCAGTCTGAGAACTTCAAAGCAGATGTTGTTCTAGACACTGATCAACTGGATGACTTGAGCACTGGAAATCACATTATCGAACACAAAAAAACCAATCACGTCAAGCATAATCTCTGAATTTGAACACAAAAACCGTTAGAGGATGTTGAGAGAAAGTTAGTGTTAAGCTGTGAAGAGTCTGCTTTACATTTCTTCAAACCAAAAATGTCCTGAAGACAACAGACCCCATGGGATCCAAAGGAATCGGTAAGGACACGCCCCCAGCCTCAACTGGCACTTCGATTGGCTGATGAGTTTTCCTGGAGCTTGAAAGGGTGGTTAACTACAACCGTGTAATTCCGTACTGCAGTACAGGAAGGATTCAAGTATGATTCCCTTTCTCGCATGGAATGATGAAATGTCAGACTCAACCTTGAAGGAAGAAAATTATAACTTAAGTGCAACACGCAAGTGCAATAATGATGCTTCCCCAAAGCGAGAATCTGTTTTGACAGAAAAGATGAGGTTGATGCCTCCCAGTTAAGGAGACGGCATGAAAAACTTGGCACTCATTCATTCCCAAATAAGGCCAGAGTGGGAGGAGTCAGAACTGAGGCGGGAAGTTCAGAGGCTCTGCCCCAAACATTGTTCTGTCATTGTAACAAAGGGTCCACCACGAAATGCTCCAGCACCATGCCGACCAGTTTTGAGATGTTTGTCTCAAAGACAACCAGACGTAAGACTATCTGCCATACAGATCGTCAGGATAATCTCGGCTCTGGCTTTCACTGTAGCTGTTGTTATGGTCATTGTTATTGTTGTTGCTACGGTTGGACATATTCAAACCCCTTGGGGATGGGTGGTGCACAACATCAGCTTGATGATCGCCAAACAAGTCTGGCTCAACCATAGGAGACATCCTCACGACCTCAGAGCGAGTTGTAAACTGTGGTGGAAGTGGGGCGCCGCTGGACCCTGAAGGCCCAGGAGCTTCTAGAGAGTCTACCAAGGGTTCAGTGTGAAAAAGAGTCGGGATAGTGAGTCCAGCAGGTGTTTCCGCGGTTGGGTTTCCCACCTGAGTCGACCTGACTGAGGTCTGTGAGCCACGGTGAATCCGATGGCTGACCACAATGTTGTTTCCAAAGCCACCCATCGAGGCCATAGTAGTGCTGCGTTCCCGCTGGACCACGGCCGTCATTCCTCCTTCCGCCATGAGGCGGCGGATCCGAGACAGCGCGTCTTCTCCCGGACCGGGCTCGGCTGCTGAATCCGCTAAGATAAACCAGACAGAACAGCGAGACGTGCATATTAGATAACAGTAAAACAAACAAGACTAAGATTGCATTAAAAATTCAGAAAATTAAAAATTAGCATGCATATATTATACGTAAGATTGGCAAAGAAAGCTAGCGCAGGATACAGAATTAACAGAATACAGAATTAATTACGACAAGGAATTTGTTATTTGTTTTAACTCAAATGTTAAAGGGATAGTTAACCCAAAAATGAAAATTATCCCATGATTTACACACCCTCAAGCTATCCTAGGTATATACGACTATCTTCTTTCAGACGAACACATATATAAAACTTATTAACTATAATAACTAGCTTCTGGCAGAATTTTTTTTTGTGCTTTGGCCCCCCTTTATTCCCATTATAAAGTTTGGAAAGAGCCAGGATATTTTTAAATATAACTGATTGTGTTCATCTGAAAGAAGACAGTCATATACACCTAGGATGGCTTAAGTAAATCAGGGAATAATTTTTGGGTGAACTATCCCTTTAAGTAATGTGAAGTATACACACACACACACACACACGTGCTGGTCATATAATTAGATCATCATCAAAAAGTTGACTTATTTCACTAATTCCATTCAAAAAGTGAAACTTGTATATTATATTCATTCATTACACACAGACTGATATATTTCAAATGTTTATTTCTTTTAATTTTGATGATTATAACTGACAACTAAGGAAAATCCCAAATTCAGTATCTCAGAAAATTAGAATATTGTGAAAAGGTTTGATGACACCTGGTGCCACACTCTAATCAGCTAATTAACTCAAAACACCTGCAAAGGCCTTTAAATGGTCTCTCAGTCTAGTTCTGTAGGCTGCACAATCATGGGGAAGACTGCTGACTTGACAGTTGTCCAAAAGACGACCATTGACACCTTGCACAAGGAGGGCAAGACACAAAAGGTCGTTACAAAAGAGGCCGGCTGTTCACAGAGCTCTGTGTCCAAGCACATTAATAGAGAGGGGAAGGGAAGGAAAAGATGTGGTAGAAAAAAAAGTGTACAAGCAATAGGAATAACCGCACCCTGGAGGGGATTGTGAAACAAAACCCATTCAAAAATGTGGGGGAGATTCACAAAGAGTGGACTGCAGCTGGAGTCAGTGCTTCAAGAACCACTACGCACAGACGTATGCAAGACATGGGTTTCAGCTGTCGCATTCCTTGTGTCAAGCCACTCTGACAGCGTCAGAAGCGTCTCGCCTGGGCTAAAGACAAAAAGGACTGGACTGCTGCTGAGTGGTCCAAAGTTATGTTCTCTGATGAAAGTAAATTTTGCATTTCCTTTGGAAATCAGGGTCCCAGAGTCTGGAGGAAGAGAGGAGAGGCACACAGTCCACGTTGCTTGAGGTCCAGTGTAAAGTTTCCAGTCAGTGATGGTTTGGGGTGCCATGTCATCTGCTGGTGTTGGTCCACTGTGTTTTCTGACGTCCAAGGTCAACGCAGCCGCATACCAGGATGTTTTAGAGCACTTCATGCTTCCTGCTGCTGACCAACTTTATGGAGATGCAGATTTCATTTTCCAACAGGAATTGCCACCTACACACAGTGCCAAAGCTACCAGTACCTGGTTTAGGGACCATGGTATCCCTGTTCTTAATTGGCCAGCAAACTCGCCTGACCTTAACCCCATAGAAAATCTATGGGGTATTGTGAAGAGGAAGATGCGATATGCCAGACCCAACAATGCAGAAGAGCTGAAGGCCACTATCAGAGCAAACTGGGCTCTTATAACACCTGAGCAGTGCCACAGACTGATCGACTCGCCGCAGTAATTCAGGCAAAAGGAGCCCCAACTAAGTATTGAGTGGTGTACATGCTCATACTTTTCATGTTCATACTTTTCAGTTGGCCAAGATTTCTAAAAATCTAATAAAGAATATAATATACAAGTTTCACTTTTTGAATGGAATTAGTGAAATAAATAAACTTTTTGATGATATTCTAATTTTATGACCAGCAGCTGTATATACATACATACATGGTTGACCAAAATAAATAAAAAATAATCCAATAACAATTAGGTCCTGGCAAATTATCTATTATCTCTCCATGTGTGCACACTGTGGCCCATTATATTGAGAAAACGAGGGTGCAAATTAAATTAGACCACCTAACAGCAGGTAATAAAGCACTTGAAACAGTAATAACAGTGTAAAGCCCTCAGTAGGACACAACACGGGTCTCAGAGAGGTCAGTTCAATCAATTTCACTCCATTACCTGTGCCAGACGACAGAGGAAAAAACAGGATGAGAAAGAGTGAGACAAAGCAGTTACCGTGATATGTGGCGGGCAAGTTGGTCCGGTTCAGCAATCCCTCTGAAACCGATGCCTGAACTGGTGTGTGTAACAGTGTGTGTGTCGTCTCTGGGTGTGTGTGTCTCTCAGTGCTGGTGCTGGCCATCTGAACTGCTGCAAGAGTAACATTTTGCAGCTCTGAGTGGACATAATCAATATTACTGAACCTGGTTACAGAGAAATGAACTGGAGCATTATAGATATCCGTTAGAATCACTATGGCCTTGAGCAAGACACTTTACTGCAGGTTATTTCATGGGTCTATCATTAGTCTGGCATTACAGCCGGGAGATAAATATAGTGAATATTTAAAATGATTTAGCTGGAAATATAAAATTAAGAAATAATATTAACATGTTGATTATGTGACTATTAATTTTAATGAAAAAATTTAAATAAGTTAAATTCTTTAATGTGAATCAGTAAAACGGTCACAGAAGTTCACAGAAGAAAATCAGGGGAATCGTATTAAAATAAATTTTTTTAGTAAAAATATATAGAAAAGATCACATTTATTGCGGTGAATAAAAGTATTAAAAATAAAGTTTTAGGATTTTAAAAAAGTAATAAAAAGAAAAGTTATGACAAAAAGAAAAACCTTAAATCTTAGGTGCATGTGTCATGAAAGCAAAAAGCAGACAAAATACTAAAACAATATTGAATATTGTTACTGAGATTGTTTTGATAATCTGTAACAAAAAAAAAAAAAAATAGTTTTTTAGACCACACTGGATATGTATATACTGTATATATTGCTGTTTATTTTTTATGTATGTATATAAATACAGCTATGTTTATGTATGTATATAAATGCAAGCTCTTAACGCATTATAGTCCTTCATGTCTATTGCGATCTCAAAATTCTGGCCACTTTGTAATACTTAGAATTTCAAAATCAACTGCAGGTGGTAGACCCTTTTCCTATTTACCGCCCAAACTGTGGAATAGTCTTCCTATCCTTGTTCAGAAAGGAGACACACTCCGTCAGTTTAATTCTAGACTAAAAACGCATCTCATTAACCTGGCATACACATGACACATGATCAATTTCTATTATTCAAATCAGTTAAATGATTGTTAGGCTGCATAAATAAGGTCAACCGGAAACAGGAACACTTCCTGTAACACCCGATGTACTTGTTACATCATAAGAAGAATGGCATCTATGCTAATATTAGTCTGTCTGTCTCATCCTTATCTTGAGGTTACCGTAGTCAGCCGGATCCGGTCCATATCCAGATCAGATGGTGGACCTGCACCTAGACACGACCAAAACGCAGCCCTGAATGTCAGCAGAGAGCGTGCCTACTAGACAATCCCCTGTAAAGGCCTCATCGGCATGACAGCCATCGGCACAGATCCTCAGCAAGAACCAGACAGGTCCTCCGCAGAGACCCTGTGGCCAGCTTCGGCTCCATACCCACGCGATGAATCCGATCTTCAAGCAAAAGGAACTGGATGAATATCTGAATGCTACCGATCCTGATCTGAATTCTGACTTGTGGTGCAGCCTGATTCATAATCACACCGTGTTTGTTTGTTGGTCAGAGGAGAACTAGCCCCCCGACTGAGCCTGGTTTCTCACAAGATTTTTTTCCTCCATTCTGTCACCTGATGGAGTTTGGGTTTCTCACCACTGTTGCCTCTGACTTGCTTAGTTGGGGACACTTAATATTCGACAATATTATTGATCTGACTGTACTGATGTTGTTGAATGAGAACGGAACTGAGCTGGACGATGCCATCATTTTTTGCAGAACTGTTTTATAGATTAAATTAACTAATTTAATAATTGATGACCTTTACAACAAAACTGAATCAATGATGATTTCAGCTGAACAAAAGCCGAAATGCATAATTTTCCTGTTATCACTGTAAAATTCCTTTAATAAAGGTGTTTGACTTCTTTAAATAAAATGATTTAATATCATTATTTTAGCTAAATTTTTACTGTATATTAGTTTTAGTTTATATTAGTTTTTTAATTAATGTATTTAGTGCAAATGTCTTACTGTGTCTGGATGTGTGCGCGGTCTGGAAAGTACTGGCTGAAGGAAGTTCTCTCTCCGTCTGGGTCTCTGCATTCTGCAGTCGCACCACTGGTGTCTGCGTCCCCTGTGAGGTCACAGAAGGTGCGGCCTGACGCGGCTGCAGGCCAATAGCGTTCATAAGGCCCATGTCTCGGTCAAATCTCCAGCCGGACCTGCTCGTCCTGTAAGAAATTAACACAAATTAGTATTTTTGGATTCATGAATAACACTGGACTATGATATAACAAGCTATAATGAAACAAGAATTATGAATTCAAATTCAGTTCATTTCTGACCCTGGGCGCTCCACTCCACGGGTTCGGCTGCTGCTGTTGACAGTAAACAAAGAATCAGAGCTGAGATCCGACGGACTGTCTCCATCACTGCGGAAATCACTGATAACAAATAAGAGATATTTTAGACTTCATTATCTTGTTTACACATCTAAGTAAACAGTAATGTATGCTTCACTTCAGGTTATTTATCACCCTGAAGGTAGTCTCAGCCTACAGACCATTGGTTGAACGTTTGATGCATAAGGCACACAAAATGAGAAACACTTTGGGAGTTTCTAAGTCATAATCTAAGTGGTTCAATTCTACAGGATTTCTAAGAGACGTTTGTGTCGTGTTCTTTAACGGACTGCATTGAAACAAAGCCATCGTGATGCCAAACCCCCTCATGGAAAAAGAATGCCGTTGTGTTTACAACTGTGACAATGAGCGCTTATGAGGATCAACTAAACGCTGGATTTTCAGAAGTATGTGAAGTTTGTGGCTCCACTGTTGCAGTAAACTTGCAGTAAAATGTTCTTAAATGAATAATTTATTTGATGCACACCAGTCTGTTAACGTAGGGACTAACAACAGCCCTAAACATGAAGTAGGAACAAAAACTGTGATTGGTTGCTTTACATGTCAGTCAGACGTCGTATTGGGCAGTCCTTGGCCAATGAAATCAGTAATGGGGTCCAGACCTTCTTGCATCAGTCTGAAGTTCTGGCTATGTGATACTAGTGCAAAGACTTTGTATAGAGGAAGACGGTGCACTCCTATTACTTATGAATGGGAGAAAATGCAACAACAAATATGGATAATAAGCCCCACCTTCTAAGTGAAAAAGCCAACCGTTGATTAGTAAAGTCATTGCGTCACTGCAGCTGCACTTGGATGACTGAGAGGCGTTACAAAGATGGCCGCCAAGTGAAATGACTTGGGACTTTGTCTAAAAGGGACTTTGACTAACGCCCCTAAACATGTCGACGAGCAAAACAAACTGTGATTGGTTGCTTTACATGTTAGTCAGCTGACTGAGTCACTGGCCAATAAAAGCTACTATGGAGTCCAGACCTTCTGCCATCAGTCTGAAGGTCTGGTTACACGAGACAACCCCGAAGGGATTCATTTTACGATAACGACTGGGTGACTGTACATTATCCCACTTATTACACAGCTAATAACTAATTATCTAAATAAATAAATAGACATTAAATATCATATTTCATCATGTTAAGAGTAGAAAACTGCAGTAATACCAGATCTGTGATACTATGTAGGGCATCAGTTGACTGAGACAACAGTAAATTATTACAGTTTATAGAGTTATTATACAAAAATAGTTGATTGTAGAACAGCCAATCAGAATCAAGTATACTTGCAGATCTCGGATTATGCATTTAAAACCAGTAATACACAGATTTTACCAAATTACAAAACTGAACAACAGAATGGCAAAGCAGCAATGGAATTATGACGACATATTCCATCTGTCTGCGTGGGATCTGATCTGATTATAAACCCATCAGTTTGGGGGAGAATTCCTTGAAAGCGATAAGCTGCAAAAGTCATGGGGCGCAGGGGTAATGTGGCCTGTAACCTTGTTAAAAAACAGTAATTGCTTCTTTCCAGTTGAACACCCGAGTTTCCTGCCACTAATAAAGAAGGTAATCTAATGAAAGGCAGCTTTAGGTAACAGTGATTTATTAAAGGTCCTCATATAGTCCACATCTGAAAAATGACACTGATCTGGGATCAGGAACTCACTTGACTATTTAATTGTTAAAGATGAACTGATGACAGATTGATAATGAATTAACTCTCTAAGTATTTGGAATTTTTAATCAAGACTGACATGGGCTCTGAAACACATCTATGGAAATAACTGGTTGTAAAACCGCAGCTTTTATTGCTCTGTTAAACTGTGTTTAGATTTATCTGCGTTCATGGCTTCTGTGCTTCACAGTGGCACTTGTTTTGTTTTTCTTGCTGGGTGGTGTGGCGTACTGGTTGGCAGGAAGCCAAAAAGAAACAATTCCCAAACTATCACTATCATTTGCAAAACCAAGCAGTTGCCTAGAGAGGATGTATTTTAAGTAGGGCTGTTGATTTAATGTGTTCATTTAATTCATTACTTATGGCAAAAATTATGTGTTAAAATAATTAACGCATTTAACACACCCACCCTGTCCTACAAAGGTCATCCTACAATTCATATTGTTGACTGGTGAGTAACATGAAGCAAGGCAACAACTCACTGCATAATGTAGCGTATAGAATGCAGTTAGAATAGCCCTTAAATTCAATATATTAGGGGAAAATGCCCCTGTATGAGTTTGTCTCATATTATATGATATAGTTAAGCATTTTATACAACAGTTCAATAAATGCTTTGTGTGTTGCCATCTATGAAACTGGTCACTTATGAGGTTCTATTTTAGTTAGGATGCTTCCTTAAAAGGCAGCTGCTTATGTAGACAGTAAACAGCAAACCAGCAAGACTAGGTTTTGGAGCTGTTGTTGCCATAAGCATAACACTTTGTCCCTGTAATAAGTATACTGTAAGTTACTTTAGATAGAAACATTTGGCAAATCAATAAAATGTATTTTACTGGGTTTTATGATTTGATAAGGACATTCAAATTTGCTAAGGACTAAAGATATGCATGTGGAACAGATGGTCTACTGGGTGATGGTGTTTACTTACACTGGCCTGCAGATGACCAGGTCGCCCTTATTGGTTCCGTAGGCCAATCCCATGCCTGGCTCTGGAAGCCACCGGGCTGAGTTAATACTGACGTGTCTTCTCTGATCTGGAGCCATGGGGTACACCACATTAAACATCATCTGCAGGAATCCAAGAGAAAGCAGACCATAAAACAAAAGCAGAAAATCAAAATGTTAGTCACAGTACTGAATCATTCTTTATTGCTTTGTTCGGTCTATGAAAAAAAACAACAAAAAAACACATCACCCTAAATACCAGTGTAAACCTCAATATATTTTTATATTACTAGAGATTTTTTCCCTTTCCCTTCCAGTTTTGCATTTATTGAAAAATGTGTGGCATTTTCAAGCTCTTACTCGAATGGACGTCTCTCCTCCGTGTGGCTGCTGCAGACGGAACACTTGCGCCACCATGTGGTCGGTGGTGGGATGGAGCAGGATCCGCCTGGAGGCCAGTCCTACCATCACGTAGCAGCCCATGGGTGAAAGACTCACTGAGATTGCATTTGGACCTGAAATGCAGGTTTAAAAACAAAATTCAAAGAGTAATGAATGGTACTACTGTGCTACTGCCAAAACGGAGTTACTGATTAATTTGAATTGTTTAGTGAACTGTTCCTTAACACTGACCGAATCTCTTGGTGTACAGCATTTCTCCAAGATTATGGGGAGCAAGGGAGTAAACGGCCAGGATGCCCTCATCAGCAAAACCCCGCTGGCTGCTAGGAATGAACACGGCCAGCAGCTGCCCGTCCGCTGAAATGTCACAGCTGGCATCGTTGTAGATCTTACAGTGAGGAACCAACACATTCACAGTGGCTAAGATGAAAAGAAATGTGATGAAATAAGATTAACAAACAAACGAACATCACGCAAAAACTGATTTATTAGCTCAAAACCAATAAAACATGTATAATACAAACGCACCATTGCTGATCTCCGGAAGGTCAAACTTGGTGAAATCCCACCACTGCAGCCTATAAGTGGTGTTGGCAATGTTACTGGCCACAGCTGACTGCCCATCACCTATAGATGCTCCTGCAACAGAGCATTATGGGTAGCTCTATTTAATTCTCTTTAGTTTGTTCAAAAACACTATAAAAACACCATTTACTTTTACGTAGAGTTTCTGACCTTATGGGCTAAAATGATTCATGAATGAAACAGAATAAGAAAGAAAAAAAGAAAAAGGGGGAAAGGGGAAAAAAAACAAAAACAAAAAAAACTTTGTTTTACCTGCTAATACTCTGTTAATGGAGGAGTGAGTGGCCAGGCCTGACTGACCCCTTTCATGGAAAAGTCCAGCATAAGGCAAGTACTCTGGTAACAGGAACCTCCTTCAGACAAAAATACATATCAAGAAATGTTTCCATTAATAAAATATATTACCATAAATGTGTTAACTTGGTACAAATTACTATACTATTTAATTTTTCAAAAGAAATGTATATTATATTATATGTATATGTATATTTTCTCAAAAGTGACAGTAAAGACATTTAAAATGTTACAAAAGATTCCTATTCAAATAAATTTGAGTTTCCACCAAATATTAGGCAGCACAACTGTTTTCAACACTGATAAGAAAAAAATTTTCTTGAGCAGCAAATCAGCATATTAGAGTGATTTCTGAGGGATAATGTGACACTTAAGACTGGAGTAAGAAGTGCTTTACCATCAAATTACACTTTAAAATATATTAAAACAAAAGTTATTTTAAATTGTAATGATATTTCACGGTAGTATTGTTTTTACAGTATTTTTGATCAAATAAATGCAGCATTGGTGAGCATAAGAGACTTCTTTAAAAAAAAAAACATTTTCCGACACGAAACATTTAAATGGTAGTTTATGACAGGCAATGTCAAACATCACATATGACACTGACCGTGGAACAAAGCGCCCGAGCGATGGGGCAGACATTCGAGCATTGCGGGGCATTCTGTGTCTTGTCCTGTCTCCAGGCTCCCTGTGACAGCGAGAGAAAAGAAATATTAAAAAAAAACTTAAATCCAAAACCACTAGGATGAAAACAGTCAAATGGATTCACATAACTGTAACTGTAAAGTAATATATATGCCTAGTTCTGTCATGAAACTCTAGATGACGCAGGCTTATGGGTCCTTAACGATGATATTCTCAGTTAACTACTTGGCACAAGCTGATTGGTTCATGTCGCATTTGCAGCCAATGAGCTTGCTGTTCACAACATTTAAATGGCTGGTTATCATTCACTATAGCAGCAGGCAGCACGCTTTCAGAGTTCCTCCGAAACCCTCCACCTTCCCCAGCTCCACCTGTATAGATCTGCTATGGATAATTTTATATATGCTATTTGTGCAGCAGCAGTATGTCTTGCATACGCACAGCAGCGTATCAGCGTATGTACTGGCAGTAGCAGATTCTTGTATTTGCTCTGCAGCAGCAGCAATAATCAACAGCAGCAGCAGCAATAATCTACAAATACAGCAATAATCAACAGCAGTAGCACTTTAGCAGCATCAGCGTAGCGGATCTAAAATATTCTGAGAGTTCTCATGATAGAAATGTGTTTAAGGGTGAGTGCAGACGCAATAAGTATTATCAGACTCACTCGATGTCCTCATAGTCTCCATCACTGGCTTCCGGTGGTGTGGAGGATGGGTTGTTGGACTGGCTGTCGGCTTGAGAGTTTGAGAGCGTCCGTAAGCGATTCTGCAGTGAACGCTGGCGTATGCTTTCTCTCCGAGACAGATATTGGATCATCCTTTGAGCATAGTAAGCAGCTGGAGACAGCCTGAGGAGATGTGGAAAAGGGAAAGAGGGGTCAAACTCTGAAACTGAAGCTCAATAATCAGCCTCGAGTTTGTACATATGGTCTGAACAGGAGTGTAACGGTTTCCAAACTGGTACCTGGCAGGATCTGGGTATATAGGATGATCTCTGGAGCTAGACATATCATATCGAGAGAATGGAAACAGCGACGATTCCAACAACCTCCTAAGGCAAAAGATGAGGAACAAATAAGTAATAGAAAAGACACTGTAAATGTGAGGGCATCCAGTCATTTCAATAGGAATTTGTGATGCTTTGAGGGCTGTTGAGTGGATTCATAAACATCTCTAATTGGCCATTGTGTTCATGTGCTCATCAGATATGTCTGTGATTGGCTACAATGATCAACGCTTAAAAAACATGTTGTAAATGACATCAATGACAATCAATGACATCAGAGCTTACACAGATACACACGGGAGCATTTGAAAACAAGCGCCTATCAGCGGACCGGTTCAGAGGTGCTTACGAATCTGCTCCAAAGTGCTCAAAGCGTCAAATTTTTAAAATTTGAATACAGACTTGGTACCAAAGTCAGTACTTTTGACAACACTAGTTTGGAACAACTTGAGGGTGAGTAAATGATAACAGAATTTCCATTTTTGGGTGAACTATCCTTTTAATAACCAAATTTGGACGAGTACATCTTTTTCTTCCTTACCTCCTAAGTGAGTCCTCGTCCGGATTATCAACAGGCACCTCTGGGTTTAAGGCGTCTTGTGCTGCCTCAGAAGAAGCGCTGGCCGTTGGTTGCCGGTACACACTTTCCCACTGCCCCGTCTCCTGATTGTACACCAGACCCATGGGCTGCTGCCCCTGTAGACCAGAGGAGGCCTCGCTCAACTCCATAGGCCTCATCTCAGGTGCTTGGGCCTCCACTCGTGCACCCTGACCCGGGTCCTCAAACGGAGGCACTGAAAGTGGCCAGGATGGTCCGTCTTGAGAAGAAGAGGAAGAAGAGGTCTGACCAGAACGTTCCCAGCGCTGGGTGTCGTGGTTGAAGGTGAGGAGGTTGTGGCACGAACGGCAGCGATTGGGGTGGTTTTGTGAGGGGCCGGTGGCCGTGCTTCCATTTCCAGTGTGGGAAGAGCCGTTGTGAGAAGGCCCGGGCCGTTCTGTGTCCATGCTACTGTTGAGCAGCTCCTGCATGGGTCCTGGTCCACCTACCACCTCTCGGCTGCCACCGGGTCGCTCCAACTCCTGCATCCGCTCATATTCCATGAAGTAACGGCTCAGGTTACACTGCAGGACGTTGCGTATGGAGGCGGGGTTGTTGCGTTGGGTGTTGTCATAGATCGGGTGATGACCGCTACTTGTGCCGTCGTTGGCTCGTCCCCGGTTGGGATCTGTGCCGGGCAGCACTAGGCCCCGTCCTTCTGTAGCAGATGTGTATATTGGTGATGAAGAAGAACCATCGGGGAACCTGCGCAGGGAGAGGAGATCCATAGAAGAGGAGCTTGTCCTAGGAGGGGGCAACACACCCCTTCCGACACTGCTTTCTACCCCAATCGCCCCTAACCCGTGTTCATGTCCTGTGCTCAGCAGACTACCAGACCAATCAGCCCCAGGAAGACGCCCGGGGGCCTCGAGAGGCCCGGGTGCCTGTGACCCCAAGGGATCAATAGTCCTTAGAGGCAAGAGACCCCGATGTGTAGAGTTCCCTGCAGTCCCGCTGAACACGCTGCTAAAAGCAGAAGGTCGATCCGTGGAGGTGCGGGTCTGGCTGGGGGCGGGCGAGAAGGCTGAGGGGCCCGACGGAGTCTGTGGTTGAGGCAAATCCGAAGGCTGGAGGCCTGTCGGATTCTGCGTGAATAAGTTCCGCGAGGCGGCGCAGCGACTGCACAGGCAGCCCAAACCCAAATGCTGCGTGCAGCCCTGTAAGGCAGGGCGGTCACCAGGTTCCGTCCGCACCGGGTACTGGAACCGAGGTATGCTAGGAGGCTCACGGGGCTCTGGGGCAGGACGGGACTGATCGCCGGCCTGTGCCCCAGAAGAGCGAGAGGACAAGATGTGCAGAAAATTGTGCAGGATGGGCGTTCGACGTACAGGTGGGGAGCGTAAAAGAGACCGTTGGCGGAACAAAGCCATCTCCATACTGTCCATGGGAACTTCAGAGTCATCTTCATTCTACAAAAACACAGTAAAACACTCTCTAAATCACTTTCTGAAAAGGGACATGAACATAGGACATTCCATTACAGCTATTTTGACAGGAAAAAGGGACGTTTCTAACCTGCTGGTTGGATGGGTTCACAATAGCTGTCAAAAGATTATGACCTAAAGGATCAAATCTCACCAACCTGGCCAAAAAACAAACAAACAAAAAAAAAGAGAATTAATAGTTCTAATAATTATGAAAAAAAAAAAAAAAAAAAAAAAATCATAAGGACAACATGAATTAGCATTCACAACCCATTTTACTTTTGTAATGTGACAGTTTCAAGTGTAACAATAGTCAATGAGAAAAAATGTAGGGCAGAACTTATTCCACATTAGTGATAAGAAAAAAAAAAATTTCCTTCAACACGCTCTGATGAATCATGCACAATAAAACAGGAACAAGTATTAAGAAAGGAAATATGGTCAATTAACAGGATTGCTTCCCCACCGGACACGTTCTGTTTCGCTGGCGGTCTTGACCACCGCAAAAGGTTCTGGTCGGCTCCAGTCCCAGAAGTGAAGTTCGTTGTTTGTAGCGATGAGGAGGAGCTGAGCCGTGGGGTGGAATGCTAGAGAAGCGATGGCAACATTACTCTCTGTAAACCAGCTCTCACTACCACCCTGGGAATGGGGAAAAACATCCACAACGTTTATTTAATCAGCAATTTCTAAGCCAGGTATACGTGCAGATGACTTGCAATTCGATCAGACCAGAATAACTGCCTTGAGCTGCTACTGAACGGTATGAAAATCAAACACAAACTAACAAGCAAGATAAGAATGCCTGCTAAAGGGGAAGGTCCGCACATCTTAGGACTAATTAAAACATCAAACAAGACTGATGCTCACATGCAGGTCCCAAATGCGAACTTCTCCATCAAGGCACCCAGAGGCAACCAGGCCAGGGATGGTGGGGTGAAAGGTCACACACCAAGGTGTGCGTCGATGGCCCACTAAAGAGTGCAGGCACTTTCCTGTTTTCACATCTGTGATGTAGATGTTATGGTTTACGTGGGTTGAGGCCACAAGATTCCTATGGGGGAAAAAATGTAAATACAACAACAGAAAATTAAGCAAATCACAAGTAATTTAGCATCTAGTGCTTTTGTTGTTGTTGTCGTCATTGTTGAAAATGTTATTGTTACCTATCTGGACTGAAGGCCAGCAGGAAGGTGGATCGTGGATTATCCGGCAACTCTACTTTCTGTAGAAATAATTGAGACATTTATATAACTGAGACATTTATATTACAAACATTAGCCTCAGTGAACTTTCAGGGTTAAACAAAGACTATTAAAATGATTAAATAATATAATTTATAATTAAATATATTATATTAAAATAATAAAGTAATATTAAATTTATATTAATATTGTTTATATTAATGTAGATTCATATTCAATTAATATAACAATTAAAATGCTAAATCTGCTAAAAATTCAGTCAACATTGACATGGCAAACTCTTGTTCTGACAATATTTTCAATGCACTGGGCAAATTTTGAATTTGGTCCCTCAATAACTGTCAGTGGATCTTTTTTTCTTTTTCTTTTTTTCATTAATTCTACTATGGTTACAAAATTGTTATCAGATATGGATTAACACAAAATTGTTTAATTTTCCAAATGTTTTGTATATTCACCCTTTTTAAACAGTAGATATACACAATATAACACTGGGACCTAAAATGCTTGTTTTTCAATTTCATAATTCATTAAATTATCAATTTAATTTAATTATAATTATCATTAAATAAAAAAATTAAAAAATTATTACGACTAATCACAAATTAATTGATTGGACAATTGATAGGGGGGCTTTGAATATTCTCTGCTGCAAAAACTGACTTATCAAGAATAAGTCATTATTCTTGAACTTGTCTATACAAGAACGTTTGCGGAGTGTAGGCCAGAAAGATCCATTAGAGACATTAAGGTTGATATCCTACCTGGCTCTGCCATTTCATCCAGCGCGTTCGGTCTTCCACCAGCTGCTGCAGGAGCCGCTGGGAGCCCAGCATGCGAGCTCCTCGCTCTCGTCCTGACAGGATCAGCACAGAGTTCCTGTTCTGCACAGCCATTTTTCCTCTCTAGTGCTCCACGGCCCGGCCGGCCTTCCTCACACACGGGCCGGACACTAACTCAGCAGCACGTCGGCCATGCAGACTGGTGGATGGACACAAAGCTTAAATCAACACACACCAATCTAGTGTGTAACATTTATAATAATCACTGGAAAACTTTTGACAGATCATTCACTGAGCAAGTTCAGTATTAGTTCCCTATAATTCTAACCAAATTTCAACACAGTGACATATAACCTAAATGACATCTCATCTCCAGACAGATATCTGAACAAAACTGACTAAACATGCAAAAAAAAAAAATTTCAAAATTTTAACAGTATATGCAATAACAATATCTCCTGACTACAGCTGTTTAGCAGACACAAAGATCTGTTATGGCTCCAATGGGCCTAACAATCAAGCATCACTCTACCATCCTTTACATGACAGATCTGCAAAAGAAAAACCTTATGGGTGTTTAGCCATGAGATTACACCAAAAAAAAGTACCTTTGATATAGTCGTAATATATATTTAAACAAAGACCAATAAGATTTTATGTTGCTGGGGAAAATTAAAGCCCTATCAGATGTGCCATGTAAACAAACAAGCCATTTAAATCCACACCATGCCAGTGAAATCTTCATTCACATTTGATTAACAGCAAATCAGAGACAACAAAATACATACATAAACAGCATCAATAAAGGAATTAAACGCGTTTTCTGGTCGTGTAACTAACAATAACTCACTGCCGTGCCCGCCCAAATATGGAAACTGAATTGAAGCTATAGTGTTAGCTATCGTTTATTCGCCATAAACATTCATTTATTTAAACATACTTTAGTTCTAACGGTCACATAACCACAAATACACTCCAAATGTGTTGAAATACAGATTAAGCCGTGAATCGATATTTTACATACCTGCTCTGTTGTGTTTGTCAGTGAAATGTCATCGAAGGCGCTGTTAGCCTCTTAGCCTGTTAGCCGAGCTGGATCGTTATTAACCGACCTTGATTGACAACCAACCGATCCGAAGCGCCGAGCAGATTACATTCATGTCATTTAGGAGTATCTCAATCAAACCGTTTGGATTATCGTGACATTGAGAAGGTGTATTGGGGTACCTATAGGAGAAATGATGCTAGCTAACTGGTTTGTGGGTAGCTGGCGTAGGCAGGCATACTAATCGAGAGAAGACTGCATTGAGCTACTTTAGGTCGGTTAATCAATTGCAGAGTGGATTGCACCTCCACGACAGGTGGATTTTGCTATTATTTTATAACTTATTGGTCATTGGTATTAATTTACTTATAATTTATTTAATGTATATTTATTTACATCTATTCATAAGTGTATTATAAGGTTTTAAGACATTTAAGTGGTGTTACAAAGTGAAAGTCCTTACAAAATAGTACTGTGGCAGCACCACGGTACAGTGATTGTATCAGATCATAACAACATGGCACTTTGTTACATACCACAGTAAGTAATTATTACAATATTCAGGTTTTACATGGGACTCCAAGGTTCTTCAAAGAATACCATAGTATTACTATATGTACCATATGTGTCTCTTTTTTTGGTAGCAATGATTTCTCACAGAAACACTTTAGTTTTAAAATAGCACATTTATTTAAGCTTCAAATTATTACATACTAAAAACGATTCAAATTGTGCAACTGTATCAAATCATGACAACCTATGATAGGATTGTGCTTCAAAATACAAAGATTAAATAATTCTAAAACATTTCTAATACAAAGCACTCATTTTACAATTATAATGACATTTTTACAGCATAACCTATTCATAGATGCATTAATACACAAACCTTAGTGTGACTACTCACATTTACTAATTGTATGCATCTAATTGTAAAGTCATTTTATTTTATTTAGAGCAAATCTTCTGTGCTTCCTTCAAAGGTGTTCAAATAACTGTGCCTTGTTTCTTACATTCAAATACCCCATGATATTTTGGAAATAAATATTTTAGGTGACTGCACATTCTCAAAAGTCTGTACAAAAACTTAAGCTATTCAGCATGACACTTTAAAGCAATCAAGTTGGATACAATATGCACCCTTTTCTGTGAAAAGTAAAAACACTTGTTCTCAGTTTCCTTCATTCTCAAACAAGAGTTCACAATTTATATAAAATTGCCCTCTGAGCATGTCTAGTTGTGCTTGGCCCGGCCTCCTTTCAGGTAAGTCTTCCAGCGTTTCACATATTCCCTGAAAATGGGGGCGCTGTCGATTGATGCAAGCAGTTGTAACTGGTTGATGTGCGTGGTGTGGTAGTCCCAGCGTGCTAAATTAGGGGCAACACCAAGGGTAAAGTGTCTCAGGTCATAAACCGTTCCAGAGCCTGTGTCAAACAACGGCAACATGGCCTTGAGTGACTCCAGTCCTTGACTGAAGAGTATGCCCGCTTCTCGACCAAGCTTGTTGCCTGCCGTCTCCGCCACATCGTACAGCCCAATCAGAGAGTAGATAAAGCCGTTAAGAACAAATGAACTGGGACTTGTGGGGTATTCCTCGTACCAGTCATACTTGTTCATGAATGCCGCCTTGACGCCACGTTGTTCCGAAGTCCTCTTGAAGGGGGATGTTGCTCGGATTGCGGCACCAAGGTACGCAGGGTTATGCGTTACCAGGTACGCCCTCACCAACGTCGACATGGCTTGGCCTTGGGCCATGGCAGAGTACCATCCAGGCTCTAAGCTCTTGAAACCCTCTCCAAGCTTACGGGTCACCTTGATCGGCCACCCTCCATGCTCATCCTGGTTATGAAGAAGCCAATCACTGGCAGCAAAGAAGGCAGCCATGTGTGCGGTGGAAGACACAGTGATATTGCTGATGAAACCAGAACCTCTAAGAACCAGTTGAACCACACGGCGAGGCATGATTTTGGTCGCTTTCACCACTTTAGTGTTGGACAAACCGACTCCTTTACGCAAATCTGTCACTAAATCACGACTGACGGAACTCCAGGTAGCTCGGGGGCCGATGCCGTAGGTGACCTCTCGGTCTTTAAAGGAGAGAAGGAGTGGGCTAGTTATGTAATGGAGGATGTAAGGAGGTCCCTTTTCTGTGGTCTCCAGAACAACAGAGACACTACCGTTGGAGACAAACTTCACATCAAAGGT
Organism: Elopichthys bambusa; assembly: GCA_037101425.1. NCBI lineage: Eukaryota > Metazoa > Chordata > Actinopteri > Cypriniformes > Xenocyprididae > Elopichthys > Elopichthys bambusa. Next base: position 5,516,038 of record CM074455.1, read on the forward strand.
CAGGACAAAATCTTTTGCGTTGTCCAAGACCAAAGATACACCATCGGGGTTCTCTATGGAAATACCACAAAGGAATCATCCATCTATGATAATTAACAGAAAAACAGTCCATACAACAACTTCAAACCTAAAAAAATTCACAAGGAGATCATACCCGCTGTGACAAAATGGTGCACAAACCCAAAGCGACCTTGATCCTGGAGCTTGGAGAGCGTGCAACCCTTAGGGACGACCCACGGACTTGAGGCCTCTTTTTCCTCTAACATACCATAGATCTTTATGTCAGGTGGCTTCTCTGTGAGGTTCTTGCTGTAGTGGCTCAGTCCATACTGAGCTATTTGGATGGGGTAGAAGTACCCCTGAGGACCCCACTGGGTAGAGATTGGTACACCTGTGAACATAAAAACACAAAAGGTTGATCCCAGAAATGGGATAACTCTGTATGAAACCATTTATGCAAGCGGTAGCCAATCCTGCTCAAGGAGAGCAACATTCCTGCAGACTTTAAGGGCCGTTTACACAACGCTGTTTTCAACTAAAAATTGAAAACTTTTGATGTATTTTGGCTGTTCATTTACATGACAATGGCATTTTGGGGGCCTGAAAACGCAAGCTTTTGAAAACGGGTTTCAAAATGCAAGTTTTTGAAAATGATATAGTTATCATCTCTGAGTAAACAACAAAAACGCAGATCTGTGAAAACAGAAAACAGCTTCAAAGGTCTCTACACGATCCCAGCCAAGGAATAAGGGTCTTATCTAGAGAAACGATCGGTCATTTTCCAAAAAAAAAAAAAAAAAAATGTATATACTTGTTAACCACAAATGCTCATCTTTCAATGCTCTGCGATGCGCCACGTATTACGTAATCACATTAGAAAGGTCACGCATGACATAGGCGTGACCTCTGCGGGATGGTAGCTCTCTACAAGCAGGGTTGGCTACTCCTGATTTAAGCAAACTACCTTCCACACCGCTGATGCATTTCACCCGATCCCGCACCTCCACGTTGTAGCCTTCAAAAGACATGAAGACACCATCTGGGTGGTAAGGCTCCCTCTGGGCGTACACCCGGGAGTAACTGTGGGAGAACTCAAACCGTTCCGTCCCATCATACTGCACCAGACGTCCATAGACGTCAAAGTACCGTTCCACCCAGCTGAAGGGCAGATACACCTCGCCCCCTTCCCTACGGCCTTTTATGATGACATCTTCATTGATGAGGCAGTCGATCTGCTCGTAAGTGACTTCTTTGGATCCAGGTGGGGCTTCGGGGGCCTGCCCGTTTTCCTCCTTCTCTGGGGTGGGCGCAAACTCCAGCTGAGGTCTGATCTGTGTGGGCAGTTCTTTGTCGCTGGAGCACTTGTTCCACAGCAGTATAGTGATGAGGGCAAATACAGCACAGATGACTATCAGAGTCTTGTGATTGATTCGAGCCACCAGACAGCGCATTGTCACATCACAGCCATGCGGTGATAGTTGAACTGACACCAGAACATCTCAGGAAAATGTTAGAGCAATTCAGGTGCAGCATCTGTGGACAAGGTAAAGACGGTGAATATGGGTCCACCATTTTGTCATATTCTAGGAATAACCACAAAAAAATTACAAAATGTCAAATCTTACCATCACAAATCCTTGGTTTACTTGGTTTACTTTATCTTGTTGTGAAGCCTGTCAGTCATATTACATTTAAATGTAAAATTAAACATTAATGGGCACTTAAACTAGGCTGTATGCATTCAACTTGCATGGTCAAATTATGAATGAGAAACAATTCCCGTTACAGAGCACTAATCCTTCAGCAGTTGAGCACATACACAGGCGAATGATTATAAAATCTAATCGCATCACTCTAAATTGAAGCTGCGAGGGCTCATGTGATTTTAAATGCGAATGAGGGCGCTGAACAACATGCAGTGCTGCAAAACGGAATGAAACCGTACTTACAATCACCTGAAACCAGCGCGACGTCTGCGCGAGTGTCTATGAACGCAAAACATAGCCAGACAAAGAAAAATGTATGCGGTGAGATTCCTCTCGCCTCAAATCTGCAATATAGTAAATGCTGCTAATGCTGTACTGATGCAGCACTGGCCAATGAGAGGCGACGGATCTCCGTGGCAGCCAATCTTATGTCAGATAGTTGTGACATAAGGTGAATGTTGTGATATATTTACCTGTATGTGTTCATTTGATATTATACATGACATATTTTAGAATAATATTTAGGTTAAAAAAGGAATAAGAAAACGTTTATAGGTTTAATATTCTGTGCAGAATCTTATTGGAATATTGAATGATAAACAATCCATATAAAGTGCTGCTTGTGTTGCGTTGCTGCACATAATCGCAAGATGTCTCTATAAACCAAACGAATGCATGTCTGGGTTTGACTTTTATTTAGGAAATCTAAGAAATCCCACAGTCTGTAAAAGAATGAGAAACACGTTTCTGTCTGTTACAATATCTAAAGATTTCAAAGGATTTAACACTGAGAAGCAATAGCCTATCTTTAATGTCCATATACTTACAGTAGATATCAAAAGCTGATAGTACATGCTTTGAACAAACACTGACACGTACATAGTACAATAACTATAAGTACTATAGGGCTAAAACAAAACAAAATTTTCCATGATGCATAATAACCACGATGGGCATTTCTAAAATGGATAAAAACATATATAGGTTAATTAAAAGTGTTAAAAGGTTACTTACACAGACACCACAAATAAATGAAAACAAACAACAACATGAGCTTTACAAAATGTACAACATCAGACACATTAGCAAAAGCAGATTGTCAGATGATTATTATTTGCTATGAAAAATAGCCAAAGTAAGATTTCAAACAACTGAAATATTGTAAATCGGTCAAAAATTTTCTTTGTAGAAGTTGAAGCCAAACTGCTCACACTGGGCCTTGATGGCTTTGGCCAGAGCAGGAGCACCGCAGTAAAACACATGAACTTTTCCTTTCTTTTCCTCAGACATCTTCTGGAAAACCTGAAAATAAACGTCACTGAGAATCAAAGACAGAAATAGATTAGAATAGAATAGAATACTGAACTATTCATACCTTGGCCCAATCTGGCCTGCCTGGCTGGGTACGTGTGCGGAGCCCCGTGATGGAATCTACCTTTTCTTTCTTGGCCAGCAGATCCAGAGCCATCTGCAGACCTATGGCCTTCATATCATTCTTACTGAGGGCTGATGTCATGTACATGTGCATCTCCAAAAAACGGCCTGAAAACATAAAAACAAACATGACTGGCCATTTCTGTGTCAACCCTATCTTTCTCTTTTTTCTGTTCTCTTTTACCCTCTGGCTCTTCATCTGCCTGGTCCATCTCCAGCTTGGTCAAGAGACTTACAAACCATTCAAAGGATTTCTGATCTCGGTTGATCCAAATGAAGTCCACCTGCAGGAAAAAAGGTATTTAAAAATCTCATTAAATTGAAATTTTTATGTCTATTAGCTTTGTTTAAGCTACAATATGTAGATTTTCGCCACTAGAGGTCGCCTATTCAAAACAAAGGCGTAGCTTGATGACGCCGAGTTTGAGCGTGGAATCTTGGGAGATGTCATCTTTACCTCACAGCCAGTGGAAAAGAGTGTTAAACATATTTGCATTTTTGTGTAATTCCACCCCACAAACTTTGTAAATGTATCTTTTTTAAAAAGAAGTTTAGCATATACAGGTGCTGGTCATATAATTAGAATATCATCAAAAAGTTGATTTATTTCACTAATTCCATTCAAAAAGTGAAACTTTTTTATTATATTCATTCATTACACACAGACTGATATATTTCAAATGTTTATTTCTTTTAATTTTGATGATTATAACTGACAACTAAGAAAAATCTCAAATTCAGTATCTCAGAAAATTAGAATATTACTTAAGACCAATACAAAGAAAGGATTTTTAGAAATCTTGGCCAACTGAAAAGTATGAACATGAAAAGTATGAGCATGTACAGCACTCAGTACTTAGTTGGGGCTCCTTTTGCCTGAATTACTGCAGCAATGTAGCGTGGCATGGAGTCGATCAGTCTGTGGCACTGCTGAGGTGTTATAAGTGGCCTTCAGCTCTTCTGCATTGTTGGGTCTGGCATATCGCATCTTCCTCTTCACAATACCCCATAGATTTTCTATGGGGTTAAGGTCAGGTGAGTTTGCTGGCCAATTAAGAACAGGGATACCATGGTCCTTAAACCAGGTACTGGTAGCTTTGGCACTGTGTGCAGGTGCCAAGTCCTGTTGGAAAATGAAATCTGCATCTCCATAAAGTTGGTCAGCAGCAGGAAGCATGAAGTGCTCTAAAACATCCTGGTATACGGCTGCGTTGACCTTGGACCCTTAGAAAACACAGTGGACCAACACCAGCAGATGACATAGCACCCCAAACCATCACTGACTGTGGAAACTTTACACTGGACCTCAAGCAACGTGGATTGTGTGCCTCTCCTCTCTTCCTCCAGACTCTGGGACCCTGATTTCCAAAGGAAATGCAAAATTTACTTTCATCAGAGAACATAACTTTGGATCACTCAGCAGCAGTCCAGTCCTTTTTGTCTTTAGCCCAGACGAGACGCTTCTGACGCTGTCAGAGTTGCTTGACACAAGGAATGCGACAGCTGAAACCCATGTCTTGCATACGTCTGTGCGTAGTGGTTCTTGAAGCACTGACTCCAGCTGCAGTCCACTCTTTGTGAATCTCCCCCACATTTTTGAATGGGTTTTGTTTCACAATCCTCTCCAGGGTGTGGTTATCCCTATTGCTTGTACACTTTTTTCTACCACATCTTTTCCTTCCCTTCGCCTCTCTATTAATGTGCTTGGACACAGAGCTCTGTGAACAGCCAGCCTCTTTTGCAATGACCTTTTGTGTCTTGCCCTGCTTGTGCAAGGTGTCAATGGTCGTCTTTTGGACAACTGTCAAGTCAGCAGTCTTCCCCATGATTGTGTAGCCTACAGAACTAGACTGAGAGACCATTTAAAGGCCTTTGCAGGTGTTTTGAGTTAATTAGCTGATTAGAGTGTGGCACCAGGTGTCATCAAACCTTTTCACAATATTCTAATTTTCTGAGATACTGAATTTGGGATTTTCCTTAGTTGTCAGTTATAATCATCAAAATTAAAAGAAATAAACATTTGAAATATATCAGTCTGTGTGTAATGAATGAATATAATATACAAGTTTCACTTTTTGAATATAAATAAACTTTTTGATGATATTCTAATTATATGACCAGCACCTGTATATGCATTTAAACTTTATAATCTCTTCCAGAAAAATGAGAATGTAAAACAAAAAATTGTAATGTTTTACAATTTTTTGTACAATCAAATGCTCTTTAGAATCAAAATGTAGCTTATAGCAAACCATGGTTTTGCTAGGATGTGACATAAACATGGACAATTTAAATCTTTACCTTCCTCAGCTTCATTTCGTTATCTTTGATGGTTTCACACCAGGAGTAGTTACAATTAGGGCAGTTCTGCTTTCTCATGCGATAACTGAAAAAAAGAGAAAAATACAGTTTTACATAAAATGTAAAAGTTTCTAAAGGGTTTCCATGTGGTATTTTTATGCAAAGAAAACTTTAAAACGTTAATTTTGTGAATGCCGATGTTGCATGTGTCTTACCGGCACATGATGCTCTGCAAAATAGATGCGAAGGGAGTGATGCCGATTCCAGCACCGATAAGCACGGCATGCTCAGATGCAAAGATCTGTCGGGTCGGGGTGCCAAAAGGTCCATCTACATAGCACTAATTAAAAAAAGAAACAACCAAATGTGCACAGTTCCTTAGAACACAATAACTTTGAATAAATTGAATCAGTACCACTGTAATGGAGACATTAAATCTGTAACAAATTATTGAAACACTTTATTTTACAGTGACCTTGTTACATGTAGTTACTGTAGTACTTACTACTTACCTTGTTACATCATAATTGTTTCGAAACGTTTCGAAATTTCAATGGTTCACGTGACTTTGGCAGTTTGATACGCGCTCTGAACCACTGATTCAAAACAAAATGATTCATAAAGCTTTGAAGCTTCATGAAGCAGTGTTTTGAAATCGCCAATCACTAGATATTGTTGAATAGAGTCATTATTTTGTTTTTTTGGCACACAGAAAGTATTCTCTTCACTTCATAACATTAAGGTTGAACCACTGTAGTCACATGAACTGTTTTAAATATGTCTTTAGTACCTTTCTGGACATTCGGATTTTACTTTCACTGAGCCATTGGATTTCATCAAAAATATCTTAATTTGTGTTCCGAAGATGAACGAAGGTCTTACGGGTGTGGAACGACATGAGGGTGAGTAATTAATGACAGAATTTTCATTTTTGGGTGAACTAACCATTTAAGTTAATTATTATTACTTAGTACTTAAATGTTATAATTACACCGTAACACACATAAAATAAAGTAAAACAAAGTGTAACCCAAATTACTTACCTTAATGTTACAGTATCTGTGATTTTCACTTAATTTTGCTGTCAGCTGGAAGACAACAGAAAATAAGTCTGCCTGTTGTGTATCTCACATACAATAGAATATATGTTCTGCTTTGTTCAGACAGAAAACTTACTTCTCTGGTGACTGGAGAGGCGTTTCCCAGTTCTACCTGGGCTTCTGGGTTACCGACTGGCTTCTGGGAGTTTGTGCGGGTTACGCTCGTCCGGTACAGGGTCAGTTCAACAGCATCATCTTTATTAGACGCCACAGTTCTGTTGTAGCTTGCAGACTTGAAAATTTCATCCTACATGGAGAAGTGAAATTTCTATTGTGAAAGATAGTTTGGTAACACTTTACAATAAGATAAAATTTTCTAACAATAGTAAATTACATTAGTTAACATGAACTATCAATGATAAGCATGTATTAATCCTAGTTAATATTAATTTCAACATTTACTAATACATTATTACAATAAAAAGTTGTAAATCAACAATGAACCATTGTATTTGTATTAACTAACATTAAAAAAGATGAATAAATACTGTAACAAATCTATTGCTCATTGTTAGTTGATGTTAGTTAGATAATTAACATTAATTAATGGGATTGTGCCGATAGTTCTTAATTTGCAATTTAATCTCGTTTTTCATTAAAATAAATGGAAATAAAAAATACTGGAGAAAAGCCAGTCAAGATAATAAAAGAAAATCAATAAGTCTTGTTAATGTCAATGATATGATTACAAAAGGAACCCACCTATAAAGAATTGCATCAATAAAACACCACAGTAATGAACTTCTATTGTTATGTGTTTAGATTCCGGCACTCAGCCAAGACCTGCACTTGTTCCTGTCTGTTCCTCAGGCTGGCGGTGAGCCTCTTGTTGCTAATGGTTTGACTCTCCGGCTGTCTAAAATACTCATACAGGCGGTTCGTCCACTGGCCCATAGATCGAACATGGAGCCACAGTGTATCTGTTTGAAGGAATGAAATTTAGCTGGGAACCTTTAATCACTTCGAACAGTCATAAACAGTTTTGTTTGTTTATTTAAAATATTTGGTTTGGTTTTGTTTGAAGAATTTGTTTGTCTAAAAACAAGTCTCGTTTTGTTTGATATAAACAAATCAAAGCAATACATCACAATAGCAATTGTATACTTTTTTTGTTTTACCTTGCTGCTCAGGAGCGCTGCTGATAGTAAACGGATGCCATTCGTACTTGGCGATAGCAGGGATGTTTATATACACATAATCTCCAGGTTTGAAGTGAAAGAATGGAGGCCTCTTGATTACCAAATGTGTTACCTTCAAAACACACACACAAAAGATAGTGGAGAAGAGGAGTAGAGCATGGATGACTAACTAAATGTTCCAGAAAACAAAGTACACCAAAATGTGTACATACTCTCAGACTGTACCTTTGAGGGCAATAAGTTGACTTCAACTATGTACAGCCCACCCATACGGGACACTGCTATTCCAACAAGTTTCTCAATTAGGAACGCCACTCCTGGCACCACAAACCATTTCCAAAAGTTTGCACAGTGAACGACCAACAGGGCCCAAACCCAGATGTAGGAAAGATGAGACCAGTAGAACACCTACACAAAAACAATATGTTTCGTTGAACATATTATGCTTTGACCACACTTATTTAAGCCTATGAGAATGAATTTTTTTCTTTCATTTTTTTTTTTTTTTTGTGAGGCTGAAATTATTTGTAAACACGTCTCTATTCACAACAGGGTTATTATTGTTAACTAAAACTAAAACTAAAACTATTTTTTTTTAAAAATCATTACTTGAAATAAAATAATCAATAACTGAAATAAAAAAAAATATATAAAAAAACTTAAACTTAGGCAACCAAGGAAACATTTCTAATTTTTTTTTAGTTTAAGTTGAATTACTAAAATAACTAAAACCAAATAAACTAAAACTTAAACTTAATAAAAACGATATTGTATGGAAGCTTGTTTCCGCCACAAAAAAAAAAAAAAAAAAAGGTAATTGCGACTTTTATCTCAGTTTTCTGACTTTTTTCTTACAATTGCGAGTTTACTGACTCCTTCTTTTCGCAGAATTGCGAGACATAATTGTTATAATGTCAGAATTATGAGTTATAATGTCAGAATTATGTGATATAAAAGTCAGAATTGTGAGTTATAAACTCGTTATAAACAAGTTAGTTTATATCCCGCAATTGAGTTTATATCACGCAATTCTTACTTTATTCCTCGCAATTGTGACTCTATATCACACAATTCTGACTTTATAACTCATAATTCTGACTTTATATCTCGCAATTCTGACTTTATAACACAAAATTTTGACTTTATAACCCGCAATTATGACTTTAAGTATTTAGCAATTATGACTTTATTTCTTGCAATTATGACTTTATATCACACAATTCTGACTTTATAACTCGCAAATCTGACTTTATATCATGCAATTGCGGATTTATATCACGCAATTCTGAGAGAAAAAAAAAATCAGAATTGTGAGATAAAGAGTCGCAATTACCTTTTTTATTTTTTTTTATTCAGCAACCATGTGTAGATTGTTGCCTCTCATAAATTCACTAAGAAAGCCATCACCTCAAAATGACCGCTGCGTCTGACAAATGTGCTGGAACACACCACCATCAAGCAGATGAGAACCTGCAGAACAACACCCGTAATGGAGGCAGTGCCATTGACCCAGCCAATACCAGGACGGGTGGTGAAAAGATACTCCCACAGCTGGTACATGGCATCATTCTGAGACATTCGGGCTATGAACAGAGAGAACATGTATAACTTCACCAATTATTTGGAATATTTTTCATGAATATATTGCTTTTGTTATGTTACAAGGTCATATACTTTATATACTCAATTTAAAGGGATGTTTAGTTTAAGTCCATAGAATGAATGCCAGGGTAGTCGAATAGCGATTAGATCCACTGACTTTAAAAATATTCCTTAAGAAATTAATTTGACTATTTCTAAGTAGTTTTAATACAGCTTACCAAAGTTCAAGACATGAGCGCCAGTGTGCACGATGGAAAAGATCAAGATGGCGTAACCCACGATCTGATGCAGTAGAATATTCTGGTCCAAAGGTAAGATCCTCACCACCCAGGTGGCACGTAGCCACGTCAGACTACGCCTTAACATCAGCACCTGCAGTTTTGGCCAAGACAAAACCTTCTGTATCTACTGGAAATTATGTATTAGATAATTCCACAAGCCCAACTCACCATAACAAAAGTGCAGTTAAGGTTGAGACACTGGCCGCAGCCCTTAGCCACCATGAACCAGGGGCCTCCATGCGCATTCTTCAGCATCGCGATGATGAAGAGGAGCATATTCAGAAGGGCGTACAGACAGAGAAAGAGCAGTTTGCGGCTGTTGTTGTGCCAGTACGCCCGTGTCAGGTAACGAGGAGTCTTACGTTTCTTCTGTTCCAGATCAGGAGGTTTCAGCCAGTTGGCAGCACTAAGCGAAAACACAAAAAGTGGAAACAAGATTTGAGAGCTGCTGCGGAGGGGTGAATGTTAAATGTTTGTCTGATCATTACACAAAGCTATCGTATACAGCTTTAGAAGACTCCGAATATAATGTACAAGTCAAGTCAATCTGGTTTTCCTCATATCCTAAAGGGTGAACCTTTTCTATCCATACTGGTAAACATATCTTCAACATTGATTACATGTGGTGTCCCACAAGGCTCTATTTTGAGTCCCCTGCTTTTTTCTCTTTAAATGCTTCCTCTTCAAAAACACTGAATTATTTTGAAACCAAGCAAGTCCTTGCTAAAAAAAAAAAAATTGAAACCATCATAGACATACTAATGGTTTCCACTACAAATACTATTACAAACCATTGGCACTGGGTGAAAACAGAAAAAGTGGAAACAAGATTTAAGAGCAGCGGTGGAGGGGTGAATTTTAGTGAATAATCACTTAAATGTTTGTCTGATCATTACACAAAGCTATCATAAACAGCTTCAGAAGACTCAGAATATAATTTACAAGTCAAGTCAATCTTGAAGTATTAGAATATGGAATTTCCAACTATAGTTTTGTTTTGAGTCTCTGCAGCCACATTCTATCCCTGCACACCCTGTGTGGTGGCAACTCACTCGTGCTATAAATTCTTCCACAGTCGCGCAGTATGAAGAGATGTATGCTTCTAATTATCTTTCTCAAGTCACAGAAGTTATAACTAGTACTTCAGACATCTCACAGTTGATTGAAGTTTTTAATACAACTTGTATTGACATTTTATATAAAACTAAGTCAGACATCCAGCCCTGGCTTATGAGCATACCCACTCCATTAGGGGGAAATGTAGGAAATCAGAGTACAAGTGGAAGAAAGATAAACTTAAGATTTCATTTGAAATGCTTTGTGATTCCTTAAACCAGTATCAAGTCTCTGTCAAGAGCAAAATCTAGTTTCTTCTCTGAAATAATTGCTAAAAATGCCCATGTCATTTTTAATACAACTGATTCAGATTTTCTAACCCTTGCACAGTAGGCACGGTATTACAACCCCTGAGACGTGAAAAGTACCTTTACATTTTTTTGTTGATAAAATTCAGGATATTAGAACACAAATACAGGCCCCAGATGTGATTCATTCTGAGTCTATGTTGCCTCCTAGCTCTTTTAGCCATTTTGACCCAGTTTAGTTTAAAGATGTTTTTAATTCTGCCATCATACTGGCCAAAATAAACAGTACTCAAAGGAATGGAGGGGTTCCTGCAAGCTTCAAACATGCTGTGGTGCTTCCTCTCCTCAAAAAACCTCATCTTGACCCTGATGTTTTGAATAATTATAGGCCTATTTTAAAGTTGCCATTTCTTTGCAAAAAGGAGGTTTATTTGCAGCTATATTCTTATCTTATTTCAATATATTCAATAAATTCCAATCAGGCTTTAGGTCATTTCACAGTACTGAAACTGCTTTGCTAAATGTGACCAATGATATCCTGCATATTTTAATCCTTTTAGATCCCAGTGCAGCATTTGACACGATAGATCACTCCATTCTGTTAAACCGTCTTGAGAAAGTGGTATCCAGGGGGTTAACCTGGTTTTCCTCATATTTTAAAGGGAAAACCCTTTATATCAGTATTGGCAATCATAACTCATCTTCAGCATTGATTTTATGTAGTGTCCCACAAGGCTCTATTTTGCGTCCCCTGCTTTTTTCTCTGTATACTTCAAAAACACTGATTTATATAAAAACCAAACAGGTCCCTGCTGGAAAAAAAAACCCAATAGAAACCATCACAGAAATACTAATGGTTTCCACTACAAATACTATCACAAACCAATAGCTGTTTAAACTTTAAATTCATTGCAAATTCTATGAGATCTCCAATTGTTTTTTTTCAGCAGGGGTTGTCTTTATGAGCAAGTCACTGATTCATTCACTCAATTAATTAGTAAAAAAAAACAGTGATTCATTCAGGGACTAAACAAGCAACTGTCATTATGAGTGAGTCATTGAATCAATCACTCAACTGATTTGTTCAAAATGGAAATAATTTAGCAATATAACACTGCTAGCTACAGTGCGCAACTTCTTTGGTACTTTTTTTATTGGTGTACAAAAAAATACACAAAGAGACTGGTAATATTATGTGTAAATTATAAGTAACTCAATACTTCTCGCTTAATTGAACTGTTGTATAAAAACATCACACTCACTGTTTAATATCAGAACTCTTGTGATTAGCATAATTATGTCCCACCTGATGGTGAGGTTCTCCATAACCTCAGGAAAGTTCTCCAACTCTGCCTTCAGCTCCTCAAACGTGATGGAGCCGCTGTTATCTTTATCTGCAGATTCGAACAGCGCCAGAGTCAAGTCATCCAGCTTTTCCTCAGGGAGTGAGATCGCACTCTCACGCAGACAGGACTTCAGAACCGTACGTAACTCATCTGGGTCTATGGAGCCACTGCCTACATGTAAGGTCAATGATTAGATTAATGGTTTAACACTTATTGATTAGCAAACTGTAGGGTGTGATGCATCCTATCATGATTTACGTACATGTTCCTGAATCCTGGATCAACATTCTTTGTTATTCCTGGCACAACATTCCAGTCAGTCAATGCTTTGATATAGTTATGGTCCATGTAATGTTGTTCCAGGAACAACAAGGGATATTAATGCAGGAACGGTTCAAGTACGTTTTGACCATTTAATTTCCTGTTACTACAGTGGTTCAACCATAATGTTATGAAGTGACGAGAATACTTTTTGTGCGCCAAAAAAACAAAATAACGACTTTATTCAACAATATCTGGTGATGGGCGATTTCAAAACACTGCTTCACTGCTTCACTGCTTCATTTATCTAACATTAAGGTTGAACCACTGTAGTCACATGAACTGTTTTAAATATGTCTTTAGTACCTTTCTGGGCATTTGAAAGTGTTAATTATCTTGCTGTCTATGGAGGCCTCACTGGGCCATTGGATTTCATCAAAAATATCTTAATTTGTGTTAGGAAGATGAACGAAGGTCTTACAAGTGTGGAACGACATAAGGGTGAGTAATTAATGACAGAATTTTCATTTTTGAGTGAACTAATCCTTTAAGTAATTTTAAAACACGTTGCGGCCTCCTGGTGGAGATCCACTGAATTACAGAATGAAAGAGTAAAAGATAATGGTATTGTACATCTCACCATCTACATCGTAGACCTGGAAAAGGAAGCGTAGTTTGTCTGTCTCATTGCCATGGATCAGAAGATCTAAAGCCTTGAGAAGTTCATCCAGACTGATGGACCCGCTGCCATCAGAGTCAAATAGGGCGAAAAACCTCTCCGCAAAAAATGACTACAACAATGAGAGAAAAAAAATTAGCATATTGATCTCTTTTCAGACCAAGTTAATAAACTGACTTTAAACCAATGTTCTTTACAGTGGACAAAAATTAATTTACCATCTCAGGGGGGATAATAAAAAGCTTCCATGATCAGTAAACTCACCTCTTTTACTTTCAGAGCCGTTTTAAACTCATCCAGGTCGATTTCTTTGTCGTCTCCTGCAATGCTCTCGAACTGCTTGGTGACCCATTCCAGCCAGCGCGCGTCTTCATCTAGACTCATGCCTCCGCTTCACACACATGTATTAGCAATGTCATAAATGTAGTCTCATTCTCCTGTCAGAATCACATTTAGTCTAGAACTACAAAATAAAAATTTCATACAGTTGTAATGTACAGCATCAGGGTTGTGGCTGAGCAGAAAGTCTTTTTATAATAAAAATAATTATGTTACCAATTAACTAATATTATATAATACATTATATGTGTTCAAAGACATTAAAAATAACTGTTTCCTAGATGTAACTACAAAGTTTATACAATTTTGCATTTAAAACAAGAGAAAGCATTACCTTTAGCTGAAAATCTTCTCAGTCTTTGTCTTTTGCAGGTATTTCCTTTTGGCTTTTCATGAAAATGTTCTCACAGACAAAAATTAAAAGATAGGGAGAGATGTTATTACAGTCCGAAGTTGTTGCTGTTGCAACGAATCCAGTATAATCACCTTTCAGAGGAAAAGAGAGAGTGAGAGAGTGAGAGAGCGAGTGGGACAGAGGGAGGCTGGGCAGTATTGTTATGGACATTCAGTATCTCTTACACACAGCAGCAGCTGCCCCTGACATCCCTGTGCCTGCTGAGCAGCCCTTCAGTATGGACCCATACTGCACTTTTCATCAATAAACCACAAATAAACACTAATAATAAGCTTCATTCTGTCTATCATCTATTACACAACTCATTTGGGCAGAAATGCTGTCAAATCGATTAATCGTGATTAATCACATCTAACAGAAGTTTGTGTGTATGTATGTATGTATGTGTATATATATATATATATATATATACAGTTGAGCTCAAAAGTTTACATACCCCTTGCAGAATCTGCAAAAATGTTAATGATTTTAACAAAATAAGAAGGATCTTGAAAATTGAATGTTTTTTTTTAATTTAGTACTGTCCTTAATAAACTATTTCACATAACAGTTGTTTACATAAAGTCCATAAGACAAAAAAAAAAAATAGCTGAATTTATAAAAATGCCCCCTTTCAAAAGTTTACATCCCCTTGATTCTTAATACTGTGTGTCATTACCTGGATGATCCACGACTGTTTTTTTTTTTTTTTGGTTTTGTGATGGTTGTTCATGAGTCTCTTGTTTATTCTGAGCAGTTAAACTGAGCTCTGTTCTTCAGAATAATCCTCCAGGTCCTGCAGATTCTTCAGTTTTCCAGCATCTTCTGCATATTTGAACCCTTTCCAGCAGTGATTGAATGATTCAGAGATCCATCTTTTCACACTGAGGATAACTGAGGGACTCGAACACAACTATTAAAAAAGGTTCAAACATTCACTGATGATCCAGAAGGAAACACGATGCGTTAAGAGTCAGGGGTGAAAACTTTTGAACAAGAAGTTGATGTGCAAGTTATTTTTTCATTTAGTTCTGCCCTTTGGAAGCTACAAAAGATACTTACATGTTTCCCAGAAGACAAAAAAAGTACAATTTATTCTGTTCATCCAATTCAAAAAGTTTACATCCCCTACTCTTAATGCGTCGTGTTTCCTTCTGGAGCATCACTGAATGTTTGAACCATGTTTAATAGTTGTGTTTGAGTCCCTCAGTTGTCGTCAGTGTGAAAAGATGGATCTCTGGATAAACTGCTGGAAAGGGTTCAAATATGCAGAAGATGCTGGAAAACCAAAGATTCTGCAGGACCTGAAGGATTTTTTCTGAAGAACAGAACTCAGTTTAACTGTTCAGAACAAACAAGAGACTCATGAACAACCATCACAAAACAAAAAAACAGTCGTGGATCATCCATGTAACCACACACAGTATTAAGAATCAAGGGGATGTCAACTTTTGAACAGGGTCATTTTTATAAATTCAGCTTTTTTTTTTTTTTTGTCTTATGGACTTTATGTAAACATCTGTTATGTGAAATAGTTTATTAAGGACAGCACTAAATAAAAAAGAACATGCAGTTTTCATGATCCTTCTTATTTTGTTAAAATGATTCACATTTTTCTAGATTCTGCAAGGGGTATGTATACTTTTGAGCTCAACTGTATATATAGTATATATGTATATATACGTATGTATGTGTGTACACATACATACATATATTATATATTTACAAACTTGTTAGATGTGATTAATCGCGATTAATCAATTTGACAGCACTACTTTTTATATTATATATTCACAGTCTATTAAAGTCACTGTATGATAGCTCTATGAGGAACAGAATTAAATTCAGAATTTTATTCACTGCAAAAACTTCTCAAAATGGACAAATATGTTTGTAAACAATTTTCACAAAAGCATTATTGTGACACATTATTACCTTGTCATGGTCACATCATTTGGAATGTTTTTCACTGCGTCGAGTTTATTGTCATGGTTGTTAATTTGATTTGTCATTCAGTTCAGCTGTGTGCACCCTTATAATCTCTAATACTTAAATTTTCTCTGTTTCTGTTCAGTTTGTCCGGCCTCATCAGTGTTTTGTGGAAGTTTATCCTGTGTTCCTCACTGAACAACAAACTTTTTGGTATAGTAATATATATTAAATTAACACAAAAAGTATTCTTTTCGCTTTATAATATTAAGATAGAACCACTGAACTCACATGAACTGTTTCAAATATGTTTTTAGTACCTTTATGGACCTTATGGACCTATCCGCACAGACTGATAAAAATGATTCTGTGGTGAAGTAAATACTACAGAAAAAACATGTAATTTCTACATGAAAAAAGGTAGTTCAGGCAAGAATTAAAAAAAAAAAAGTAAATTAATTAGTACTTAATTCAAGCTTATCTAATTAAATAAAACCTACTCAGCTTTTCTAATACTGGTGTTCCCATCATGCACTGGGGCATGAATAATTAATAAGGTTGATTTATTCATTTTATTTTTTTACTGTGTTGGAGTTGTATTTACACTGTTTTATCATTGCTTTTGTTGTTAAGATTAGTAACTTGCGATTTTGTGACATCTGGAGTTCATTTTCTATTCAAAATAACTCATTCACACTCAAAAATGATCCATCGAATGTTACAGTCATTGTGTATTGTTTACCAAGTATTGAAGTCTCTGTGTTCGGGTGTGTACTATTAAGTATATATGGTGTCTACACGATATCTATTGAATCATTTACTTAGATGTTTCTAAGTAAAGCATACACTTTAAAAGCATGGTTTAAAGGATTAGTTCACTTTAAAATGAAAAGCTTTACTCACTCTCAAGCCATCCTAGGTGTATATGACATTCTTCTTTCTGATGAACACAATCGGAGTGATATTAATAAATATCCTGACGCATCCGAGCTTTATAATGGCAGTGAGCGGGATCAATGAGTACGAGCTGAAGAAAGTGTCTTCATCCGTATCCATCCATCATAAACAAGTTCAAGTTTATTTATATAGCACTTATAAAACAGCCACAAGACTGACCAAAGTGCTGTACAAAGGATCAGATAAAAGATATAAGGGGGGAAATATACGATAAACACAACTAAAACACAATAAAACAAAGTCAGACCCCAATTTATACAAAACTAAATAAATATGTAGAATAAGACCAAAGAAAACAAGGTAAAAACAATAAAAACATGAAAGCACGACAAGAACAATAAATGGAAATTAATTATAAGCCATGGAAAACAAGTGCATTTTTAGTAGAGACTTAAAAGTGGTCAGGGAGGGGGCTAACCTAATTTCTAGCCCGGGGCGTGCTTTTTTTTTTTGTTTTGTTATTTTCGCTGGTCGATTGGAGCGCGTGACGCGCCAGGGGTAGGCCTCTGCCCGGCAGTCTCCGGTTATTCCACAACCGCTGCCCAACCACAGAAAACGCTCGACCCTCTCTGCGTTTGAATGTGGGACTAAAAGAAGGTTCTGTTCACTGGATCTCAAACTTCTGGAAGGAGTTTAAGGTCGCAGCAGTTCAGATAAATAAATGGGGGCTAAATCACGTAGGGATTTATAAACAAATAAAAGGATTTTAAAATCAATTCTGAATTTATTAGGCAGCCAATGAAGGGTCCTTCAAAATTGGAGTGATATGAGCGCTTTTACAATGATTATGAAGGAATCTTGCAGCAGCGTTTTGAACTAATTGAACACAAGCAATTTGAGACTTTGAAATACCGCAGTAAAGTGAAGTGCAGTAGTCTAAACGTGAGGTAATAAGAGCATGAACCGCCATTTCTAGAGTTTTATGATTTAGGAAAGGTTTGATTTTAGACAACAGACGACGTTGATAAAAACTAGAGCCGATTACAGAAGAGATTTGTTTGTCAAAGTTTAAAGACTCATCTAGCAGAACGCCCAGGTTCTGTACACGTGAAGATTTAAACACAGATAGTCTACCCAGATCTAGGCTGGGTAGTTATCAGTGGGCCCAAAAACAATAACCTCAGTTTTATTTTCATTTAAAGACAGAAAATTTTGATTTTGAGCTAGCCAAGATTGCACCTCATATAGGCAACTTAGTAAGGGTGTAAAGGCATAAGGATAATTTCTCTTAATTGGTAATAAATTTGGGTATCGGCATAAAAATGAAAAGATACCCCGTGTCTTCTTAGGATGGAGCCCAAAGGTAGAATGTACAGGGAAAAAAGAGAAGGCGCCAAGATAGAACCTTGAGGAAGGTTAGATGAGCAATAGATGAGGAAAAATTTCCTAACTTGACTAAAAATTTTCAGTTGGAGAGATAAGACTGAAACCACTTAAGGACAATTCCTTTTAGCCCCACATAAGACTGTAATCTAGATATCAGAGTGGTCAACAGTGTCAAAAGCTGTTGATAGATCAATGTACTCCACACGGCTTTGGGGAGTTAATAAAGGCCTTCTGATGTGAAGTGATGCCTTTGTGTAAAAAAAATGTAACAAGTTATGAAGTAAAATATCTAGCTTCCGCCAAACCGCCATCCTATTTAACGCACGAAGAAAGTGTAAAACTCTCGCAGTTCAAAAAGCTTACACTACATCCTACGCCTTACCTATTAAACTTACGGAAAAAAGCTTAAATGATGCAACGCCAGTTTACACTTTCTTTGTAAATTGAATACGGAAGGGATATTTTTTTTACACAAACGCATCGCTTCAGAAGGACTTTATTAACCCCCCAGAGCCATGTGGGTTACACGTTTATGATGGATGGATGTGGATGGAGACACTTTCTTCAGCTCATACTCATTGATCCCGCTCACTGCCATTATAAAGCTCGGATGCGTCAGGATATTTATTAAAATATCTCAGATTGTGTTCATCAGAAAGAAGAAAGTCATATACACCTAGGATGGCTTGAGGGTAAGTAAAGCTTGGGCTATTTTTCATTTGAAAGCGAACTAATCCTTTTATTCAATGTCATATTATTTGAGTAAAACATTAATTTTATTAAATTTACTTAATTCTCTATGTGACATATAAATATAATTGAGGTTTACTTAATTACTTAATTTACTTAAGTTCAGTAGTAAGTAGATTTTACTTGATAATAAGAGATAAGTTGTACAAAACAGTAGCAGTAAAATTTAATTAAAATGTGTTAATAAAATCCTTGTAACAATTTGCACTAAGTAAATCCTACAAGTATTTTTTTCAGTGCTGTTGCCTGAGAATTATATTAAAAACTTTTGATCCTTCGTCTTCGTCCCCGTGTTCACTACAAACCGTCACATACCTCAAAAATTAACCAACAGTGCAAAAAACTATTTTCTTGTTTTCCAGTACAGTATCTAAACGTTCTTAAATCTAAAATACATTTACTTGAGAAAAAACTCTTCTGGAAATAATTTAAAAACAATCATCAAAATCTAGTTTGTGCTTAAAATAAGATAAAATATCTGTCAGTGGTTTTTTTCTTGTTTGAAGCAAACTCACTTGATTTTGATGTTTTTTTTCTCTCCCAGAAATCATTATCTTAAGTCATTTTGCTTCACAAGTAAATGAGTTTTTATATATATATATATAATTATTTATTTATTTAAAAAAAAAAAAAATCAAGTCAAAAATACCAAGCAAGAAACTTTTTTGTAGTTAATGAACTTTCAAGCAGCATTAAAGCCATGGGTTTGATTCCTATATAAAATCAAGATGTGGATAAAATGTAAAAAGGCAATTCGCTATGATCCACAAAGGAAAGTCAAGCATATTTTGCATGGCGGTAAGCCACAGAACAAAGGCCAACATCCCTTCATCTGTCAAAATACCTCTCTGTTATGAGTTCAAAGATATTTTCTTCAAGACCAGTCTGATGTAATTGTTCTGAAGACGTTTCAATATCTGAATGAAAACACATTACAGACTCTTTCCTGCTGTCACTGTGTGCTACCTTCCGGGAAAGTTTAAAAACAAACAAATACTGATATCACAAGACATTTATTCCCTAACACACTCAGAAACTAAGGAACTGCAGAGGAACCAAAAGATGGCAAGATACAGTAGAAATGGAACATTTCACATTATAATGAACTCCATTCAAAGAAAACAACAACTATGCTGAAATATGAACACATTTTAAATGCTCTATATAAATCTGTGTTAAATGTGAGACTATAGGACAGTATCAGCAGGATGCCATCTCTGTCACTCCAGCCTGACCCGTTTCCGTGGTGATGGGGGTGGGTCCAGAGCAAAGGCTGTGGGGGAAGAGGGGCGGGACTCTGGGATGTATTCCATACAATATTTCTCAATGTACGGCCCAGCAATGTTCCACACCTGAATGCAACAGGCAAGAAACAACATGGGGTGAGAATGTTTTATGACCCACCAGACAAGTAATTGTAAGTCTGATTGTTTAGAAAAATAATAGCATAAATCTTCCCAACAAGACTCATCTTTTTAGGTAGCATTCATGTAGCATAAACAGTCACGCACCAATGGTTAATAACTCTTTGAGTTAGGGGTTTCTTTTGATAGTAATAGTGATGCCAATACTAAGAAACAGTGAGGCTTACCTTCTGGTCTACGAGAAGCCGATGTACAGCTTCAATGTCTGGAGCCATGAACCTGTCTTTAATCCAGGGCCTGAGGAAAAGAGAAAAAAAAAAGACAAAGATATGTAGGAAGAGAGATGAAAGAAGGTTTGCCAATTATTAACCTGAAAGTTCAATATATTGGAGGTTTTGGGGTTAGTGTATCATCATTTGACCTACTTTACTGTGGCACGCACAAGGTCGTACACTTTCTCCAATGGTGTCGTTGTACGTAGGGGGCGTAGAAATTCAATACCCTGACAGGCAGCTAACAACTCAATGGCTAGTACTGTAAAGAAACATAAAACGAACATATCCAGGTTTAATATCTCCCAAAATTACATATTCTGATCTGTATTTGCAGATTGGTGGTCAGTAAACCAAAAAGTACAAACAAAACTATTACTATTTATGAGGAAGCAATTTTGTATGAATTTGTATGATGTGAGTGATATAAAAATGTGAGGATTTTTAGAAAAAAATTATGCATTAAGGTCCCCCACTAAACATAATCATCACTGGGACATAAGCAAATTGTAGGAATTCATACGAATTAAGGTGCGATCAGATTTACTGAAATTTCACAGATGGAACCCATTCATTTCAATAGGAATCTGCAGAATTCAGGAATTTCACGTGAGTCTGTAAAAGTTTTATTCATGTTCAAGTTGGTCAAGAAAATTCGCCAAAGTGAACAACATAAAGCTGCTTTGTACATACCTCATACTTTATACATCATTATGCTATTGACAATAGACCTTTTTGCCCACAAAATTTCGCTGAAATATCACTGATATGACCACACTTTTAGCCACCAATTCACCAAAATGTAAAATAGAGATTGTGTAATAATCTTAAGTATTATTAGAATTTGTGCTGTTGTGCTTTGGTGCTCCAGTAGAGGGCGCTATAATAGTAACAATTTCAGCTAAATTGATTAGTGGATGATGTCAGTGTGTACATGAGAGGTTAATATCAGGTTTTGGACCTTGTTCGACGTGCTCAACCACTCTGAGGGCTTTGCGTGCGGCCCAGCCTCCCATGGACACGTGGTCCTCCGTGGCCGCACTAGTGGATAGGGAGTCGATAGAGGAGGGGTGGCAAAGTACTTTGTTCTCTGAAACTGAAGGAGGAAATGTATCTGTTTTAGTTAATGGTCAACATGACTTCAGTACAGTAGTCAAAATTAAACTTTCCACTATTTGGTTATACTCTTCTGAACTTTGTGATGCTAACCAAGAGCCGCGGCAGTGCAGTGCGCGATCATAAATCCAGAGTTCAGGCCTCCCTCATTGACCAGGAATGCAGGAAGCTCGCTGAGAGAGGGATTGCAGAGACGTTCAATGCGCCTCTCGCTGATGGAGGCCAACTCATGCACACCGATCGCCAAATAGTCAAGAGCCTAAGAATGGAAGAAGAGAATGAGCAGAGACGTCGTCAAACCTCTTTGTTAAATAAATGCTACTGTGGTGAGATAAAATACCTTTGCTGGATATTCTCCATGGAAGTTTCCACCGGATATGGTCTCACCTCTTTCTGCAAACACCATCTAACTCACAGTCAAGGGCAAATGTACAGATCTGAGGAAGAGGCTGGTGTAGTTACAGCACTGACCAACTAACCAGCCAAACCCTGACATCAAAGTGATTCTCAGTGGTTGGGGGGGGTATGTAGTGTCCGGGAAAGTGTCCAGAAAACATTTTCAGTTGGCGATTTGAAGTGACATGAGCAACAGACACTATTGGCACTGCAAGACGAGTGCAAGTGTCCATGTTGCGAACTTATAAATATAAAAAAAAGGATACAGGATTATCTGTGGCACTGTTGATTTCTGTATTAATGATTTTCTTGACAAACTCAATTGTGTCATTGACGATTCCATGGACCTGCAAAATGTAAGGCAAACTGAATTAAAATATAGTTCAAGTAAGTCAATCAGTGTTAGTTTAGGGGCTAAAAACTAAACATTTTTTAGGCTGTTAATCTACACGACAACTGCGTTTTGGCGGTCTGAAAATGCTAACTTTTGAAAACAGGTTTCAAAGTGCATGTTTTGAAAATAGTGGCATCATGCACATGTGTATTACGTGTCCAGTCTATGGGCGTGTAGTGTTTCTTTACAAAGTGACATCGCCATCTACTGGCCTGGCAGCAGAATACAGCATTTTTAGTTGTTTTTGAGGATCCTTGTGAACAGGGATCGTTTTGACAAAGTAGTCGTCTGTACATAAAAAACTAAAGGAAAAACTTTCGAAAAAAACACATTGTTGTTGTGTAAACATACCCTTAGTATTATTTACATACTATTATAGTTTTTATTAATATTTTGAATTTGAATTTATTTTTAAAATATTTTTTGTTGGAATTTTTAGTTTTATTTTTAGTAATTTTTTTTTAATTTTTAGCAGTTTTTGTTTTTTATAATATATTATAATTTACGTTGAATTAATTTTTTATTTTAGTTTTTATTTCCAGTTATTATACAAATTTAAGGCAAACTGAATTAGAATATAGTTTATAAGTGTGTCTTATTTTAGTGTTACCATAATTAGAATTAGCTTTTTAATTTTATACTTTAATTTGAGTTATTTTGTGATTTTATCTTTTTTTTTTTCAGTTTTACTTGGTTTTTTATTTCCAGTTATTTATTTTAGCACTTCACCTTAAACTTAATTCAATTAGATGCCATTTCTAATTTTCCTTTAGTTTAATTTTTTAATCTAATATCTATATTTTATTTTATTTCAGTTTTATTTCAAAATATTTAATACTTTCAGTTAAAAATAACAACACTTACAGTTTATTTAGGGTGACCCAGAATGGGCTCTCTGTGTTACCTGTGGACAACAGCGCATAGTGTAGGCATCTTGAACTCTGTCGCAAAACCGATGGCTCTCTGCAATTGTGGAAAAAAAAAGCAAGACAGGTTGCCACCAAATGGTTAAATATGAGCTTTAACAAAGCATATAAACACAGCGGCATTCACCTGCAATTTCAGATGGGTGGTGATCAGAGTCCAACAGGGAACGGAAGCGCAGGGCCACTTCCTTCTGCCCTGGATGAGGTCGCAGTTCATGAATATCTGTAAGGAAATTACTTTGTCATTAAAATTGTTTATGGTTGTAGACGCTAAGAGCCTCGTGGGCAGCGCGCCGACATATAGCACCACTGTGCTTCGGGTGACTCGAGTTCAAGTCCCAGCTTGTGGACCTTTCCAGAACCCGTCCCCCTCTCTCTCCCACTTCGCTTCTTGTCAGTTCACTGTCCTATCATAATAAAAGGCAAAAATGCCAAAATATTTTTTAAAAAATAAAAAAAATTGTTTATGGTCTATTACATCACAATTGCATTGCATTACTCAGAAAATAGGAGGAGGGCTGCATTTATGACAAGGACTGTGACTTTATATGAGAAGCTTTGATACACAAATATGTTTTGTCTCCCTAGTCATGTTTTGCCTGAGAAATCTGCAAGAGTTGCAGTGTTTACAGTTTCTGTCTGCAGAACTGAGAAACAGTGTGTAAATAAGTCTGCTCGCATCTAGCACATCAATCACTTGTTTACACAACCCTTTTTTGTCCTTACCACTATCAAAGGCTTTGGTGGTCCCCTTGAGGACTTCCAGGGTCAAGGCAGCGATGATGTCAGCCTGCCGGGCGATGGCCTCAGCTCTCTCCACGGCCTCTGCTCCCAAAGAAGTGATCATCTGTGTCCCATTGATCAGAGCCAGGCCCTGTGGACAGATAATCATAACAAACACTATTACCACAGAATAAAACTAGCACCTAGCAACTACTTCAGAGCAGCCTAGGAACTGCCAAGCAACCGCACAGCAGAATACTCTAGGAACCATAGCAATTGCCCTAGTAGATGCAAAAAAATGCTGTAGCAAACTTCCCAGGATACTACAAAGTCCAGCAGTGCCTGCCCACTTTTTTTGTTTTTAGCAGAGTTGGTTCCTGAAGTATTTTTTATATTCACTTCTCCCATAGGGATTTAAAAAACCTTAGTTAAAGCATTATAAACCATGAACCAAGCCAACCAGCTACAAGGTGAATCAAAACATTACAAACTTTGATTTGAAACAAAAAAGTATTCAAAAATTGGACAAAAATACAAATGTGCAAGACTGTGTACTTAACAGCTTTAGTGGGGGAAAGAACTACAATCCCATGAAGCATTGCACATAAATTTATTGCAAAATATGCATATATTTAAAAATATTTAAATTTTTTTGAGACCACAGGGAGACTGACTATCATATCATCTGCAGTGCTCAATGGGAGTAGGCGGAGCTAAAGAGCTCTTCTTGCACATTTGCAGATTGCAACTCTCTGATTGGTGTAATTTTCTATACAGCATAATGGGTCATGTAGTTTTTCACCAGGAAGAACATGATTATTTTAAAAAAATATGCTGAAATAATGTGGGCTGACGGATTAACAACCTCGTAGCTCACAGTAGGTCTGTCTTTAAATGTTTTTAAGCAGAGCTGGGTAGTAACGGATTACGTAATCAGATTCCAAAAATCAAGTACTTGTAATTAGAGTAAACTACTTTTTAAAATACTCGTAATCAGACTACAGTTGCTTTTTTATGGATTACATGATTACATATTATTTACACAATGGCAGTAAGTTGTTCACAATTCATTTTTTTTATCTTAATTTTTCATTTTTTTAACATTTATAATTTCTCATAATAAACCTGCTGCTTATATACGTTTGTGATTCTTTGAGTTTTTCCGGCGGCACAAAAGTAATCTAAATGTAACCAAAAATGTGTATTAAAATCAATTTCCTTATGGAGAAAATGAATGTAGTTTTTACTTCCGGAACCCAACTGTTGCACTCTATAGGTAGTGCTGCCAATTTAGCGATTTTATCGCTAGATTTAACAACTTGCCCGCCCCTTTCTGAGACTTTTTTCAAAAGCCTAGTGACAAATCTAGCAACTTCTTGGACAAACCTTATCTAGATTTTGTGACTTGCAAAATCTAGAAACACTTTTAAAAGTTTGATCTATATTTATATAGATCAGTGGACAGTATGACGTCATCTAGTGACCAGTTTTAGCTACTTTCAACTGAAAGTAATTGGCAACACTGTCTATAGGAACAACATAACAACGCCCTAGCAACCACCCAGAACACTATAGTAACCACATACAAAAATCACCCAAAACACGCTTGTAAAGCAACCACTCAGATGCAAGCCTTCATGCTGCATCTCTTTTAAAAGTTTTTCTAGTTTGTCTAGTTTGTCCCTTTGCAAAAAACGATGACTTGTTTTAAAGGTTAGATTGTTTTTTAAGGGTGGTTAAAAGCCGTAGACCAGACAGGTAAAGGGCACACATTTCTGACCCACAAAACAGCTCTAAGTCAACAGAGATAAACATGTTGACTGCACAATGGGGGGATTAACTGTACCTCCTTTGGCTTCAGAGATATGGGCTTCAGACCATGTGCTTCCAATACCTGCGGGCAATACAAAGGTCAAATGTGACTTTAAAGAGTAAATATGCACTGCTTTCATTATCATTAGGACAAAGATTTGCAATCACAGCATCCAATGAAAATGTCCTCACGTATTTGGCATCTGCCCAGCCGCTCTTGGGCGACCACATCTTGCCTTCTCCCATCAGACCGAGGGCGAGGTGAGAAAGAGGGGCGAGATCTCCGCTCGCACCTACCGTACCCTTCTCCGGGACGTAGGATAAACAGGAGGCTGTGAGGAGAGAAGAAAGAAAATGGTAAAATATCAGCTTGAGTACAAAACTCCTGAGGGAGAAGTTCAATGGAACTTTTTGCTAATATTATTTTGTAGATGCAGCAACTACTAAGTATTCTTTGAAATGTATTCTTTGAAATGGCACACCATGTTTCATGTGCTGTGCCAAAGAAACCCAACAATACTCTCTTCAGTTAAAATAATAAGCATTGCATTAATGTACCATTGAAGGCCTGTATCATGCTGAGCAAATTCTCCAGTGAAATCCCGCTGTAGCCTTTGGCCAAAACATTGATCCTCAAGGCGAGCAGCATTCGAGTTCTTTCAGGACTTAAAGGACTTCCCAGACCTACAATCAAAAATCATAGAGTAGACAGAATGAAAGTTGGTTTAACAATGTCAGTTTATTCATGATTTAAAATGTCATTCAAAAACACATGCAGACATTTGTTCATACTTATATTTATTTTAACTAAAATATGTCACACCTGATGAGTGTGAGCGTAGAAGATTTTCCTGAAGCTCCCTGAAAGAGAGAAATATGTGACATACAGTACTGGAAACACTTCACATATAATTTCATTAGTTAAGAACATTAGTTAACATGAACTAACAAAAAACAATACTTAAAGCATTTAGTTAATGTTAGCTTTAAAATGTACTAATATGTTTTTAAAATCAAAAGTTATATCTGTTAACATCAGTTAATGCACTTTGAACTAACATGAACAAACAATGTTTTAATAAAGGTTAGTTCACCCAAAAATGAAAATTCAGTCATTAATTACTCACCCTCATGTCGTTCCACACCTGTAAGACCTTCGTTCATCTTCGAAACACAAATTAAGATATTTTTTGATAAAATCTGATGGCTAAGTAAGGCCTGCATTGCCAGCAAGATCATTTCCTTTTTCAATGCCCAGAAAGGTACTAAAGACAAATTTAAAACAGTTCATGTGACTACAGTGGTTCAACCTCAATATTATAAAGCGACGAGAATACGTTTTGTGCGCTAAAAAAAACAAAATAACGACTTTTCAACAATATCTAGTATTGGGCGATTTCAAAACACTGCTTCATGAAGGTTCGAAGCTTTACGAATCTTTTGTTTCGAATCAGTGGTTCGCAGCACCAAAGTCACGTGATTTCAGTAAATGAGGCTTCGTTACGTCATAAGTGTTTCGAAATTTCAATCATTCACCACTGGGGGGTGGGACTTTGGCAGTTTGATACATGCTCTGAACGAATTCGAAACAAAAGATTTGTAAAGCTTTAAAGCTTCATGAAGCAGTGTTTTGAAATCGCCCATCACTAGATATTGTTGAATAAAGTCGCTATTGTGTACATGTTATTTACTCATCTTGCAAAACCAGTATTTGTGGCAAAAAAGTCAGTCAAGAACTGAATGATTGAAGTTTGCCCTCTCGACAAACACTGAACAAATAAGCCATATTTGTAACATTACCAAGTTCAACAAAGTCATTATCCTCAAGCACATCTTCTATGGTATCGTCACTGTCCAGCAACCCCAACCCTTGACATCTTCTGACCACAAAATGAACATCTTTGATGTGCTGGATTCCTCCATTGTCGGGTTTGTTCTTGATGTAGCGCTTGAGAGCTTCAAAACCCAACCATTTGATGCTGCAGGTGGCATCTTTGCATGGAACAGTTAGCCACTCATCCCGAACATGGACCGTGAAGCGAGGCATCTCGTTTGACTGAACAACCACAGGCTGATACCTGAGGAGTGTGATCAATGCAAATCACTTCACTAGGTGGTGTACACAAATTGCAATGGCCAATCAAAGGCTGTTCTGTGGACCCCTCCTTTTACCACAGAAGACAGAGTACATGGTGGTGTTTGACTATGTTATCTCTGCACCAAAGGTTCTGTGTTACGCTTGTCAAAAAGATGAGAGTCTATCAGTCAACAAATTGTTAGACTGAGTGATTTCCTTTTGAGTGTGTAGCTTGTAAAATCAAGTCAAGTGTAGCTTGCATCATCAGCATAAATACACATACATTGATTCAGAAAGTTTAAGAACACTTTGAGACTACTCATGAACTATTTTGTATTTTTAAAATTGAATGTTTTACTTACCAATTATATTATCAGCGTAAAAAGTTCTTAAAAAAAAAAAAGATTTAAAAAAAGTAATTAAAAAATATTGTTGAATAAAGTCGCTATTGTGTTTTTTGCCGCTCAAAAAGTATTTTCGTCACTTTCAACCACTGTAGTCACATGAACTGTTTTAAATATGTTTTTAGTAGCTTTCTGGGCTTTGAGAAAGGAAATAATTTTGCTGTCAATAGAAGAGCACTGAGCCATCGGATTTTATAAAAAATATCTTAATTTGTGTTCTGAAGATGAACGAAGGTCATACGGGTGTGGAACGACATGAGGGTGAGTAATTAATGACAGAATTTTCATTTTTGGGTGAACTAACCCTTTAATTATTTTGCTCATTATTTCGTGTTAGCTATTGCATTAACAAATGAGACACTTTAAAAAATAAACTTTTATTTAAATGCGAAAGATTTCAAGAGTAAGAAAATATTTCATAATTTTAAAAATAATTATACTTGAGCTTGCTGACTGGGATGACAGTCCGAGCAAATTTACCAAACCCTGTAGTGATGCCATACACAACTAGAAAAGGAAAAAAGAAAATAGGGATCATCATGTGGAGTCATATTTATAACTACCCAAACTATTTCATATTAATGAGGATTATTAAAATATTCATGCTCTTGCAAATATGTGCTGTTTTGCACTACATTTTATTATTGAATGAAAATGTTGAGAGAACTTGCTGTTATAATGCCAAAGGCTTGACATGTGGTTGCTAAAGTGCTCTAATGGTGATGATACACGGGTCAACTTTTTGAGCAATGTTGCTGAGCAATTTTGCTGAACTTTATTGTTTGGGCACTTTCTCATTGAGAATGGGCAACAAATTTCGATGTAAAGTATTTGTTGCCCATTCTCAATGGGAAAGTGTCCAATAAACATTGCTCGGCAACATTGCTCAAAAAGTTGGTGGTTGTTAAAATATTGCTGTATGGTTGGGCATTTTTGGTAGTAGCTTAGCTGGTTCTTTTAAGATCTATTCATTGAAAGGTTCTTTGAGGAACCAAAAATGTGAAAATACCCTTTTGGAACCTTTCTAAAAGCCGGTTTTAGGATTTTTAGGAGCAGGTAAAAAAAATAAATAAATAAATAAAAAAATCACTCTAATAATTTTTAAAACCCACACATATTTCCTTTAGAATGGATGTTTTGCTCACCTTTGTTTTCTTTCACAATGGTGTCCAGAAGCTCTCTCGATTGCACAACCTTTTGCTCAGCCTCTGGGGTCAGCTGAGGGTCAGATAATAGTTGCAATGCATTTCCATTGAGAAATATGGGCCTGGTTTCACAGACAGGGCTTAGATTAAGCCAGGATTAGGTCTTAGTTCAATTAAGACATTTAAGTAGCTTTTATAAACATCTTGAGACAAAACAATGGCAATGACATATTTAAATACACGTCAGTGCAAGTTGCTTTCAGTTAAAACAGCTTGAAGTCTGGGACTAGGCTTAAGCCTTGTCTGTGAAACTGGGGGATAGTTTGTAAATGTTAGTCCTTCACAAAACAATTGTAGACATCCAGGATAACCCATTTACCTTAATCTTAAAGAGGCCTTTCCCTAAATTCACCAGATCAGTTGAGGTCAGGCTGTTCCCATCTAGAGAAATGTACTGAAAACGGACAGCTGTCATTAATAGCACTGATGATAGTAAAAGTGCTGTATTTGTTGTACTGATATTTCATACTTACTTGCTCTGGTTCTCTATATGCTCTTATTCTGTTTTTAACATCCACATTAAGGACATTTTCAGAGTTTACTGAGTAGCTAAGAGCTTTTGAGAGATTTTTCGAAAGATAATCATTTACATGAAAGTCTGTATTTTGTCCAAACATAAATGAATGATTCCAAATGTGGACCAGGTGAGAAGTTATATATGTGATAAGCAAAAGGTTTAAATATAAAAGAACAACAAGCATGGTCAATTTAATGCATTTTTTAGTGCTACTAATAAAAAAAATGCTATAAAACTGATAAAAATGAAGAAAAATGCATTTATAATTTCTGTAATGAGGGATTGTCTTCCCTTAACTGCAATTCAAGCTTTAAATACAACTTTAGATATGCATTTAATATGTCTTTGAAGGCTTTTCTCAACAAACATTGGTGTATATGATTAACTGCGATTCATTTGATTCAGTTAATCAGCTTATCATATAATTTATTCAATTAAAATTTGTAATCAGTTGACAATATAAAGATACAGATGTGATGTCCCAGGCTGACTTGGAATGAAATCTTGTGACATGGTGTCTCCTTCAATAGCTGAAGATAACATTAAAATAACATGTTATTTACTCATCTTGCAAAACCAGTATTTGTGGCAAAAAAGTCAGTCAAGAACTGAATGACTGAAGTTTGCCCTCTCGACAAACACTGAACAAATAAGCCATATTTGTAACATTACCAAGTTCAACAAAGTCATTATCCTCAAGCACATCTTCTATGGTATCGTCACTGTCCAGCAACCCCAACCCTTGACATCTTCTGACCACAAAATGAACATCTTTGATGTGCTGGATTCCTCCATTGTCGGGTTTGTTCTTGATGTAGCGCTTGAGAGCTTCAAAACCCAACCATTTGATGCTGCAGGTGGCATCTTTGCATGGAACAGTTAGCCACTCATCCCGAACATGGACCGTGAAGCGAGGCATCTCGTTTGACTGAACAACCACAGGCTGATACCTGAGGAGTGTGATCAATGCAAATCACTTCACTAGGTGGTGTACACAAATTGCAATGGCCAATCAAAGGCTGTTCTGTGGACCCCTCCTTTTACCGCAGAAGACAGAGTACATGGTGGTGTTTGACTATGTTATCTCTGCACCAAAGGTTCTGTGTTACGCTTGTCAAAAAGATGAGAATCTATCAGTCAACAAATTGTTAGACTGAGTGATTTCCTTTTGAGTGTGTAGCTTGTAAAGTTTTGGCATCATCAGCATAAATACACATACATTGATTCAGAAAGTTTAAGAACACTTTGAGACTACTCATGAATTATTTTGTATTTTTAAAATTGAATGTTTTATTTACAAATTATATTATCAGCGTAAAAAGTTCTTTAAAAAAAAAAGATTTAAAAAAAGCCAGATTTTTGGACTCTAAATATTTGGAAAATATTTATATTAAATTAGAAGAATCTATCTATTGTATTTTTCTCATTTAACTATAAAATTCAATATATAAATGCAATAGAACAATATGACAGACAGAAAGACATTTTAGATAGATAGATAGATAGATAGATAGATAGATAGATAGATAGATAGACAGACAGACATATAGATAGATAGATAGATAGACATATGGATAGACATATAGACAGATAGATAGGTAGGTAGATAGACAGATAAATAGACAGATAGGTAGGTAGATAGACAGATAAATAGACAGATAGATAGATAGACAGACAAACAGATAGATATAGACAGATACACAGACAGATAGACAGATAAATAGACAGACAGATATAAATAGACAGATACATAGACAGACAGACAGACAGATATAGACAGACAGACAGAATGATAGACAGAAAGAATGATAGACAGATAGATACTGACAGAATGACAGACAGATAGATAGACAGACAGATATAAATAGACAGATAGATAGACAGACAGACAGACAGATATAGACAGACAGACAGAATGATAGACAGACAGACACATAGATAGATAGATAGATAGATAGATACAGGCATAGACAGACAGACAGACGGACACACAGATAGATAGATAGATAGATAGATACAGACATAGACAGACAGACAGACAGATAGACAGACAGACACCCCCTTAATGTAAGAAACTCTGCTCAATTATTGTCATGTGACCATATATTAAAAATGGGCTGCCTGTGAGATGCACATGAAAATGTTTGTATGACAAATTTTCTGCATGGCAGGTAAATTTAGTTTTTTTTGTCAAAACAAATTAATCTTTTGCGTCGCTGAACTGTACTGAACTGTAACTGAATCTCAGTCAGACAGCTTTAAATAAAGAAGCAGGTAAATCTAGATAGTTTGGCGCTCCCTCCAGGACAGACAGTGAATGACCATGACAGTTGGTAATGTTAGTCCTAAACAAATGTTATTTGCATTTTTAATAAAAAGTTGTTAAACACAACTTATGAAAACTCAAACATCTTCAATGTTTATCTAGCAAAAATTTTGAAAGAAAGAAAAAGGCAGCAATTTTGGCATGTTTATGACTGTCTAGTGACGGTGAGGAATATGTTAAGCAGACAGGTGCAAACTATTCTGGCAACATCTTCAAAACTCTTCTCTCTGTCATCCAGTCAACCACATAAGTCTTTCCTTTACATATTCTCACATCTCAGTTTCTCTGGGCCCCAGACTCTCGGAAAGAGGCCCTTACAACTTCATTATTCACTGCGTCCTGCCATTGGCTAGACTCCAGCTAGAAAAAACCCCTAAGTAAACACAGACGTTTCTCCTGCCTGGGGCATGAGGCATGAGAGGAGCCCCTTGTGTACGATCACACCCCTCAGGTGCAAACCTCTCTCCATATTTTGATACTCTGAGGGGCAGAAACATGTCTCGAAATCATGTTGCTGAAAAGGTCATATTATTTTTGGGGGTTGGATGTGAATAGAAATAAAAAGTGTAAAATAAGGTAGCAGGGCACAATGAAGACTGTATCAGAAAGCAAAAAAAAAAAAAAAAAAAAAGCAGCATACTGTTAAAGGTGCAGTATGTAATTTTTTGACTTTACTAAAGCATAAAAATATGTTTGCAGATATTTAGGAAACATGCACATAATCATTTCCCTCAAAAAAACA
The DNA here is from genome assembly GCA_037101425.1 of Elopichthys bambusa. Lineage (NCBI taxonomy): Eukaryota > Metazoa > Chordata > Actinopteri > Cypriniformes > Xenocyprididae > Elopichthys > Elopichthys bambusa. Next base: position 5,549,220 of record CM074455.1, read on the forward strand.
ACGCTACAGTCGGAATGTCTGTTTTTGTTTTGGTCTGTGTGATCCCGCCCACTGCCAGTTTACCCAATAGTATTTCAACACCCTGGGTTGCCAGTTGGCAGAAAACACAATGTATTGATCGCAGATTCTACCCAACCTAAAAAGCCTCGGCATCTATCTGAAAATCTCTATGAAAGGGAGAATATTAAAACGCGGATAAATCAACTCATCAGTTTACAGTGTGTAAGTCTCCTCGTCTTCCATCGTCAGTTGCACTCTATCCTGTTGCGTGTCCTCAATCTGGCAACCCGCATGAGCGTCAAGTCTGAGGAGAAGGGGGTTTATATTTTAAATTTGGACTGCAGGACCGATTTCAACCTCTAGCTGTCAATATTACATACTGTACCTTTAACTTGTATTGAATCTGAAATATTTCTTTACAATGCAGTGTTATTAATAAATTCCCAATGCAGAAATGCCTTGCCAAAAAAAAGGCACCATTCCGATGTCATTGGATCACTTTAGGCGAGATCCCGCAGAGCTTGATCCCTGCCACCAACCCTTTCCGGTGCCACCCCCCACCCCAAAATCAACACATTCCCAAGACTCCACCCCCCTTTCACCCTCCTGGTCAAATTCCATTCACTGCTCTCACGACCACAAGCCCAAACTCAAGCAAGACGTCCCTGAGAACATCAGCAGCTTTTACTTTGTTCTTGCTCAGCTGAACCTAAAAATGTCCTGGACGCAACCGGCTTTTCTCACCTGTCTCGTTGTTTTGTCTGCCATCACCTGTGAGTAACCGGACCGTGGTTTACTGTACTGACCAAGGGAAGTGTTGATTTACTAATGTGGGGGTCCAACAGTCCCTGGAAAGGGTGGCAAATCTTTTGGACTTACCTCCAACATTTTTCCTCTGTTACAGTGTTCCATGGAGCCGACAGCGCCGCTGTGTCAGATAAGAGTGATGCAAAGGCAGCCAATCCTCAAGGTGACCAAAACCCAACAATGTTTCCATATATCTTTCCAACGAGTTCTTTCCCCTCATCAATGTTCTCTTCTTCACCGAAGGTGCACTGAGGAAGATCTTCATGCCGGAGGCAGATGCCTCCAGCTTCTTCAAACGGCGAAGCAGGAGGGCTGTGAAAACTCAGGATGAGATAAATGGTGAGGTTATTTGTGCTTATTTGAAAACTCTTGCAAAGATTTGAATTCAAGTGAAACCCCTTGAGCAACTACAATGGACAATCCAGATCATGTGAGATATATATTGCTGACCACAAACTTTTGAACAGTAGTGTACATATAAAAGTCTTGCAAAGGCATCAATCACATTACTATTGTGGCTTCTAGAACTTTTTAGCCAGGCTTGCTATTGTAAAACAGTAATAAAGAGCCCTTTTAGTAGTGGCTTGCACTGGCCACACAGGTGCTGCGTTTTGAGCCAGCTGAGGAATGCAAAGACAGTAAACCACATAGCAGGAACCACAGGGCAGGCTGGAGAAAACAGCATTCAGTCTTCAGCTCCTGCCAATGGCGGAGGAGGGGCTCTGCTGCTCTTTCATGCCTTTCATTTGGCTTTGACCTGGTCTGTGATTGTTAGTTTATGGTTATGGGGCTCACCAAAAATTATGTTTGACTCACTTGTGGGAATTTAAGACTAAGTATTCAAATGGTGAGGTAAGGACCAGGACAAGAAGATTTTCTCTTTCATTTGGAACATCCCAAGTGGAATCAAAATTTAAATTTTTTTTTGGACTTAATAACATTTTTATTAACGCGCAGCATTGGTGCTATATAATTTGGTGATACTGTCACACTAAATCAGGTGATCCTATTATTTAATATACACAGTGATGTAATCAAAACATAATCATAAATCATCATACTGTCATAATTTCGACTTTTCTGAAAATTAATCATTATAGTAAAAGTGTAGTAACCAAGGTTTTTTGGAGAACTGATTACCAGTTGTATAACCACAGTTTTATTACAAATACCATGGCTAAACCATTTAGTGTAGCAAAACCATGGTTAATTTGTGGTTACGGTTGTATTCACCGTTGTTTTTGGTTTTATTTCTAGTAAATTTTCTTAATTTTCTCATAATTTCCTTATTATATCTTTGTCGTCATAATTTTTATTGTCATAATTAAAGCATAATGCTTTTCTTACGAGTCAAGGAAATGGGCTTCCATAGTTTACTGTGTTAAAAGTTACTAGAATAATTTGTGAATATTATCATACCTTGTTTCTTGGTGTCTGAGCATATTTCTGTTTTTATTTCCTTCTCTCTTTCTTCCTCTCACATTTTGTCTCATTAGCTGAACAGAGACAGAGGCTGGCCGCAGATGAGAGAAGGAGGGAGTATCATGAGGAACAGATGAATGAGTTTGAAAATTACGCTGAGGAGGAACATGACGGTGAGTCAAATCGCTCACCTCACCTGGTCGGCCATATTGGATCAGACAGCACTAGTAGCATTCTGAGATCATTCAACAACACTTCAGGTTGCCTGAAGCAAACAGGATTACGCATGTGTGGTGTTTTACAAAACAGATTTACCAAATCTAACTAAAGTTTTTTTTTTTTCTTCGGTACTTTTATGTCATACAGTGATCGGTCTGCGCAGCGCCGCTTGAACACAGCTTAAAGGGATAGTTCACCCAAAAATAGTTCATCCCATGATTTACTCACTCTCAAACCATCCTAGGTGTATATGACCATCTTCTTTCAGATGAACACAATCAGAGATATATTTAAATATATATAATCCAAATAAACCTCCAAGGTTTATGTGAATGGGGGGCTGCGTTTTGAAGCCAAAAATAATGCATCCATCCATAAAAAAAAGTAATCTATACAACTCCAGGGGGTTAATAAAAGTCTTCAGAAGCGAAGCGATGCGTTTTTGTAAGAAAAATATCCATATTTAAAACTTTATGAATCCAAATAACTAGCTTCCAGTGGACGGGAGCTAGTCGCTTCAGAAGGGCTCTATTGGACGTATATTTTTAAATATATCTCCAATTGTGTTCGTCTGAAAGAAGATAGTCATATACACCTAGGATGGATTGAGGGTGAGTAAATCATGGGATAATTTTTGGATGAACTATCCCTTTAAATCTGCAGTGGTCAGGTGGTACAAGTAACTTACAACTTAACTATCTATAAAGTACACAGAAAATTACGAGTTAACACATTGTAATTACAAGTTTAACAGCAAGTGAAGACTTTTTTTTCCCAGTTCAGAATCATTACACATGATCGTGTTGCTGTGCATAACGTCAAATATTTACACAGTTACTCAAATATTATACCTGGTAACTTACAGTGGTACTGTAGGCTTATGAGTAATCACGTGAAATTCCTCGATTTTTACTCTCATCCAGAGCAAGACGAAAGCACCAGAGTGAAGACAGAGCAGTGGAGAGAGTTTCACCATGACGGACTCGACCCATCTTACGAATACAACCGACACACGATCTAAAACAGTGGATAACTACAAGGAAATGGGTAGAGAGCTTACACTACTTTACAGCATATTTCTGTAAAGTCTTTTCTAAAGTCTTTTCTAAACATGCACACACCAGCACAAAAGAACGTAGCCTTATACGTGTATTCATGCATGCAGGACATATGTAATCATGTATCATAGTTCTTTAAAAAGATGTACATTTATTCCTATACAGGCTTTTCATAACCCTTAACTATATGACTAATAAAGTTTTTATTTTATTTTTATGGCTAGTTTAAAATGTTCTGTACATTTTTTTCCAGATACTATAATGAAAAAAGTCTTTGCACAAGGTTATATAAAATCTATAATTTTTTTTATTTTTCAAGGAGCTTTTATAAATGCCTCAATTTCAAAGTAACCCATTTTTATTCATTTTGTAGTGGGATAATGTAAAGTGCATAATTACATTTATTAACACAAACAGTATTTGCAGTCTAAGCAAGCATTTCATGTTGTAAATCTTTGCAACAGTTCATTTTGGTAGAATAAAAGCTATCCAAATAAGTCTGAACAACAACAAAATTGTATTATCTTTTTGTTTAATGGAAATTTGAAATCAACTCACCATACACTCACCAAAAACACTCATCACAGAACACATCTACTGAAAAGAAAACACTGCTTACATCATTTCTGCGACCTGAATGAAAGAACTAGCATGTAGCTGCTAAATTCAGAGTGCTGGTATGAAGACCATGATGACATGCAAGATTTAGAGCAGAAACTGTTTGAATCTCTCACGGTCGTATATCAGTGGGCACATCATATCAAAACAGCTTTAGTTAAACTGGAAAACTGTGATGTGTGCATCCGTACACTGGACAATGTGTGAAATTTTAGGCATTTTCGCTTCACTGAAACACAGCAAATACAAATGTCCGTCACTGAAGCTGGTACTTTTCATATAGATCTGTTACAAAACAAACACATTATGGGTCAAGCGTTCTTCAGTTTCATTTGTCACAATTAAAAGAATATATTTATGATAACAGTTTACATTACAGTGTCTATATTCCAATTAATAATCATTTAAGTGATAGTAACAACAAATACTTCAATTTCCACAAAATATTATTACGTAACAATCACTGCAATGTAAAGTGTGAACAAAATTATACTGTAAATGCCGAAAAGTCATTTAAAAAATGGAAAGCTTACAAAATAAATCCAAAACATACACAAAAAACTTTTTAAAAAGTGCTTTTGACACACAAATCACTCCAGAATTTTTTCTCAATATTAACAAAATGTTGATAAAATCATTAAACTGCCCATTTCCTTTTTTTTTTTAAACTTTTTTTTTAACATCCTTCATTCACTCATTAATAAATGCCAGACGCATCCAGGACCGAATTTCAAGTTTATACGTACTGGATGGCAATAAACGTGGCTATTGGTTAAAAGCCTCTATTAACTACATAAACTTCTCTAAAGTTAGACATTCTGTAAATCTCACATCCTTTATCATTTGGTTCTTCAAAACAGCAGCAGGTTGAAATACAGCAGCAAAAAGTTACAACAACTGTTTAATTAATGAATTTATCTGCACAACTTTTTATCATCTATTACGACCCAAAGCAGATGTTCTTCAACTCAGGGTTCGTAATCTCCATTCAACAGCCACATAAACGCTCAAGTCATGAGCTTTACTCGGTAAAACGGTCACCTTAAATACACAGGCCGCTATTTTTGAAACAGTCTCATGGTATAGCGCGGCACTGGCTTTCCAGAGAGGAAAACGTGTTCGACTGTGGACAATGGAAGTTACCGTTAAATAGAAGAAAACACGTTTTTCCACAAGGTGCAACAGTCACGTGAGTGGTCTCACAAGAAGTGATGTCATTTTGAGCCGGTGATGATGGTGGTGACCGTGGATGGCCGAGCGTGCCGCTCAGGCGCTCCTGTCCTCGAAGAAGAGTTTGCCGCTTCCATGGACGAACCTAGACAAAGATAACACCCTCTTCAAGGGCTGTTTGACAACACAACATAATACAACACAAAGCACATCACTGTGATGAGCAACTCGATAAAAGGTCAACAAAAGTCGTGTTAACACAGCTATTGTGAGTTTCAGCTCAAGAAATATAAAGGCCCCGATATACTTCAAGCGAAATCGACGAACGAACTGGTGTGAGGTCCAGTGTTTGCAACTATTTTCAATGGAAAGTAGCTAAAGCCTGCTCAAAAAGTCACTACATGCGCCAATTGACCATATTCACTGTTACTTCCTGGTTTTTGTTAAGCCAGCTTGGGCATTTCCGGTGAACTGTTAGCTGTCATTCTGTACCTGATGTACATCTACACAAAACCATCAATGGTTGACTTTTTAATGTTGTATTTATATTTAAATGCAGTTATCACACTTGCCTAATTTGCCAATAAACCGGTTTTATTGATTGCATTTTACATTTTCCCAGCACTTGTTATTTTTAATGTGATGACCAAAAACATTATTAGTTCATCTTCTTTTAGATTGTCACTATTTGTAAAACCGAATGTTTCAAGATGTAGGATATCCAACATTTGATAGAAAACACTTTTATTTAAAAATAAAAAAGACATTAATTACCATTATAACCAGCAGAGGGCAGCAGAGGGGCATTTATTGGCTCATATGAGCCATTACCTGTAATAGTTTTTCACTCAGTTTCGCTTCTGAATAAATATTAAACATTCTAAAATCACTAGGTTAAAAAAGTGTCAAGGTGAAGTATGAAGTACTCACAAAATCTCATGAAAAACAATAACTTTTCTTGCGAATTAATTGCACAGAAAGCAAGCACAGCGCTTCTCCCTTCGTAATCACAGAAGCTGTCAGTCAGTGCAGTGAAAGCTTACTGATTTCGGCACACTTGTGAAAACTCACATTTTATTCAATGAATCTAACTAAAGTGCACAATAAATCTTTAATTTACAGTGTGTTGATGCTTTTTTTTTTTCACAAAAAGTGTGAAAACTGATGGTTAAACTGAATTTTGCCAAGGAGGCACGAGACATCTTTTTTTTTTATGTCGTCTTACGTTTGAATAACTAAATTAACACTAGGCCTAACTATTTAAGTGACTATATTCTGATTATAAACTAGGTATTATACTGTTGATGCTGTTAAAACTACCTCAGGACATTGAAGACACTGACACACCAACAACTGACATTTCACTGGAAGTTTTCTGGCTTATATTATTATGGAGGTTCTTAAGAACGTTCCGTGCATATGTTCAATTATCAGCACTTTACATCCTCTTAATCTGTGCTCACATACTGTATTTTAATATAATATATAGCTGAATGTCCAATAAAGCTATTCTCATTTACATATTTTCTGTCAGACAACGGAACGAGTATGATATAGTGTCTGACTACATGTTAACCAGCAGTTGTTAGATTTGTCGCTAAAGGGGTCTGAAAAGTCGCTAAATCTAGCAACAATGTCACTAAGTTGACAACGCTGTTGACATCATTTTGAACAAAATGAAGTTCATTTTGAGTTTGAAACAGCTTGCCAAAGCGAACATTCCAGTAAAGTTTGTTCTGGTTTGCAAACTACCATTGGTCCATGGGGATTAAGTAATACGTAGTTTTAGCTCTGAGGCTCTGCATTCTTTGGCGTGGAAATCTTCTCCGTTTCATTTCTTCTTTTTTAGTCCGTCGATGTCAGAAACGAGTAAAAACAGAAACTGGAGAGCTGCTTTATAGTAGAAATTTAAGTCACTGACACTGTTTTTCATGTTTAATACTGTAAAAGCTGCTTGCTTTAAAGCAATCTATTGTATAAAATGCTATATAAATAATTTTGACTAGATTGGAGTGCCAAATTGCAGAGCTCGTGCGAACATATCCACTTTGTTATGGTCAATGCTTTCTTAACTACTGTTTTCGCACTGCTGGCATTTTTGTTGTGTTTATTTTGTTATTGAGAGGAAAGCGTGCAACACATATTCACATCTAAATGTCACTCTCATTAGTGTGAGTATATCACTGCAAGGGTATTTCAAACTTCTTTTTACCCCTAAGTGAAGAACGAAAAGAACTTCTCTGTGAGTATATCAGGGCCTTAAAGCATTGTGGTAACAACTTACAGTCGTTGCGGTGGACTGAAGAAACATCAACTGATTGACTCTTTCCTGGCATGGATGTTGGATTCTGCTTCCTGTGTTGGGAGGAATCCATACTGCTGCCAAGCTGAAGACGCCTCATATGTCGGATCACTGCAGTAGCATTAAACGCTTGCTGTATGTGAGGAGAGAAGAATTTAGAGAAAACAGAAATTTAAATCACGTTACATAGAATAGTGGTCAATCAATATGGGTTTTTCAATTAATGATTCCAAAGAGTGAAAGGAACTCTCAGGAGGAGGAAAGGATGTGGTCACTTACTCGCCATTTTGCTTTCGCAAAGTTTTTCTTCATCTGTCGGCTGACTGATTCATGGATGTTCTTACAAAGCGCAGTATCGCCAGCTATCCTGAAATCAGAGGAGAGTCAGCGGTTGGACTTCTTGTAGTATGATCTGGCATCCATGAGGAGGCAGAGTCTTATGATATGTGACCATATATGAGTATAAACATGACTGTATAATGTAAAAATAAAGATCTGTGCTCAATAACTTGAATGTAGGTGAGTGTAGTTACGGTTACTGCAAGCAAGGTAGTGTTGATATTCCTCAAAGACTTCATTTGAACTTTGTAGATAATTATATTATATTATATTATATTATATTTAATAAAATATCTACACTACAGTTCAAAAGTTTAGGGCTGGTAAGATTTTTTAATGTTTTGAAAGAAGTCTCACCAAGGCTGCATTTATTTGATCTAAAATACAGTAAAAACAGTAAAATTGTGAAATATTATTAGAATTTCAAATAACTGTGTTCTATTTGAATATATTTTAAAATGCAATTTATTCCTGTGATGCAAAGCTGAATTTTCAGCATTGTTACTCCAGTCCAGTGTCCCATGATCCTTCAGAAATCAGTATACATGATATATTTTGCATAAAAGCCTATTTTTATACTATTACGTGTTTTTGCATTGTGACATTATTTTCTTGACATTTAAGCAAATTTTCCCAGATTCTCATTACTGTAATGCATACAAATATTATATTATATTATATTATATTATATTATATTATATTATATTATATTATATTATATTATATTATATTATATTATATTATAAGTATTTTTGCATCATTGTGTAAACATGGAATTTTTTTATTCAGATTTTATTGAAAATAATGATAATATCAAATTTAAAAGTAAAACATTTCAACACAATATTGGGCATTATGGAGACAGGGAAATATATTTAATATTACTGATAGACTGTGCGAGATTCACTCTTAAACCTGCAGCAACTAATATAACATCAGAACGGCGGTGAACACAATCCTGGTCGCTCACCACGGATGCCGAAGAGCCTCATCACAACTGAACCTCTTTTCTGGATCTTTCTGCATCAGGTTACTAATGAAGTCTTTAGCTATTAAACAACACAAATGTGAAAAGAAAAAAAACCTGAATCAGTTACACAAGGGTGCAGTTCTAATTGTGAAAAAAATGACACCCTCCTACACTTCCCCAGACACCAGGGAACAGCTTGTGGTGTGGGTGTCGAGTTGTTATTTTCAAACGAAGCTGAATCGCCTAGTGCCAGATAATGCTTTTCAACTGCTGATTTAAATCTGGCTGCAATACCTCAGTGTTACTTTCAAAAAACCCTTATTAAAGTGTTGCTCTTGGGAAAAAAACTAAGTCGTGACTGTCAGTGACAAGTAAACACAAGTAACCCAAGTCATACTCAATGACTGCGTTTCAGTGGGTGGAAGATACAAAAAGAGGTGAAGAAGGGTGTCATTTTCTTCAATACTAAGAACATAATAAAAGCTTGAACCTGATACAAACAAATATAAAGAGTTTATGTATTTAACTATAATATATGATTCACTTCACACTTACCCGAATCAGAAATGTCGTCCCAGTACGGCGAGTCAAATTCATATTCTGCCTTCAGTATTTGCTCAAACAATTTGGAGTCATTCTCGTCGTAAAACGGAGGATATCCACACAACCTGAGGAGGCAGAGGATTCAAAAGTGGTCTGTATTTTAACCTAAAGACCTCTTTTCTAAATAATGAATGTAACAATGGTTGGGAAAGCAGCAGTATGTTTTATATGGGGGGGGAAAACTACTCACAAGATGTATGCAATGACTCCAATAGACCAGCAGTCCACGGCTTTACTGTAAGGCTTCTGTGCTAAAACCTCTGGAGCTGTTAAACATATTAAATGAGAAAATTAATGAAATGGTACATTTACTTAATGGGTTAGTTCACACAAAATTAATTACTCACCCTCATGTCGTTCCACACCCGTAAAACCTTCGTTCATCTTCAGAACACAAATTAAGACATTTTTGATAAAATCCGAGAGCTGTCTGACTCCTCCATAGACAGTAATATAATCAACACTTTCAAGGCCCAGAAAGGTACTAAAGACATGGTTAAAACCGTTGATGTGACTACAGTGGATTTTGTGAAGCGATGAGAATACTTTTTGTATGCAAAAACAAAACAAAAATAACGACTTTATTCAACAATCTCTTCTCTTCTGTGTCATTCTCTTACGCTGTTTACGTCCAGTGCTTCCAGGTTCTATACATCAGAAAGCTGACTCATTATTGTCTGGCTCCTGCGTCAGCATCACACGTATGCGTTGGATAATGACAGGGAAGAAAAGAGAGTGTTGAATAAAGTCATCATTTTTGTTTTGTTTTTGCGCACAAAGTATTCTCGTCGCTTCATAAAATGAAGGTTGACCCACTGTAGTCACGTCAACTGTTTTAACGATGTCTTTAGTACCTTTCTGGACCTTGACAGTGGTAATTAAATAGCTGTCTATGGACGAGTCATATACCTCTCTGATTTCATCAAAAATATCTTAATTTGTGTTCCGAAGATGAACGAAGTGTAGAACGAATCTTACGGGTGTAGAACTACATTAAGGGGCGAGTAATTCATGACAGAAATTTCATTTTTGGGTGAACTAACCCTTTAAGTGTAAAATGTTTTTAAAGTATTGTTCACCCAAAAACAAATTTGATCATCATTTACCCACTCTCATGTCATTCCAAAACTGGGCTGTTTTAAACTACTTTTATTGCGATTCCTTTTTGGACTTGACAGACATGAGGGCTTTTCACACTTGAAATAGTTAACCCTGGGTCGTTTTAAACCCTAGATAAATGGAATCCTGTTATCTTGCTTCACATTTCACACTGCTCATAATTTACCCGGGGTTAACAATGAATCCTGGGTATTCATAAGATGACGTTTCACATTGTACTTTCCTAAACCCTGGGTTAACGTTCTTATTTGCATATTTGCGGTGTCAGTGTCATTGATTGGATAAACGCAGCACGCGACCTGTTTACATATAGGCTAGCTCTAGCATTGCGCATCCCCGTATTGCCGACTGTACTATCGAGTTTATACTGAATGGATTTTTCAGACTATAAAGGTAAGAATGAAACGGTCTCTTCTTCCCTCAAACTGTCGCGTTTTCTGTCAGCATTTGACATCTTTCCTCTCAAACGCTGAATTTACTGTTTACAGTATATACAATACGCGCTGTTTCCGTGACCGTGAAGTAGACAAATATGAGTACGCGATTGGTTGTCTGTTGCTAAGCGTCTAGCTTTAATATTCTAACACCGCAGCGTTTCACACTGTACAAGTTGGATATGGATATGGAAAGTATGAATATGGAAACAACCCGGGCCGGCGCGTGCCTATAGGCGAACTAGGCGAATTTAGTTTTTAAGTTAATTAATTAATTAATTAATTAATTAATTTTTGGGACATTTGTTCGGAATTATTTCACTTACAACGTTATCACCCGATTAGTTATTCTAAATCTAAATAATCTTTCCCTCATTCTACCGAGTACCAAACCCCGCCCCAACCTAGAGCGGCATAATATCACTGAAAAAAAAAACGGCGTTTTGAGCGGTGAGTGGAATGAGTTTGCACGATCGCAAATTCTCTCATAAAAACAAGGAAATTTAGACATTATGTAAACAAGCGATTCAGTGTGTGACAGCTTCATTTATTATTACAGAACTTTGTGAGATATGACAACTTTTCAGTGATTACAGAAGGAGCACTCTTTGCGCGCCTTCTGCCATGCCATGCCATACAGTAAGCCTATTTTCTGTTAAAATTAACAGTGGTTTGTGAACGTAGTAAACATACGTCCCCGCTTTTCACTGCCATAAAGTTGGTTTGAAGTTAGACGTCTGATATTCGCCAATTTAGGGACCGTCTCTAAAGTTACATCCGACAATGGTACGCACGATTCTAACTTCAATAACATTTGAAGGGAATAATTTACAGCCATAAAACCAGCTGTTAAGTGTTCATCTACATGTCAGCTATGATGCACACCTTTTATATTTTTGATATTTATTAAAATAAACTGTCAAAAATGGCTATTTTTCACTACTGTATATTGGCTCATACTTAAATATGCCATAATTTCAAGCTCAATAACATTTGAAGGGAATAATTTAAAATCATAAAACCAACTGTAAAGTGTTCATCCAGGTGTAAGCTATGATGCACTCCTTTTATATTTTTGATATATTTATTAAAATAAACTGTCAAAAATGGCATATTTATGTATGAGCCAATATACAGTAGTGAAAAATAGCCATTTCTGACAGTTTATTTTAATAAATATCAAAAATATAAATCATGTTCATGTAGATGAACACTTTACAGCTGGTTTTATGGCTGTAAATTATTCCCTTCAAATGTTATTGAAGTTAGAATCGTGCATACCATTGTCGGATGTAACTTTAGAGACGGTCCCTAAATTGGCGAATATCAAACATCTAAATAATGCAACTTGCAACTTACTTAGTGCTTAGGATGAGTCTAAAATGCAACAAAAACATTAAAAAAAAAAGTATTGTCCCCGTTTTTTATTAATAAATAATAACAAATGAGATTTCAGTGAGATTTTCGCCTCAAATAGGAAATGTCCCCGGTTTCCATTTCAGAAATCTGGTCACCTTAACGTAGACGCTTTAATAACAAATGGTTTATCAGTTGTCTTTATGCTGGGCTGTGTAGGTTTTGAGACGATACGTGAAACAAAACTATTACAAGGAAATTGAAATATGTGTTTTTAAAGGTGAAGCACTTCTCCTAGTTCACCCTCCGCCTATGTGTGTGAGAGAGAAAGTGGATGAGTCATGTAGCACACACCTTTGTGTGCACAATTTTTATAAATGCCATATATTTATAACCTCTATTCATAATGAAGAGCTGTGCACGTGCCAGTGACAAGATTTTGGGTGTGAGAACCGCTTGCACACCGTCGCTTCGCAACTACTAGATTTGCGGCTTTCGTGTGTCTCTCATTGAAAATTAACTAGACTTGTGCTTTACGCGTCCCGTAAACTGTCTTTATGTCGAAGTAGCTACTGCCGGCCCAATTTATCAGCGGCCTACCAGGAATTCTCCTGAATCTTCCAGTAGATATTCTTACTATATAATATAATTGTTTGCATTTGCATATAGTGGTTAGGTGCTGATTATTTTTTACATTGCAGAATGAAAAAAGAAAAAATCAGAAAACATGCTTGTACATGCTTTTATATTAGTGCAAGTGTATTAATAAATCAACAAACAAAACCTCCAGTCTTTCACATGCATCTCAAAGATCGAGTTTAATTGTGAGTGTAAAGTGAGGGCGGCACGGCGGTGTTTTGCGGCAGTTGAGCTTGCACCGGCACTGGAAAACAACAGCAAATGGATTTGATACATATGAAGGTGAGTAAATGATGACCGAATTTTAACTTTTTTGTACACTGTAAAAAAAAAAAAAAAAATTAAAAAAAATCTGTGAAATTTATAGTAAAAATAATAATAATAACGATAATAAAAAAAAAGGTAGCTGTAGTTGCCAGAACTTTACTGTAAAAAATATGGTATCAACATTTTAGGTTTTACTTTTTTTTTTCTTTTTTTTTTTACAGAAAAACATATTTTATTAACATAATATACTGTATATATACTGTACTAAATTGCTTTTCCACACACTGAAGTAAATATTAATAGATGGTAACATATGACACTAAAAAAATGCAATAAACAGATTCACACTGATATTTAGTGGATTGACAGCCCTACCCACATATCCCGGCGTCCCACAGGCTGTTGACATGATGTCATTGGCTGCGCCCTCCATCTTGGACAGCCCAAAATCACTTATCATAATCTTGGATTCTTCATGTGGGTTATAATAGAGCAGATTCTCGGGCTGTCAGGAGATGAGAGAGAGGGCGATTAGGTTTAAAAGTCACAGAGAGTTATTTACGCTGTACGTCTTGTTTCTACCGAAGTGGGAGTGCAGTGACCTTTCACGTCTTATGTTCCAGCCTTCTATGTACTGTAATGAAACTGAAAGTCTACATATATCGATTTCTTTTGCTGTGAAGGAAATCAGTCAAGGGAAATCATCACCTTCAGGTCTCGGTGGACTATCCCCAGTGAATGCAGGTAGTTCACTGCATCCAGAACCTGTTTGATTAACGCACTTGCATCCTGCTCTGTGTAGAAGCCCCTCTCCACAATACGATCAAACAACTCCCCACCGGACACACTGAAAAATACAAGAAATCTGTTTTTTTAAAGGTTTATAGTTATTCAGAAAAGTCAAACTTACATACGGGTATTTACAATAAACACTACTGGTAAAAGGTTTGGGGTCGGTAAGAGTTTTAAATGCTTTTGAAGTCTCTTATGGTCACCAGTTTGATCAAAAATACAGTAAAAGCAGTAAAAGTTGCAATACGTAATCACGTTGGAAAGGTCACACAGGTAGGCGAAAGGTAGGGCGAAAAACTCCATCTCATTTTCTCCTCCAACTTCAAAATCGTCCGACATTGTTGTTTTACCTTTTTTGTAAAGGACGTTTTACTTTGTAGACAGTGGATCAGTACTTTTGCCTATACGTCACACGTGACCTTTCCAACATGTTTACGTAATGCGTGGCACATCGCAGAGCAGTACAAGACGAATTTTTGTGGTTAAAAAGTATATCATGTTATTTTTTTTAGAAAACGACTGATCGTTTCACTAGATAAGACCTTCTTCCTCGTCTGGGATCATGTAGAGCCCTTTGAAGCTGCACTGAAACTGACATTTGGACCTCACAGAAGTCCACTATATGGAGAAAAATCCTGGAATGTTTTCCTCAAAAACCTTAATTTCCTTTTGACTGAAGAAAGAAAGACATAAACATCCTGGATGACATGGGGGTGAGTAAATTATCAGGAAATTTTAATTCCGAAGTGAACTAATCCTTTAAGCTATAGAGATGGAGACTGTGTTAATCATCTGTTGTTCAGATCAATAAAATGATTTCAAACAACAGCAAGCAGGATTGGACACAATTCAGAATAAGAGTTGGCTCCCTTTCAAGTCATGAGTTGGACACACCACAGGATGTTAAATGGGAATGACAGGAAGAGGAATTTTCTGGATTGCAATTAAAAGAAATTTATTAGTTACACATCAGATTACTTCTTAGTTTTTTTAAGTTTTCCATCTTGCAAACTTGCTTCACATTGTTTGGCTCCATTTCAAAGACTTTGCAGACTTAATTAGACACAAATTGAAGTAGCAAACAGATTTTACTCACAGTTCCATAATAAGATATAAATGACTGGGGCTCTCGTAAATGTCTTCCAGTGCCACAATGTTCTCATGCTTGATCCTGAAGGGAACAGACAAAATATTCATTTACAATGAAGCAGAGGCACACTTGAGTGGATTATGAAGACTTTGTTTTGGATAGCTGATGTAGATTCCCATTACATATTGCCCTTACACCATAACATACGAGCTGGGCTGATATATTGAGCTTTTCTGTTCATGCAGACAACAAAGAAAAGAGAGAGAGAGAGAACAAAATAGAGATTCCCAAACGTAAGTTGCTAAACAACTGAAGTTCAATGCATTCATAATTTATTTCTGTGATGGCAAAGCTGAATTTTCAGCAGCCATTACTCCAGTTTTCACTGTCACATGATAAATAAAATAAAAATATAATATATAAAATAAAATAAAAATAGTGCTTTTGACAGCCTAACAAACGGACAAAAGCATAAAATAATAATAAAAAATAAAATAAAGTAGTCCTTTGACAGCCAACAAAGGGACAAAAGCATAAAATAAAATAAAAACAAATAAGATTTAATAATAATAAAGTAGTGATTTGACAGCCTACAAAGGGACAAAACAAAAGTGTAAAATAAAATACATTTCTTCAGAAATCATCCTGATATGCTGCTCAAGACACATTTTTCATTATTATCAATGCTGAAAACAGTTGTGCTGCTTACTTTGTTGTGGAAACTGAGATACATCTTTTCAGAATTATTTGCTGAATAGAAAGTTCAAAAGTACAGCATTTATTTGAAGTAGGAATCTTTTAACATTTGTAACATTGTAACATGTCTTTATTGTCACTTTTGATCAATTGAATGCATCCTTGTGAATAGTCACATTCCAGTCACAGTATCATTCTGACCACTGTATGAGGCTGCATCTGGAATCCAGCTGCATGCTGCAGCGTTCTTACTCGCCAGCACTTTGCCTTGCCTCCTTGCCTGAACGCCTTTTTACCATGACAACCGCGGACCTGTGCTCGGCCTCAACGTGCGGTGAATAGCGAGGTCTGCGGCAGAGGCCACATGAATCATTTGTACAGCCTTTAAAACGCTTCCGCTGCTTTTGAAAGGGACAGGTAGGAGTCAGTAAAGGTAGGAGGCTGTGAGGGGCGTGTCATAAAGGCTGAGTCATCTCCCACTCGGAAGAGAAATGCTGAAACTCCCACTAACAGCTTCCTTTGAACTTTAGGTTTTTCTTGAGTAGCTAGAGGAACTTCTGTGAGGCATGTAATGGGTGTTGGGTTTGTTATTTTAAGCCTTTTCTGGTAGCTTTTAGAATACTTACTTCCTCAGCACTGCAATCTCATTTTCTATTCCGCTCTCTTTTCCTCTTAGTGCTTTTTTTGGGATGCATTTCACAGCGTACATATCTCCTGTGGCCTTCTCTTGGGCCAGGACCACTTCAGAAAACGCCCCACTGGAAGAAGCATAAAAAAAGGTGAAATATAAAATAGTGGCCAGAGATTTTTGGAATACAGAAAAAGGACAGAGACAAAATATGGTGCTTGAAAGCTTAGCAGCACACAGTGGGGTCCAATAGTCTGAAACCAGAATGAAAAAATAATAAAAGGAAAATAAAATAAAAATGAGAAATGCTTTAGATAGCCTACAAAGGGATAAAAAAATCAGAAGAATAAAATAAAATAAAAATAGTAGTGTTTTAGACAACCTACAAAGGGACAGAAGAATAAATAAAATAAAATTAGTAATGCTTTAGATAGCATACAAAGGGATAAAATAAAATAATATATAAATTAAAAATAAAATAATAGTGCTTTAGACAGCCTACAAAAAAAGATGTATTTAATTCAATTAAATAAATAATAAAAATGAAAAATAAAAATAGTAGTGCTTTAGACAGATTACAAAGGGACAGAAGAATAAAATAAAATGAAATAAAAAATAAAAATGTAGTGCTTTAGACAGCCTACAAAGGGAATAAAATTAAATAAAATAGTAGTGCTTTTGACAGCATACAAAGGGACAGAATATTAAAATAAAATGAAAAAAAAAAAAAAAAAATATATATATATATATATATATATATATAAATGTAGTGCTTTAGACAGCCTACACAGGAACAGAAGAATAAAATAAAATAAAAATAATAGTGCTTTTGATAGCCTAAAAAGGGACAAAAGCATAAAATAAAACAACATCAACATTTTTAAATAAAAAGGAACAGATGCATCAAATAAAATAATAAAACATAGAAGAAAATGTTGTCTTGGCCATTTTATGAGCATTTCAAATAGTAAGGACAACTTACTATATTTCACTATATTTGTACATTTTCAAAAATGTGGTGCTCAAAAGCATAGCCAAACCTACATTAACATTCACGTCTCCTCTGATTCTTCAGGATGTTGTATCATATGCACTGTGTAATCAGTTGGCCATTGTAGCTTGTAGCTAAGCCTTTATTGGTCACTGAAAATCCGCTCTAATCCTTCAGCACACACACACACAGTCATTTACAAACACAGACACGAGCGCTCACGGCAGTTCTGAAAGCTTGGAACAAAAGGCTGTTCCTGAACCGTTTTATCAAAATATAGGGCTTGATGCTTTGCCAAAACAAAGCATTTGTCATCTGTTTCTTAAACTGTAAAATTCACCTGCGATTGAAATGCAAGCCCTTCAGGAGGCCAGAAATGCAGTGACTCATTGGCCGAGCGCCCAGCGGGTTGAGTACTTTGTAAGCTATGTGTTCATATGAGCGTGTGAGATTGCAGTGGGCGCAGCGTTCATCTCTGCAAAGGATTAAACCAGAAGAAAAACAACAGCGTGTGGTTGGATCGAGTGCATTAAACAGATCAGATTTCACACATATGTAATTCAGACATCTTTTACACGGCAACATTAATGGTGTTTACCGGTGCAAAAGTCACTGACACGGTGCTAAAGTTTTATGGATGGTTGCCAGAACGTTGATAGGCGGTTGTAAAGATGTTCAGAGTAGTTATAAGTGCGCTGCTTTGTGGTTGCTAGGGAGTTATGAGTGGTTGCTAGGTGCTTGCTTACTGGGCCAAGTCTGAACACAGCAAATTTGATTGTTTAGAAAAGTAATCTTTACCTCTGAACAAAAATAAAATAAAATAAAAGTGCTTTAGATAGCCTACAAATGGAAAAGGGCATAAAATAAAATAAATAAAACAAATTAATTAAATTAAAATAGTAGTGCTTAAGACAGCCTACAAAGGGAAAATGCATGAATAAAAAAAAAATTAAATTAAATTAAAGTAGTAGTGCTTTAGACAGCCTTCAGAAAAATGCATAAAATAAAATAATAAAATAAAATAAAATGCTTTAGATAGCCTGCAAAGGGAAAATGGCATACAATTAAATAAAATAAAAAATTACATAAAATAAATAAAATTGTTCTGCTTTAGACAGCCTTCTGGAAAAATGCATAAAATAAAATAGTGCTTTAGATTCCCTACAAAGGGAAAAGGGCATTAAAAAAAAATTAAATAAATTAATTTAATTTAATTAAAATAGTAGTGCTTTCAACTGCCTACAAAGGGAAAATGCATAAAATAAAATTAAAAAATGAATGAATTAAATTAAATTAAATTAAATTAAATTAAAATAGTAGTGCTCTAGACAGCTGACAAAGGAAAAAGGGCATAAAAAAATGTATTAAATTAAATTAAAATAGTAGTGCTTTAGACAGCCTACAAAGGGAAAAGGGCATACAAAAAATAAAAAAATTAAAAATAAAGTGCTTTAGGTAGCCTACAAAGGGAAAAGGGCATAAAATAAAATTAAATAAAAAATTACATAAAATAAATAAAATGATTGTGCTTTAAACAGCCTTCAGGAAAAATGCATAAAAAAAAAAATAAAAAAAATAGTGCTTCAGACAGCCTACAAAGGGAAAATGGCATAAAATAAAATGCTTTAGACAGCCTACAAAGGGAAAATGGCATACAATTAAATAAAATAAAAAATTACATAAAATAAATAAAATTGTTGTGCTTTAGACAGCCTTCAAGAAAAATGCATAAAATAAAATAAAGTGCTTTAGATTCCCTACAAAGGGAAAAGGGCATTAAAAAAAATAAATAAAAAAAATGTCATGCAAATGACGAAGTTTTATAAGTCTATATACGTTATATGGGATGTGGGTGTAATAACATATTGGGATGTGAGAGAACGTCAGTTCAGAGTCTGAAAAGGTGCACCTATCACACTTATACCTTTCATGTAGTGTGCAATATAGCTGTTTGTGAATGTAAAATGTCTGCAATGATTCAAAGATCAAAGTGCATGATAAATGGAGTTACTGTTGCCATTCAAAGTTGCGAATTTAACTTGTGCACAAATTTGGAATATTGCATAAAACATTTGTGAATAAAGTAGCATTTCCATCCCATGTGTTCAAGAGAGCAAAATCGTCACTTCCTGAGAAATTGCTGTAAAATATCTGTAATAAAAATGGAAGTTGATGACAGAATGATCAAACCAACATTTGAGATCTTCTATAATGAAATTCTTCTTTAAAGGAAAGGAGCACTTTAAAGGAATAATTCAATTTAAAAATGAACTTTTTGTCATTTCTAGCAATGACATTCTGAACGCAGGCGACCGCGACCTCAGGTGAATTCAGGGAGACTGGCACCTCCACTCGAAAGGCAACAGGATTAAGAGATCTAAAATTAAAATAATCTAAAATTAACGGATTAACACTACACTGATTGTATTTACTCATTTAGAAAAGCCAAAAGTGGCACAGATGGATTTTGAACAATACGGACAGTGCAGCGTATTTGAAGGATAGGTGATTTTGTAGGTCGAGTTATTGTGTAGGAAAGTCTGAGCTATTTCTGACTGTGCTGCGTTGTGCATCCATCCACATATAAATCCATGATTTCTAAGAATTTATTCTTTTTTCTGGCCTGCTTTTGAAAAATCTGTGTGCTGTTTTAAGTTTAGTGCCTCTGAAAGCTGAGTCTGGAAAATCTTGTGTAAGGCGTATTAGGGAATCTGTTATGTCATCTTTAGAGATAATCCAGGTAAAACGTGTTCTAGATTTATGTCTGTTCTTTAGCACACAACATCGCAACTGCTTTAAACATCTACTACCAAGTGGAATTATATTTTTATGTTCAAAATGTTTAATGTTTTTGAAAGAAATTATCTTACCAAGACTGCATTTACTTTGATCTGAAATACAGTAAAAACTAATACTGTGAAATATTATTACAATTTAAAATAACTGTTTTCTATGTGAATACATTCTATGTGAAGTCATTGATTCCTGTGATGTCAAAGCTGAATTTTCAGCATCATTATTCAAGTCTCTCAAGTATTACATGATCCTTCAGAAATCATTCTAATATGCCGATTTGCTCCTCAAGAAATATTTCTTATTATTATCAATGTTGAAAACAGTTGCTGCTTAATATTGTTGTGGAAACTGTGATCATTTTTCGGAATTCTTTGACCAATGAATCTAATATAATCTATTATTTTAAAAAAAAACTATTATAAATTAAATATATTTATTGTAAAATAATAAATATAATTTTAGTTTAAGAAATGTATACATAAGCTTTGCATCAAAATGTTTTTAAGATCATGAAAAACAAATTTACTAAAGTGTGTACAAATTTTGGAAGCATAATTCAGGGATCTTGAACTAGACTAATGGAGACCCACTGTCCTAAGTTTAGGGTACCTTTTGACAACGATGTACTAAAAATTGAAAAGTTTTTCATTTGCGTTTTTTAAAAGTTTCATGTACAGATGGCAACGTTGTCAAAAAGATTCCCGTTCACATATGGATCCACGAAAACGTGTATTATGCTGGCAGGCCAGTAGGTGGCGATGTCACTTTGTAAAGAAACACAAATCACACATGCGCATGACGTCATTGTTTTCAAAAAAATTGCATAACATATGCATAACAGACAATAACAGTATCGTTTTCAAAAAAATTGTTTTCAGGCACCCAAAACGTGTAAATGAACAGCCAAAACGCATAAAAAGTTTTCAGTTTTTAGTTGAAAATGGTGACGTGTAAATGCTTCCTTAGTTTCAACCTGCTCCAACACATTTGCTTCAAATTCTGAAGTGATCCTGAAGACCTTGATTAGAAGGTTCAGGTGTGTTTGATTAAGGATACGTTTACACGACACTGATGAACTAAAAACTGAAAAGTTTTTCCTTTGCGTTTTTCGTGATTAGACGACAACATTGTCAAAACTATCTCCATTCACAAGGATCCGTGAAAACAACTAAAAACGGTGTATTCTGCTGCCAGGCCAGTAGATGGCGATGTCACTTTGTAAAGAAATACTACGCGCCTATAGACTGAACACATAATATGCATGCGCGTGACGTCACCGTTTTCACACATTTGCATTTTTGTAGTTTACACGGAGACGATAACGGTATCGTTTTCAAAAACTTGCACTTTGAAATCTGTTTTTAAAAGTTTGCATTTTCAGGCACCCAAAACACTGTTGTCGTGTAAATAAACGGCCAAAATGCATAAAAAGTTTTCCGTTTTTAGTTGAAAAGGGTTACGTGTAAACGCTCCCTTAGTTTCAACCTGCTCCAACACGTTCGCTTCAAATTCTGAAGTGATCCTGAAGACCTTGATTAGAAGGCTTTGGTGTTTGAATAAGGGTACGTTTACACGACACTGAGGAACTAAAAACGGAAAAGTTTTTCCGTTGCGTTTTTCGTGATTAGACAACTCTGTCAAATCGATCTCGATTCTGGATCTGTGAAAACAACTAAAAATGGTGTAATCTGCTGCCAGGCCAGTAGTTGGCGATGTCACTTTGTAAAGAAACACTATGCGCGTATAGACTGAACACGTAAAAACACAACATTTTCACAAATTTGTGTTTTTGTACTTTACACAGAGACGATAATAATATCATTTTCAAAAACGTGCACTATGAAACCCGTTTTCAGGCCCCCAAAACGCAGTTGTCATGTAAACTGGAGCTGAACTCTGCAGTAAGGGGGTTTTCAGGAACAGATTTGAAGACCCGTTTTGTAATTCATGCTGTTGATGATGAATTATGGTCGTTACATTATCATCATCAACATCTTTAAAATGAGAAGAGAACACAAAGCACTGGAACAATGAAAAAATTACATCATCCATGCAACATTAGAACAACTTTAAAATCTTTTCTGCCATGGTGTGTGAACAACACAATAAAAACAATCATAATCCGGACACGCGAAGAGCGAGAGAGAGAGAGAGAGAGAGAGACTTGAGAAACAAAAAGAGAAGGAAGCCTGGATATGGCATAATCTTAATAAGTGCCTTTCCCCTCTTCTGCAGTCATATAATCCACAGTCAACACTTCAAAGCGATGGGGGTGGGGGTGCTGAACCTCAAATGACATGCAGTCAAACAGTCAGATTAAAACAATCATCACACATGTGCACACACCACTGCGATTCCTGCGGTCGGACCGCTGAGAGTGTCACAGCCTGGGACATGGAGACTTCACTATATGAACTGTAAAACTATTGTAAATGGTGTGACTGTTGGAGCTTCTGTGCAAATGAAACATTTACAGGTTGGGATCGGCCTGTTTCCACTAAAGCCTCTAGTAAATCCTTTTGTAAGAGTCTTTTGGTGTGCTATGGTAAAAATCTTATGTAATACATATTTCCACTGTGTTATAACGTCTGTTCGTGACCTGACCAACCTCAGCTGACTTATACACACATGTATGTAATACACACTCTTCAGATGTTTGGAAAAGGCAGTGAAATAAAATAAAATATTTAAAAAAACAAATAAATAAATAAAATAAAAAAGAATAAAATAACAAAATAAAATATAAAATGGCATAAAATAAAAATAAAAAAATATTAAAAATAATAAAATAAAACTAAATTAAATAAATAAATAAAATATTAAAAAAATGTAATATAATAAAAAATAAAATAAATAATTAAATAAAATATACAATAAAATAATAAAATGTAAAATAAATAACATTAAATAATTTATGTCTGGCCTGACCAAGCTCATCTGCATTATTCATTCTGTCTTCAGATTTTAAGATCTACATTGTTTTAACTCAAAAGACTATGAGCACAGATACAATGAAATCGATTTCTGAAAAAGTGTTTCAGAAAATAAGTTCATTTTACAATGGTGGTGAACGTGTCAGCTAAAGAACCATCACAGTTTAAAGGAAAAAAAATAAAATGAATTAAGAAAAACACGCAAATGGTGAAAGATGAAAAATGTTTTCTCTCTCTCTCTCTAAGGGACATAAAAATACCTGTCCTGTTTTTGGTCCCCGCACACCATATATAAATAGACATCTCCTGGTCTATTTCAAGGCATTACTGGGGAAAACCCAGTGAACCTGTATACTTCAATGCTGCTACAACAGAAGAGGAATTCAGAAACAGTTGTTCATGTCAACATAAAACCATGTTGCCGGATGTGGGATATTAAAACTGACAGAAGAAGGTCTGCACATTAAAACCCGCTATGCCAAGTGGGGTAAGTATGGATTTAAAGTGCAAATTATGCATTGATACAGACCATATCGCACAGACCAAAACATCCGATTGATCATCTACGTCTGATTCAATGCGTAGCTATGCAGTTTATAAGAACAAGGGAATATTGGCATTCACCTATGTCTTAGGGGTTGACAGTTTTATAGTCTTGCTCTCAAGGTCATAATACTATAAAGTGTTTATTAGAAAAATAATTTAATGCTGATGTTTCTAAAAAAAAAAAAAAAAAAATCATGGTCACAGGGCTGACTGAAAAACTCTACAAAATGTAAGACAGTGATAAAAGTAGTACTTTTCCCCTCAAACATGATTTTTTATTTTTTTTTATTTACTGAATTACATTTAATTTACAATAGTAACAGGGTTGACTCCTAATGTCGTTGTACATGATATAACGACAAAGGCTTTCTATTCTATAGTAATAAAACCTTTCAACTAACATCTGAATAACACAAGTGTATATATACGGAAATACTAGATTTTATTTCCATATATTTACATACATATGCAAATTGGTGTCCTGTTGTTGACACATGTATTCATGATGAGGGACAAAAAACGCAACATTTTCGTGATTCAGTGAGCCCAAAAAACAAGCTTTCACTTTTTAACCATTTATAACCCAGTAAATACGTGTCTAATAGGATGGTAAAGTATTTCACCTGTCTGTAACATCTGAATATTCGTACAGAAACTTTGAGAAGAAAAACTGGAGGACATTGACTCTCTAATATGCAGATTTCAAAACCCGTCATTCACAATGTCAAAGCATCATTCATACTCACGTCCCGAGGATTTCCTTAAACTCAAATATCTTCCTGATGTCATCCACTTGCTTTTTCCATGATCCATTCACAGATTCCTCGCTTCCCCTGGCCATGGTGCTTCCAGGGAGCGCGCTGCCTCCGAATAACCTTCTTAACGCGTCAATCTTTCCAGCCTTACAGGAAACACTAACAGATAAAGATGCGAACGCGAGTATCTGTGACTATCTGCCCGACTTTAATCGTTGCCCGCATTCCGTTTCATGCCGCCCGTTACCGCCAACAGAACGAGGACTGACCGACGCACAGCGACTAATCCAATCGCGCGAACTCACCGCGGATCCCGCCTCACTGACTCACCGCGACCAGGAGCTGAACCAACAGAACGTGTAGCGTGCGCGCGCAAATGCGTTGTTCTGTATTCTTGAGGTATTGCAAAGTAGGGCTGTTGTAACGCACCGGTTGACAAATGATGCAACTGTTGCCCGGTAAATAACCGGTGAGCCCGTGTGAAGGATGACAGCAGACGGCTGAACTGACTGCGTCAGGAACAGTACACCTGCTGCATGTAGATACTGCATTCATTAGTACTAGCCATCCAAACTCGGTGTAGTAAGGAGGAAGGCACTTTTTTCAACTAAAAACGCCCTATTACCTCTAAAAGAGGTCATTTAGGACAGATTATCAGAATATTCCTTAAGGGAAGACACCACAGGTGAATACACTGAAAAATAAAAGGTGTTTCAGCAGTGACGCCATAGAAAACAAAAATTTGGTTCCCCAAAGATCCTTTGCTGACATTTTTCTTAGTGTGAAGAACATTTTAATAATCTAAATAACCTATTTCCACTATATATATATATATAAACCCTTTTGTGAGATGGAAAGATTACATTGATGTTAAAGATTCTTCATGGAACCAATAAATCGATGCCAATACCAATAAACAACCTTTATTATCAAGAGTACAGGGTAAATATTTTAACTAATATATCACTAAACTTCCTCAGTTGATTAATCTCAGTACTTAAAGGCTGTGTTGTATTACAAGTGTTCTGAAATGGTATGTTTAAATGTGCACTAATTTGCTTACATTTTCAGAAAAGAAACTTGAACATTGGATAAATCCAGGTTCAAAATTGTAATATTGTACACTGAAACATCTTAGTGAGGAAGGCATATACCAGAAATGACATACCAAATATAGGCATAGCATAAATGACAAAGTAATGTCGATAAAATCCACTCACCTTCGCTTTTTGAATAAACTTTTCCAGGCTACAATTTCTTCATGAAGGGCTAAAGCAAACATGGACATTTTCAGAAGACATTCACTGTAATTCATTTGAATTGTTTGATCAGGAGTGAATGTGAATCCTAAAGACAGACAAACAGGTTTAATTATTAATATCTTTGCCTTATGAAAATAGGTCAATGACGTGACGGGTTATTTTTTTTGTCCAAAGGCCTTAATAGTAATAAAAAACAAATATATGACATCCAAAGTATGTAAAGTAGTACCACCAGATCTTTTTTATTAAATCCTAAAGGTTTTAATTATATTTTGCTACATAGAAAGGTATTTTAAAGATTCTGAAGTGTCAGAAGGTCATTCGGTTTAACCGTCCAAAGGCCAATACAGCAATTTAATTTGTGATTAAAATATCTTAAAATGTAATAAATGTATATTTTTTTTTATTCTGGCATGATTTTATAACATCATATATCAACATAGTGCAAAATGGCATTAAAATTATGTGTTGAAGTCATTGAAAGAATGTCCGGAAAAATGAATTTCATTGATGTCATTCGGAGTAACCAATAAAAAGGGACCATTTTGGATCAAGTCATGCGATCAATATCATGTGACAGGATGTGACATCATTCAAACACCTGCAAAGGACCACATGGTCCTGAAGCAAAAGTAACTCTTTGAAAAATTCAATGTTTTTCACTTGCTCATGCACGTCCCGAAACATCAGGTCATTCGGTACAACCACTATAAAACATGGAAAATGTTGTAATATTTTAAAAACTTGTACTAAATATAAAATGTTTGATTGTCCTTTTGTTAGCTAGCTAGATGTCAGCCTGTTAGCATTGTTTGAAAATATCGTCATTCAGTATAACCAAAAGTGTCATTCAGTAAAACCGAAATTCTGGTTAAACTTTTTAACCTGGTTTTCTGGTTTTAACTTTTTAAACAAAGACTTTTTGGTGACAAATTTTGTCCATCTTGTAAAAAAAAAAAATGACAAAAGCAGTGTTAATTGATTATAAAAACAATATAATCTCATTGTTAACACTTAATAAAACTTTAAAATTTATTATATCTCCATTAGGTTTTTTTACACTTGACCCAAATATATGAAGACATGTTAATAGTCAATGATTAACATTTTTTAATTTTTTTTATTTCCAGAATAACTATTCAAGTACAAATTCAGTTTCATCCACACAACATTATTGAAAACAATGCATGTAATTTAACATTATAAAATTGCAGAATTTGGATGAGTTTATCATGGGCATGTTAAAAAAAAAAAAAAAAAAAAAAAAAAGATTCATAGCAACTTAAACTAGACACTAATCAGCAACTTTGTGAAAAAAGTTTGATCTGGCCTTCAGCTCTGTGAGATTTTTTTAATACTTTCACGTAAACATACAGTAAAAGATTCTGTTATTTTGCACCGATTCTACATTCATCTGGTAATAGTCATTTTCCCAAGACCCACATGCGCACAACACTGAATGAGCCAACGTTTTGATCGTAAACCACTACCAGTTCACATCACAATATAATTTTTAATGCTACAACGATTGCTTCTATTCTTTTCATTGCTCAATGCAGTCTTCCGACTCTTGCAAGTATATTAAATTTAATATAAAAGTGCTTTGAAAAACTATACACACAATCCTTATCTATGCTATGTCAGTTTTCTACATTTCCTTCATCTCCTGCGCCAACATATAACTTCCAAAATATCAATTATGATATTTTCAAAAGGTGTAGAAATGATAAACCGATTTGGATGTCGGTAAGAAATCAGTCAACAGATGTTCCCTTATATCCAAGTAAGGGGATAAATTAGTCAAACCTGCAATATGCTTCTGTTTAACGCTCAGGCTACAAACAGAGCTTGGCCTTTGTTGTCAGTGTACCAGTCACAGCCTGTTTGCTATAATAACAGATGATCATGAAGTTTATGGTTCTGTGGTTTCAGGAGAAAGACGCGGTCAGGATAGCTTCATGCTGCTGACGGTGGAGAGTGCCGATGCCCACAGCAGGAGCGGGTAATGCAGGTCTGCCGACTAACCTCAACTGAGGGAACAATGAGATCAACATCAATCATCTTGCAATAAATCAGTGTAAATCTGATGAACTTAAGCCCCATGCAGCCTAAGAGGTGTTCAAGGCATTAGCTAAGAGGCCTTCTATTAGCGTGAAGTGGTGAATCTGACCTTGCAGGCTAACTGTTTTTCAAATCTGGGTGATACAAATGACCAGCAGCCCATGTTCTGCGGTTCCTCTTGACTCCAGATAAACTCTGTAATGGAAGACGAAATAATATGAAAGAAGCTTGCTTTGTTTTGTGTATAAATACATTGGATTCCAAAATATTGCTGTTTGCACTTTGCATAAAGTATACACAATTGTTGTTGAATAAATTAAATTAATACTTTTATTTAGCAAGGATGCATTAAATTGAACGAAAGTGACAGTAAAGACATTTATAATGTTACAAAAGATTTACAATTTCAAATAAATGCTGTTCTTTTGAATTTTCAAAGAAAACAATGTATCATTTTCCACAAAAATATTAAGTAGCACAACTGTTTTCAACACTGATAATAAGAAATGTTTCTTGTGCAGCAAATCAGCATATAAGAATGATTTCTGATGGATTTCTGAAATTCAGCATTTCATCACAGAAATATATTACATTTTAAGAAAACTGTTTTTTAAAATTGTAAAAATATTTCACAATATTACTATATTTTTACTGCATTTGAGCAAATAAATTATGCCTTGGTGAGCATAAAAGACTTCTATGGAAGCTTGTTTTCACCACTGAATAAAAAATAAGAGGTAATTGCGACTTTTTAATCTCAATTCTGACTTTTTCTCAGAATTGCGAGATATAAACTCGCAATTGCAAGTTATAAAGTCAGAATTGTGAAAATTTCCAATTCTGAGAAAAAAAAAAAAAAAAAAAAGAAGTATTTTAATCTCTCAGAATTGGACTTTAACTCGCTTTAACTCTGAGAAAAGAAGTCAGAATTGCGAAAGTGAGAATTGCAAGATTGTGATAAAGTCATAATTGTGAAATAAAAAGTCACAATTATCTTTTAAATTGTTTTATTCATTAGCGGAAACAAGCTTCCATAGACTTCTTTCCAAAAAAAAAAAAAAAAAAAAAAAAAAAAAAAAGGCTTACCAATCCCATACCTTTGAAAGGTTAAAAAAACAATTATCAGGTAAAATTGTAATTTTAATGAATTAATCAGATTTAACTATACATTTAAACAATATATTTCATTCAATAACAAAAAGCAAGTATTTCTTTTTTCGTGGAGCTTTGTGTAGTGCATTCTGGGAATGCCAAAATGCTTCCTAGGAACAACAACATCATTGGGAACACATCTATGATTCCTTACGCAGGTCAGTCACAGAACGATTGCCCCAATACCAAAGAAAAAAAAAAAAGAAAAAAAAGCTAATTAACACAATGAGATTCCCATGAATAAAAAATGAACATGAGCAACCTCACCTTTGGCGTTTGTGTATTTATTTAGTTCCTGTTGTAGGGCTTCCGTGGGGAAAGGACACAGTTCCTCGACCCGGATCAGCGCTGTGTTTTTTTCTGCCTCTGATAACGTCTCTCTCTGTTTCAGCAGGGCGAAGTAATGTTTACCTGAGCAAAACAGAACCCGCTGCACACTGCAGGAAAGGAGCAGAAGATGCGTTTTTAATGTATATGAATAGTCCAAAATTGAGGTCAGAAGAAAATAATACTTTTAGTCAGCAAGGATGCATAAAAGTGTGACAGTAAAGACTTTTACATTACAAAATATTTCTATTTCAAATAAATGAAAAATAAATTTTTCACTTTCTATTTATCAAAGAATCCTGAAAAAAAATTGATCAGTTTCCACAAAAAAATATTAAGCAGCACAACTGTTTTCAACATTGATAATAATAAGGAAATATTCTTGAGCAGCAAATCAGCATATTAGAATGATTTCTGAAGGATCATGTGACACTGAAGACTGGAGTAATGATGCTGAAAATTCAGCTTTGACATCACAGGAATAAATTACATTTTAAAACATTACCACAAAAACAGTTAATTTAAATTATAAAAAATATTTCACTAGTTTTAATCAAATAAATGCAGACTTCTTTCAAAATTCTTCAACTTCAACAGTGTTTAAAAAAAGTGACTGAATGAAGATACCTTGCAGGGTTTACAGAAGCATCACCAATGACAGGCTTAAAGGAAGTTCCTGGTCCCATATCAGCCAAGCTCGACACTGCCCCCTAGTGCCAAACAGAGGTGAATATTCTTTATTAAACAAAACCAACAACAAAACAGTAAGCAATTCATATAAACAACATTCATATCTCCAACGCACAGAAAAGCGCAGCAGGGTTTTAGGAGAAGCCACGATCAATGGTTTCCGGAAGTTTCTAATCATTTGTCTTCGCAACAGGTGGAAGTACTGAGCTGGTAGGGTAGGATTCACCACTGCCATGTTCACCGTGTCACCGTCCACACCTTCCTCTTTACTGTCACAGAGCTGCAGGAGGAAGAAAGTGCATTTATAAAGATTATTAGTGATGAGGGAAGATTTAGTCCGTACTACTCTAAGTAAGCATGCACTTTACCTGTAAGAAACGCTCGATTCGACAGGATGAATGCTCCGGTCCGGCTCCATCGTACCCGTGTGGCAGTAAGATGACCAATCCACTCTGCAGGAGCCATTTAGCCTCACCTTAAAAAGTTAGAAATGCCACAAACCAGGAGTTAGGCTCTAAGGATACAGATACATGGTGTCTGCAGGGTTTTTAATATCAAATTTAAGGCTTTTTAAAGGGGACCTATTATGCCACTTTTCACAAGATGTAATATAAGTCTCTGGTGTCCCCAAAATGTGTCTTGAGAAGTTTCAGCTCAAAATACCCCACAGATCATTTATTATAGCTTGTCAAATTTGACCCTATTTGGGTGAAGAGGGCAGAGCTTTAATAGCTTGTGCTTCGGTGGCTCAACAACAACAAAGCTGGAGAATCTCACACAGCCAAAATGACGATTGTCATTAACTGTGTTCAGCCTTACATTGTTCAAACCAGAGTCGGACACTGATGGAGAGACTCAGGAAGAAGTAACTTTTAGAATGAAACTGGATGTTTCTGAATGGTTCGTAGATAAATTTATGTAGTTGCTGTGGAGTTGATTGTCCGTCATGTTAATCTTTTGTGCAAATCCAGCGTTGAATTGACCCGTTTGTGAAGCAGTCCGGCGTAAAATGACGGCATGGAAACAACACTCTACTACAACAACTCTTCCTCTTCTCTAAAGCAGCCCAACATGGCCTCACCCCCTTTGTTGCATGTTCCTGGGGGCGGGGTTTATGTAAATTTTGGAGTTCGTGATGTCACTAACCCAGGAAGAATCTCGTTGTAGTCCCTACCAGCCGTTTCTTGTAGTCCTTAAAAAGCGATTTCTGTAAAAGAAAATATCTCCCTTTCCAATGAACTTTGATTGTTGTAACTTTGCAGATGTTGTTTATGCTCAAACAGCAACATTTACACACTAACTAAAGTTAAAAAAGTAAAATCATAATCAAACACCCCTTTAAGACAAAATTAAATCCATATGGGTGGGGTAGAGCAACAGCTGTGGTAACATCCAAACCAAAAAAAGATTGTAAATTTACTGAACTTTGCAGTTAAAAAAAAAAAAAAAAAATTTTAAAAAAAGTTTTATTAAATCTTACAATTTAAGAGTTTAATATTCACATTAAGCCATATTGTGATTCTTGTATTTCTATCCCCAAATTTCAGACCTCTTGAAAGGGTAATTATGCTTTTTTAGTTTTAGTTTTGTTCAAAACTTGAGCATGAAAAATGTCCGCAAAGTTACAAAGCACAAAGTCACTCCAGCAGGAGTTATTCTCTATATCAGTGCACACTGTCTCTCATTTAAATAATTCCCGCCGACAGTATTAACAAAATAAAGGGGGCAAAGCCTGGTGGAGTTGTGTTAGTATAGTGTGTTGAAAATATGCTAAAAAGCGGTTGACCAATCACAACACACTAGTCCAGCCGACCAATCAGAGCACATTTAGAAGAAGCTTTCAGAAGAAGCTTCATAGAGATAGGAACTAAACAATGCGTTACTGACAGACTGGGATGAGAGGTGCTGTAACAATGTCAAATATGTGAAAAATAATGTTTTTTTTAACATTCAAGCATGAAAACCTATTCTAAAAGACCCCAAAAACAAAATAAAAACTTTGTAAAAGGGCATAATATGGCAATTGAATAAAAGAAGCATGCAGGTCCTTAAAAAAATCTTAAAAAGTATTTTACCTCCAGAGAGGAAAGTGTCAAATATTATCTGGGCGCCATTGAAGAAATCTCCAAACTGAGCCTCCCAGATGGGCAGCAGTTTAGGCTGAGCAATGCTCATTCCATACTCAAATCCCAGAACAGCTTCCTCAGAAAGAGCACTGTTGCACACCTGCAAGAACACACACACACACATCAAACATAATTATCGGCTTTAAAATGTGGCGGCTCAAAGAATTGAAAGGGCAAACCACCCAACTCAGGAATGAAGAGCAGTTGGTGTACTGGGTTACAGTGCAAAGATAACGTCATCAACCAAATGGCATAAACTAAAGTATTATTATAAAAACACATAATATAAAAGCGATAAATGAGGGTTTGTAATTTATAAATAAATAACATATTTGTCTACAGTCTCTCCGACTGGCTTACCTCCAAGTAGCCTTTTTGTTCAGAGCTGATGTGATTGAGGGGGATGTACATGTCGTTGGTCTCCTGACACACAACCATAGCGTGACGCTGACTGAACGTACCACGGCCAACATCCTGACCACTGATACGGATATTGAATCCTGCATTAAACAGATATATAGGAAATATTTAAATTGTATTGAGCTGACAATGACTCCTTTCTATAAGAATACAGTTAGATTCTCTGAAGAGAATACATTCTATGTTATATAGAGAATATAAATTATATATGTATTAAATGTATTACTTTTCACAATAAATATCATCCAAAATTCCATAAGCCCCAATAAACAAGCTAAAGGCAACAATGAGGAGAAACCCACTAAAAAGATATTAAAAGCACAAACTTTTTTACAGTACAAGGAAGGAGAGAAACTTATTACCCTGGCAGAGCATTGTGCCAAACGCTAGGGCTTCCGCTGTGGACCAGTCCAATTTTGTGCCCTCTTCCAGTTTCTGCAGTCGAGCCTGCGACAAATCAAGACGTTCACTCAGACATGTTCAAATCAAAGTTCATTAGTTCTTTACTCTAAAGAGCCATTCACACATACTGCAATTTTATCACTGAGGTCATTAAATGGCATTGTAGTAGACATTCTTACTGTTGTTACATAAAGTTAAACTTTTCTCAACTTTGTCATGTTACTTTTTTAAAAATGTCATAAAAAGCTCAAAATAAGGTCAAAGATCAAGCTTTACCTGCACATGTGTCTTTCTCAGGTGACTGTGCATTTGAATCTCCTCAGGTATATCCACTGATTTGGCACCTACGAACTGTAGCAGAGGCAGCGCTACACCAGTGTCCCATAATGAGACTCTGTTCTGGGGCTCCACCAAGTCTCCCCAGCGCCCCTGGAGGTTGGTGGGCGGAGGGCTGTAGAGGGTCATGTTGTTCAGCCGGTCGTTGAGCATAGCGTAGTAGGTTGTCTTGATCTGACCACGCTCTTCCTCTGTCATTAGACCTTCTGAAACTAGCTGGTCGGCATACGAATCTGGGATACTTTTTCTTGACCTAAAATGGCAGTGAAAAGGAAAATTGAACTAGTGGAACTTAACATTTTAGCAAACTGTAACTGGCAGCGGTACCCACCGAATAATTTTATACATTGCGGGGTTCGTGAAAAAGGGTTCGTCCAGCTCATTGTGCCCCCACTGACGGTAACAAAGAAGGTCCACAATAATGTCTTTTCTGAAGCGACGCTGGTACTCCACGGCCAGCCGGGTCACCCTGAGGACCTCCTCGGCATTATCACCATTCACATGGATTATTGCACATCCCACCATTTTACCTAAACAGCAACATGGAATTGCAAAAGTATTGTTAGATAATGAAAGACAATGTTTAAATGATGTCTGTGTGCAGAACAGGGTAGTTTACCAAAACTAAAACCATAAAAATCTTTTTTGATACTTGAAATGAAAAAAAGTGAACCGAAATTCCTTCACAAACCCCAGTTTGGGAAACCTTGATGTAATGCATGCAAGGTAATGTTGATAACAATGAATGGGATATATTTTCTTTCTCTTTGAAATTTTATATCAATATGGTACAATATTATACTATTCAAATCAATGTGATAAACGAGTTAGGTCAAAAGTAATCTAAAAGTAGTCGGATTACATTACCTTAAATGTGTAATGTGATGGATTACATTAATAACAAAAATTGTCATCATGTAATTTAGAATAAGTAATGGACTACAATTTTTAATCTACCAAACACTGATCATATATCACAGGTTGTAAAATATAGAAATCTATGGAAGTTTGTTTCCGCCTCTGAATGAAAAATAACTTTTTAATCTCGCAATTGAGAGGAAAAAAAGTCAGAATTGTAAGTTTACATCTTGCAATCATATTTTTTTATCAGAACTGCGTGATATACTCTCAACTGTGAGTTATAAAGTCAGAATTGCGAGTTATAAACTCGCAATTGCGAGACAGTCAGAATTGCGAATTTATATTGCGCAATTCTGAGGAAAAGCACCCCCCCCCCCCCCCCCCCCAAAATAAAAAAATAAAAATAAATAAATAAATCATATCAATGACAATTACATACCAACATCACTGCAGTACAGAGATGATCGCCCCCTCTCAGAGGGAGTGGTGTAGCCCACTTGATTGTTCACGATGAGGTGGATGCTTCCACCTACTCTATAATGGGGGAGATTTGACAGGGTGAAGGTCTCCGTTACTATGCCTTGGCCTGAAAATGAAGCATCTCCATGAACCTGTACAGAACAGATAACGAGCAATTAGATTATAACAAACAACTACTATGTATTAGTATGGTTTATAGTGTTGTTGTTAGTGAACTTTACTGGGGGAATAAAAAGGCATCCTAAATTTAGGATGAAACATCTTTTCTCAGGACCTGCAGGCAGATGACTTTGTCTCCTGGCTGAGAATGAGGGTCAGTGGAGTAATCACCGTCCTGTTTGACTTGCTGACGGCCACGAGTCTTGCCTTGCGTCACGGGGTTGATGGCCTCCAGGTGAGAGGGGTTGGGTAGCATAGTGACGTGGAGAGGGTGTCCTGCCCCAAAGTCCAGCTCCACTGTGGAGGTTAAATGTGACAGGACATCTCCAATAGACGGAGAGTTCTCCGGAAACTCACTGAGACCCCTCATCTTACGGAACATGAGCTGAGAGCGAGAAAGTAGGGCGTATTTGGTTTGTCAAAGCTTAATAATGGCTGCAGGCAATGAAACAATTACAGTATTACCCAAAACTTTGTGTGACAAAATAAACCGCCATTTTCAAGAGAACAAGTCTATTCATGCAAAACAAAGAGGTGCAGATTGTGACTCAGAGGAATAGATGTTAAGAACAAATAATGGGCCAGAAATTAAACCAAGATATATATATGAAAACAAGGAATCAATTCCAAGTTGTAGATGTGCATACACGCACAGTTTTAAAGGGATAGTCCACACGAAAAAGAAAATTCTGTCACCATTTTCTCACCCTTGTTGTTGTTCCAAACCTGTATGACTTTCTTTCTGCTGTGCAACATAAAAGTAGATATTTTGAGAAATATCTCAAGTGTTTTTTGTCCATACAATGGAAGTCAATGTCAATTATTCAAAGTCAATTCTTTAAAATATCTTCTTTTATGTTCAACAGAAGAAAGAAAGTCATAAAAGTTTGGAACTACATGATGACAGGAATTTCATTTTTGCATGAACAATCCCTTTCTATGGAAGCTTGTTTTCACCAATGAATAAATAAAAAAATTAAAATTAAAATTAAAAAATATATATATAGACTTTTTATTTTGCAATTCTGACTTTTTTTTCCTCAGAATTGCAAGATAAACTCACAATTGCAAGTTATAAAGTCAAAACTGGGAGCTATAAAGTCTGAATTTTGAGATATGAATTGAGAGATATTTTTTCTCGCAATTGCGATTTTATATCCAACAAGGTGTAAACTCGCAAAAAGAAAAAAAGTCAGAATTGTGAGATAAAAAGTCGCAATTACCTTTTTTTTGGTGGAAACAAACTTCCATAAGAATCATCGCTTACAACAAATAAACAAAACAAAGACATAAAAGTCGGAGATAAGTGAAAATATTTTGATTTTGCATTTTCAAAAGTAATACAAATTCTTTTTTTTCTTTTTAGCTTTATTTGTAGGACATTTTTAAATAACCTAAAACTGTTAATTTCGAGGTTTAAATTAAAACTTTTCAATGTGGTCTCATTGGACATGTTAGAGCAGCAGGCTGTCTAGACATGTTTTAAACTGTACGGTAATCTAGTTTGCTATCTATATAAACGTACAGCAACTGTAAGTATTAACCTCTGGGGGGAACTGCAGTAGTCCGGTGAGCAGGTTGAGGCGTCCACGGTGAGGCATTCCCATGACCACATCTGTCACTCCGCTGTACGCCGCAGAGCGGAACAGCTCATAGAAAAATCCCATCATGCTCTCTGCTCCCTCACCTCCATATCGTTTCACAGTGGCAAACTTAGTGGCTAAAAAGTGGTCAAATTCCTTTAAAAAGAGAACAGAGGAGTAAGTACAATTGCTGATGCCACTGAAATCAAGTATGTTATGCAATGATTTACATGTTAGTCAAGATGTAACAGACATTAAAAGTGACAAAATGTAAATGGTTGTCTTACCTGTGATTCAAGCATTAGTTTAGCCAGCTGTCTCCTCTCTTCCGGTGAAAATGCCTCTTTCTTGAGCTCTTCAAATCGGTCAGCGAACCATTCTCTTTCCTGTAAAGTCTGGAGCTGAGCGGTTTCCACTGAGATTCCCCCACAGTATGTTCTCTCCAGGTAGGCCACGACTTCTTCGGCGGTCGCCTCGGCTTTCCCAAAATGCCGCAATCCTGAAATGACAACACATAGAAATAAGGAAGTAAATGGACCTAACTAAAGTAGCATATTTTAAAATTAATGTTCTGTGATAAACACAACTTAAACTCAGTAACATACATTTTTTGACTTAGTTTGAATTTAGTTTGCATTTACAATGGGAGTGTATGGGGGACACGGCATTACACTGAAATAAACCTTAAAAGTGTAGCCACAACCCCAAATCCTGCTGCCCAAGTTATAAATCACTCACAAATGTGTCTGTGTAAAATCACATCCTATATTTTAATTCCTGTCACAATGTAAAGCAAGTAAACCCGGCAACTTTCGCATGGTAAAGAGAAAGACTTAATCCGCAAAATACTATTTACAAGGTGCAAACATCAAAATGTAACAACTTTAAAGACCAAATAACGTTTTAACTTTAATAATTGTAATTGTTTACTTATACTATTATAAAAAATAAAATAAAAAGTTTGAATGAAAAGAGCTTCAATGAAAACAGAAGTGCATTTAAACCCTAATGCCCCATATTGACGGTAAGTTCATTACTGTAAACCAGATGTTTATTATTGAAGGTCATGTGGAAATGACTTCTTTCGTACATAATATAGGCCATATAAATTCCTTTATTAAGGTGTATTAAAAAAATACTATGTACGAGGAAACAAACTAACCAGTAGTGTTGAGGACTCCATGAACTGCTCCATTCAGTAGGCTGATCTCCGGCACGCTGTCTAGCACAGGGGTTTGGGGAAGTAAGGGGTTAATTTTAGCTACTTTGTGCCCATGTGCTCGATAGGCCTCCACCAATCTCGCCAGTCCGTGATCTGTTTACACAAGACAGCCAGCGAATGCTACTTGAAATACATTAACAGGAGCCATACATTAAAGCATTGCAGATCTTGCTTTGCATCTTTAATATTTTTGTAGGTTTACGCATGCAACGTTAAGAAGTAAACTTCTACCAAAGCATATGTCCTGGGTCTCTAAAGCATAATAAAGACATCAAAGGCAGTTCACAATCTGCAAACGTGTCAACCTTGGTTAAGAGCAGAGATCTGCGGAAGCCCATCGTCTCTCGGAATCTCTCTCGGTCTGAAACCATACACTCCCCGCTGAGTGTGGTATAAACTCGCTAAAAACGGCCGTCTGGCGCCGAAAGAACGGTGCAAAAGTCGAGGGAGGTTCATAAGCATAATACCCGCTGACATGGTGGAAATAAATAAACTAAAATCCGTTAAAGAACGATACAAAGTTTCCCCAATAAGCCACGCATCCTAGAGTGCAGCCATAATAAACGATAGCTGTGTCCGATTCGTGAATGAATCATTCTTGTGAGTCGAATCTTCTCAATGAATCAGTCCAGTCTGAACAATCCTGTCAGAGCGATTCCCGAGTCAACAACTATAGCGTTACATGCACACTCTATAGTTATGTTTAATAATAACACGAAATGTCTGAATGTCACGAAAACGCCCTAACGGTTATTTTAAACGCCAATCCAGATCTGTACTGACATTCTTCCAAATATCTTCCTTTGTGTTCAGCAGAACAAAGAAATTCATACAGGTTTGGAGTTACTTGAGGGTGAGTAAATGATGACAGAATTTGAACTATCCCTTTAAGTGACGTTGACAGTTCTCGCGGCACATGTCTACTGACTTGTCAAAACCCCAGTAACTTTAAATATCATATAAACCCGCTTTTATTTGTTGTTAAAATTAGCTGTTTTTTTTGTTTGTTTTTGTTTTTGTTTTTTTAATTGTTATTAGACAGTAGCGAATAGGCCTATGTTGTGCATGTAAACGCATTAAACCGCGAACCATCTGTAGACTTGTAATGAACTCAACTCAGCAACTCCTTGAACCGACAACCGTGTCGACTCGCAATGAGCAGAGCATTAAGAAGTGAATTTAACGATTTAGGAGCGAAATGTAAGTTTGAATAGCAGAAATTTTACAAAGAAAACGCACTGGAAATATGTTTAAGCCTGGACTATATAGCCTATATGATATTTTTAGTAGGCCTATCAACATCACATATATGGAAATACGATTTTTAATAAATTGCATTTAATGAAAACATGCAAAAATATTTTAGCCAAAATAAATAAATAAATAATAATTTTAGTATTGTCTCATGTAAATGCACATATAGGCCTATAGGCTGTAAGTAGGCTAACAATTCTATAAGCTGAGTCGTGGACACATTAGTAAATTACAAAAGCACCCTTGGTGATACATTTTAATAGCCTAGTGGCCTAAACATTTTGGCCTAAAACGCAATAAATTGTGATATGCCTGTATAGGCTATGCCACGCCGTCACGTCATCACTTGATGACGTACTTGCGTAAAACAATTGTCTAAACGATCTTTTGAACAGAGTCTTTGAACTGTTCGAAAGAACCGATTCGCACAAATGAACCGGACTGAGCATCAATATTGCACAGTGGCAGGTGGGAGGTGATGATTTACTCGTCGCCTATTGGCTGGAATTGAGGCTTTGGTTTGTAAGTGGGTTCGGATAGGTCAACTGGTTTATGCCTTTGCAGAATGTGTGTAGTATGTTAGAAACTTCCAGACAGCCTGAGAGATGTTTCTAAGAAGTTGAGGACACTTACAGTATGACAAAGATAGCTTGTTTATTGGTGATGTTGACTTTCATGACAGCTGCATAAACATCAATATAAAAACGTTGTAGGTGACAAGAGTGTAAATTGTGAAACTGTGTATTATGAAATTTCTACTGCAACATACAGTTGCATGGAAGATTTGTTACAAATACTGATTAACCTTTAAAATGACAGGAGCATATACCTTAGAAATTTGTATTTATTGCTATTAGAATTATAAAATAGCCTATAATTTTTAGTTTTTCTTCCAATTATTGCTTATATTTTTTAATATGGATATTTTTTGTGACTATTCTAAAGACAATATAGACAATGAGAACATGTTTACATGCTAAAAGTTATTTTCTCTTACTTATTTTTAATATTTTCTAATCAGGCACAGTCTTCTTTGAAATGAAAAATTGGGCCAAGAAGAATATTGAATAAAAGTTATCAATAAAATTACAAACACTTTGGTTCCACCTATAGGCAGACATAAAGCATTGCAGGCTCTCACAGCTCAAAAATTCCATTACAAATACAGAAGAAAAAAAAAAGATTTACATATTACCTTTCTAATCCCAATGCACTTACACATTAGTCAATTTAGATCTGTATGAACACCTTAAAATCTATTTTAATGGCTTTTTACTATTGCAGTGCCGATACAGTTCCACTTGGGGGCTGGTATATCTGGTCCCAGATCAGCCTAAAGCTTCTCTAATGGAAAAATAAAAGCTTTTCTCATTAATTTATGAATTCAGAGTTGCCCATAGGGCACAATGAGATTTGCTGAGTTCTCTGATATTCCATATGCATGTATTATTTCCCTTTCATAGGTCTGTTTTTGGGAGGTAGCACACGAATGCCCCCGAAATTGAACAAATCACCCCCTCCCCAGTCAACCCTCTATGCGCACATGGTCATACATGCCTCCCAGGCAAATGTGCTCTGATTTTAGTCATGCACCTCCTCCTCGACGCCACATCGCCCTCTAAAAACAGACCCGGAGCAGTTCACAAGCTGAGCTCCAGCATAAACACAAGGTTACCTGCTGCTCATACAAATAGGACACGGTGTGCATGACAAGCTGTTTTAACATTTATGCCTTAAAATTAACTAGTGTCTACTATTGTTACTAGTACTAGTACTATTTCTTTAACTACTAGAAAGTGACTCTTTTTCAATTTTATTAGGTAGACTACTAGTACATATTCATCACATTTACTATTCCTATATTAACTATTGAATTCTATGGAATATTAACATTCACTTCAGACTTGGTATGTATTCTTCCAATGCACTGAAAAATGTTTTAGAAACCATTCAGAAATTTAATTCACAAACAATTACGAATAAATGGCAAGTAACACATTGAATTAAACATGAATATGAATATATATATAATGTATTATAATATTGAGGTACTCCCTAAAAAAGTAACTAACTGCATTACTTAGTTACTTTTTACGGGAAGTAATTTGTTACATTACTTTTGTGTTACGTTTTCTCATCTGGGCTGGACTTGCTTGTTTGTTTGTTTGTTTTTAAAAGTTCTATTTTTGGCAAATGTTGAGGTTCTTTCACACCAAAAGTGAAATGAATAAGCTTGAGGCTGAAAGAAATGTAAATTCACACCTGTACAGTAGAGGGCGCAGCTCAAACAAACCAGCCTTCCAGCTGTGCTGCCATTCGGGAATACAGAAGAATAGGACACAGGAGAAAAATAAATGAGTAAATGTATGCTCAAGAACTAGTCTAGAATAACCATCATGTTCACACAGCGCACACAATGCCTCTGCAATTCCGATTTCCCTCAACATGGGGACAGGAGAGGTGTCAGCCAATAAATGGGAAAACAAAATAACTTATTTGAAAAAGTAACTTAGGAACTTTGTTGTAAATGTAAAAGTAATGCATTACTCTACTAGTTACTTGAAAAAGTAATCTGATTACGTAACTTGTAATTACGTTACTTGTAATGCATTACCCCAACACACATATATATATATATATATATATATATATATATATATATATACACACATAGTGTGACTAACATTGTGACTTCACATTGTTATAATAAAACAGATATGGGCCACATATGAGCCAAAAAAAAACGGTTTTGGGCCATTTTTGCTTGCAGTCTGAACATAGTAGCCATATAGTAGCCTACTTAGGCTAACTAGTTAACTATACTAACTGGTTAATTAGTAAAGTACAGTGGTTTGAATAGTTGTTGAATATAAGATGTTTTGAAGGACAAAGAATGCATTGCACGGTGATATTTTCAGTACTACACAACAATGGATACTAGTTCGTTTTAAGGAGGACTACATGTTAAACCGGCTTGCCATACACAGTGTTTGTCCACCCCGAGGACATGTTGCGTTTTTGTTCTCGTAGAAACACATTTTGGATTGAGCTCTGTCCTGTGAATGAAAGACCCTCCCTTGTTGCTGCGACGCCTGTTTCTTCCAACACCGTCATCTCAAGCGATCTGCTTCAATGGGAGCACCATCGATTCTGCATACCTTTTTGAAGGCCACTAGAATTGCTGGAGGCAAGATCTGATGCTGGTGCCTTGTCCGTTTGTTCTCAAAGAAAACGAACGTGTAGCGTTTTTTTTTCCAGGGGACGCTGTAACACAATAGGGACACTGGAGTTATGATGAAGGCTCGACGGATGACTGGCGCTGTCCGTTCAGCACCAGCTCGCGCTCAATGACACTATAAAAAAAAAAACCCCTGCATGACACCCTCAAACCCGAGGTCAGGATATTGGGTTATTTGAATGAAAACGCTTCCTTAGAAGTCATTCAAGTGCATGAAAAGGGGTTTTGGATTTCCATTGTTGATCTGACGGTGGCATGGACACTTTGAGGCGCACCTGGCACGATTGAATTTTCGGAACATGGGTCCCAGCGGTATGATGATGGTCAGTGGGCTGGAGATATGACTAGAGAGGGACGCGATGGGCCAAGGGGACGACAAGGATCGTATCGTGATCAACGTCGGAGGAATCAAGCACCAGACTTACCGCAGCACCCTGCGCACCCTGCCCGGCACTCGGCTTTCCTGGCTGGCGGAGCCCGACGCGCCTAACAACTTCGATTATGATGCGAACATCGGAGAGTTTTTCTTCGACCGTCACCCGGGCGTTTTCGCCCACATCCTTAACTATTACCGCACCGGCAAGCTACATTGCCCGGCGGACGTGTGCGGACCCTTGTATGAGGAAGAGCTGGCGTTTTGGGGGATCGACGAGACGGACGTGGAACCGTGTTGTTGGATGACCTACCGGCAGCATCGAGAGGCGGAGGAGGCTTTGGACAGCTTCGCCGGGGGTGCTCTCGACCTCAGCCATGAAGACCCCGAGCCTGAGGGGGTCGTTGAGGCAGCCGAGGGGGATGAGGGTGTTGAGATGACCCGGAGACTGGCGCAAGGCGACTCGCCCGATAACAGATCCGGGCGCTGGAGCAGGTGGCAGAAGAAGACGTGGGCACTCTTTGAGGACCCGTATTCCTCAAAATACGCACGGGTGAGTTCATTGAGAAATGCTATTATCTGCTTTCTGAAAAATCTTAAGCTGCATGGATTTCTGGTCTCCCAGCGTGAAAAGTGCCCCCTTTAAAACCAGCCTACAGACCAGCAAAAAATTTTAAGCATAATCCAATACAGTTTGCAGACCAATTGAGGGTCAAAAGATCCTAATGAGTCCATCAGTCAGTCTTGAGTTTGATTGATCATTTGAGAAATCGGTAATAGATACAGCCATGTCAACTGGGTCATTCCACAAAACGGGTCTTTAAGAAGGGATTTTTGTGAATAGTGTATGCAAAGTCAATTTCTATAAGATTTTAAATATTCTGTCACGAAAAATGTCTTTAGGTGTTAATAAATTGTATTGTGTCATCTCAAGCTAAATGTAGCATAATAATTTTTAATAATTATAAATAAAATGTAATACATTTTAATATATTTTTGGTATAACAATGCCTACTGACAAGGATATGAAAAGTGTTTATTAGAAAGAGAAATTAATGCCTATATTTCAGAAAATATTTAAGTACAATAAATACTAATATATATATATATATATATATATATATATATAGTCAAACCAAAAATTATTCAGACATTTCTGATATTTTTTTATATACTTTTACTAGTGGGTGCCGGACAATATAGTTAATTTATGTTTTATATTTTGGAACAAAAAATTATTCAGACACTTTGACCTGACCATGTTTTGCTTAAGTGTTATCTGACATAATTAAGATTCTTTTTTTCTGAAACAGTTATACTCTGAGATATTGTCATATTTTATTACCATTTTTTAAACTATAGTGAATAATCTGTATTAATGAATGAAATGTTCAGGGGGTCTGAATAAATTTTGGTTTGACTGTGTGTATATATATATATATATATATATATATATATATATATATATATTGGGAATAGGCCAAAAACAAATCCTCATGGAGAAAGGAAGATAATTAATTACATAATGAAAATAAATGTACTGGATTTTTTGTAGTTATATGCAAAACCCATAGATGTTTGTTTCTACAAGTCATTGTTTACTCACATATTCTTGAGATTCCTATTTTGTGGAATGGCCCAATTGCAGAATTATGGTGAGATACAGTGACTCTGGGTGACCACATCTCTGAGCACATCCCACATTTCTGGGTGACCTTGAAATAATACCCACCATCTCTTTTGTGAGATAAAAGCAGCCTTGAGAAGGGACCATAAATTATGTCATGCATTACCATAGTTTCTGGTATAAAATAACTCCATTTGCTTGTGATTCTTTACCACAGTGCAGCTTAGTTTGGTTCCTCTGCCTGGTTATCGAGCATCTGTGACTAGGGGTTGGAAATAAAGACTGCTCACATCCTTGCTTGTCTATACAGATCATGTTTTGTTCAAGAACAAGCTGCCACTAACGGCAGCCCGACTGTTTTGATGTGTGACAAGCAGCCACCTCACTCCTAGAGACAAATGTAAGCACAGATTCACATACATACAACCCCAAGGCACGCAAACATAAAGTATTTAAGGACACTTGTGCTGTAAAAGACACACTCCCCTTGAGATTTTATTGCCATTTCATTAGCTCATTTCAAATGTCAGCTTTTTGCCCTTACTACTGTCCCATCACTGCTCTCAGCAGGAACCCTATAAGCTCTTAATCGGAGATGAGCGCCATCCCAGCATTTCCTCGAGTTTTGGCAGCCAGGTTAAAATGGGTCAGCTCTACTGACTCTAACCCACTACTTTGGCACTAACAGAA
The DNA here is from genome assembly GCA_037101425.1 of Elopichthys bambusa. NCBI lineage: Eukaryota > Metazoa > Chordata > Actinopteri > Cypriniformes > Xenocyprididae > Elopichthys > Elopichthys bambusa. Next base: position 5,594,033 of record CM074455.1, read on the forward strand.
CAGGGGATGGACGTCCTCCAGGATCTAAATGGGCAGATTGTAGAAAGAACCCATAGAATAGTTTCGGGTAGGTTTTGAATGCAGACGACGCTTTTAAACAAGTGTAGGTGAGACTGGTTTTATAGAAGGAAATGTATTATTCATATGACTCTGGGCTGCTCTGCCAGGAGCCAGGCTGTCCGACCCTGTCTGCCGAAGCGGAGAGCTGCTGGAGTTGGGGAAAAGTGCCTCAGCTCCTGGCAGCACCACAGAGAAACATGAACCATGCTGCCTGATAGCAAGTCAAGCAGTAATAGGTTGATGCAGTCCGCTTATGGAGATAGACTGCAGCCAATATTTCTGATTTATAAAACTGTTCATTCTTAAATGTTTTTGAAAGAAGTATCTTATGCTCAGATTTGCCATCACAGGAATAAATTAAACCTGAATAAGTTGGCAAAACTCAAAAAAAAATTAAGGCAATCAGTTGCCTCAAAATTTTTAAGTTAAGAAATTCAAAGTTTAAGTAAGCAGAACTGGCAGATTTTTATTTTGTACTACTCATACATTTTAATTGTCCTTGAAATGTTTGAGTACACTCATGCATTTAACTTAAAATTATCATGTAACCCCAATGTAAACATTTTTACTAGTGCAAAATTAGCTAGCTATAACAAGCTAATACAGAAAATGCTAATTTACTAACATGATAACAGTATTATGGTATAGCGCTTGCTAAATGAGTACAGCAATATAAAGCATTTCAAACCAAGCCGCATGCACCATGATGGTAACTCTCCAAAAACCCAAAATAACAGAAACTTTCTAAATTAGCATAACAAAACATTAATCACTACTAAATCTCCCACTTAACATTAATCTTGCACAAAAAACCATTATATGTAATGCGGAGTCAGACATGATAGGATCCATGTGCAGTTTTATTTAGTTGTAGTCAAACAGACAGGGGTCAATCACCAGCAATAACAATGGCCAAGACAGAGCAGAATTGTAAACAGGAACAGGCAAAGGGTCAGGGCAAGTGGCAGACAAGGCGGAGTAGATCCAGATATCCAGGCAGAGAATCAACAGGGCAGGCAGCAATCACAATGAGAATGAACAGTACAAGGTCAAACACAAGAATAAAAATCACAGGGAAAACCGCTCAGTAGTGTCAGCCAGGGCAAAACAAGACTTCACATTGGGTGAGAGTGTGAGTGTGTGTTTTATAGTCCAGGAGATGGGAATCAGGTGTGTGGGTAATCAGGACCAGGTACGGGGTTATGGTAAATGAAGTCCATGATAAAGCTAGTACTCAGGTGAGGGAGCCCTCTGGTGGTGATCAGAGGGAATTGTGACATTATATAATACTCAATTTTAGCATTTACTCTCCCTTTCAAGTGCCATGGCCAAAGCATGCTGGGAAATAGAAATCCCAGCCCAGTTTCAGTTAAACTTAAGTTTGTCTAAATTAAAATAAATAAGTTCATAAAACTCAAAACAATGAAAGAGTTCAGTTTACTTAAAATATATAAGTTCTATGAACTTGAAAGCAAAAGAAAGTGCTAAATGCTCATAAAAGTTCATTTGACTGAACTAATTTGTTTAATTTAAGTTTGTCCTACATGAACCAATTAATTTTTTGAGCGTTATTTACAGTGAGTTCTCTTAAATTGTGATAATATTTCATAGTATTACTGTTTTTACCGTATTTTTTATCAAATAAATGCAGCCTTGGTGATCATAAGATTCAAAAACATAAAAAAAAAAATCCCAAGCCTTTGACCTGTTTTGTGTAGATAATCTGCAAGACTTGTTTTTATTACAGAATCTGAGTAATCACTGATGCATGATGGGAAAGTTGGGTTTTGGCAGTGCAAATATGCACTTCTGTCAATGGTGCTGGATTATTTTTACCCCGTTTTCTAAATGCAGCGCCTCTCTGCTCCTCAAGTGGAGGAGGCTGGAGAACATACAGCACATTTCAGATTAATGAATTGGGATGTTGAAGTCATGGCTAGACTGCATGTGCAGAGGTGGTGCAGTCAACCGTGTAAACTGCATTGTATGTGTTGTTTCCTCACTAGATTCTCCGGGTTATTTTTAGGTTGTCTCCATCAGGAAGAATATCTTAATTACATTAGAACTTGACAACTCAGTTACTTGCTGTGATCACAGTTGACATCTTTCTTATCTTTGTAAAAGCACAGAAGCCTGGGAGGGATATGTGTTGTAGATAAAAAAAGGTTTAGGCTTCTTAGAGTTAGAAATGGACAATCAAGGGCAAGAATGCTTAAGGTTTTATTAACTTTTTAAATAAAATAAATGCATATTTTAAAAGTAATGCATATGCAGTTTTTTTTTTTTTTTTTAAATAAATGCACCTGATAAATATGCATTCTTGTAATAAAAAAAGAAACAATACCGCAGTCGTTCTTGCCTTTGATTGTACAAACGTGGTTAGCAGGCGCCATTGCCTTGTTTTATGAACTCTGCTTACTTGGCAGATATTAAGTTTGTTCATTTTGTCCTTTTCTTTTCCTTTTTTAACATATGTTTTCTGTTTGTTTGTACTAAAACAGATAGATGAATTGCTGCATGAGCTAACTGTTGCAAACCTGGTATTGGACCTCTCTTAAAATGATGATGCTACAGAACCGTACCTCAATGTGGGATCAAGTGAAAGGTAGATTCTGTCTTAGTTGCATGTTTTTTGAAATGTAACAGGAAATTGGATCATTTTGAGTGAGGTGTCCTGTTGTTTTTGGATGTTTGCTAGTTTGTACTTTACAAACAACAGATGCCAACTCTGCGGTTGATAATGTGTCGTGCCTTGTCGTTCTTATACAGTAAGTGTATATATATAGTGTGTGTGTGTGTATATATATATATATATATATATATATATATATATATATACACTTACTCACTTATACAGTAAGTGAGAGACTTGTGACAGTAAGTGTATATATATATATATATATATAAATATACATACATTTTTTTACACAATGAGGTCTACAATTAAGCCTTAACCATTATTATTTATATTATTATTATTAGTACATTGTCATGTTAATCTTTATACATATATACACAATTTTTAACATTATTTTTATTATATTAAGCTCCTCAGTCACATTAATATAATACAGTTCTTAAAATTATATATACTGTAATTGTGTAAAATATATTATAATAAATATTTTAAATATATAGATTACATTGTAAAGTATTTATACAACATATTAGTATTTTTTAAACTGCTTTATATTGATTTAAATAAAGTAATTGAATGTAAACATTCTTTACATTGCATAAAATGTTAATGGTTTAAAAAATAGACTAAAAAATACAATAAATATTGATTGATTGATTGATCGATGTAAAATAAGACCTGGGGCCGGTTGCATAAATCGCTAAGTTAGTCTTACAAGTTAACCATCACATTTTCTTTCTTTTTTTCTTTAACTTTAAGTCAGTTACATAAAAATGTAGATTGATCTAATTTGATACCAAAGAGTAAGGCTGATTGCCTTTTAACTAACTGCTAGTTGGTCATACTAGTACTAAAGACATACACTGTGTCCGAAATCGAATACTTCCCTACTTTATAGTATGCGAAAAACAGTAGGACATCAAAGTAGTACATCCCAATTAAAAAAACAGTAGAATGGCATTTATGAATGGCAGCTGGTCAGTCATGTGACAGTAACAACATGGCGTATGTGAAAAAGAATACTGTTATAAGTAGTGCACAGGAAGTGAACAGACAAGGCTTATTGGTTCAGACTCTGTCCGCATGCATGTAGGCTTGTCCAGACTCATCCTTGCAGTAATTATCAAGCTTGGCGTCACCCATTAGTCTGCGTGGTTGGAGTGTATGTGAGTTAGTTTAATGAGAACTTCTCGTATCTCAGCTGTATTAGCATCACAGCATCACAGCAACACTTCATACACAAACACACTTGCGCTCACAGAATGAATCAGCGCCGGGCCGCCCACCAACTAATTCAGTTACAAGCACTTTACGTGAGTTTCATTCCCAGTTCTACAGCTTGCACGGTTTTTCAATGGCTGAAAAATGAAAATGGGCTCTTAAACTGCAAATGATGATGCTTTTTAGAACGACCATTAATATGTCTGCAATCAATGTCCCTATGGGTGTGATAAAGCACTAGATTCACTGAATGATAGAGTGCCTGAAAGTTGCTCAAGACTCTGAAGCTCTAATAATGTTCATTAGGTGCATTAGCCCCTTCTGGTAGATTCCATAACTACACCATTTGGACACAAAAATCATTTTTCTCCATTGACGGGCATTCAAAATAAGCTGTGAAACAAGCAACATATAACTTGAACATATTCAGTTATATTACAGTAGATGTTTTACCAGTGTTTGTTAATTTTTATGTAGAAAAGAAACATAAAATAGACTGTCTCTTCAAGTCATCAATGTGTGATGAGAGGGGAGAGGGGGAGAAACGGATCATGTTGTGTCCCCCGAGATCAAGAGGATCAAGCTGTTCTTGTGTTTATCTTGATCAATGGGAGAGTGAGGATAAAACATTCTCATGGATCAAACATTTGCCCTCTGGGATTTGCAAGGTCATGAGAATGTGCGTTCGTCCTCAGTCTGAGGAGAGCAAAAGTGATTCAGCAATTAAATAAGAGAATTTTTTTAACAATATTTTTTGTCGCATTTGTTAATTTTACAAGAATTACAAAAAAATGAAAAGGCCACTGGGTTCTGTGAGGGAGAAAAAGCAGTGATGATGTAATCCATGTCTTACCTTGATGAATTATTAACTGCTTTTTTACCGCCCCAGTCTGTTCACTGACCGTATGATACATGTTGCATACAAAACTGGAAAGCGCTTGTGAAAATCCCAAGTTCCAGGTGCAATGGCAGGCATCTATAAGATGATAATCGTTGTTTTGAGCAAACAAAAGGTATTGTTTGCAGAGATAGAGTGTGTAAAATGAGAAAATGATTGTGTTCATAGTCGTATTGTAGAACAAGTCCTTGCATAGTATAGCATCGTTTGTACTCTGCAATTTGGTTGGCATCTTTGTTGAATAACGGTACCATTGCAGGGCTCCAGACTGCGCCTAAAACAGTCGCATTTGCGACTAAAAATATTATTTTGCGAGTGATATTTTTGCTGAGGTCGCCATTGGCGACCATACAAATTCCCACATTATGACTGCAAAATTTGCATGTTATTTGCGTTTTCTGTGAACAGTAGCCTATCACATCATTTGCTGTGTTGACGTAATTAAACGAGATGCTGTGTTAAAGTTTCACTGAGTTAGAGCTGCGCAATATAAGGTAAGGAAAAATTTCACACACCAAACAGACGCCAAAGAACTAGAGCTGATGAAAGCCGTCTGTGTTGTTGCCTTGCGTCACCTGTGTCGGTGCAAAACAGCTGCATTTGAACACACCGTTCTGCTCTTGCGTTAAGGAGACAACTGCCTATTCCTTCATATAAATTCGTCTATATTCGTCATTCAAAACCGGCTCTACAGACTGCAGATACACACAATGCAGCGCGTGCTTACCGTTTGAATATCAATCATGCTGATCACTTTCATTATTCCACTCTGCTCATGCTTATCCGATCAATTTAAGGTAATTAAAAGTCAGTACCTTAAACAGTATAACAAGAGTATAAACGATCATTTAAGGTGTCTTATATTTTGTGGATGGAAAAACAAATCGCGATACTCCCTAATGTGATTCTTAACTTTAATTTCATTAAATAAATGTGAGCGCTGCTTGTTTTAAAGTCAACAGATGGCGCTGTTGCGCGTTCTTCAGAGCAGCTCGCATTCAATGATTAGCGCACATTTGTCAGCCGATTGCTTATGAACTAATGCTGATCAATTATCACAAAATTTACTTTATATTATTTATATTATATTGTGTTGTAAACCGTTGTAGCAACATAATTTTTTAATCCTCATCTGAACTTAAATGAGCAGCAAAAGTAAAACACATATATTTCAAAATAAGAGTCCCGCTGTATTTCAAAGTAATCAAAGTCAAGTATTATGTGTATCAGTTGCCCCTGTTTGTTATTTGGTTACACAAACCAAATTTAACTTATTTATATATAGTTATTTCCATATATTTTTATTTATTTTTATTTGATTCAAAATAAACTGTTGTAGCTTCAGGAAGGAAGGGCTAAGAACATTATTTGACACATAATATTCAATATAAAGATTTTACTAGCATCAGGGTTATTATAATACAACTAAAACCATTAAAAACATTTTTTTATTGCTTGAAATAAATGTTAATACTAAAAAAACAAACAAAAAAAAACATTTAAACTTGACGAAAAATGAAAGCAGAAAATATAAAAATCTAATCGGATTCAAAATATTAACAAAAACTATAATAGTATTAAGTGAAAATAGTGACATTCGTTTCCCAGAAAAGTCACGAGATGAAAAAGCTGAAGGTGTAAAGGGGAGATATATAAACACAACAGGATGACTAAAAGTAAGTGATTTTAAAATTTTAAGTTCATTGTTGTGTGGCTCTTAAAAAAATGTTTTTTTTTTTGTCTGGAGCCCTGCATTGCCATGTTAATACCTTATGCATGTTAATACCTTACGTCATCTTCCATCAAGTTGTATACCACATCTGACTTTGAATGAATTGGAGCATAATTACTCTGGAGCCGCAGGAAATGTATGAAATGGAAAAATGTCTATTTCAAACTTTTAAGCACCTGCCAAAAAAGCATTGGGCACTGTCACAACATTAACAATACAAAATTGAAATATTTACAATTAACATCTTGCTAGCACATTTTTTTTTCATCGGAATATATGGATTCTTTTATCATCAGAGTACATGGATTCCATTTTCAATTGAGAAAGATGCTTTTTGCTCCATTTCCTCCATTTCTATAACTCAACAGCCTTTTGTACAGGTTAAATTGACCTTAATTATTGGTGAAAAGCCCTTATTTATGTGTGTATATGTGCTCGTAGGCTTCCTCAGACAAAACGCTTCTCCTCCCCACAAACAGGAAACGAAGCACATCTAGGGAATAGTGTCTGTTAGACTAAGCACTGGCTGACCCAGTTATAAACCGCCTGTAGAAGAAGAATTTATGTGATAGAATTAACTGAAGAACTGAAAGGTGTTGCCAGCCATCAAAACCAGAGGCAGATCAGGGCAGAGAAGGTGTATTAATGCTTTGAAACTTCATGAAAATATGGTATATGTGCAAAAAACATTGTTATTTGATACTAGCTTGCATATTGTAAAACCATATACTTGTAGCTTGAATGAAAAATAATTTATAGGCTAATTGTTTGTGGTTCAATTATGATCCTTTACTAAATGATGCAATGAAATTTGGTCACGAATTAGCACATGAGAATTGTTTGTTAGCACAAAGTGAATCCTTTACAAAAATGCTAATTTAACCACAGAATCTGGTGAAAATAGGTCAAGCATTGTAGTTCTAGTTAGAAATTAGCATGTAATGCATTTGGTAGTGGTGTTTACCAAGGCATTGTTCATGGGGTTAGTGATTTGAACAAGCTCCTAACTGTAAGCATTAAACTTTGGCTTTTGACTTGTACTGTTTGTGCACGTGTCATGAATAATTCCCCAAATCATTATAAAGGTGAATAGTGCTATTGGACTCATGATTTTTGCCTGGCAGAAGATCACATTCATTTACTGTACATTAAAGGTGGCAACAGACTTGGTAAGCAACCACCCAGAACACCCCAGGATTGTGGCAGTGACTTTTGCACTGGCAAGCACAGATCAACCAACACATTTTTTTCAGAAAATGCAAAAATATAGGATTAGTGATTATATTAAATTCCAAGAATGCATTGGATTTTTATTTGTTCCATGAATGCATTTTCCCACCCCTATTATATATATATATATATATATATATATATATATGCTGATGGATAATTTGTCATTGAGATTCACAGTATTATCTATTTCAGCAAAATAAACAATATACATGGATGGTGCCTTTCACACTTGCCAGAAGATCCCACAGTTGGGAAAACATGGCCAACTTGCACTTATGTAATTCCACTATTCCGCCAGTATTCCGTCATCCTGTGGTGGGGCTCCCCTACTGAAATCCATTTCCATCTGTCCATGTTGTCATTCTCTCTTACAGTAAGCTTTTTTCAAAACACTTTAGGGAGCATCTCACCAAATCTGTGTGGTAACCTTGCCAGAGGCTGACCAGGAATCCCTGGTGAGGGGAACTATGGTTAAATTTATCCCAAAGTGATGGAGGGCAGCTATATTGGTGCCTTTCTGTCATTCTATGCTGTCCTTGAGAGCGCACAATGACCTTGAGTTTCAGCAGCTACTGTACTTCTGTTAAGCCCCCCGCTTGTTGACGTGGCACTTTTCAGTAGCGCGTTGAGAAACTGAAGACGTGACATTATCCAAGTGTACTTCCTCTGAATTCTGCTGAAATGGATGTGAGCAATTAGTGTTTTCATGGTGTTGTAACTGGATTTATTTTTGCCTGATCTTAAGTTGGGAAAAACCTATTTATAGCAGAACTGAGTGTTACAGATGTTTTTTAAGGCATCCACAGAACAAGCATTAAAGGAATTCTGTCACTTACTCATCCTGGTGTTGTTCTTGTATGACCTTTTTCTTTGGAAAAGTATTTTGAAGTATTGTACTGATCACTCTTTGCTCTATGCAGTTACAATGAATAGGAAATTAGGTTTAAAAGCACCATAAAAGTATTAAGTCTTGCAAAATCAGAATAGACAACCAACCAGTTCATTCCTCCAAAATTTTCCCTGTTGTGTTCCGCAGATGAAAGAGGTTTTGGAACAAGATTAGGGTGAATAAATATTGAAAGAATTGTCATTTTTGGTTATACCATTAAGGTCTTACATAATGTCTCTCTCTTTTCTTACAGTGGATAGCATTTGCATCTTTGTTCTTCATTTTGGTATCCATTACCACATTCTGTTTGGAGACTCATGAGGCCTTCAATCCCATCATCAACCGTACAGAACTCTATACAGACGGCAATGAAACTCGGGAACGTTTCGTCCAGGAGACGGAGACCATGGTGCAGTTAACCTACGTTGAGGGTGTCTGCGTTGTGTGGTTCACTTTTGAGTTTCTGATCCGAGTGACTACCTGTCCAAACAAATTAAAGTTTGTCAGAAACACCCTCAACATCATCGACTTTGTGGCCATCCTCCCCTTCTACCTGGAGGTGGGACTGAGCGGACTCTCCTCCAAAGCAGCGAAAGACGTGTTGGGTTTCCTCCGTGTGGTACGATTTGTTCGAATTCTTCGTATCTTCAAGTTGACACGACACTTTGTGGGTTTGCGGGTACTAGGGCACACGCTCCGTGCCAGTACCAATGAGTTTATCCTCCTCATCATTTTCCTTGCACTCGGAGTCTTAATCTTTGCCACTATGATCTACTATGCTGAACGTATCGGAAGAAACCCCAATGATCCCGATGCTAGTAGCGACACGCACTTCAAGAACATACCCATTGGCTTCTGGTGGGCTGTGGTAACAATGACAACCCTTGGCTATGGCGATATGTACCCTCAGACGACATCTGGTATGCTGGTGGGTGCGCTGTGTGCCCTTGCAGGTGTGCTGACGATTGCCATGCCTGTCCCTGTAATCGTGAACAACTTCGGCATGTACTACTCCCTAGCCATGGCGAAACAAAAACTACCAAAGAAAAAAAATAAGCATATCCCACGAGCACCTCAACTGGGGTCTCCCAACTACTGCAAGTCAGCCATTAACTCCCCGCGACCCAGCACGCACAGCGACACATGCCCCCTGGCACAGGAAGAGGTTTCCGAGATCAGATACCAAGGTAGGAATTAATATTTTAGAATCTGTAAAGTTTGTCAGTGTCACTGTTTGTTAACCTTAAAGGAGTCATGTCATTTGTTTTCCCAGAGCATCAATGATTTAGTTTTACCATTATATTACCCTATTTCTGGCCCTTAGAAGTAAACAGCCTGCCACTCTACCTTTAAGACTTAGGTTCTGTTTACACCTGGTATTAAGATGCGTTTTGGTCGATCGGATCACAAGTGGACGACGCTAAATACAGGTGTAAACAGGGTGTAAAACATTTTGAGTTTGTCCACTTTCGACGACTTCAAGAGGTAGTCGAAAACGGATTGGACCAGATTGTTTTCATAGTGTAAATGCTCATGTGATTAAATGTGTTTGAACAGCCACAAAAGACCATCTACTGACCTAATGTGTGAACATTATGGGAAGTGCGCTAGCTAGACAGGATTTAAACTTTGTCGGCTGAAGATCCAAGTTAGGTTTGAAGATGAAAAATGTACCAAGCACCATGTTCTCTCACCATTCCTGATTTCTAAATCAGGACAGAAGTGGATGAAAGTGGACAAAGTAGACAGATTAAAATACCAGATGTAAACGGGTATGTGTCTCCCTTGTCCACTTGTGATCCGATCGACCACAATGCATCTTAATACCAGGTGTAAACAGGGCCCTACAAACAATCCCTTTAACACTTCCTTGTTACTTTGCCACAACTGGATGAGTCAGTTTGCTGAACACTGATGAGTTAATGTATAGTAGGTGGTCATGTTTTTGCAAGGCATTTTTGCAGCTTAGTTTCAATAGATAGACTTTTTGGACAAGGAGACAAAGTGTTTCAGTTCAGTTCGATGTTTAGAACAACTCTTTTATTTAAAAAGATCATTTAGATTAGTTGTTGAAAATTAAAAAGTGCTAATGGTTTTAGTAATGCATAAATCTCCTTGTTTCTCTCTCTGTGGTTTTGCTGTCACTGAACCTTACTACTTCTCTAAGCTCTCATCTATCATACAAATAGTCCAACCTAGCAATTAAGGGTAACCCTACACACTAGAGTTTATGCTATGTCAGAGAATGCAGAGAGTACATTGATATGAAAGGGCATGGTATACCTTAAGGATGTAGAGGGAAAAGTGTTTGTAAATTACGTTAAATTGTGTGACCAAAAGTCACAGAGAAAATGATGAAGACATCTGTTAACTAAAGAGAATTTCAGAGTGACAAGTCCACTTCTACTTTCGGACATCCAGATTTTTGTATTCACACTTGGGAATCCGCCTAATTAGTAGAAGTCAAATTTCTAACATCTAGGTCAGGGGTATTTATCTCTTCTCCTACAGACCCAATGTTTTACAGAGTTTAGGTCCAACCCTGCTCCAACAAACCTGCCTTTAATGCTTAAATAATACTGAAAATTATGAGCTGGTTCAAGTGTGTTTGATTAAGGTTGGAGCTAAACTTGACAATCGGTCTCCAGGAGCAGGGTTGAGTACCCCTGATCTAGGTCATGATATAACAGGAAAATATGGTTTCCTAATGTTTGTAAATGGTAGATCAATCAAGGTGAATTTGACTAGGTATAAAATCATGTATGGTGGAAAAAGCATTAGTCTTTCTTGCAGAAATGTCATTTATATATCATCAGGTCTGAACTTTGAGAGTGGTTTGGCTTTCAGGATGTATCACCGTGTTGATAGCCTGAAATAAATCCTGCATGTCACCTTGCATCAATCTGTAATGAGTCATCTCTCTTTGCCTGTGACTGGAGATTTTAAAGTGAATGGGGAGCCATCGAAAGCTGCCCTGGCCAATGAGGATTGTCCTCACATCGACCAGGCGGTGTCGCCCGAGGAAGTCTTCAGCCCCGTGGACCGCGAGAGACCCTGCTTCCTGCTCACTTCCGGAGGAGACAGAGCCAATCACACGGGGGGGAGAGTCAGGAAGGGTACGTAACCAGCCAATCACTGCTACCCGTCAGAGCACTGCCAGTGCTGTGTCTAAAAGCGGAGCAGCTGTCTATCAAAGATGCTCTTTCGGTGCAAATCGACCGACTGTCACTCAGCCTTCTTTCTCGCAGTCTGATAGCTCCTCAGGTCTGCCGTTATTCTAAGGTTGACAGGAAAAGCTGCGATAGAAATGATGCATCCAAGTGAGCCGTCAACGGGCCTCTTTTGATTTTTAGCTCAGTCTGAACAAGATCTTTGAGAAGTACATGCAGTGCAAGCTTTTCTTAATGTGTTCATGCGAATGCAGTATGGTTTGCAGTACGTGTTTTCAGGCAGATTCAGTGGACCGTTATGTAAGGGTCCAATTTTAAATGAAAAAGTAACATTATAATGTTCATGAGAAAATGGTTTTATACAGTAAATGAATAATTACCTAGCAGTGTGCTTGTTTGCATGCATATTCACAATGGCGGGTGGTCCTGGTGATGGTGAATCTCACAAGAGATGCAGCATGGGATATGGGGCATGTGGTCACATGACAAGAACTCAGCCAGTCAGAAGCTCTCGATTGTAACTTAATACAATGACAATTCCAAGTCCATGCTACCCTACTGAAAAGACCAGCATGAATTCCCATGCTCATCCAGGCTGGTTAGGTGCTGGTCTAGCTTCTCTTGATGCTGAATGATCAAGAAAAACTTGCTGGGTAGGCTAGTTAGAATTTTTTTTTGGTACACTGGTACTAGTATGCATAACACAAACAACTATGCTGGTCTTTTTAACAGGGTAGTCAAAATAAGACTTGGCCAGGGCTATTAAGAATCAAACTCTTTCCTTAACTCTTGTAATAAAGGTAAGACCTTGAGCAATATTTTAGGATAAGAAAGAATTAAGATACAAATGAAATACTTCTGTTGTTTGTTAGCCCTGTAGTTAGCCCCATATCTAACAGAACTAGCATCATCTTGTAGTTAAACAGTTACCAATAAACTGGGAATACACGTATGGTTTTAACTTGTCGAGCTGATGTGTCTGGCTTAGTTCTTTGATGTCTCTCTGAACCTGTGTTACGCTGTAAAGCACTGTGAAACCACCCCATGCATGCAGTAGATAGTTTGAAGCATAGAACGCATGGAGGATGATGCAGTTGACTTGGCAATCAGTCAATGTCAACTGGCTAACCATGAACATAACAAGTACACTAACAAAATCTAATCTGTGCAAACACACCAGATACAGTACACACACTTCAGCTATCTGTCCACGTACATACTTAAATATCCATATTCATTCACAAGGAAGCCTTGGCAGAGAGTCTTTGTCTAAGGTTGAAGGCTGCTCTGAGGTTTTACTGAAAGCCCTTTTTCTCTTCAAATGAAGGTTATGAAAAGCCATGGAGCCATAGCAGCATGTCTGGAGGCGTGGCCTCAGTGTCGGCTCTGCCCTGCAGCCCGCCCTGTCTCATGCAGCAGGTCCACTCTCCCATCCCATCCATCCTGTAGCATGGACAACAAAACTAACCAATCAGAGGCCCTCGCTCCGCAGTGCTGCGCTGAGATGCCTGCTCACACTGTGTACCATCCGTCTCTCATTAAACTCTCTTTCATTTGAAACTTCTCTTCTCTTCTCTTCTCTTCTCTTCTCTTCTCTTCTCTTCTCTTCTCTTCTCTTCTCTTCTCTTCTCTTCTCCTAATTCTCAATCCATCTCCTTTTTCTTCCTTCTCTCCTGTTATCCTTAATCTTCCTTCATTTCTTTGCTTCTATTTCCTGTTTCTTCTCCCTTCTTTTATCTGTTTCCTTAATCTTTTTCCTTCCTCTTCCTCTTCCTCCTCTCTTCTCCTTTCTCTTCCTATCCCTTGTTCTCTTCTTTCCTTTTGCTTCCTCTCCCGCTTCCTCTTTCACTCCTTATTCTCTTTTCCTTCCTCATTGTCTGCCCTTCTCCTTCCTATTGATTCTTTGCTCTTATCCTTTATCTTCTTCCTAATTACCTCTCATTCCTCCCCCTCTTCCTTCTCCTCCCTTCTCTTATCTATTTTTTTTCTTGTTTTCCTACCTCTTCTTCCACTACTCTCCTTCCTCTTCCTCCCCATTTTCTCTTCCTTCTCTGCTCTTCTCCTTTATCTTCTTCTTAATTTCCATTGTTTCCTCCTCCTCTTTCTCCTCCATTCTTTTATCTATTCTATTCATTTTATTACCTCTTTTTTCACTATTCTCCTTCCTCTTCCTCTTCCTTTTCCTATCCCTTTCCTTTTCCCTTCTCTTGTCTGTTCTTTCCTCTTCCTTCTGCCCTTCCCTTTTGCTTCTAATCCTTCCCTTTGCCTCCTCCTCTTTCCTTGTCTCTTCTCTTCTCCAGTCTCTCATCTTCCTATGCAGTGGTCTCATCTACCTTCCCTTCTTTGCTGTCTCATTTCTTTCCTCACTTTCAAATCTCTACACTTTCATTCTTCCCCTTATCTCTCCTTCATTGCCCCTTTTTCCTAAACCCTGGGTGTTTTAAGCTGTGGTTTTCATTAGGTGCTAATGGACACCATTTAAAAGGAAAAAAGATGAGACAATGGCTATTTCATATATGATATAAGATAAGATAAAATTAGTTTGAAGTAACACTAACAATCATGATTCTAGTGATGCACACGTCACCAACATAGAAACTTGACTGAAGAAACCTCATTTGCATTTGCATGCCTTGCATGGGAAACTATCTGAGAAAACAATGTAAGTTTATTGAAAATATGTAAGAAAAATGTTTTTTCACCCAAAGCTTATTTAAATATATCTGATGCAGAGTATGATATCATTTATGATGACATACAATATATGTAGCAATTGTTTTTTTTTGCAGACATTTTTTGTTTTTTGCCTTTCCCCAAACTATGATCTCTGGTGTGTTTTAAACACCCTGTATCTGTTAGTAGCAGCAATCAAGGTGACCATCTGACTTTTTGACAAATTAAGATGCAAATAGTAAAAAAAAAACGCACTTTAACTCACTGTTTCTCAACAAGAGCAGGCAAATCTAGATAGCAGAATTTCAATTACAATACCAGCTATTATATAAAGTAGCTTTTATTTTCACAAAACCCATATTTTTCATAAATTCAGTTTCAAATGTGATTTATCTGGAGTACATACATGTGTATATCACATTTTTAAACATTTAACACTGTAGCAAAGCACACGCAATCACAGAAAATATACAATATAGATGTATCGTGCAGTTGACAGAAAAAAAGCGTCTTTTAAAAAGAAACTAATCATTGTACTTTTGGGATTACTTGGGGAGAGGTAAATGCATGGAATTTTATGCAAAAATACATATGCGAATGACAAAACTGTAAATATGAACCTTGCATGAAATAAATTTTGTATCCAATCTGTATATAGACTCTGGTTTTCTTTGACAGAACATGCATACATAAATCCCCAGTTGCTTGGCAATAAGCTGTGCCTGTATTGTGATGTCTCTTTGATCTTTCACCCCGTCTTTATCACCGAGCTGTTTTTCCGGCAGCTATTTTTGGACTATGCAGTCCATATTAAAAAAAAAAAAAAAAAATCTTGCAAGTATGCACCAGTGTTACTAGCTCATAATTCAGTCCTGTTAAAAGGATGCACAATCACACTTGGATCATGAAAGGTTGGAAAGGTCAAAGAGAAAGCGTGTGACCTCCCGGTAAAGCGGGGGACTGAAACAGGAGAGCCGAGGCAGGACTAGCGGTGCCCTGTTTCGCACACCGGTAGCATGCCACAAGTCATTAACCAAGCATGTCACACCGTCCCACTGCGTACAAACCCAAACACAGCATGACCTGAGTTAATCATATAAAAGAAATAGTTCACAACAAAAAAATTCCTGATTTACTCATCCCAAGGCCATACAAAATGACTTTCTTTCCTCAGCTGAAGAGAAATTTAAGGATTTGGAGGAAAACATTCCAGGATTTTTTTTTCCATCTAATGCAAGTGAATGGTGCCCAATGTAGACCATTTTTGATGATCCAGAATCCACATTTAGGCAACTTCAGAGGGCTCCATGTGTCTTCTCTAGCAAAAAGATCAGTCATTTTTAAGAAAAAAAAAAAAAAAATATATATATATTATATATATATATACTTTTTAACTGCAAATGCTCACCTTGGTCCCCTTTATAGACTGTAAAAAAGATGGACGATGCTTCTCGACTTCCTTCCACTGAAGAAAAATGAAGCCAAAATATCCCAAAAATGGTTGTTGCCAATTACGTAATTTAGATCGTCATTGTATTGTCATTTATGTTCCCGAAAACGTGAACATACGTCAACATGATAAGAACTACCTAAAATGACAGAAACCATCTGAAGGAAAAAATTATTTGAAGTTGAATTTTTTAGTTTGACTTGCGTCCTATTCCATTACATGGAGAGGGCGGGGTTTATGACCTATACTGCAGCCAGCCACCAGGGGGCGATCAAAATGTTTTGGCTTTACTTTTCAGAACGAGTGCTGCATATTTGGTCCAGCTCTGCGAAGCAAAGAGCTTTCATGAGACAGTTGAGTTCACAACCTCTTGTGTGACGCATGAACGTTGGGAAGGTCGTGTGTGACGTAAGCGGAAATAATTGTTTAAAAGTGTGGATAAGTGCGAAGAACAAATGGTGGTTGCTGTATATTAGTATTTGTTTCAGTTTAGTGTTGATCTGTTTATGTGTGTATCCTTGATGTAAACTCCTCTTGTAAACAATGGTGTGGTTCTTGCCGCCTACATCACACACAACCTTTCCGATGTGCGTACTTCACGCAAGAGTTTATGAACTCAACCATCCCATAAACGTGTTTCGCAGAGCTGGACCAAGGCAAAAATTTGTAGATAAAAGTATATAATTGGATCGTTTTGCTAGAGAAGACCGTTATTCGTCGGCTGGGGTCATGTGGAGAACTTTGAAGGTGCCTAAATATGGATTTTGGACCGTCCAAAATGCTCTACGTTGGGCACCATTCACTTGCATGAAAAAATCCTGAAATGTTTTCTTCCAAAACCTTAATTTCTCTTCAGCTGAAGAAAGAAAGTCATATGCATTATGTATGGCTTTGTGGTGAGTAAATAATCAGGAAATTTTCCTTTTTAGGTGAACTATTCCTTTAACAATAACCTGTAGACTTACACTGGATCTGAATGAATGCAGTTTGGAGCATGGGAGAGCACATGGTAAACCCCAAGTTTACCATGAGCCTGTAAAGGAGGTCATAGTCACCTGCTTGACGAGTATCACCCTGTTTGCTTGCACGGTTCGAGGGACAACAATCCCGCCAGCCTTCTCCATCCGACCCCCCTCCCCTCCCCCATGTTTCTGTGCCGTCCGTTTGGTGTATTAATATGATTTTCCTTGTTGTTTGTTGTTGTTGTTTTCTCTTCGTGTTTTTTTAGAGACCCAGCGCGCCAACAGAAGCAGACAACCAACCGAGTCAGTGTGTGTAATGAACCATGGTGTACCAACCACTATGTGTGTCAACCATAAAGCCACATCCCCCACCTGATAGTACCGTATTTAGCGTTTGTGTGTGTGAGAGAGCGCGTGCTGTGTGTTTGTCGTAGATTAGCACTTCTCTTTGAGTTGTGACTGAGAATTAATTAAGCGTAAATGTAGCACAGTAACCAAGAGAAGCTGTAGTTATTCAGCCGTATGTAGCGCTGTTTCGTTTGTGGTTTATTGTGCTATCGTGCTGTGCGAAATGCCTGTTGTTTTTCCGTTCGTGAGTATCAGTGTTGTACATGGTGCTTGTATGTGCTGGTGTTGTGTATATCTTTCTTTTATCTCGTTTAAGTGTTTAGTTTTGGTTGTTTAAATGTTGTAAAAATGTCGCTAATCACATTTCAGTGGGAAAAAAAGAAAGAAAAACATGTGCTCTGTGATCATGTGTGAGTAGGGAGAAAAAAAATAGCAATTGTTTTCCCGTATTTTGTACTACTGTAGTTACCATGTAGAGATGCCTTTTGCACTGTTTGCACCGTTCACTTTTACATTCCTTTCTGTAGAACAAATGACAGTTTGATATATTTTGTAGCTCACATGTTTGGCTGGTAACTTTCGAGATGCACCGTGTCCTAATCAGGTGAGACGTGACATACTGTAATATGCTGGGAAGCTCCGCCCACAATGGAATCTCATTGGTCCAAAATTTCACTTATCTTAATGGGATAGTTCACCCCAAAATGAAAATTTTGCCATTTACTCACCATCTAACCTGTATGAGTTTCTTTCTTCTGTTTAACACAAAAGAAAATATGTTGGTAATCAAACAGTTGATGGCAGCCATTGACTTCCATAGTAGGGAAAAAAAATAAATACTATGGACGTCAATGGCTACCATAAACTGTCTGGTTACTGATATTCTTCAAAATATCTTCTTTTGTGTTCAGCAGAAGAAAGAAACTCCTACAGGTTCAGAACAACTTGAGAATGAGTAAATGATGACAGAATTTTTAGTTTTGGGTGAACTCTCCCTTTAAATATTTATATTTGATGTTTAACATACAACGTCTGTGGCTGTGACTGCATAGCATTTTCACTTTGAGAGTAAAAAGACGATGAAGTGTCACACCTGGTTAGAATGCGGTGTTGGATTTGAAGGTAAAATACCAAGGCTTGTCAGCACATCATTGGGACCAAACTCAATTTTTGAAGGAATGACAACACCAACATTGAGTTTGATGAAAAATTGTTTAATAAATGCTTAGTTTGCATTTGAAAATTCAATGTGAATATACAAGCTATTTTGGAAGCCACATATTAAGGCGGTTTTCATAAAAACCATCACAAGAGACAATCCTGCACTGTACAACAACATTACTCTTTATAGAGAACAAGAACATACAGGGTTTATGATGGAATATATGAAAGGAACCAATACTGTGTGTTAAGTTTGTTTCAACGTTTATTTTTCATTGTTGTGAAAATGTGAAGTATACCCAGTTCTTTGGGACCAAACTAGCGCACTGCCAGTTGCATTACGGGAACGCCAACATTGGGTCGTTTCCTTACAATATGCTGGACTGTTTCAAAGACCCAACCACATCAGAGCACAAACATCAGCGAGTAATAAATATATACATATGAATAAAACTCCAGAGGTGTACAGTCTTTGAGACCGAATAGTTTTTGGACACAGTGAACATCAAACTTCCTGGCAAAAGGTGGCATCTCAAACGTTTGTGCTGTTTTGTGAGACGTTCCTTGTGTTTTTCAGCACATTGCAGTGCATAGTATGGATAGTTATTTAAAACCAGGTGGTGTTTTCATTGATGGTTTGAGTTAACATATTGTTAAGGCAATTTTGTGTCTTTTTCTGAAGAGAGAAAAAAAGCAATAAAAAAAGAAAAGAAATAAATATTGGTAATAAAAAGCACTAAAACAGAGATTTTGTGTGTTTTGTGGGTTTATCTTTAATAGATTATCACTCCATCACCGAGTCTTCCGGGAGATTGATTGTTTTCAGACAGGTCATTTCTTAGCAGTAAATCTGTTTCAGTCATTGGATTTACAGTGAAGGTTATTTAAGGGTTTTCTCTGTCCCTGAGGTGAAAGGTCAGAGAAAATGATCCTTGACCGTCGATCACAGCAAAGAAAGTGTGAATGGACATTTCAGTGCTGACAAAAACCCATCTAGAAAATGAGTGTCTGATTGAATCTCTCTCCTTATTGAATTTCAGTCTTTCTGAATGGTTGTGAAGGCACTAGGACGGTATGTACAATCCGATATACATCAGTGAATGCGTATAGATTGACTTATTTTGGCATTTAATAGGAGAACATTTTTAAAAACAAAAACAACGACGGCCCCTCATTTAAACTATGGATATTTGCATGAAGCTGCAAATAGGCCTAGTGTTCTTGTGCCTGTATATATTTAAGCATAATGTGTGCATCAGTAAGTAGTATTTGCATCTCTGAGACTTTGATCTAAAATCTGTCCTTTAAAAGCATAAACAGGTCTTTCTGAATAATTCATTAAAACCGTAACGCAAGCAAACAGTGTCAGAGCCAAACGCTGAAACCAGTTCAGCTTGCAGAATCCTTGTTGCTCTTCAACCTGCATAGTGCCATTGAATGCCCTGCTCCACAGCCAATCAGAAGAGCCGTAGTGTCTCTGAGACTGGGGACTGGCCGTGGTTGCATGATGTCACAAAGGGAACCGTCTCCACACATTCCGTGTTCATTCCAGCCCCAGGAGAAGATCCGACCCCCTAAAGAGAGACAGTGAAATATGTTCCATGACAATGTTGCAACTTGCTTCACAACAATAGGCAGACAGACAGACATTTATTTTATTTATTTATTTATTTTCCAAGTAATTTAAATTAGATAGAAAGATAGACAGACAGACAGAGATAGACAGACAGGTAAAGATAGACAGATAGATACAAAGACATACAGATAGATAGACAGACAGACACAAAGATAGAAAGAAAGACAGTCTGTCTTTATCTATCTTTCTGTCTATCTGTAACACAGACAGACATAGATAGATACACATACAGATAGAAAGACAGACAGAAAGACAGACATAAAAAAGACAGATACACATACAGATGGACAGAAAGAGACAGACAGATACAGATAGAAAGACAGATAGACACAGATACAGATAGACAGACAGAGACAGACACAGATAGATAGACACAGATAGAGATACACATACAGATAGACAGAAAGAGACAGACAGACACAGATAGATACACATACAGACAGACAGACAGATAGATAGACAGACACAGATAGACAGATACACATACAGATAGACAGATAGACAGATAGATACTCAGATAGACACAGATAGATACACATACAGATAGACAGACACACAGATAGACAGATAGATAGACAGACAGACAGACAGAAAGACACAGATAGATACACATACAGATAGACAGACAGACACAGATAGATACACATACAGATAGACAGACAGATACATATACAGATAGACAGAAAGAGACAGACACAGATAGAAAGACAGATAGATACACATACAGATAGACAGACAGACAGATAGATAGATAGATAGATAGATAGATAGATAGATAGATAGATAGATAGATAGATAGATAGATAGATAGAGATACACATACAGATAGACAGATAGATAGACACAGATAGACAGAGATACACATACAGATAGACAGACAGATACTCAGACAGATAGACACAGACAGATAGATACACAGACAGACAGACACAGATAGACAGACAGATACACATACAGATAGACAGACACAGATAGATACTCAGACAGATAGACACAGACAGACAGATAGATACACATACAGACGGACAGATAGACAGACAGATAGATACACATACAGATAGACAGACACACAGATAGACAGACAGACAGAAAGACATAGACATAAAAAAAGACAGATAGATACACATACAGATAGACAGATAGATAGACACAGATAGACAGATACACATACAGATAGACAGACAGATAGACACAGATAGACAGACACAGATAGACAGACACAGATAGACAGACACAGATAGACAGACAGACACAGACAGACAGACAGACAGACACAGATAGACAGACACAGACAGATAGACAGACACAGATAGACAGACACAGACACAGATAGACAGACACAGACAGATAGACAGACACAGATAGACAGACACAGACAGATAGACAGACAGACACAGATAGACAGATAGATACACATACAGATAGAAAGACGGACAGACAGACAGACAGGTAGGTGAATGCGCTTGCAAACCCAAAGTAACAGGTTCGATTCACAGCGATTCACATACATACAGAAATGTAAAGTCATTATTGCTAAAAGCATCTACAAAACCAATAATAAAAATAAAAAATGTCACTGGGACGTTAAAAATGATTCTGAATGAATAAGGCCCCATGAAGCAGGTTTCTTGTACACACATCACATCATTCAGACCCTCCTGCAGTCTAACGGAGACGTCGGAGACTTGAACACCTCCAACACGTCCAGCTGGTGGGTGTGGTCAAGCCCACATCGCCATGGAAGCACGTGCCACGGCAACATGGTTACATAACAGGTCCCGTCGCCACGGCAACCAGGAGCGAGCAAGCTTTCTCAAGGGTAACTCATTTGTCGCCTCCCCCCCCGCCCCCTTTTCTCCCACACTCCCCTATTCACTGTGACACTT
This sequence comes from Elopichthys bambusa, assembly GCA_037101425.1. Lineage (NCBI taxonomy): Eukaryota > Metazoa > Chordata > Actinopteri > Cypriniformes > Xenocyprididae > Elopichthys > Elopichthys bambusa. The sequence goes on from CM074455.1 coordinate 5,615,990, forward strand.
TTAACACATATGTCTTTATACAATAAATTCATTGTTTTCCTATCTGTAAGCGGGCTACACTTATGAAGAATTATAAATCATGTGTAAAATGGTTTGTTTACCAAAAACAAAAACAAAAAGTAGGAACCCCATTCATGAAAATAACATAGTAAACATAAAAACAGGACAAAAAATGTTTTGTTTACCAAGTCATTTTTTTTGAGTGTGGATGATGTGTAATTCGCAAAACAAGAGCTCTAAAGTGTTCGGTCACTGATGCATAGCAAAACTGTTCCCATAGCAACACACTTACAGACCATAGAAACATATAGAACAGCATACTAATCTAGACAAGAAAAATAAAAGCGGCATGGTTGTCTGATTCGTTGCAGCAAGCCATTCAAACAAACGATGGGTGAACTTGGTCACTGGTCAGTTGTGTGAAAACACACACTATCAGCATCCCTAAACCTAATTAATCTCACTTAAAGATGGAAGTGCCACAATGTCCTCTCAGAAGAGTCATGCATGCTTAGAGAATGCTATGTGATTCCCAAGGCATGTTGAGATGTTATTCATTTGCTCTCTTGTGGTGTCATGAGTGCCATCTCAAGGTTGCATCGCACAAAGGAACAAAAGATAAACCTCAAGTCCCCCAAGAAACCAATGCTTCTTTGGTAATCATCAATACTTCTTTTCAAGGTAATCAGGTTTTTCAACTTCTCAGCTGATGAACTGGGCTGCTTCCACATTCATTTTACCCCAATTTAGAGGGAAAAAAATGCACCAAATGTCAGTATTGTTGTCAATCGCACTATTCATTCAAGAGTCATAGAGTTTCTTCAGACAGTCACTGGGTGAACTTTGCAAAGAAATAGACATGTCTGCATTAGGCATGTGACGGTATCAAATTTTCATGTTGTGATTAATTGCTGAAGATTGTATCACGGTATACGGTATTATCACGGTATTGAAAAAAGTTGCAAAAAAAGTGTCGTCATAGTATAACAGGTTTAAGAACTCTTTTTGTAATAATGTTTAAATACAAAAATTAAATACACAAAAAAATATATAAAGTAAAATTTTCAAAAAATTTTCATTAGGCTATAAAGAACATCAGGTAATACTTTACAATAAGGTCTCATTATTTAATACATTAACTAAGATTGAGCAATAGCTACATTTGTTACAGAAAGTATTATTTTTTGTTCATGTTAGTTAAGAAATACAACTGATCATTGTTAGTTTTATCCAGATCCATTAAATAAATTCTTTTAGTAATGTTATTAAACAGTAACTAAGAAATTAACATTAACTAAGAATAATTCATGCTTTATAAGTATTTTTTATTGTCAGTTTGGTAATAATGAATTAACATGTTAACTAATGAAGCCATATGTCTCAAAGTTTTACTGAACAATAACAAATAATCTGAACACTTCTAATCATTAGGGCATGCTGTCCAGATTAAAATATAAAAATGTTTAAGTTTGAAAATAAATAGCCTATTAAGTCTTAAAGTATTAGGTGCTGTGATGAACAACACTGAGATTACAAAAAATGAATGGCTGTTTGAAGCATTTAAAAAACTTCACTTGTGCAGTTGCTTTGTTTGCAGGGTTTCCGGGGTAACCGCTGCATTCTGCTGTCCCATCAGCGCCCTCTGCTGTCAGAGTGAACGCGCACTTTCATTCAGCGCGTCTCCTTTACTCGTTCCGCCATGTGCTTCTCATGCAAGTTGGGTTTGTTTACATCTAAGCGCGTCCCTTTAACGCAGAATACAGCGGTAGTGTGCATTTTATACGGTTGATGGGGAAAGTATTCTTAAATGCATTATAAAAATTTTAATAATTGGTAATAAAAAATGATTTACGGTATTTTGAAGTGCCCATGATAACGCAATCTTACATATTCATTATCGTGATATATCGCATTACTGAACATCGGCACATGTCTAGTCTGCATCATATTTCACACCAAATGCAAAAAAATTATATTCTCATTACAGTATCACAAAAACTATAATATAGTAATGAAAATCAACCTATCTAGACCCTCGAGACAACAACAACAAAAAAAATTAATGGTAAATTTTATTTAAATTAAAGCCAACCGCTTTAGTAACCTAAAGTAACCTATTTATTTCCGTCCCAAACCAGCTCAACTCAGTGCAGTACGCTATAGGAATTTTCCAAGCCCTCCACCTTCCCCAGCACCACCTGCCTAGATCTGCTAGGGGGTTCTCCCTACTTTCCTTGCAGCATTCTTTCACTGTATTTATGTGCATGTTTTGGCAGTAGCCTTCTGTCATGCAGCAGTGTAGCAGATATAGCCTGCCAAGGCTAAGGCCCTGTTTACACTAGTGCATTTTCGTTATTAAACACATACTTTTTTCTACACTATGCCAGAGTTTTCAACCTTCGAAAACGGAGACTTTTGAAAAATGCTGCAGACCCCATTTTAGTTTGAAAACTCTGAGGTTGCATTTCAGTGTAAACAGACAAAAACGGAGACTTTTGAAAATGAAGCCGTGGCTGCCCATGCTACTGGAACATGACAATAACAGACCAGAGCCATCTCTCTCTTAACGACTCTGTAACAGACCAGCCTCGACGACCGTGTAAACAATAACATGGAGACTGAACTGCAAGCTTTGATGACTTTGTTGTCCTTTTAAGCAGCCATTGTGCAGTTAAACTCTGAATTTTATAATACTGCAGCTGCCTACATGCACAAGAGGCAAGCTTTTATTAGAGCAATCGGCAAATGTTTACACTACGCGCATGCCCAGTGTGCATGAACGGTCATGTGACATGCGTTTTCATTCGCGTAGTGTGGGCGGAGATCTTTTCTGAAACGCAGTGGAAACGCCAGTATGGACGAGGATCGTTTTCATTTTAAAAGGCTGTGTTAAAACGAAAACGCACTAGTATAAACAAGTCCTAAGCCTTGTTTTATATAGACAGATACACACATACACATATAACATATATAAATATAATATTATTTGCATTAAAGTAATGAGAATTTGGTGGCAGAATTGCTTAATTGTCATAAAAATAATAAAAATAGTAATAATATTAACAATGCAAAAAACCTTAATGGTCCAAAAATGATGCTTTGTTTTCTTTATGCTTTAATTCTCATCTTTCCTTTTGATTTTGGGATGAAATGCAACAGAATAATATTACAGTAATGTGAGGGCGGAGACAGCAAGCAGGCAGTTTTAAAGTTTATAAACAAACTCCATGAACTGCAATTAGTCAACGATGTTACTTTTTTCTCTGTTAAGCTTCTATTTTTTCTCTGTAAATAGCTTCTATTACATCAATAACTTCATATTCTTATTCATTGATTGCTCATTTCCCTCTGATGCCCTTACACAAAGCCACAGGGACTAATTCCCAGCATCCTTCTGTGATAGCAGTAAAGATCACAGCACGAAGCAGCGGCTTAATTAGTCCAGCAACAGATACTCATCTCTACTAATGCTAAAGACGCAGTTCTGAAAATGTTCTATTACTGAAATCCAGACGCTGAAGTCTCAAAAGTACAGAAGCCAGAGCTGGTTTCAGAGATAATTCTGGCCATCAGGCTTAGTGAAATCTCAAAATGCTGGCTTACTCTCCTTTAATCCTGTCTTTTTCCTTCCCCCGCTCAATGTCAGAGCAGTCACATCCCATAAGCTACTTTACACCTAAAGATACTGTAGAATTATTGCCATGGAAACTCTATAGGTGATGGAACCACGGTGCAAGAGAGAATCTGCTGGGTGTCAGGAAACCTGTGAAGAAATATATATATATATATATATATATATATATATATATATATATATATATATATATATATATATATATATATATATATATATATATATTAGTTGTGCTCAAAATTATTCATACCCTTGGTAAATATGACCAAAGAAGGCTGTGAAAATAAATCTGCATTGTTAATCATTTTGACGTTAATCTTTTATTTAAAAAAATCCACAAAATCAAACCTTTCACTGGAGAATAATAATTTTAAATGGGGGGAAAATCTCATTATGACAAATGTTTTTCTCTAATACACATTGCTCACAATTAATTATACCCTTTTATTCAGTACTTTTTGCAACCTTTTCCCAAGAGAACAGCTCTGAGTCTTCACCTATAATGCCTGATGAGTTTGGAGAACACCTGACACGAGATCAGAGACCATTCCTTCATGCAGAATCTCTCCAGATCTTTCAGATTCCCAGCTCCATGTTGGTGCTTCTTCTCTTCAGTTTACTCCACTCATTTTCTTTAGGGTTCAGGTCAGAGAACTGGGGCGGCCATGGCAGAAGCTTCATTTTGTGCTTTGATTTTGATGTTTGTTTCATTGTCCTGATGGAAGATCCAACCACGGCCCATTATATGACTTCTAACAGGGATGGTCAGGTTTTGATTTTTTATCTGTTGGTATTTGCTAGAATCCATGATACCATGTATCTGAACAAGATGTCCAGGATCTCCGGCAGAAAAATAGGCCCACAACATTAAAGATACAGCAGTATATTTCATTGTACACATGGGCTACTTTTTACCCCCTGTGTGCACCAAAACAATCTTGAGTGTTTGCTGCTTTTTTTTTTTTTTCATCTGACCATAGAACATTTGAAAAGTAACTGAGACTGCTGGAACTTAAAACTGGACGGGTTCTATGGTCAGATGAAACACTCAAGATTGTTTTGGTGCACATAGGGGTAAAAAGTACCTCATGTGTACAAACTCATCAGGCATTATAGGTGAAAACTCAGAGCTGTTCTCTTGGGAAAAGGAGGTTGCAAAAAGTACTGAATAAAAGGGTATAATTAATTGTGACCAATGTGTATTAGAGAAAAACATTTGTCATAATGAGATTTTCCCCCCATTTAAAATTATTATTCTCCAATGAAAGGTTGGATTTTTGTAGATTTTTTAAATAAAAGATCAAAAGTATTAGCGATGCAGATTTATTTTCACAGCCTTCTTTGGTCATATTTACCAAGGGTATGAATAATTTTGAGCACAACTGAGCACATACTTTTGAGCACATACATACATATATGCATGTGTGTATGTGTATATATATATATATATATATATATATATATACATATACATATATATATATATATATACATATACATATATATATATATATATACATATACATATATATATATATATATATATATATATATATATATTATATATATATATATATATATATATATATATATATATATATGTATATGTATATATATATATATATATATATATATATATATATTATATATATAGTATAAAATTAAGCCATTATTTTTGTGACAATCAAGCAAAACTTTTATATTCGATGCGATTAGTTGCGATATTAATCAATTTGAGTAAGTGCTCAATTAATTAATTAAATCGATTAATCAAAATACTCAGATTGATTAATCGCATCTAGCATAAACGTTTGTAAATCTATATACACACATATATTTACAAACTTTTATGTTACATGCGTTTAGTCACGATTAATCGATTTGACAGCACTATTGTTACGATGTGGTGTTGTAGAGACGAGGCGTCCACAAAATCCACAAAATAAGGGCTTTTAATGAGAGTTACATACACACATATCTTAAACAAACAATAGAACAGACGAGGAAGTGAGTGCAGGTGTGGAAACAGGAGGATGATGGGAAATGGAGTCCGGGAACGAAGGGAACTGGGACAACTATATAGTGCTGTCAAATCTATTATATATATATATATATATATATATATATATATATATATATATATATATATATATATATATACATACATACATACATACATACATTTACAAACTTATGCTAGATGCGATTACTTGCGATTAATCGATTTGACAGCACGTTTTTTGGTGAACTATGACCATTTTTTTGTGAGATCCACCCAATGACTGTAACAGGCCGTCAGATACATGAAGACAACATGTGTCGCCATGGACTCATGCATGCTTATGTTCTAAAATAAAATAAAACGTTCAATTTCTTGTGCCATAATAGGACTAAAAACACCCAAGCTCATTGTACTCACCCACAACAGCCAAGTTGTGTTCAGATCCGCACGCAATCTGCAAAAAAACAGGGAGAAATTCGTGAGAAAACACCTAATACGTGCTCTGATCACAGTCCAAACACAATAATCACTGACAGATGACAAACAGACCTCAGTTTGACACACGTCACACATAGATTCACTCTCTCTCTGTGAATGCAACAGAAGCCGGGATGCCTGAATTGAACATTCCCTGCTGGGAAGCGGGTACGAGGACTCAGGGTGATTTACACATACAGTGGTGCAGAGATGCTTCCTGTACTCAAAAATAGCACAAACACACAACCGGCCCTGATGCTGGAGTCATATGTCCGTTACTATGACGACCCGTGAGGATGTGAGTGGACCGGGCGTCTCTGGTTGGTTTATTAAGGTTTGGTGATCAGAGCTCGTTACGCAGAGGAAATGGGCTGCTAGTGGATAAAAACACATCGCTAATGCTGTCTGCCAGAGATGGGAAGATGCTGTCCACACAAACACGCTCATATTAGTGGAAATTATACTAGTGCATCATGGGAAATGGCAGCAGAGCCTGAAAGAACCTTGAAACTTATCGTGTAATGACCAGTCAAATATATAAATATATATATATATATATATATATATATATATATACACACACACACACCTAAAACTAAATCCACCTTTCTGTATTTGCATTGTACAGATTCTACTTTGGAAGAGACCACAGTCACGTAACAAAAATAAATAATATATAAATAATAAATAATACAATAAATAATACAGTAAAATTGCTGGAAAACATTTAGAATAATTTATTAATTTGTTATAATTAATTTGGAATAATAAATGAAATACTTTAATTGATTTATTAATGTAATGTATTAATTTAAAATTAATTTATATTATATATTGTATCATATTAGAATACTTCCATTTATTTACTTAGAATGATTTATTTATTAATTTAGAATAATTTACAGAATATTTCTTAAACTGGGCATTATATTAATTTCAGTATTGCTTTAAATGTATATACATACAGTTAGAAACAAAAAATAATTATCTTAATTTAGAATAAACTGAAATATTTTTATTTATAAATGTAGAATAATATATAGAATATTTCCATTTGTTTATTTAGAATGATTTATTGAATATTTTTATGTATGTATTTATCTTATTTATGTATCATTATCTTTTTATTCTTAAGTGTTAACATTTGAAATGAATTTTCAATTATTTTCTCTATTCTTTGCTTTTATTGTCATTTTTATGCATTGGTTTTATCTTTATTTAAATCCTTTTATGTAAAGCACTCATTGTGTATGAAATGTGCTATATAAATAAACTAATTTATATTAAACTTTAGTAATATTGTTTAAATGGACATATAGTTAGAAACAAAACATAATTAACTTTATTAATTTAGAATTATCTATATAAAAATGAAAATACATTAAATTATGTATTAATATAAAATATTTAAAATAAGCTACAGAACATGTCTTAAATTAAACAATTTTAATATTGCTTCAAATGTAAATACACACACACATACATATACATATGCATATATATATATATATATATATATATATATATATATATATTGAAATTAGGGTCCTATGATGTAAGGGATAATGTAAATCCAGCTTGTTACTTTATAATCCATTACAATGTTCAAAACAGTCCTGGCAACACGAGTAGTCATTTTAAATACAGTCGCTAAGTGGACGCAAGATGGCGCCAGTGAGTCACGGTTTGTTATACAGCTTCGTTGTTATTGACGACAGTTATTATCAGAAAATATCAAACCTCGGAATGTTTAAGAATGTCAATTGAAAACTCTACACATGCTGACTGCGATACGTTAAAATATGAGCTTTAAGTAATAAATGGATTAACATCTCTTTCTATCTCTCTCTTATGGACACACATTAACAAAGAGAAAAGCTGCATATAATACGAAAAGATTGCTAAAACGTAGTGCTAGGTTGAAAGTCTAGATTTTTTTGTTCATATTTTAACAGGCTAGCAATCCAAATGAGCCATGCAGCTACACCACAGTATAATAGCTAGTTGTGTGAGTTAATGTGACTAACCTTTGTGGATGCCATGTCTCATAAAATCTGACGATGTTGTTCCGGTGTCTTTATTTGTTTTCCCACATATTGTGCATCTAGCCGATCTGACATGATAACCCCCAAACGAAACAACACATGGCACAGTGGCTCCCGTCATGTTTCATGGGACTCTTATGACATTTCAGAGTTTACGAGCAATACACGGACATACGTAATCAAATTATATGACCAATCCAATCGACACGTAGGGAAATATATGTGACGCAGATATTATAAAACCATATAAACACAACACAAATTCTTTACTCATTATATCAGTAGTTAAGGGTAAAAGACTTGAGTCGTTTTTAGAATATTCACGAGTCTTTTGTGTCGAGTCGAGTCAAGTCTGAAGTCATTTCAGGTCGAGTCCGAGTCAAGTCTGAAGTCTATTAAAATGCGACTCGAGTGCGAGTCACTAACTCGAGTGCCCATCTCTGACACACACACACACACACACACACACACACACACACACACACACACAAACACACTTATAAACAAAGTAATATGAATGAGTAGGTGATTCACTGGTAGAAACCATAAAAAAATAAAATATGAGCTGGTTATGTAATGGTCAATTTACAGCAATTAAATAGCACTGTTGACTGTAATGGGAACAATTTAGTTTTGATACATTAGGACGTTCTGCTCACATCCGCTGTGGACTTTGTGTCGACTACTAGTCAAAGTACAAAGCAATGTCTTTTGTGAATACAAACAAAAGCAGGAGCCTCCTATCAGACTCCACAAATATGATCTGTCCTGATGTAGTCTGTTTCTCTCGCCATCACCAACAAAACAACCCCAAATCCACCCAGCTGTCCCCAGCTGACCCCACGCCACACAAAAACAACACACAGCCAGTCAAAACAGCTTTTAGACAGAGGACAGGGACTGTCCAATCCATTGAGGACTGCTGTCAGATCAGTAGCAATGAATGCTATAACATGCAGAGTTGCAGACTAAACACTAGTCTTGCTTAGCTAGGCTTATGACTATTAGTATAAAGTCTAGTCCACTTATCTTGGGCAAGAAACGCCCACTTAGACAAAAAGAGACATATGAAGCGACCAACCAACAGCACAAAAAAATTGCAAAAAATTCTAATTATTATAATGCAAACCATCTCATTCCCATGAAATAATACAATTAATAAAATAAAAAATGAATATTATTTAATAATGACTAAAGAATATTAAATATATCATGGCGGACAAACACAAGTATGTCATGGCAGACGAGCAAACTCACCATATTTTTATCGATACTACTGTTATTTTGTAACGGAATGTAGTTTTTTTTTTAGGTGAGAAAGTTGTTTAGATCTCAGATATGCGATTTATATGTAAACATAGCGCCTATTTGAAAATTTGTTTAGACGCTTTCGGAGATGCAAGCTCCAGGCCGTCAGCGACCGCTCAGCGCTCAAGTACCCGCAGAGAACAGCTTCATCTCAGCCAGTCCTATGGGAATTTGCAGATGGTGTTTAAAAATGAATTATAAAACATATTGTATATATTTCATATTTGCTAAATATAGATTATAGAACACTGAGATCCTAGTCAGTGCCTACAGCTGTTTATTTAGATACAGTTGTTCCCATGTGCCTCTGATAATGAAGTGCAGGATGAGGTGTCCCACACCAAACATGTTCAGGCGCTGTGATGCAGCCTCAGGTACAGTACTGCACTGCGGGAGCTCCGACACAGACAGCTAGACTCTAGCGCTCTGGGTGTAAGTGTGAAACAGACTGTCGACTGCACCATGTGTGAACAAACTCATTTTAAGAAATGATACCCATTACTGGGAGTTCATCTCCGTATCCAGGAAGGAACAGTCATTTTTAGAATGCAGTATTATGTTTCAACTACTAATAGGAAATCTTACGTGAATCGGAGATGTGTCTCTCTTATACGTGGCGAATCACAAGCATGAGCCTCGACTCGACCCGTGTCTGCTCACTTTAATAACTCCATAAACCTGATCGCTTTATGAGCAGAGTTTAAACAACCAGCCCAAAAACGCTTACAAATGATCATGGCAACACAGAAAGAGCGTGCTCTGTGTGAAACAGGCTGTACAAGCATTAACAAAACACAACGCATCGGTCGTGCTTTAATTAAATTGCTGAAAATAATGAATGTTTTGTCATTGTAATACTACTTTGGTCACAATAATGGATTCCAAACACGCAAAACCGCCAGAACGTTGCTATGGTTTTTCAAGCTGTCAATCATCGCATTTTCGTGAGTGAGTCATGTTCCGTACACACATGAAACAACAATTAAGGGGATTCACTCCCGCATTTAAATGCGGTGTCACTCCTGAAACTTACAGTGTGTGTACGTTTCGTTTTGTTTAAGTTTTTCATCTGATATACAACCCGAATTCCGGAAATGTTAGGATGTTTTTTAAATTTAAATAAAATGAAAACTAAAAGACTTTCAAATCACATGAGCCATTATTTTATTCACAATAGAACATAGATAACATAAATGTTAAAATTTTTTGCACAAAATTAGCTCATTTCAAATTTGATGCCTGGTACAGGTCTCAAAATAGTTGGGACACATGGTGCAGCATCTCCTCTTCTTTTCAAAACAGTTTGAAGACGTCTGGGCATCGAGGTTATGAGTTTCTGGAGTTTTGGTGTTGAAATTTGGTCCCATTCTTGCCTGATATAGGTTTCCAGCTGCTGAAGAGTTTGTGGTCGTCTTTGATGTATTCTTCTCTATAGGTTGAAAGATCTGGACTGCAGGCAGGTCAATTCAGCACCCAGACTCTTCTACGACGAAGCCATGCTGTTGTAATAGCTGCAGTATGTGGTTTTGCATTGTCCTGCTGAAATACACAAGGTCTTCCCTGAAATAGACGTCGTCTGGAGGGGAGCACATGTTGCTCTAAAACCTTTCAGCATTCATAGTGCCTTCCAAAACATGCAAGCTGCCCATATCATATGCACTTGTGCACCCCCATACCATCAGAGATGCTGGCTTTTGAACTGAACGCTGATGACACACTGGAAGGTCTCCCTCCTCTTTAGCCCGGAGGACACAGCGTCCGTGATTGTCAAATTTGGACTCGTCTGACCATAGAACACTTTTCCACTTTGAAACAGTCCATTTTAAATAAGCCTTGGCCCACAGGACACGACGGCGCTTCTGGACCATGTTAACATATGGCTTCCTTTTTGCATGTGCTTTAGTTGGCATCTTCAGATGGCACGGTGGATTGTGTTTACCGACAGTGGTTTCTGGAAGTATTCCCGGGCCCATTTAGTAATGTCATTGACACAATGCTGCCGATGAATGATGCAGTGTCGTCTGAGGGCCCGGAGACCACAGGCATCCAATAAAGGTCTTCGGCCTTTCTCCAGTTTCTCTGAATCTTTTGATGATGTTATGCACTATAGATGATGAGATTTACAAAGCCTTTGCAATTTGACATTGAGGAACATTGTTTTCCACAATCTTTTTCCACACTCTTTCACAGATTGGAGAGCCTATGCCCATCTTTTGAGACTCTGCCTCTCTCTAAGACATCCCTTTTATAGCTAATCATGTTACAGACCTGATATCAATTAACTTAATTAGTTGCTAGATGTTCTCCCAGCTGAATCTTTTCAAAATGTCTTGCTCTTTCAGCCATTTGTTGCCCCCGTGCCAACTTTTCTGACACCTGTAGCAGGCATCAGATATGAAATGAGCTCATTTAATGGATAAAAGTGTAAAATTTCTCAGTTTAAACATGTTATGTTATCTATGTTCTGTTGTGGATAAAATATTGGCTCATGTGATTTGAAAGTCTATTAGTTTTCATTTTATTCAAATTTAAAAAAACGTCCCAACATTTCTGGAATTCTGGTTGTATAAATATATATATATATATACAGCTTTATTTCAATCAACAAAAACGTTTTAGTTAACGATAATGACACTTGTTACACAAAGCTATCGTATAACTCTTCAAAATCTCCTTTTGTGCTCCACAGGAGAATGAAAGTCACATGGGTTTGGAACGGCATGAGGGCGAGTCAATGATAACAGAACTATTCCTTTAAGCCTCAGGCAAAGTCCTTCAGTCAACCACAATTCAGCTCTAAAACTTTATATTCCATTCGTCACTGAAGGCTAAATGTGTCCCCAGACCCTGCTACACTTTCTCCCTCCCTCTCGAGAATATCGTCCCCTGTACCGTCCTTGATTTCCTCTCATCAACATACGCCGTGCGGACGGGTCGCCGGTGGCAGGACATTGTAGCATAAGCAACTTTTGAGGATTAAATATGACATGAGGTCAATCGACCAGGCAGAGAGTGGTGAGAGTACAAAACAAAATCACGCAAGGAGATCTGACATAGAGAAATATGTTTGGCAGCCATGACAATGTTCAGACAGAGTCCTGGACAACGCGTCCCGCTCTGCATAAAAAGACTCTGTAAAAAGACGTAAATGCTAAATATCTCAGTATCTGAAGGCTGTTCTTTAATTTCAAGGTTCTGTGACTCATCAAACATGTAAAATCTGAGATTGAGTATGAAATACTGTGTCGTTGAGTCATTCTTTTCAATATGTATGCGCGCAGATGCTGAATTCTCCAAGGTAAGTGATGACCTTCAATTCAAATCAACTCTGCCTGTGTCTCTGGGCAGGATGCGAGAAAGAATTGTGGGAATGTACAGTGTGGTTTCGCCCTCTACTGGAAGACAGTACATACCGCATTCTCTTGCCTATGAGCAAAGAATATTATTCCAGTGCAGTGAGTTTAGATGTCATCTTAGCAATAGATATATTTATGGATAGCTGTGCTCTAAATTCCGAATGGATGAGCTTCTTTTAAAGTCTCATAATATCTCATAATTTTGACTTTATCTCATAATATGACTTAGTATATCATAATTTTGATTTATCTCATAATTTAAACTTTTTTTCTCATATTTATGATAGTATGTCATAATGTTGACTCCCCCCCTCATAATTTCAATTTTTTTTATCATAATTATGATTTAGTAAGTCATCATTTTGACTTTTCATCTTTTCCATATTTATTTGATAATATTATTTATTGAACATTGGTATATTTTATCATACTGCATTTTTGCCACTTCACAATAAACCACAAAATGCTGTACAGTGATTTTACCATAGTTAACAGGATTTTAGTCAATTCACTTAGAGTTATCTGTGGTAAAATCACTACTAAACAGTAGTATAGTACAGTATAGTATAGTTAACAGTAGTACCACAATATATGGCTGATATCATACCTGTGTTGCTCCAAACAAAGCTTTAACCTCGATGGGGCGGCTTATAGTTTGGCCAGAGCTGGTTGAAACGTCAGGCTCTTTTTCCGTACCCTGATTGGTCTGTCCTAGCTGTCCGTAATTGGATCTGCCCCATGTTAAGACCCGCCCACTCTCTGTAAAGAGATAATATATTGTAAAGCGTATCACCAGAAATAAAGCAGTAATAAAGATTTGTGTGAAATTGCTAGTACGACTCACCTGTTTTTGCGATAAGGTGCGTCCAGCCACTGTGAACGTCAGTCACTCTCTCGCCCTGCAGCAGAGATCGATCCAAAGCCACAGGAAGTGGCAGGAAGAGACTCTCACTGACCAGCTGACCATATTTATTGCTGCCCCAGAGGAACACGTCACCTTTGACTGTAGACATATGAAATTCAAATGCTTGAGTGAAACTGTATGAACTTTTGTCTCTATCCTGACCAAACAGAAGACGAAATCAGTTTGATTTGTTTAAAAAATACTCTCACCTGTCAAACAAATGCAGTGGGTGGAGCCTGCTACTACCTTCTGTGGGGTCACATGATCTAACCCTGCAGATCAGAAAGTCAGCACAACTGCTTTAAATAACTACTAAATTAAATATATAATTTAACAGACATTAATGAGGTAAGATCTCATGTGTCCTAAAGTGAAGTTGATTTAGCTTTAAGAATGTGTGTGTGTGTGTGTGTGTGTGTGTGTGTGTGAGAGAGTGTGAATGTTACCCGGGACAAGGCAGGGCTCCTTAGAGGATAGATGTGCAGGAACAGGTTGGGGACTCAACATTCTCTTAGCGTGACTCGACAGGCCAGTTCCCCACTGATAAACACAACCTGATGCTTTAGACACACACACACACACACACACATACACACATATATATACAAAAAACACACAATTAAATGTTTTTAAATATTCAATTATACTATTCAAATATATTTAATATCAAATTATAATATTAAATATATCATTAAACATTTGTATATTTTTTTATATTTATTTAATTTATAATATTAAAATATATTTAATATGTAATTCGAATTTTAAATGTAATTATTTTTTCATTTTTGTCAATGTTTAATATTCAAAACAAATATACATATATACCAACTAGACAAATACTAAAATATTATGATATTTAAATTAAATACAATTATAAAATTATATTAAAAATATATTCTATTTGATATAAAATCTATATTTTTATAATAATCTATAATATCTATATTTTTAATATTTAAAACATATATACATATTAAGGCTAATAATTAAATATATAAATAAGTAATATTAAATATAAAGTATTAAACAAATTTGATATATTTGATATTTATTTTACATATTCATATGTACATATAATTTAATAGTATTTAAATATTACATCAAAATATTACAATATATTTTAAATGATTAAAAATATCATTCAATTCATTTTATATTTGATGCAACTTTTCTCAATATGTAAAACAAATAATAATATTAATAAATGAATATATTTTTTAAATATATTTATTTAAAATATATTTAATATGTAATTAGATTTTTAAATGTAGAATTATTTTTTTTTCAATATTTAATGTTCAAAACAAATATAAATATATATCAATGAAGACAAAATTAAAAATTTAATTACAATAATTATACAATTATATGAAATATAAATAAACATATATTAAATATATTAAAATTATTTATTTTTTTTATATAAAAACCTATATTTTATATTATTTTATTTTCAATATTTAAAACAAATATAAATATATACATATAAAGGCAAATAATTAAACATTATATTTTATGTTACATATTCATATGTAATATCTGTACATATAATTACATATTAAATTATAATATTACAATATATTTTAATTGTTAAATATATAATTAAATTTGTTATATTTGATATCATTTTTAAAAATATTTTAAACAAATAATAATATTAAAATATAAATAATACATAATTAGAATTTTAAATGTAAATTTAAGGATTTTGATTTTTTTCAGTATTTAAAACACATACATACCAACTAAAATTATTTCTTACATTTGATATAAAAATCTGTATTTACTTTCAGTATTTGAAACAAATGTACATATACACATTGCAAGACAAATAATTACATATTATAACATCTGAATGAGAAAAATATAATGTTAATTATAAAATTTAACCTAAAACAAATTTATAGATTTGATATTTATTTTATATAGTCATAAGTGATACCTGTACTTGCTAATGCATGTCTGAGCCCAGCAGCCACACTAGTTACTGGCTCATTCAGTGTCTGCAAGCAGAACACAGCATGAATTTATTACTATCCTCACACATACATATTATTATCCCAGAGTCTCATTATGGTCTCAGTTCCCACCTTCACGTGTAAAGGTTCTGCTGAGTGTGATATCCTTGCTGAGACACCCAGCTGTCCAAAAGCATTGGAGCCGCACACCAAGACCTGACCATCACCTGACAGACAGACACATATCAGATATCAGTTATTCAGCATTGAATTAAACGAGAGGAAGTCTCCATAGACAGGTCTAAGAGAACTTTATCTAATCAAACTCTAGACAGAAACACTCAATATACCTCAACCTCAATATAACTGATGTCTGCAATATCCCCAAGCTCTTTTATTTTTCAATCCCTGGTCTCCAATAGTCTGTCACATAAAAATTGACCCAACCACTCACCCGTCAGGATAATAGAGAAGTCCCAACCACAGGACACCTGCTGAACTCTTCTGCACCCAGACAAAGGGCAGGGTTGAAAGGTTATGACCTCGGAAGTGTGACTGAGCCCTAACTGACCTTTGTGGTTCTGTCCACACATCAGCAGGTCACCTGACTCTGGGTGGAGAAATGTTGTTGTCATACTTCAACTTGTCCACTAGAGTGCGGCATTGTTCCATAAATAAAAGGTCAGCAAATATAGAAACATTTGAGGATTATTTCACTAATTCAAACGACGCGTCCTTTCAGAGTGTTCTGTTATTTTTAATAGTGTTATAGGCCAACTAACCAGTGATGACAGCCGAATGACCGCCTCCTCCGGTTATATAGCGGACCTGCTCTGCCTGCAGTCCGCCGTCTGCACGCTGCGGCTCGGCTTGATCTTCCGTGTGTCCCTGTCCCAGCTGCCCGTAACTGTTGGCTCCCTGTGACACGAAAATCACGCTTTATTGCTCAGGAAGCGTTATTTTTGTAGGCTATAATTATTTGAGACTGTTTATATAATGTATACTGTTCGCGTATTTACGTGGATATAAGGATTGTAGACTGGCACGATTACTGCAAGTTTTGTGTAATGAAAAGTAGGCTAAATAAAACTTACCCACGTGTAAAGTACACATTTTGACAGCTGAGTTCCTTCCATCAGATTTAGGCGCAAATTGATGACATCGCCATATAATCTTGAAACGTCACTGGTTTCCTAGATTTAAGAAATATTAGTGGGTAGAATGCCAATAATATGCATTAAAATGACACAATCCCAAAGTGGGCGGGGCTTAGCGGATCGGAGTTGTCACACGTCACACGTGTAATTAAAAATTCTACTTAATATTAATATATATTTTATATCGAATTATAATATTAAATACACGATTTATCTTGTATCTATATGTATTAAAACAAATTATAATAGCCTACTATTATATTTAAAAAAACAAAAACTATATATATATATATATATATATATATATATATATATATATACAGATAACTGTATATCATTATATTTAAATTATAATAATTAAATTATACAATCTGTATCATAAATAAAAGCATATAACACAACTTTGTGCATATATTCCAAGTATACTCATCTTCATATTGAAAATCTTTGAGGCTAAAATTCAGTAGGCTATCTACAGTCATCATAGACGTCATCTTCACGTGGTATCCGGTACTTTTCTCAACGCTCGTCAAGATGAACCAATCACCGCATTTTGAGGTTAATGCGTTAATTTTTAAAATGTTTACAGATACTACTGGATCCGCTTTCCATTTGTTTATCAGGTACACATCACTGAATTCATAGAATTACAGTAATAAAAAACTTTACTTTAATCATAATTACGTCTCCCATAAAACAAATAATGTCCTGAGATTTGAATAAGACTCATTAGAGATTTCGGCATTTGAGCCGACAAGCGCCCACGACGAATACATTAGAACATTAGCCAAAAAGAAGAAAGAGAAACGTACACTGTTTTTTACAGTAAAAAACACATTTATTTTTTATTATAAGCATTTAATAATCTTTATCAATACATTTCTCTATACTTTAAACTTAAACTGATAGGCATACTTCATTCTTTGTTTTGAATTTGCCTACTTATATAGACGCTTAACATTCTTGAATTTAATTGTAAAAAATATTCTTTCATGTCAAACGCAACATTTACATGCATTTTTAATAAATACAGATTAACCTCCAGGTCCTTCTCCATGTAGACATCCATTTTTTTTTTTTTTTAATAACACAGAGCGTACACTGAATATTCTGAATATTTCATATACTCTATAAATATATATACTGTGCACAAATGAAATAGAAAACAAATCAGTATACTAAAATTATTATCAGACAATATCTCTTAATAAATAAACATAAGGTACCAATTCGAAATTACATAAATGCAAACTGAAACCACCAATAAATCAGCAGACATCAACTTTGCACACCAGACTAACGGTCACGTTTAGTCTGAATTTAACCATAACCATTGTGGTCACCTTGCATAAATACCACCCTATCAAGTAGAAAATTGAATTATAATACAAGAACTCCACTTTTAAACATTTAGCACAGCTTTTGTTGAGCCACGTATTTAATCAAACAAGAGCCAAACTAATAATATAAATAAACACAAGAGGATTTGACTTCATTTGGAAGGTTCATACATACAGCATGACATATTAGTCATGCCATACATTATTTGAAAAGTACTGTGACAAAATAAATGAACTTGTGACTGGTACATGATGTAATAGATGATTAGCTGGGAAATGTAGTTTTTCAGACTCCTAACTGTTTGTTTAGCCTGTTTAGTGCGTCTCCAATGATGTCCAACTCGTGTCTTAGTTCCTCCACCACGTTGTTGATGCTGGCCGTGTCCTTCAGAACGTCTACGCTCTGCGTGTACGGGTTGTAGCGTACTGAGAATGGCCGCTTGATGGTCTTTGCAAACTCTCTAAAAGATTCAATTTAGAATAAAATGCACAGGTTTAATTTATTGACAAAATTATAGTGCTAAATACTCAGATGATATATGCATTAATTATCAATTTTATTATTCATTGTAAGAATTTAGTTTTGTTTTTGATTGCCCACACACCTCATTTTGACTTTTGCTTCCTCAAAGGTGTCTGAAACAAAGTAGACATCCTGAAAGGTGGTGATGATACACTCCTGTTTGCATGTCACGTTGGGGTCAAAGGGCAAGATCCTGGCGTTTCCTGACAGTGCATGCTGGAAGAAAAGGAAACAGATCATCTCTCTCTATAAGGTGAAGATCATGCACTTTCCATCATGTAGAGAAAGCGTTTTGTGGTTCTTTACCTTCAGTTCGCTGATGGATGACAGCAGACCGGCCCCATAAGCTCTCAGTTTCCCTTCCTGCTTACAGAGGCCAAACTCCACAGTGAAGAAATAACACTGAAACATAATTTGGCAGGGATAATTACGCATTTTGCATTATTAAATATGTATTTGTAGTATATTCACATCAAAACATCTCTCAACAAAAGGTTAAAGGTCAAATCTCAAGGCCTGTTATTACTTACAGTAGCAAGTTTCTGTATGGAGTCATCTGATGCTCCCAGTGACGCGAGACCAATCTCCTGACTGAACTGAGCAAAACTGGGCTCGGCCAAAAGAGGGACGTGTCCAAGCAGCTCGTGACATGTGTCTCTAAAACAGACAGATGTGTGTATATATTCACATTCAATATAAAATATAAAGAATTCATATATTTTACATGTACATAAAAATAAATTACATACACATACTGACACACACACACACACACACACTAAAGAATAAAGAATATATATTTTATATACTTGTACATAAAAGTAAATGATATATAAAATATACTTAAAATAAATAAATTATATATATATATATATATATATACACACACACTATATTTCTGTATAAAGATATACAAATAATGTGTATATAATGTGTTATTTTCTTTTATATATATTTAGATATACACATTTAATATAAAAATGCATAATAAGTATGTACATAAAAATAAATTATATACGCATACTGACACACACATTAAATATATATATTATATACTTGTACATAAAAGTAAATGATATATAAAATATACTTAAAATAAATAAATTATATATACAAACACTATATATATATATATATATATATATGTATGTATGTGTGTGTATATATATATATATATATATATATATATACACACACAATATATATATATAAACATTATCTTCAATATATATTTATATATAAACGCATTTTATATAAAATATAAAAATATACATTTTATATACATGTACATACAAATAAACTATATAGAAATTACATTATAATATATATATAAACATTTTCTTAAATATATATTTATATATACACATTAATATAAAATATTAATTTTATATACATGTACATAAAAATAAATTATATATAAATTATAATAAGTATAGTAAGTATATAATAAGTAAATAAGTTTGATAAAATTTGATTGTTGGTGTACTCACGGCTCGGGTGTGTAGAGGGGGTCTGAGCTGTGTCGGACATATTGAGTGCAGTGAAACACGCGGAAGGCAAGACCCGCCAGGAAGTCTCGCGGGGAGAGATATCCAGCCACAGGCCTGATGGTGAAGCCAGTACGCTCTGAAATAGATAATCGAGCAATGTTATTATAATAGTAGTCTATGAACCCTGAACAAACTCAGCATGAAGACCTGACATCCCTTACTCTCACCTTTGAGGAAGCGCGAGACATCCTCCAGCTGTGGGATGTTGTCCTCACGGAAGTCACAGTGTTTGGTGAGCAAGGGCAGGTTCTTCAGGTACTCACGGCAGGCGTGTGTGGGGTAGAGTTTATTCAGCTCCCTGAACACAACTCCCCATGTCTTCACCTCCTCCTCTGTGAACTCAATACGGGGAATGGGATCTCCACTGATGAAAGAGGAGGAGGAAACATTAGTATTTTAGATAGATAGATGCGATTAATCGATTTGACAGTGCTAATATATATATATATATATATATATATATATATATAAAATTAGATATATTAAATGTATATAGGCTACATTTTATATTAAAGTATATTTTAAGAGGTTACTAAAAACTCACTGTTTGTAGCTCATAGCCAAGTCTGCAAAGTACTTTCTCCTTTTGCGATAGACATTATCCTTGAATCCCTGTTGAAACAGAAGCAAAACAGTAAGCGACGTGATTACATCATACTGATGACATAAATGACCCTTTGCAAAGACCTGCCCCCCTTTGTTACTGTTGCTTTGTCCGACAAGACATGGCGCTGTCACACCACACGCAGTGAAAAATACATCGCGGAGCAAAGAGGACACTGACAACACGCCGACAGACAAGACGAGCAGGTTACCTATGATATTAAACAAAGTCCCAGCTTTCAAATTATGTATTTTTTAAAGAAATTCGAACAATAAAAACCGTTTTGTGGCTCTTTAATGTGTCGTGACAGATTGCTGTAGCGCCTCAGCTCAAGCGGTTCGTGAACCGATCATCTCTTCCTACTAGTTCATTTATAGCATCAAATAAACATGAATGAACATGAGAATGAATGTTGTTTAAAACGCAGAAAGACGCAATTGCACACCATTTTTCAAGTTCAAATCCACCGAGGTTCATCTTCTAATTCCTGACTGCTTTGTCGGACAAAATAAATTTGGCGTTATGACTGGTTAGATCGCTTGTCAATCAAACGAAGGGTCAATTGAGATGAAACATTGCCGGCTTACCGGGTGATCTGCATCCAGGTCTGATCCATACATCAGCACTCGGTTTGCACATTTATCCAGATCTGAAATCTTCTTTGGGAACCACGGCACATTCTCCATCTCTGAAAAAAAAAAAAACCCCAAAAAAACATTCAAATATTGAGTATTTTTTATAGCAATTTAAAAAAAAGTCACATCTGACAGATAAAAAAATTGTGTCATTAATTCATGTACCGCTTTCTTCAGGCAGGCGGTTGTCAGGCGCATCCATCTCAAGCACGTTCACGTGTTTCCTCAGCAGCTGAATGATCTCGTGTAGCTGCTCACGGTTGCTATCACAGTCTACGAAGATTTCGAATTCTGAGTTGCGCCTTTTGGATTTTCTGGACTCAATGTGCACAAGGTTGACGTGGTTTTCCTGTTGATTTATAAATAATGGTTAATTTTACAGCGTAAAGTTTTAGGGAATGCTAGAAAATCCCAACAAATTCAATCTGCCCTTCACCTGGAAAAGTTTCAGTGCCTTGACAAGCCCACCGACTTCATTTTTCAGAGAGAACACAACAGCAGCCCGACCCCTCTCTGTAGACGCAGTTTTGTTGTCTTTATTCTCCTCGATCTTTGGAAAAGCAGATTTGTTCATCTGTAAAACACAGGCACAAAATCAGATTGATTTGACGGCCTGGTTAGGTCAGGTATAGGTCATCAAAATCATTTATTACTTGATGTTTATT
Source organism: Elopichthys bambusa (assembly GCA_037101425.1). Classification (NCBI taxonomy): domain Eukaryota; kingdom Metazoa; phylum Chordata; class Actinopteri; order Cypriniformes; family Xenocyprididae; genus Elopichthys; species Elopichthys bambusa. The sequence goes on from CM074455.1 coordinate 5,638,151, forward strand.
TGTAGCGTCAACAACATTAGCCCACTTTAAATCCAAACCTAAGTCTTGTGCTCATGGCTTGTCAATCAGATCATGTGGATTAAAGAAAGAGTGTCGTAAACAACACTTAATCACTTAAGGGCACACATGCAGCTTTCTTTGTATTCAGCCAAAGGTTTTGAACATTCCTATTAAGAGTGCAAAAACTAAAATCGTATATTTTTTTTCTATCGATTTTACTTATCAAAATACATTCTGTCATTTGAGCTTCAACTCATATCAGCAATGAAATTAAAGGGAAACATACAAGAAATGGACACTGACTAGATCTTCAGAAACTGTAACATATCTTTACTTGTACTACATGGTACTTACTGTTTTATTTATCTTTACAGTGATAATTTGGTTAATTTTATTCGATTTTTTTGCTCTTGTCTACACCAGAAGCAAGTGGTGCGATGCAACAAAAGCAGATAGAAACCATTATAATCAGTGATGCTGTCTACACTGGATACGACACGACAAATTCCCAACAGTAAACTAATGCCCCGTTCTAATACTGACGTACTTAAAGCACTTGCTCTGACACGAAGAACAAATGGAAATTGCTTTGTCAGATGTAGAAGACATGGTTTACTCGATCAACTGAGGGGTTTGTTTTTAAATAATCAACAACTACAACAAAGTCCAGCTGCGAACAGGTCATCGGATTAAAGGTGCTGGTTCCTGCGTCAGTTCAGCACCGCGGACAGCGCCAGTCATCACCTGCTTAACATAAGCGGACGCAGCACGAGCAAGGTTGCAGACTTGGGATTAGGTTCAAGAAATCATACCGATAATTATAATTAGTAGTAGTATGTGAAATAATATATGATGTATATGAAGTACAATGTGATGAACAACGTAGCTTCAAACACCAGTCCGAATGTAAACCAAACCCTCCAGGTGCGTCAATCCAACAAGATACAATGAAAGAAGAAATGGATCCACACACAAATGTAGGCAAAATAAAAATGTAGGCGAGAACTCTTTTTATTACCTAAAAACTCAATTTTATTCCATCAAAACCATGAAGTAGCTATGAAGTACATACATGCATACCCTAGTGAAAAATAAATATACTAAAATGTATTTAAAATACATTTACTTCATGCTAAGTATACTACAAATACATTTAAATATTATGTACTTAATAAAAATACCTTGCAATTGTACTTCTGGTATACTAAAACCGGTATACTTAAAGTCTGCTAAATTGGAACAACTAATTTTGTACTTAATGCACTTTTAATTGTGCTGAAGAAGTGCTGAGGTCCAACTAAATATATAGTTAAGTACATTTAATTGTGCTAAAATGGAACTATTGCAAGTATACTTTAGGTACACTTTAAATATCTTGCATTTAAAGACTGATTTTATTTAAAGATCATACAGTCCTTATCAATAGTGACATTAAAACACATTTTAGGCTTAATATTAAGAAATGTGCATTGTGCAACAAAGAAATACTCCAAATAAATATGTCAGTGATATGTCAGTAAATATGTTAGATTTAAACTATACTTAGTATGAAATAAATGTATTTTAAATACATTACTTTTTTTTACTAATAAACAATTGTTTCTTTATACTAGTTTATTTAATTTCATTTTATTGTTTATTAAGTTTATTTTACATGTAATTTAAACATTAAATTAAATTTAACACCATGAGAAAATGAGCTCCTTCAGTGTTTAAACAAAAATGCAAAAAGTGTCCAGAAAATCTTTATTAAATTAATGGTATTAAATGTAATTAATTTAATAATTCTAGTATATATTAAGTTGTGTTAAATAATAATGATGGATTTAATTTAATATCATTTATAAGTATAATTGAATATAATTCAAAATAGCAGGTTTAAGCGACCCCAAATCTTGTCATCTACTGACCATGTTTCTTCTATCACGCATGTGGGAGAGTAATCGTCCCTGTCCTCGTCTTCCCGACAGCAGGACTCCAGACAGCATTAGTGCATTGACCGTGGCAGGGTTCAGAGTCCTGCTATTCACCGTCTCGCTTCAACAAAGACAGGCCAGTGTCTGTCGTCTTAAAACAATCTCATTTGGAGAGCAAGGAAGCCTATTATTAGCACCCTCTTGTTTTAATCTAACACTGGGATTAGGCTGCAATTAATCACTCTTCCACGCATCACTCTTTCTCTGTTAAGTGTACTTAATTTGATGCATCTTTAGATTCGCTGCATAGAGGATTGGAACATATCATTGCCAAGAGCATCAGGCATTGGATATGTTAGACATAAAAGTGAGTGGAGAGCAGTGCACCACGGTACCAGTCACCTTCAGTTTCTTTACGTTCAGAGATCTATGCTTCCTGGAAATCTAAATTTGGCATTGTAAGACCTAAATAATATCATTTTTTGCATAGAAACTCTGTGTTATCTGAGGTCTCTCACCTGTTGAGAACTTAAAATCTCTTCGGAGTAGATAAAATAATTATAAAATGTGTGCAAATTGACCAAATGAGTAAAATGATGGAGGGAAAGCACTTACCTCATTGTTAAGTTGCTTCTCTTCCAAAGTCAGACCAAGGTTCATGGAGTCAAAAGATCTTCCTCTGCGCGGTCCCTCGCTTTTAGATGAGTACATGCTGGTGTTTCTTATTATTTAAACAAGCTTGTCAGTCTTTTAATTGTATGTGCTACTATTGTTGTACTACAACGACACTGTGCGATTTGCTATTTATGAGGACCTGAAAAGGGGGAGGAGGGGTGGGGACTTAATCTTCCTCCTGACAGCAAATGGAAAATGAGCAGCTTCTCACGTCATGGGGATATTCATACGAGAGATGTACTTTTCATATTCTCTTTGACGTTCTACACAAAAAAAGATCTGTGTGTGAGGAGAGCTGCTTCGCTGGCAGGAGTTAGGAACAAAAAACACCAACAGGAGACCAAAAATCTTTCCTGAAATCTCTCTGCAAATCAAAAAACAAATATTATAAGAGCATAAGCCGGTCATTTTACAGGTGCACAATTGTGAGACTACACTAAAAGACATTTAGTTTTATTTGCAAAAATTTTAGACATCATATATGAAGCATGTGCAAGCAAGTAGTTTTTAATTAATATTAAACCATTTAATAAAATATGTAAAAATTATTATACTTTTAACATATACCATAGTCAACATGCATTTCTGGAGATTTTTCTTATACACTACTAACTCTAGATACAATAGTTGAACTGGGTCATATTCGTCACAATATTTTACAATTTTCATTTAGAGAGAATACTAGAAAATTTAACAGCAGTATTTTTCCCCTATTATAGTATGCAAAACCATTTAAAGTGAGCCAGTATTTTATTACATTTAAAAATAAACAAAGTCTGAGAACTGCGATCTGAGCGGCTCTTTTCTGTCCATTTTTGTTCAGCTAATTACATTCTATTAAGTTGTGCTCCATATAATATTTGATATTGTTCATCCAAACAAAAACACATACGCAATAAGCATTGGTATGATTTTTTGAGAAGTCTCTTCTGCTCACCAAGACTGCATTTGTTTGATCAGAAATACAGTAAAAACAGTACTATTGTGAAATATTATTATTATTATTATAAATAACTGTTTTCTAATTTGAAATTATTTATTTAAAAATGTATTTTATTCCTGTGATCAAAGCTGAATTTTCGATGGAATGTGGATGACACCCGGTGGCTATTTTTGGTACAACGCCTAAACATGGGAACTTCAGTTTTTGTGATATCAACTTCAAATTTGGAACACAACTTGATTAGACATGGCTTTGATTTTGTATCATTTCAGAGTCAAAAATATTTTATTAAATATATATTTTATATGAAATTAAAAAAAGTAGTACTTTTTGATTTACAGTAAATTTAAACTTCTACAACTTTTTCATACTTCCATTTTTCAATCTGCTGAGTGTCGTCTTTAAAACAAGACCAAACTTAGGTCTTCATTCCAAAGCATTCTTGAATTACAATAATTTAAAGGATTAGTTCACTTTGAAATGAAAATTAGCCCAAGCTTTACTCACCCTCAAGCCATCCTAGGTGTATATGACTTTCTTCTTTCTGATAAACATAATCGCAGAATATTAATAAATATCCTGACGCATCCGAGCTTAATAATGGCAGTGAGCGGGATCAATGAGTATGAGCTGAAGAAAGTGTCTCCATCCACATCCATACATCATAAACATACTACACACGACTCTGGGGGGTTAATAAAGACTTTCTGAAGTGAAGGCGATGCGTGTGCGTGATGCGTGTTTCTTCAGCTCATATTCATTGATCCCGATTAACTGCCATTATAAAGCTCGGATGCGTCAGGATATTTATTAATATTTCTGCGATTATGTTCATCAGAAATGAAAGTCATATACAGCTAGGATGGCTTGAGGGTGAGTAAAGCTTGGACTAATTTTCATTTCAAAGTGAACTAATCCTTTAAGTTTGGATAGTGCAATTAATTAACATATAGCCTTCTTGTTTTCTGTATTACAAACTACTAAATATTAAAAAAGCTTAAATACATTGGGAGGTAACAGTAACATTGTAACCACTCCATGATTATATGGGTCAGTGAAATTTTTCACTGGATTCACTCCGATTCCTTAAATGAGTCTTAAAGATGTACGTCTGAAGTCAGACACAGGACTCCACTTGGCGGATCTGTGGCGCGTTGCATAAACTGCTTAGACTAGTCTTACAATTTGGTTGTACATTAAGTCAGTTACATAAAAACTTAGTTTGGTCTAATTTGAATCCGAACATTTTGACTGATTATCCCTTGGCTAACTGCTAGTTGGTCAGAGTAGTTTTTAGACAGTCTTGTGGTTATACAACTGGCCCCTGGACCTACAGGATGTTTTCCTTCTCTTTGTCCCACCTCAGTGCCATGTGAGCTTTGTGTCACATCCAGGTGTCACGGTCAAATTAAAAGCCCTCAAGAGGATGATCTCTCCATCCGTGCATCATTGAAGTGTTATATTGAGGCCTCTTACGGCAGCAGATTTCATTAGGTTAGATGGATGTTCTGATTTACTTAATACCAGTTTGTCCATGTGCAGGATTGCGCACCTTTTTAGGAACCATAGGGGCTTTGAGGTCTAAATTTCCCAGCCATCCTCTTGGAGTTTGGGTCACACGTGGCCGACACTCAAGCCTGTATCAGGTGGACTGTAAGACAAGGTTCTCGTGACAGGGTCACATACTTTACCCAAGCCTGAGATAGAAGCAGTGGTGAGCAATTTCTGAAATTGAGGAGGGTGATGCAGATAGTTTTCTACTGTGACTCATATAGGTTGATTCTTCTGGTTCTGATAATTCCGTTTTCTGAATTATACTGTAAAAACATTTAAAAAAATATGTTAGTCTAAATGAACATCTTAATTTAGGTCAAAAAATTTAAATAAAACAAAATGAATAAAATATATTTTGTTATGACACTGAATGATGAATAATGACACTATTGTCTTTTTTAGAGCGACTTTACAGCAGAATTTAATTCAGTTTGCATCACTGATCATTATTTTGCTATTTATCACTGTAAAGCTGCTTTGAAACAAACTGTATTGTATAAAGCGCTATATAAATAAAGGTGACTTGACTGTGAAAATACAACAAATATTGACTGGTTTTGAGATTCAAACATTAATGAAATCAATATTATCAAATCAACATTGAGAGGTGCGTTCACACTAGGCTTTGTGTATGTGAAATAACTGGTTTCTGCAACAAATGTGGGCAACTAAAATTAAATAGATGCAATAAAATAACAGTAATAAAAACAATTGTAAATACATGTTTATGATTTATAATAATAATAATAATATATAAAAAATAAAAAAAATGTATCAAATAAAAAAAATTAAATTAATACTTTTATTTAGCAAGGATGGATGAATAAATGGATGGACGGACGGATGGACCAATGAATAAATGGATGGATGGATGGACAAATGAATAAATGGATGGATGGATGGATGGACAAATGAATAAATGGATGGACAAATGAATGGATGGATTAACAAATGAATAAATGGATGGATAGATGGATGAACAAATGAATAAATGGATGGATGGATGATGGATGGACAGACGGTTAGTTGGTTGGTTGGATGGATGGACAAATGAATAGATGGATGGATTGACAAATGAATAAATGATGGATGGATAGACGGTTAGTTGGTTGGTTGGATGGATGGACAAATGAATGAATGAATAGATGGACAAATGAATGAATGAATAGATGGACAAATGAATGAATGAACGAATGGATGGATGGACAAATGAATAAATGGATGGATGGATGAATGTATGGACAAATTAATGAATGAACGAATGGATGTATGGACAAATGAATAAATGGATGGATGGATGAATGTATGGACAAATGAATAAATGGATGGATGGATGAATGTATGGACAAATGAATAAATGGATGGATGAATGTATGGACAAATGAATAAATGGATGGATGGATGAATGTATGGACAAATGAATAAATGGATGGATGGATGAATGTATGGACAAATGAATAAATGGATGGATGGATGAATGTATGGACAAATGAATAAATGGATGGATGGATGAATGTATGGACAAATGAATAAATGGATGGATGGATGAATGTATGGACAAATGAATAAATGGATGGATGGATGAATGTATGGACAAATGAATAAATGGATGGATGGATGAATGTATGGACAAATGAATAAATGGATGGATGGATGAATGTATGGACAAATGAATAAATGGATGGACATGGACAGACAAATGGACGGTTGGATGAATGAATGGATGGATGGATGGACAAAAGAATAAATGGATGGATGGATAGATGGACGGACGGACGGACGGACGGTTGGTTGGTTGGTTGGACAAAAGAATATATGGATGGATAGATGGATTGGTAGACAAATGAATGGATAGATGGATGGATGGATGGATAGATGGATGGACAAAAGAATAAATGGATGGATGGTTGGTTGGTTGGTTGGTTGGTTGGTTGGTTGGTTGGTTGGTTGGATGGATGGATGGATAGATGGATGGACGTATGGACAGACAGATGGACGGATGGATGGATGGATGGATGGATGGTTGGTTGGTTGGTTGGTTGGTTGGTTGGTTGGTTGGTTGGTTGGATGGATGGATGGACAAAAGAATATATGGATGGATAGATGGATTGGTAGACAAATGAATGGATAGATGGATGGATGGATGGATAGATGGATGGACAAAAGAATAAATGGATGGATGGTTGGTTGGTTGGTTGGATGGATGGATGGATGGATGGATGGAACACAAAGTCTGCACTAGACTTGACACAAACATGTTTCTGTACATACTGTATAGGTTAAAAATAATTGACATAAATCACCAGTCAGTGTTCTTACATCCAGAAGCTGTGATGTCTCACATGTCAGAGTTTGAGGTGTGTACACAGTGTGTAAACTGAGGAAAACCCACCTGGCGGAAGGCAAACAAACTCCTATCAACAGCACAGGCGTTTGGAAGGGGTGGGGAGGGAGCGGACGACCGCTGGTAGATCAAAGCCTGAGCTCCAGGGATCTGGAGACGACGCGGATGCTGTGCTGTCACAGCTGATGCTTACAATGTCAGAGCCCCAGTAGCCTTTGAACATCTTTTAGTCTGTTTGCTTTGACATTATGGCAGATGAGTCAGAAAAGTGAACATTAGGCAACATAAAAGGCAATCTTTGTACTGCATACTTGCTTTTTTTCTTTGTGAAGAACTGCATTTTGTTCATCTGCACTCATTTTGCAAAAGTTATGGTTCTAAAGTCATACCCATCCCCCCCTCCCCTTTGCAATTTCTCCAAATCCTTGTTTCAGTCCACAGCTCATAGTATTTTCAATGGTAGCAGCCACCCCCACCTAAATGATGAGATAATTAGGGAAGATGACGTCTCATCAGGGCATAGTGTGCGACTGAAACATAACCATATAGAGAGCTCAAGTAGGCTGAAACAGGACAGAGATTTAAGGATCCATGCTGAAGATTATTTTTCTGGCCTTATTGGTTTGGAGTAGAAGTGATTTCATGTAAGAATTGATATTTAAACATGATGAGTCAGTCTCTCTCTCAGTCTCCCTACACAAAGCGAGCTGAGTGTTAATTAAAGGAAGCGCTGGCTTACATTATGCAGCCTCTGGTTCTTTTGTGCTGTTTGTTCTGAAGAGGCTCTTAGCAGCAATGGAGAGTGAATGCTCAACGTTACACACTCATCTCATTACAGCTCACTCAGAAACGACCATATATATGTAAGGAATAATTGACGACGGACCGTTGAATTATTAGAAAATATTTTCCAAGAATTATTTTCCAATAATTAATTGGACCGGAGTCAATTATTCTGCTTATACTACGGTTACCGCACCTTAAGACATTTTTCAGATGTTGTATTTCAAGACATTTGTCAGGTTTTTGTCCTTAAAGGATTAGTTAATTTCAGAATTAATTTCCTGATCATTTACTCACCCCCATGTCATCGAAGATGTTTATGTCTTTCTTCCTTCAGTCAAAAAGAAATTAAGGTTTTTGAGGAAAACATTCTAGGATTTTTCTCCATATAGTGGACTCCAACAGCTTCCAATGGGTTGAAGGTCCAAATTGCAGTTTAAATGCTCTTCAAAGGGTTCTACATGATCCCAGCCGAGGAGTAAGGGTCTTATCTAGAGAAACAATCGGTCATTTTCTAAAAAAAACAACAAAATTTATTTACTTTTTAGCCAGAAATTGCTCTTAGCTCACGTTGGAAAGGTCACGTGTAGGCAGAAGTACCGCCATAGGGCGAAAAATTCTCACTTTCACTTCCAACTTCAAAATCGTCCGACATCGTTTTACCTTTTTTTGTAAATGCCGTTTGACTTAGTCTTCGCACGTTCTCTTTGTAAACACTTCTGTGTACGTCATGCTTGGACTTTCCAACGTGATGATCGCATTGCAGAGCTAGTGCAAAACGAGCATTTGTGGTTAAAACCATTTGTATGTGCCACACTTCCTGCTACTAGCTGGTGGCGCTATGACTGTAACTAAATTTTGCCATGCAGATGTCTTCAGGCCAGGGCACTTATCAAATGTGAAGTTTGAGGCAGATTGGATATTGTATGCTTGAGTTACAAAAACTTTCTGTTTCAAGATAATAGCATGCTTTAGCACTCAGTTAAGTGTTGCTAGCATGTTTAGAATGTTTGTAGCATGTTTAGCACTCAATTGCATATTTTAGTATGTTGCTAGAAGTGAATCACAGTGTTAAACACATCACTTCCAGTTGCCAGTAGGTGGCGCTATTACTATAACTGAATATTGTCATGTAGATGTGTTCTGTGGCCTGTTGCATTAAGCTAGTTGAACAAACTCTTGAGTTTCAGAGTAGGTTTGGAGTCGACAAATCCAGATAAATCCAACCTGGTTTAGATCAGGTTTAACTGTTGCACAACGCTCGGTATAAACTTTCTCTGTCAACTCAGGTTTAATCCAAAGCGCGTGCACCTGAAAGTGTGACACGTGCGGCAAACAGCCAATCACGCGGAACAAGGAGAACTTGATTCACTTCTCGCGAGAGAGCCGCGCAATTCATGTCTCTTCTGAAGATTAAGAGATCGTTATGAAAAATACTAAATTAAATGCATTTACAAAGCAGGAATAAACACTGATGCAGTGAAAGTTTGAGAAGGCAGCTGAAAGAAAATATCTGACTATATCAATGCATGTGAATCAAACAAATAATTAATATAGTTTCACAAAGAACTCAAAGAATACATGTAAGCTTAATCTGTTTAAAAGCTTTATATATATTATGCATGCATTATATTTATTTTAATTTAAAAGCAAAGTTTAATATTGTCAATTAATATAATAGACCTAATTATATGAATGTCATGAATTATTCATAATTTTTATTTATTTATTATAAATTTTATTTATTATAAATTAAAAGCAATTCTGTCTCTAAAATAACTATAAATTGATTTAATTTGGAGTGAGAGATACAGGGGGAGTGGCTTTATTGCATCAGATACATGTCACTTTACTCACAGCTGATTGGTCCAGTTTGGGTTTGTGATCTGGAGCAGGTTAGCCATGTAGCGTAAGTTACTATAGCAATGAAACCCGCTAAAAACCAATACACCTTCATGAGCCCGAAAAAAACAGTTTGCTCAAACCAATCTTGAACTTACCTGGGTAGAAACTGAAACCGGCTTTGTGCAACAGGCCACAGGCCAGGACTCTAAATAAAACATATGAAGATCGGACATTCGGACTTCCTGTTTCATGACAAAACATCAAATTTTGTCAAGCCGCCAAGAACACGCCCTTAAGTGAAAACTTCGCAATTTAACGTCAGAAAACCTTTAGATTAGACTGACCAAATGTTGATCTGATTAAAGCTCTAGGAGGAGTTTGTTAAAGTACAACATCTGGAAATTGCAAGAAAACTGCAAAAATTTTGCAGAGAAAATGCAAAATATCTCACTTCCTGTTGGGTTTTCAGATTTTGCTCCCACTGACTTTTTTTGTAGGTATTGGGCTGTTACATCTGTCTACTGAATTTCATACTTGTATGTGAAACGTAGCATGAAGGGTGCTTAATTGAAATTTTGCCACACCTAATTCTAAAACTCAGATGTAAATTTTCACCACTTCTGATGCGCGTGCAAATTTCATGAGTTTTCGAGCATGTTTAGGCCCTCAAAAATGCAATTCATTTCGGAATTGACAGAGCAATTCCAATATCACACCATCGGTGCTCGGGCCTAATAAACATTAACAACTTTTTAACCATTCTATATGTTTTTATATTTGGAGTCGTGCATTACTAAATTAAATTTCGCAATATTTGCAGGAAATGTTCTGGCAGTCCTTGAAGAAGGCAGATCATTAAAATCCATTTCACCTACACGACACCAGTGTGTAAGAGAGAGAGGAACTAGAGACAAAGGGAAGTGTGTGAGTATTCTTAGCAGGTGGCACAGAGAACATGCCCATCCTAGACAGACCCCTCACTGATAACCTGGCCCAGTTCTGTTCAATTCAATCAAGGGATTTACACACACATAGTGTGATACCTGAGCTTGGCGATCCGTCTTAATCTCAATTATGATACCAACTCCACGGTGCACATGAGGACACACAATAAACCACTTACACACACAAACACATTACTAGAGCGTGACGATCAGTGGATTTCCCCTCACAGAAAAAGATTTCACAGTGATGCCACGAAGAACCATTTCTGGTTCCCCAAAGAACCTTTAGTGAACAGTTCTTAATCTGAAGATCCATTTTGCACTATAAAGAATCTTTTGTGTAATGGATGTTAAAGGTTCTTCATGGAACCATCAACGCCAATAAAGAACCATTATTTAATTCCCATGAACAACATTTGACTTGGGTCAGGTAACAACCACCCTAGCGACCACCTACAATGCCTTAGAAATCACATAGCAGAGCCCTGGCAACCACTCAGCATCATAACAACAAGTTTTCCATTAGCAAACCACACTAGATTCTACTGCTGCAATATTGTGTAATATTAGCTTCCCATCTAATTCTGATCTCATAGATTGAGATTCTGCCAAGAACTGCACAGCATCTGCTCTATGCGAAAAGCTGCTTTGCATTATAAATGAGTTCAGCAGGCTGCTGTATGGCATGAACAATAGCAAGTTTGTATTGTAAAGCAAAAATATTGTGCAAAAATATTGGACATAAATGCGGTTGCAGTGAGTGGCACGACCAAATGTTTTACTAGTAGCGCGTGTCATTTTCAGTATCAAAAGTCACAATGACAAACAAAATTGTGTGTACACAAGGAAGTTATTTTTATATGTACACCGAGTCATTTGTGCGTCATGGGTGTTGAAAGATCATTTTAAGAGCTCCACCTCTGACAGAACAAACACAAAACATATGCTATCGGCTGACACGAGTTACAGCATTCACAAATTCACTATGAATTTGTCATTTAGATGGCTGTCAGGTTCTGGTTGAGAAATCACTCAGCCAGAAGGGTCGCAAGTTCAACAGGCCCCATTTCCGTTCTTGCAGATGCGCTGTCATTATTGATAGACATCAAAATGTTCCTGAATGTTTACCAACACTGAAAAGACACTTCCTTCTTTACACTTCTTATCATGTCAGCTAACTAAGTTTAAAGGCAAACAAAAAGAAAGTAGTAAGGGGAAACGGATGTTAAAGCAATAGTTCACTTCAAACATGACAGTAATGTCATTATTTACTTACCCTCGTGTTAATCAAAACCTGTTTTCTGTGGCACTCAAAAGGAGAATTGGACCTCTGTTCTTTTTCCTATACAAATACAGTTCATGGTATTAAAAAATACTAATAAATATTTGTATAGGTATATAATAAATATAATAACACCTTAAATTTTTTTTTTTATAAATATAAATATATATATATATATATATATATATATATATATATATACACACACACACACATATATATATATATATATATATATATATATATATATATATTTTAGTAATTAATGTAATAAACAATAAGTATATAACAATATATATATATACACACATATATACATATACACATATTTTTTATATATATATATTTTAGTAATTAATTATTTGTAATTAATTTTATAAAAAATTATAGCATAAAATATATATACAAATAAATGTATGTATATATGTATATTATAAATGATTAAAAAACACCTTTAAAAATGATGATTTAACCAAAATTTTGTTTGGTGTGAGACATCAAGACTTTTAAAAATTCTGAATGCAAAAACAATTGAGATTAGCAGTAAATAACAATTTTTAACACATTTATTTTTCTGTTCTTCACACATAAATGGCTTAAAAAGACTTGGAATCTAGTATACTAGTCCACAATGGACTTCACTTGATACTTTTAAGTTGTTATTTAGTACTTTTTTGAGTTTGAAAGCTGTGGTTAATATGCTGTCCTTGTATGGAAAGAAAGAAAAACATTCTTTAAAATATCTTCTAGTGCATCATATACAGTCTAAAAAAAAAAAAATACTGGGTTGTTTCAATTATGGACAAACCCAACCATTAGTTTACTTTTTTTTTTTTTTTTTTTTTTTTTAATTAAATCTTTAAACCCAGTGGTTGGGTTTGTCCATATTTGATCCAAACATGACTTGAGACAAGAGCATGTTTTAGAGTGTATGTTTGGAATGACACGAAAGTGAGTAAATAATAACAGAATGCATCTTTAAACAGTTGGGACAGACCATCAAGTATGAGATGGCATCAGAGTTATTCTGGAAAATCCGGCATGAACCGAGAGAAAGTTTCATTGTACTGCTGTTGACAGGAGAGATAAACAGCAGCTGAAGGAGGCTCTGATGAGAGGCAGCTACACTGCCTTTAATGAGCGCTGACCGCACAAGCAGCTGGGCGAACAAGTGAAAAAGAGACGTACGTGCCAGAGTGCACAATTGCGCCGTGTGGTTGCATGTGTCATGTGACTACCGAATACTCCAAAGACCTCATTCATGTTTAATGACATGCATTGTCGAGTTCCTACCTGATCCAGTTGTCTATTTTCCAAATGGAATTTCTGAGGTAATCAATCGTAAAGATGCAACTGAATTTTTATGAACCATAATAAGGTGGCTACCACTAAATGACTACAATGTAGTGATGCTTTTTGGTATCAGTGATGTTAGCTAGAGTCATGCAGTGGCCCCAAAAGCATTTGGACCGTTAGGCCACACAATGGGCCAACAACACTCATTGTAAATGTGAAAAAAAATATAGAACTGGAACCGATTTTAACAACCAAATTAATTGGATCGTGAAAAGAGGTTACATACCATAATGTGTGTAGGTGGTTGGAAAACAGGGGGCTTTAGTGACGTCAGCTGAAAGGGAATGTTTTCAGATACATGTTTTGATGAAAGATTACAAAGACAAAAAGGTTTCCAGTGAAATAACATGAACCAATACATTTTAAATGTCATGGTCACTGTAAAAAATGTTTAAAATTAAATAAAAATGCACACTACCATTCAAAAGTGTGGGGTCAGAAAGATTTTGTAATGTATTTGAAGTAAGTTTCTTGTGCTCACCAAGACTGCATTTATAAGGCTGAACACCATTACTGACAATCATCATTTTTGCTGTGAGATTCTCCAGTTTTGTTTTTGCTGAGCAACTGAAGCACGAGCTGTTAAAGCTCCGCCCTCTTTTGGAGTAGCAGCTCATTCGCGTTTAAAGGGACACGCACAAAAACAGCGTCTTTTTGCTCACACCCTTGTGGAAAGGGGCACAATAGGTCCCTTTTAAAATAACAGGTGTAAACAGGAATGCGTCTCACTTGTCCACTTGTGATCTGGTCGAACAAAACACATTTTAATACCAAGTGTAAATAGAGCCCAAATGTATGACTTCAACAGGCACACATCTACTCATAGTAGACTATTTAGTGCCTGATGTGGAAGCGTTTTTGGCATTTTAGGTCATTTTACACGTCATCAAAACAGTTCAGTGAGAAGATGATTGACAGCTGCCAACACATTTCTACATGAACAGCACTGCTTCCGTCTCAACCAGCCCTCTGTCAACTCATATTAGTGGGGCGTTCACTCATACATGCAGCGGACTGGATCTAACCAACCCAAGTGCTTGCTCACCCTGAGGTTTGTCTGACAGATCAGCCTCAGGTAAAGCTAAACACAGATACATGTCAATCAAAAGTTCTTGAGCATCTGGCCTTCTCAGGCCAACCAAGATTTCCTCAAAAACAACATAAGCCAGCGGCTCAAAAATCACGGAAACATGGTTAAAATTAGCCCCCGTCTGCTTTCCATTCAGTCCATGTTGAGATCCCAGCTGAGTGTCTGGCCGTGTCTCTCTCAGGTCCTCCTCCTACACGCCACATTTCCATAAGAATGCAGCACGCTCTGCATATCAATCCAAACTCTTAATTAAAGAGCTGCTATATTCCTGCTGGCGTCACATATGCGGGAAGTGCGCAGTAGTCCTTTTCTCCCCGTTCTGATAGCGCAGGCCATTTGGAAAGCAAATGAGGGAGGCGATCACAACCCGGACGTGGCGCGTACGTTTGAGGGACACCTGATGGGGTTTTTGAGCAGCGAACATCAGTAAACACTCGAGTGTATGCAGCAGAGTGTGCGTAAAAAAAACGTCATGTTCGCTATCATGTGCTGGAAGTTATTTTTAAAAGCTTTGAGTGACTTTTCGGTATTGTGTGAAGCATAATAGATATTAAATAACATAAAAGAAATTGTGCACTTGGAAATATGTATAAAAAAAAGGTAAATAAAAATGATTATTTCAAGACAAATACAAAACAGGTTATGTTTACTAGATAGAGATGTCTGTGCATACAAACAAAACAATAATATACACAATTTAAACATTTTTAAGGTATAGCATTTACTATGAAAGCTCATTTTTTTCATATCTAAACCAAGGATAAGTCCGTTCACAAGGAGATAAGAAACTCGTCTCCAGTCTTTTGGGTTTGAGAACTTGGAGCTAAGAACACTTTGGATTTGTCCAGCCGAACTCAGCTTGACACATTGGATAAAATTGGAAAGTCCTTTTTTATAATGTCTGCCAGTTTTGGTTCCACTTCTGACAACAAGCCAACCAGGTGCTGGACCTGTAGAATGAGAAAGGACGAGAAGAACTGTGATCAGAGTCTGTAGGGAGCAGTGAAAAGGACAAATAAGAAAAAGAAAAGTGAAGAACATACAGCCGTTCTGTGTTGTGGTACAAGGGTGCCAATTGCAGACACACAGCTTCCTTCTGTCAGGTGCCCTTCCTTGACTACCGATGATAGAAGATCCTAAAAAAATTAAAGGGAATTTTCACAATTTAAATATTTTCATTTTTCATATAATTTAATATAATATAATATATATTTGCAATGGACTTTATACTTTTATAATATAAAATAATATAATGTAGTATATGATATTACATTAGAATTTAATAAATTATTATTTTTGGAAACTTTATAGCTTTAAATTTTATTTGTTTAAATTTACTTTATAATATAATATAGTTTTGAAATGTAATTTTACATTTGTAATACACAATAATATAATGTAGTATATGATATAATATATCTTACACTAGAATGTAATCATTTAATATTATTTTGTGAACTTGATGGTTTTAAATTTAATTTTTAAATTTACTTTATAATATAATATAGTATAATAATATAAAATAATATATAATATAAATGTTTATTTAAATATGGTGTATTTAAAGATGTTGATGTAAACTAATATTCAATTAAATAAAGAAAAATATATATATTTTTTAAATGTTAACTTTTAATGTAAAATATTAAACTATTAATAATTTATTATATATTATTTTATATATTAAATATGATCATTTTAAACATGACAAAAATTTATTATTTAGCTATATTAATTTATTGTAAGAAAAAAATCATTTGATATAATATAATGTATTTTGGAATTAAATGTATACTTTTTACATAGAATAATATAATGTAGTATATAATATATCTTACATTACGATTGAATGATTTATTAATATTTTGTACACCTCACTTTTATAATATATATCTCAAATTAGAATTTAATAATTTCTAATTTTATCCTTTTTTATTTACTTTATATTTTTATAATAAATATAATTTAATATAGTAATATAGAATAATTTAATTTATATTTTTATAATATAGTATAGTATATCTTAAGTTAGATTTTAATCATTTATTAATATTTTGTAAACTTGGTAGCTGGCAATTTCACCTTAGTCAGCTCCATAATTACGACTGAGAGGAACTCAGCTGTGGTTTCAACTAAAGCTTTGAGTTGTACATCTTCCACTTGTTTCTCCTCTTCTTTCTGACTCTCTTCTGATTCAGAGCTTCCAGCTGTACGGCTCTGACAGTATTCAGCGTTGAACTGCAGAATGCGAATAAGACTTCCTATTAATTCTGCACCTGCAATGAATAAACAGACATTGAACCCGAAACAGCGATATAATACCAAACCTTAAACAACAATCCCTCCCATAAATTTGAATTTGATATGTTATTTAGTCAGTGTGTGTGTTTCGTACTGATATCCATTTGCAGACTGGAGTGTAACACAGACAGCAGGGCGAGCGCCGGGGCCAGGAAAGCTTTCTGCTCCTGCAGGATGAGAGGAGGGTCGTCCGCTTGACAGAAATCCTCACATACAATCTTACTCACAAATGTCCACAACGCACGACCACACGCTCCATCTGATACTGTAGACAAAGGAAAAATCTGAAAACATTGCTACACATTTCATACACCTTTTCTGTGGACAGTCAAATAATAAAGTGAGATGTTTTAATAGAAAGGAGCAACCATTTTTATCATAATTTATTACACTATCATTTTTTATTAAAAATCACATTACATTCATTTTAGAAATTAAAACTTTTTAGCAAGGATGCATTAAATTGATCAAATGTTACAGTAAAGACATTTATAATGTTACAAAAGACTTTCTATTCAACAAATCCTGAAAAAAGGTAACAGTTTTCACAAAAATATTAAGCAACACAACTGTTCTTATATTTTCTTTTCTTATCTCCATTTCTTTGCATTATATCTACCCGCGTTTTGTCTCTTGCCGTCACACACTAAAAAATATTTTTTACATTGTGCATCGTAACATTTAATGGGGGCTCGTCCGGGATTTGAACTCGGGACCTCTCGAATTCAAAGCGAGAATCATATCCCTACACCATGTCCCAACCAGACACGATGCGATAAGATTCCAGCGACGAGCAATTTGACTGTCCACACGCGATAATGAGAAACGATAAAATCAATCAAAAGCCACAGCCAATCAGAAGAGAGAGTGGGCGAGCTCTCTTGCCAAGAGCACAGCAGACACAACAAAATGGGCAAGTACTCAGTAAAATTCATAAATATTACACCATTTAAACATTATTTAAAGTACATACGGAGTGCCTGAAACAATCTTTGTCATAGAATACACTTGTTTGTTCACACTTGTGAGTTTACAGTTTGAACGTTCTTGTGCCCATTTATCTATTTTCAAGATCTGAGGTGAATTAGCCAGTGTTGTTTTCATTACAGATAAAAGGTGGGAACAAAGAATGATATTCAAACTCACATTAGACGCTTTTAACATTAAACAAAGCACATAAACAGTACCTGATATTATCATTGCCATACTTTGTGTTGCTGTTCCAGCCGCAAATAGAAACCGTTTTTCTAAAATAGAAACGTCGCGTCGCTGCTGGTTAGGACAAAAACTCTGATTAACATGGAAAAGATACCTTTTATCACATGTCGTGGCAACGCGTCTGGTTAGGACACGGTGCTAGACCAAAATCAGCAAATTGTAATGATTTCTGAAGGATCACGTGACATTGAATTGAGTAATGATGACACTGATTTAAGTAATGATGCCGAAAATTCAACTTTGCATCACAAGAATCGGTTACAGTAATATTTGTAATATTTCAAATTATTAGTACTGTTTTTACTGTATTTTCAATCACATAAATTCAGCCTTGGTGAGCAGAAGAGACTATCATCAAGTTTATCTGTCCTGATTGTTATTGTCCCTTAAAAAATACAAAATTGTAAATACAAATGAATATTTTCAGGGTTCAGTATGTGTGTAGGTCTCACCCAGAGCCTGCATGCCTTCTTCTACTGTAGTCAGAAGCTGGAGCGAATGAAGATAAACTTCAAGAGCCTCTGGACTCTCTGACCTACAACACAAAATGTTGAATAACCCTAAATTCATATTTCAAAATGAACAGTGATGTGAATCCAGGTAGAACAACATCTGTTATTCTAGCAGCAGACAGAGGAATAGGTTGGGAAACACCTCGGACAGACAGACAGACGAGCAGAAGGTCACATCACCTTAATTAATATGTCTCACCTAAGCTGTGTGGCCGCCTCAAGCAGAGAGGATGTGATGTCCTGCTGTGTGTCCTTGTGTGGGTCACTCTCACTGGGTGGGGTCAACACCCAACTCTTCATTATCTCCTCATCCTCATCAAAGAGCTTATCCACCAGCTCCCCAACCTTAACCAGCAAATCCACTGCGAAGAGAGAGAGAGAGAGATACACTTTAGTGTCACAGTACTTCAGTTACTATAGTTTTGATAAACTATTATCTAATATTTAATTAAACTAGCATTAAAGGTTTTCAAACACATCAAATATCTGTATTTTAAAATTTGGTATTGATTTTTGATGTAAACTAATATTCAATTAATTAAGTAAATTAAGAAAAATACAGAATATTAATTTATATCTTTATATATATATATATATATATATATATATATATATATATATATATATATATATATATATATATATATATATATACACACATATAAAATATCAATGAATAACATTATTTATAATAAATAATAATTGAAAACGTTTATTTGATATGTATTGCAAAAAACAAACTAAAACAATTGCACAAGAAAATGATAAATAAACTTAAAGTTAATAATATACTAATGATCATTGTTTATTTAATGTTTATTTCTGAAAACAAAATTATAAAATCAAGAAAATGAAAATTAATATGAATAAGTTAATAATTATAATAATAAATATTTTTAAATGTTTATTTAATATTTTCAAATATCTAATATGGTGTACTTTAAAGATGTTGATGTAAACTAATATTCAATTAAAAAGCAAAAAAAAAAAAGTGTTAAATGTAAAATGTTAACAATGTAAAAATTTAAAAATATTAAACATTAACTTTATTATATATTATTTGATATATTAAATATGAACATTTTAAACATGACAAAAAAATGTATTATTTATCTATATGAATTTATTGTAACAATTATTTATCTTTAATTTATAGAAATATAAATTTATTAGTAACTACAAGAGAACATTTAGTCCCAAACTAGCTAGCAAAAAAAAAAAAAAAATTTTTTTTTTATAATAACAGTTAAAGTTAATAAATAATAATGTTAAATGTTTACTTAATGTTTGTTGCTTAAAACAAAAAAATACATCAGAAGAAAATTAAATAAAAAAGTTAATAATCATGTTTATTGCTAAAAAATGCACAAGAAAATAAAAAGAAATAAATATGAAGAGGTTATTAATAATACTAAATATGTTTATGTTTATTTAATGTTATTGCTACAAAAAACAACAACATAAAAATAATATTTTTTGAGCACCAAATTAGCATATCTGAATGATTTCTGAAGGATTATGTGACAGTCCAATCAAGTAATGGCTGCTGAAAATTCAGGAATAAATTACATTTTTAAATTACATAAAAACAAACAAAATATTTAATGTTTATTGCTAAAAAATAAAATAACAAGAAATAAGTTAAATATAAATAAGTTAATATTAATAATAAATATTTACATGTTTATTGCTAAAAAAAACACAAAAAAAAAAAAAACAAGAGTTTCAGGCACTTTTTTGCCCTATTCATTGAAAGTACCATTAGCAACATCTTTAAACATCACTGACCATTCGTGGAGCTGCTCATGATGAAACACAGACTGCCACACACTGCGGGCTGCTGCCGTATCCTCTCTAGCCACAGAGGGGCGACATCAGGCTGAGACATGCATGTTAGCAGGAGTCTGAAAAGGTCACAGTATTGCAAGTCAGACACTGGCATTCAGAGAAAGTAAAATGTGGCATATATTGTGAAATGTTCTTAGAATTTTGTAACATTGTAACTGACCTGCACGTTTCCAAGAGCGTAGGTGGGTCATTGTCTCCGAGCAGCAGAAGTAACACAGCGCTGAGATATACAGAGAACATATCAGACATAGTTTACCAGGATTAGTAGTACAGTATTTACAAAACTAGTCTGAAGAGAAACAGAAAAGGAGAAAGATGTTCTGTGTGTGTATGTCTTACCCCAAGTCAGAGTTCTGGCTGAGAGAGACACATGTTTCATGGAAACAGGCCATATTACCCAGAATTCCAACACAGATTTCCTGTAACAAACATTTATATATGAGTATAAAGTCATAAGCAAGTAGCAAGGAAAATCTGATATATAATTCTTCAACATACAAGCATTTACAGTGGTAAAATGACTTACAGTGAGCCGTGGACTGCGTGATTTTGCGATCACACCCAGCAAGATGTCTGGAGCCTTGAACTCTTGAAGAAAAACAGCCACGTCCTGGAGTGAAAAATCATGTAATGTTTATATACACTGTGTTCCAAATTATTATGCAAGTGACATATCAGTAGGATTTTAGTACAATAAACAGCTGACGTAATGAAAGAAGTGCTGGCTTCCGTGTTTATGTCCGAATGTGAGTACTTAATGACAGAAATGTCAATTTTGGGTGAACTAACCCTTTAATACAATTAATATGTTCGACAGAAACTTCCCTTAATAAGCCTTTATCTGACTGGGTTCTTCTGTGCTCTAAATCACTCTAGCAGCAAATCACTTTTTGCTAAATATTAGTTGTTTTTATGTCTTTTGCAAGATATTACACTATTTCATGCTTTTCATTTTCAGAAAGATCTTTCATGAGAACTGTGACTTGCTTAATAATGTGGATCAACATCTTTAAAGGGTCATAAAACCCCGTTTCAGCAGCAGTCAGTTCTCACCACAATTTTGAAAAATGCTACAGAAGTGGGCATGGTTAAGCTGCGGAGTTGAGGGGGATGAGGGGAGACTGACAGCACAGCAACGGCTTCTGATTCAGACGGTTTTATTTCGCTCTCATTAAAAGCATAAAAAGAATTGCTGCAAATTACCATTACATGCAACACAATATACACATGGAATTTGCTATAATTTAATACACAAATAAATGCACAGCCATTCACATTTTGTTCATTGCATCGAATATGAACATCTTTGATAACTTTTGAGACTTATTTTGTGGCGTTTTTATAAGAATCGCATTTGTGACAGATATTGAAGAGAACTTGTGCGACGCAGAAACTCTTACAAAGCAAAAACAAACACTCGTTTTTGATCCATTAATGCATCTCTCACTTGCTGTATGTGATCTCACTGTTTGATTTAAACTTATGTGACACAAAAACTCTAACAAAGCAAAAACAAACACTCGTTTTTAACCTATTAATGCATCTCTAGCTTATTGTATGCGATCTCACTGTTTGAAGCGCCTGTCAGAGGATGAATAAGGCCAAAGTCCACCTTTCTGCCGTTCTCGTAGCTCTCTTGAGAAAAATGCTTGCTAAACACAAACAGTTTCAATGTGTCGGTAGTTGATGGCCAACCAACCGCCCGCAGGCAGTCGCAGGGAAAGCCATGCAATACACCCAAACTTTTACACCACAAAAACAAACACTTAAGGTAAACGCCTTTCTCATCTACTGCGCAACTTAACAGTTTGACATGTCTGTCATTTGAAAGAATTATGTCGTGTCCTGAATAATTAAGAGATGGTGTCTTCTCCTAGAATAAGAAAACTCGGACTCATTAATAATTATGAGACACCGACGTGTCATCGAAGTGTGCACCGACACGGTGTAGATTTTAAACCCGGAAGACGAAAATAGCGGAAAAAAATAATTCCCTCTACAATTAAATCTAACAGATGCTAACATTGTATTCAATGATATTCAACACACATACCTCTGGTAAAATCTCAGAAAATTGAGTTTGGGGTTTCAGGACCCTTTAAGTAGGTTTTCTATTTACCTAAGAAGACCTGGCAAACTATACTTAACAAACCTGTCTGAGATTGATACCAGTTATCTAAAAAGATATGAGGAATAAAGCATACAAATACTTTCTTTAAAAAATACTAAAAACTAACATCTTACTGATATAATAATTTGGAACACTTTAAATACACATGCCATCAAGGTGGTGTTGAATGCAGAGTGATTTAGTTTACCTTATTCATAGCCATGTCCCATACTTTACACAAGTCCTCTTCTAGATCATCCATCAGTTCCATGGAAATATCACTTGGGCCATTTCCTTGGTCTGTCACCATCTATAAAGATAATAATGTGGTTCTATAAGCAATTGAATCATAGGGTGTAACTGGTTTCCATTTTGGCCTAGTTTTTGTTAAATAATGACAGTGTAATATGTCACGTGTTGTTGTTTATCTTAGGTTGTATTTACCTAATTTTAAGATCTGCCAAGGACCAGATCTTTTTTTAATTTTTTTTTTATGTCCTGATATGTAAAACATTAGAATTCAAAAGGGTGTAAATTAATAAAGAAATGGAGGAGCTGATGTCATTCATGTTTTTTATTAAAAATTACATTTTTTTTTTTTATGTTTTATTTTTAAAAGGGGACCTATTATGCCCCTTTTCACAAGAAGTAATAAGTCTCTAGTGTCCCCAGAACGTGTCTGAAGTTTCAGCTCAGAAGAGGGCGGAGCTTTAACAGCTTGAGCTTCGGTTGCTCAACAACAAAGCTGGAGAATCTCACGCAGCTAAAATGACGATTGTCAGTAATGGTGTTCAGCCTTACATTGTTCACACTGGAATCACTGATGGAGAGACTCAGGAAGAAATTACAACTTTTAGAATGAAACTGGATGTTTCTGAATGGTTAGTGGATAAATTTATGTAGTTGCTGTGGAGTTGATTCAACTCATCGACTAGCATGTGCCGTCATGTTAATCTTTTGTGCAAAACCAGCGTTGAATTGACCCTCGTTTGTGAAGCAGTCCGGCGTAAAATGACAACATGGCAACAACACTCTACTACAACAACTCTTCCTCTTCTCTAAAGCAGCCCAACATGGCCTCACCCCCTCTGCTGTGTGTTCTCAGGGACGGGGTTTATGTAAATTTTAGGGTTAGTGATGTCACCAACCCGGGAAGAAGCTTGCTGTAGTTAGGGCTGCACGATATATATCGCAAATGTACATATCACAATATACATATCGCAACGGCATGCAATATATGAACGATTTTAATAGGCTACTACAAAACGTTGTGAAAAGTCAAAGTTTTAGGTCAATGCATATAGCAGTGAATAGACTGGGCATGCGACTGTTACTTACTTGACGTTAAAAAGAGTTATTAACCGCAAAGTTGCGAAAAATAACTCTTTGCGGTCTCACATTGTCTGCTGTCTGACACACACACACACCCGAAGCGTGCACACAGGCCGCCTCTCTGACAGCGTGGGATCCCTTCAGTTCTCTTTTGTGCACTCAAACGGTCAAATACACACACCGTTATGTCAAAATGTCTGTCTTGGTGAGTATTTATGTAAACACAGTCGGTTATGTCTTAAGTTAATGTTATCAGTTGGGATAGAAATCGGATGCGTTTCAGTAGGATCCGTGGCCGTGCATCAGGTCTTAAAGGAACAGTAGCCAATTAAAGTAAACCTATAATACTAGTGAAGCCTCGCTTGGCCTGACTATTCCAGTTTTAGACTAATATGCTACATTGACTTAGAAGGGCAGCAAGCAGCCTTCAGTGTATTCCGGTTCAAATAGATATGGTTCAGCATCTGCACCAAAGTAAATTTCTTCTGAATTGTCTCTCACAAATGTCTCCATGGTTGCAAGGCACGCTCCCTGTGCAAGCAGGTGGCCACGTTGGTTATGTTGACAGAAGTTAGCCTATTTTCAGGCACTGTGTAATATCATTGCGCCTGCTGCACCCATGGTACGGCAGCAAAGTTCCTTGATTATTACGCCGGAATGAGAGTATAGTTCCTAGCCATATCAGCCTAGAAAATCGCAAGTTTTCATTTTCCGTCGGTCTTAGTACACAGTGTAATTACAGAAGAGTCAAGTTTTAAATAGGAAAAATATTGAAATCCTTTGGTCATTTTTGAGCGAGATGCTAACGGTCTAATCAGATTCAATGATCTATGCTAAGCTGCAGCTAAAAGTGTTACCACCAGAACCGGAGATCAGCTGAATAGATTCGAAAATGGTAAAATGGAGTTGGAAAATGAGCCTATTTTCAAAAATAGTGGCGTGTTCCTTTAAGATTTAGGTTGATATAACTGTACTTTGCACCTTGACATAGTTTTCTTTTAGCTGGAATTAGATTTAATTAGATCAGAAGAATATCTATTATCTGTTTATTTTAGTATGATTATTACATATATAAATTATTATTTTTTTAAATAACTAATAAAAATAGCATTTCTCTAGGGAAATGTTATATCGCACAAAATATCGTTATCGCAATACTCAACGATATCGCATATTTTCCCCAGTATCGTGCAGCCCTACCAGCTGTTTGTTGTAGTCCTTAAAAATCGATTTCTGTAAAAGAAAGTATTTCCTTTTGCATTGAACGTTGTAATTTTGCAGATGTTGTTTATGCTCAAACAGCAACATTACACACTAAAGTTAAAAAAGTGAAATCATAATCAAGGACCTCCTTTAATATTATATGCATGTGCCAAACTATGTATTAGTGCTGACAAATTGCTGCGATAATTTTTGCTGTTTAACCTGTTAAAAATAATTAATGCAATTAATGCAGCATCCATTTTTAAACTTCCTGAAGTAGCTTTGCTAATGTATTTTCCCCACATCCTTTGGCTAGCATTACAGGAGGGGTATATAATTAAAGCTCCAAGAGGTCCGGTCTCTATATTTCCATCCCAGCAGAGGTCCGGTCAATTTTTTTAAATTTATTTATTTTTGTAATAGTTATAAATTTCCATCTGTGCACCAGTAGTTCTTTGTAAAAGTATGATGTCACCAGGTAAGGACTGGTGGTCCCATTGGTGGTATCGCCTGATGAAGCACTAAGAGGCAATGTACTTCTAAATGATAAAATGTAAATGTACAAACTGCTCTATTAGCTATGGGTCATGTGACTCGTGAGCTTGGGACACTATGGACGACACCCTGGCATCAGGTATGGCTTGCTCAGGCACAGTTACCTGAAGACTGTAGAAAGACCCTGAAGGAACTACCAATTGTACTGGGATATCTTTTTGGGCCCAATGTCTTATAATTGAAATTACTTAAAAGAGACACAATTTGTTCAATAAACCACTGCTGCTAAATAAAAATAAAATAAAAAAAGGAGGAAAGCAATTTTATGTTTAGTTTTCTCCTGTACCGAACCGTGACTTCAGTATCGAGGTACGTACCAAACCGTCATGTTTATAAAAGGGGGTCAACTTATAAAATGTTATAAAAAAAATAAATAAATTATATTATTCATCATCTTGCATGTTACTCGATTGCAATGATAAGGAAGTCTAGCATACTTCAATGAGGCGGGTCAAGGTGCTGAAGAGCCAGTGTTTGCTGTACACCGTCTCCCCGATGGCGTCCGCCTCCTCACCGGCCTCAGTCTCATCTTCCTCGGGTGGAGGCGACGGATTTCGGTCCATCTCCGGCGAACCTGAGGTGGAGGATCCACAACTGTCTCCATCCACCTCCTGAGAGCTTCTGTCATTGTGCTCTGATGAACAAATCAATATTTAACATAAATGCATGAACAAACCTCGAAGAGATTAGATTAAAAGCATGAATACATGCATGCATGCATGCAAAAAAACTCCAATGCACATATATTCAAAATCTAATTTAGAAGACTACATGTATGAATGCATGTGACATGCGAGCTTACAAAAACCAGCTGTGGTGTAAGATTACCTTCCAAAGGCTTTGAATATTACCGGTTAAACAAAGATATATTGATTTATTTGAGTAAACATTCTCTGCAAATATGAACAACACTAGCTTAGTAACCCACATGTCATGACTTACCCATTAATACTGAATTTCCACAACCAACGCTAAAATTCTCACGAATACCACTGCGAAAAATTCATTTTAAGCTTCTTGGTTTGTTTAACGTTTTGAACAAGCAATACTTCCGCTTACAACTCCACAGAGCATGATGGGAAAGAATAAAAAAATAAAAGTGGGTAGAATGGCATTTGCACGAAACGTGTGTACATAAACGGGCGTGGCTTGTGTCACAATTTAACAAGTAAATAGTAATTCTCATAAGTTTACTCCGCAACAAGTATTTTAAATTCAATGGCTATTAAAGCGTTTCAGTGTAATAATTCAGCTGTAAATTGTTGTCCAGAACGGAACAAAGCAACACTTTGTCAGATGGTTAGGATGAGCAGGGGCTTGTTTTTGGTCGTATTTAAAATTGTATGTCAGTAACCAGTCCTTGGCATTGATATATATATATATATATATATATATATATATATATATATATATATATATATATATATCAATGCCGAGGATTGGTTACTGACATACAATTTTAAATTGTACATTTAAATTGTAAATTTTTACATGGAGGCTCAGAAACCGTCATTGACTCGCATTCAAATCACGTTTTATATATAAATTGTTAATATATATATATATATATATATATATATATATATATATATATATATATATATATATATATATATATATAAAACGTGATTTGAATGCGAGTCAATGACGGTTTCTGAGCCTCCATGTATGGGATTAAATTCCCGCCAATAGTATTGCGGTCACGGATCAAAAAATAATAAGCGTGAATCAAAAATTTAAAAACACGTAAAAATATATAACACAAACTTTAAAAAATAATGCAAAACTATCAGAATGGCAAAGAACTTGGTCACGAATCAAAATATAATAAACGTGAATGAAAAAATTAAAAGCGCATTTAAAAAAATAACAAGCATGTATCAAAACTTTAAACACATTAAAAATGATATTGCACAAATCTTAAACTTGTGTTTATGTGTTCTTAAAAGTTGTTTTCCTTGCTTTTATTACTCTGTTCTTTCTGGCTACTGATGCTCACACTCATACAGGGGAAGATAACAGTTTAATTTAAAACTTTACAAGGACTTTCGAGCTGTAAAGTTATCTGAACTATGGACAAATAATTCCTTTTTTTAGATACTCTTTTTAATGTGCAGTCTTGTTATGATTGTTAATCTTTATGTTCATAATATATGGTATTTGGTGTTAAAATATTACTTGGCTCATGATGCTAATATACTTCCTAATTGTTGTTAAATGATCATAGGTAACCTGGTAAAATAATCAAATAAATAAATAAAAAAAGACTGAATGTATCATCTCTGCATTGACTACAATAGTGTTACAGAGGAGATAATTACAGAAACAGGTGGATAGTGATTTATTCACACATTTATTGTGTTTATTTGCATAACTATATAAGTGCACAATACTATAAGATTAATGTTTTAAATATAGCTTTAAAAACCAAGTTATAGATCAGGGATAGGCAACATCAGTTCTGGAGTGGCAGTGTCCTGCAGAGTTTAGGTCCATAAAATAAAAAACTCGCCCATCTATAGTATTAATAATCCTGAAGAGTTAGCTGGTTAAGGTGTGTTTGATTACACTGTAAACGATCTCTGTTGTTTTTACAGTATTATACTGTGTTCTCAACAGTTCTCTACTGTAGAATCTGAGTACAGCATATTACTGTACATTTTGTCATTTTCACAGCTTGTTACTGTATTCTTAACAGTTTCAAACTGTATAAGCTGTGTACAGTATGTTGTAGATTTTCAGTGCATTCTGGGAAAATATTAGCCTACTGTATATCTAAATACAGTACTAAATGACCGCGAAAAACAACCAATCACCTCCTCAGGCATGACTCATCATGAAGATGAAAGTCCACAAGAGTATGGTAGGTTATTTTTTCTCTTTATATGTTTTATTCTGATGTCATTTGCAAGATATAAAGCTACCTTTTAGTTAATACGTTTCCATAAAAATATGTGAGCAAGCGTTCCTGTTTTATGGCCTTTTCTTCCTGTAGCGTGGTGAAGATGAAAGCCCTATAGGACGGAGTAGCCTATGTGAAATTGATGGGTGGGTATACTTTAAAACACATGTAATTGCCTTGTTTGTTTTATACAAATGTTATTTGCAAAGTATAAATACGTTTGAGGTAATAAATATATGTATGAACATCGGAGCGGGTGAGCATTTCCCATTTAAGCCGCACTAACTAGAATTTTCCTCCCGCAGCGGCGCTGGCACCATCGCGAGACAGGCGGGAAGAGTCGTTGTGGAGACAAAAAGCCTACTACGTGAAATTGGTAGGTCAGCTTTAAAACGCATGTAATCGCATTTTTGTTTTGTACCAATATTGTTTTCAAGGTATTAATACGTTTGAGTTTATAAATGTCTGTCAGAACACCGAAGCGGGTGCTCATTTCCCTGTTAAGCCGCATTAAGTAGCTCTTTCCTCCCGCAGCGGCGCCTGCGCTGGCAGAGACCGGCTGAACAAACGTGAGACAGGCGGGAGGAGTCGTTGTGAAGACGAAAAGTATACGTGAGATTGGTAGGTCAACTTTAAAACACATGTAATCGCCTTTTTTGTTTTGTACCAATGTTGTTTGCAACCTCAAGTTATAATACGTTTGGTGCTGGCGCTCATTTCCCAGTTAAGCCGTGCTGACAGCATTTTCTGCTGTACTTTATTTCACAGTATGATTAAAACTACTTAAGGTAATTTTACTGTGGTATGAAATACAGCAACTACTGGATAATTGTTGCCAGTAAGTTACTGTTAATTTGACAATAAACATTTTACAGTGTAGGGCTGAAGCTAAACTCTGCACTCCAGCACCGACATTGCCCATCCATGTTATAGAAATATGAATTTAACTGTCTTTTTACTGTCTTTATGAGTGAGTTTTTCATTCAAACGTCTCGTTCAAATCGGGAATTCATTAATAAAAACACTGTTGCTCGGAAGTCACTGTTCTGCTGTGGCTTTGTTTGATACTCCTTAAAGGGGCCTATATGTAAGATTTTCACTTTAATAAAGCATAAAAATCCCCCAATATGTTTGCAGATATTTAGAAAACATGCTAAGTTCACCTAAAACAATGCTACAGCCAGACATTCTACTTTGAAATGTGCGTTCCGTGTCGGAATATCTGTCTATGTTTTGGTCTGTGCTAAACTGCGTGCTGCCAGTTTATCCAATAGTATTTCACCATCACAGGTTGCCAGTTGGCGGAAAACACCGCGTATTGCAGCCATGGAAACCAGCAAACAAACTGGGTCAGAGAATCGCAGATTCTACCTGACATAAAAAGCCTCTACATCCATCTAAAAATCTCTATGAACGACAGCATATTAAAACACAGATAAATCAACCCATCAGTTTACAGTGTGTAAATCTCCTCAGCTTTCTGCTTGTCCTCAAGCTGGCCACCCACGTCTTTGAAGGAGGGGGCGGGGCAAACAATATTTTGAATTTGGACTGCAGTCCCTATTTCGACCACTGGGTGTCATTCCTACATATAGCCCCTTTAACTTATTGCTATATTGATTTATACAACAGCTCAATAAACATTTGCAATCACTCTAATATTGGGGAAAACACTCATGCTGGTGTGAAGGCTATTGCTTAACTTTATATTTTTATAATCTCTCAGTGTTAAAATGTGATAAAATTCATAAACCAACACCCTTGTCAATGACATACTGTACATGGAAGACAAAATCTATAAATCGGTTTACAGGAAAACAATACATGACAAAATATGCAGACAGTTTACAATTATGAATATACAATGATCTAAACCAGTGGTTCCCAAACTTTTTAGAGTGGAGTACCCCCTGAGGCATTTACCATCCTTCTGCATACCCCCTCTCTTCCACTAAGATTGTAAACTTTCCATTAAGTGACAATATTTGCCTCCTAAATTGACTTTATAGTGTTTTTTTTAAAAATATATATATATATATATGAATACCTTTACAACATTAATAATGTTTTAAATTAAAAAAAAGTTCAATAGAGAAATATGCAATGCAAAAAAAACGTGAAAAGTGATTTCTTTTATATATATATATATATATATATATATATATATAAATACTAAAACCGCAAGTAAAACCGGTAAGTCACTTAATGTGTGAGTCATCGAGTCATTCGTTCAAAGAAGCAAGTGGCTGTATTTATGAATGAATCATTGGATCATTCGTTCAAAGTTGCAGATTCGTTCTCGAAACACTGCTGTGTTGTAGTCCTGCTGTTGCTTTCGTTGCAAAATAGAGCAAATACTGACAATACTGTGAAGAATAACACTTAATATTACCCTTTTGTTTGTTGAACTGTTGTGTGGATTTGCATTAAGCCCGTATAATATTATAACATTAAAAACAAGAGCTCACAAAAGGTAGGCTATGTTTTGTATCAAGGTACAGAATGGCAGTAATGTAGTGGAGTCTCAGGCAGCAGACTCCACACGCGACCTATATGCACCCATATGCGCGCTGCGGTCAAGCCAGCCGCGGTTTGAAAATGTGTGTGTGTATATGTATATAATATTTCTTTTCTTTCTTTTTTCTAATGTATCTATCTCTTTCTTTTTTTTAATGTATCTTTTTTCTTTCTAATATATCTATCTTTTTCTTTTTTCTGTTTCTGTTTCTTTTTCTTTTTTGTAATATATCTTTCTTTTTTCTTTCTAATGTATTTCCCTTTTTTCTAATGTATTTTCTTTTTCTTACTATATCTCTCTTTTCTTCTTTCTTTCTTTTCTCTTTCTGTTTCTCATTCTTTTTTTTGTTCTTTCTTTCTAATATATCTCTCTTTCTGTCTGTCTGTTTTTCTTTCTTTCTGTCTATCTGTTGTTATTTGCCTATAATTGTTAGAGATGATATAAGAAGATGCCATGTTTTTGTTTTGTTTTGTTTTTTGGGGGGAGGGGGGTGCTTTACTCTGGTGGCCTTTTTTACACTCACGTTGTCTTTGATAGCTGTGTATATTTTCAACTATTGTTTTTTTCTTCTTTCTTACTGTGGTGTTTAGGAGAAATATGCAATAGGATATTATGAAGTCCTAATAAGTAAAAAAACAAAAAACAAAAACATTGTCAGTGTAAAGCAATAAAGCAAGCAGACTAAAAGAGCTCTTTTCTCTTTTTTGTATGTGCCTCGTTAAATGTAGAGCCGCTTCACTCAACATACCTTCAAAAGAGCGAGCTAAGATGAGCATAACCGATGTCCATCGCATATGCAGAAAAGGTTTTTTTGTTAATTATTTTTATTCTCACTAATATTTAGATTTAAATCGAATAAAACACCACCAATAAAAATAACAAGTTAGCCGCTTACCTTAAAAGTCCATAGATATCGCAGTCAGTTCATACTTCGTACTGCCCTCACTTTTTCCGGCAAGCGAGACTTGTTTTCCTCTTTGTTCATGTGACGTTCTGCATAAAGCCTATACGCGATCTTAGAATAGCTATATCTATCCTATGACTGTAGTAAAACAGACTCAGAACGTCAGTATTACTTATAACTCTGGGTAGCACCACATTAAATTCTTGACAGGAAGGAACATGATGCAGGGATAAAGGTTGTAAGTTGTGAAAAATACATGATCTAGTATCTTTATACAGTGTGTGCCATTGTAAAGACTGTATTGTAAACTCAAATCAAATGTTCATGTCCAATACATATTGTAGCCTTCAGTTAGATGGTCATTATTTCAAAATAAACCAACAAGAATTTCATCCACATATATGTTTCTCTAGGTTGTATAGGGAAAAAAGTGTGAATGCTGAATCCATACCATTAGTAGATCTCTTCCATATTGTTTGAAGAAGACTCACTTTGTCCTTGTGGAGGTAAACAGTGCCATGTACATTTGAGAATACAGCTTTACAGAGTTGTGCTATCCTGTTTGTTTCAACTGCAGCTCCACGACCCATCACAATGAGCTGTCTGTCAGTGCTTGATCTTTGGGACAATGTAATCTGATCAGAAGGGGGAACCCTGTTGGCTTTTGCACGTATTATATATTATCTTTCAGTCCCATCAACATTTAATGTTCTAGCAGAGTTTGAGAGTAAACAGTATTAACAGAAGCCTAGGAGGGGAGACATTTTCAGTCACTTGCAAAATGGCATTTGTCACTGCTGTCATCTCAAACTAAACAAGGATGTGAGTTCTGAAGGAACCATAAATGGTATCACGCACTGTTATGAGTTTTTCTATAGTAATAATCCACAATTTCTTTAAATAGGTCTCATATGTGTTTAGGAGAAGCTGATTTTGAATATAAAGACACAAAATTAAATAAAATATACAAACATACACACACAGGTATAGAGAGAGAGACATGGGTCATTGACGAATAAGGTTTTTAAAAGTGTAAAAAACCATAAGAGATATAAATAATTTTGAAGTTTTATTAAGCGTTAACATTGAGATTGTGGTTTTTATAATCAATTGACACTGCTTTTGTCATTCTTTACAAGATGGACAAAATTTGTCACCAAAAAAGTCAATTCAGTTTAACCAAAATTTCGGTTTTACCGAATGACGATTATTTTCAAACAATGCTAACTAGCTAGCAAAAGGACAATTTAAATATTTTATATTTAGTACAAGTTTTTAAAATATTGCAACATTTTCCATGTTTTATATTGGTTGTACCGAATGACCTGATGTTTCAGGACATGCGTATGAGCAAGTGAAAACATTAATTTTTCCATGTGGTCCTTTGCAAGTGTCTACATGATGTCACATCCTGTCACATGATATTGACAAAATGGTCCCTTGTCGAATACAGGTGTATTCGACATTGGCTGCGGCTGGATGCAACTGATCGGCGAGAGAAGCCGCATGCAGGCGGGGAGGAGCTGAATACGGAGACGTTAAGTCGGTCACTTTCTGCTTCTCGTAGTGACGCTCGCGATGTGTTTGCATACTTTATCACAGCTGAAGTTAAATAAATGCAATATTTGACTAATACACTGATGTTAATACTTATGTATTGCTTACAGCGTCTGTTTTTACAAGAATAAAGTTCAACATAAGCATATATTATTTAAATACCAATGTAGTGGGGTCTACGTTTTTTTATCAGTTTTATTTTGATAAACATGACACAATATAACATTGCGACTACATGAAAAAAATCTTTAACTGTTATAAAAATACAGATTTGTGAGCATTAGTGGAACTGAAGGCGTGACAATAAACACGAAACACACGTGATCGTTGTCATGCGGTGAATCCGGCCAATCATGAAACAGCTGTGTCGTCATCAAAGCCCGTGCAGCTCCTCTTGAGAAACTGCACTGGTTGACTCAGGTGGCTGCTCTCGAATCGCTCTCGCTGTACTTTGAAGTCATACATCACAGTCACATGGTGTCAGCGCTGTCGGACAAAATTTCTTACCGGCATGCACTGCTTCAAGTCAGCCGCTAGTTGGTCTGTGCAACGCTGCATCAAGTCGAACAAGCCTATTGGTTACTCCGAATGACATCAATGAAATTAATTTTTTCCGGACATTCTTTCTCATAAAAAAGCAACGACTTATACATATAATTTTAATACCATTTTGCACTATGTTGATATATCATGTTATACAATCATGCCAGAATAAAAAATATATACATTTATTACATTTTAAGATATTTTAATCACAAATGAAATGGCTGTATTGGCCTTTGGACGGTTAAACCGAATTACCTTTTGAGACTTCAAAATCTAGTTGTCTAACCTTACATATTTTTGATGTCATATCTTTGTTTTTTATTATTATTAAGGCGTTTGGACAAAAAAATGACCCGTCACGTCACTGACCCATATAGGAAATGTCCACCAGGGGAAAAAATTAATTTATCACTTTATTTACATAAATATGAATCTCTAATGTGCGTTCAACAACGTCCGATCTCATGTCAACACACATGCCTTGTGGTGCCCTGGCAAACCAGCTTAAAGGTGCAGTAGGAGATCTGGGAAATGCTAATGTTAGCATGCTAGCATCGAAAGCATACAATCCCACCCTCCCTGCAAATTGCCATCCAAAGCCACGCCTCCTCCAAAACACATGAACGAGATTAATTTCGGTGTTGATACTGTTGACAAATAATTCTGAGTCTGACTAAACGGCTCCGGGTAGAACATCACGTGTTGCCATGTCTTAATTACAGTAGTTATGGCGTAAACGCAGCACAACGTTGTTGTTTTGATTCGGTAGGAACTGTAAAAGGTGGCAGCTGTTTGTTTGCGGTGCTCCATGACTGAGGTCTGTCTGTAATCTGCATAAACTGCATAGCATGAAGTAAGCCGATGACATATGATATCTGAGCGAACAGGGTGCATGAGGGATCATATGCTGACAGGCAGGTAGGACATTGTATATTTCATTCGGGCCGAAAATAATAATTGGATGAACATTTTATGGTTCTACGCCTTCCACAGATGATATATATAAAAATACATTTAGACCGTTTAACATAGTGATTGCTATCAGGATGAGGAGACTTTCAACCAGTACAACAAAAAATGTTTCTGTAGAGAATCACCTATTGCACCTTAAAGGTATTTCCGCCACCTACTGGGATGGAGTGTAAGGCCTCGATGAATGAAACAAATAAATGAAATAAAAAAAACTAAATCCTTCTAATCAAATCTGTATCTCTCAAATATTTTAGAGGAATATCATAAACTGTTTCTGTGCATTCTGAAATATATTCTTAACTGTAATGGCATTCATTTACTCATCTAATTTTCAAAGATTTCTTTCTCTGTTATATGCCTCACAGTGTAAGAGCACATGTTCAAGTGTTTCTGTTATTCCACAGTAATTGCAGCAGTCTGACTCACATTTTCCTATAATGTGCAGTGAATAATTAAGGTTTGAGTGTCCTATATGGAGCCTGGTTATAATAGTATCTTCTCTTCTGTTTCCATACCTTTCTTTCAATTCAGTCTGCTCCCGCGTCAACACAACACGCATGTGTTGGCTTCGAGACATGAGGTAGTTTAACGCTGTCTCTCGTGAAACTTTTGTTTGCTCCCTGCTGTACTTGCCCATGTGTTTTGAAGCAGGGGGGAATTAAATTTGGAGAGCTCTTAAGGGATGGTGACATCACATGCTTTTAAAGCTAGCTCGCTATTGCTGGCCTCCTACCTTTAATGACAAAATTGTAATTTTTGGGTGAAACAACAGGGTTAGACCCTTAAATTGGAGTGAATAAATTAATATATTTAAACAACTACATTTGTGTAGTGTAAAATGTTGTACATTTTTGTCTCTGTTCAGACAAAAAACATGATTTGAATGGGTCAATACCGGCTTCTAGAAACCATGTTGTCGCTTTGAAAACGGTTGTTAACTTTTGTTGTCAAACGGTTTTCCTTTTTCAAACCATGTCTAGATTAGCAACTGTGTCTGTTTTATATCTCTTTCATTAATTGACGAATGACCTAAAAACAGTGCAGAATCTTGAATATTTCTTTTATTTCTCATTTTACCTCATATCTTTAAACTCAACATTTCTCTAGGCCTACATATTACATTAAGAATTTGATATGGATTGTAAATTATTGTAAATTTGACAAACCCAAAGTTTTGTCCTCAACTCAATGGTCAGATTTTACACTTTCCCAGGAATTACTCTTGAACTGTCTTGAACTCAGCACTTAACTGATTAACGAGTCAATGTACTGCAGTCTCGACTTGTACTGTACATAACATTCATGTCAAATGAGGCAGTGTCAATAGAAACTCAAGGCACTACAGCAGTGTTGGTTTATCTAATCAATGTTACATGTTTGTTCCCTCCCTTTGCCAACAATGTGCCCTGTTTCATAAGGGTATTTCTGAAGAACAGCTGTTTCTTCTAGACTGTCAACACTTGCGTTTGCGGTATCACAAAAAGGTGGAGCCATCATCTCGCTTTACATGCACATCAAAAACCTGATGTTTGCCTTTGGAGGAACTTTTGTGCTACTGTGAGAAGTTGTTTGAATGCTTGAGCAGCTCTCAGTATCAGAAAATTATGATATTTGCTGTTGATTGAACAATGATTTACAAAGGAGTGCCTGAATTTACTTGCTGTCTGATGGCCTGTCAGCCTAATGGATATTCTGTGGATAGTAATAAATGAAGGGCTTTGTCAATAAACCTTTCTTTAAATTAAATTGCATAAAAAATTAAATAAAAAAAAAAGATAGATGAAAAGGTGTTTTATATTATTATATCAGCATGTCTTAATTTGGAAAAAAAAAAAAAAAAAAAATTGTCAAA
The DNA here is from genome assembly GCA_037101425.1 of Elopichthys bambusa. NCBI lineage: Eukaryota > Metazoa > Chordata > Actinopteri > Cypriniformes > Xenocyprididae > Elopichthys > Elopichthys bambusa. The sequence goes on from CM074455.1 coordinate 5,675,213, forward strand.
TGTAATCATATGGATGTATACAAATGCACATCCATTTGAGCTTGAAAATGGAATGACTGTATATTTTTATTGTATTTACTGAATTACTGTAGAATTTACATGTAATTCCCCCCTGCTATATTACATTATTAGATTAAAATAAACTGCAAATAGAATAAAAAATCTCTGTACCATTTTACAGTAACAGATGTTTCTTTTTCTTCTTCTTTTTCTCCAATATTCCATTCTTAATGAAACTTTGTCATGTTTCTTTTTCTTTTTTTTTCTTTTTTCATTTAAACAGGAAAAGTCTCACATTGGTATATTAAAACTATCTATCACAATATAAAATTAAAAGAATCTATCAGAAATAACAGATTTCAGTGTTTTTCTTTTGGTTTTATGAAGATCACATTCAAATTGTCTTGGAACTTTTTACTGCCTTTAAGAGGGTTAGTTCATCCAAATATGAAAATTCTGTCATCAATTATTCATCCTCATCTCATTCCAAACCCGCAAGACTTTCATTCATCTTGATAATCATCAAATTATATATTTTTGATAAAATCTGAGAGACTACCATTTGACACTTCAAAAAGTTCATGAAGAGATCGTAAAACTAATCCATATGAATTGAGCGGTTTAGTCCAAATTTTCTGAAGAGACTCAATCACTTTATATGATGAACAGATTGAATTTAGGCTTATATTCACATATAAACATTCATCAACTCACACATCAGTTGTGGTAAATGGAAGCTCAAGCACATTTACTTGACGTGTGCAAGAACCAGTGAGGTTCATTCTCGTGTTACGCAGCATGTTTGAGCTTCCGCAAGAACCAATGAGGTTCCGTTTGAGCTTCTGGAAGAACCAATGAGGTTCATTCTCGTGTTACGCAGGACGTTTGAGCTTCTGGAAGAACCAATGAGGTTCAGTTTCAGCTTCCACAAGAACCAATGAGGTTCCGTTTGAGTTTCTGGAAGAACCAGTGAGGTTCATTCTCGTGTTACGCAGCACGTTTGAGCTTCTGCAAGAACCAATGAGGTTCGTTCTTGTGTGTTATGCAGCACGTTTGACCTTCTGCATGGAACTAAACCACTCATTTCATATGGATTAGTTTTACAATCTCTTTATGAACTTTTTGATGTGTCAAAGTGGTAGTATAGCTGTCAACAGAGGGGCATAAAGCTCTCAGATTTCATCAAAAAGATCTTTATTTGTGTTCCAAAGATGACCAAAAAGAGTAATTAATGACAGAATCTTCATTTTTGGGTGAACTAACTCTTTAACATTTATTTACGTGACTTTGCTAGTTTAGCTTTGTCCCAAGCACATACTTGTGATCTTAAAATAATACAATCCATATAGAGCAAAATAAACATAAACTAGTTCTAAATAAAGCTGATTTATAAGGAGACAAAAGCCAGTTAAAAGCTTGAAAAAAGTATTTTTTATAATTTAATATAATGTATCCTAATATAATTATAATTTTATATTATTTTTTAATAAAATATTATTTAATGGTGCAGATTTAGCATACATAAATGAGCAGCTTGTGTGATGTCTGATCTGTGTTTAAGTTTGACTTTTAGTTTTTCACTGTTCCCAGTTCAGTTTCCTGTGTTTGTTCATCAGTTGCAATGGTTTTTGATTTGCCCTCATGTGTAACACCTGTGTCTTAATTATCTTGCTTTGTCCCTAGTCTGTGCCTGTGTTTCTTTCAGTCTTTGTCAGCTGGACACAGGATCTCCTAACCCAGCCCTCTGGGAGGAGATTTGTCTGATAGCTGATATGAATCTTCGCACATCATGTGGGGTGGTCCAGAGCTGCGGCAGGAGTATGGGGCTGGCTGAGGTGGGGGGAAAGAGCGTCATTGCTCGGTCTATCTGGCCTTGAAAAAGTAAAAAAGCAGAGTTCCTCGAGTTTCCCAAGGCACTGTTTGGCTCTACTGTCACGGCCATGCGTCAACAGTGTGACTTGAGGAGGAAGGAGGGAGAGGTGTTTGAGACCTACAGCTAGACCATACCAGCCTGCCAATGTGCGCGCAATCACAGCAGCAGGCAGTAAGAGATGCAAAGACTCTGGTGTCACATTTAATAAACATGGGTTTCAAAGTGAACCACGAGAAAAGCTAAAGATAAAAAAGATAAACTATCTGGGTCTCAGGCTGAATTCAGTGCTTTATCGAGCATTCTTATCAGAGGAACGTGTCAGGTCATTCCACAGTTGCATGTCTCTTTTTCAGAAAGGGAGATCAATTCCCCTCAGGATGTGTCTGAGGTTATTGGGAATGATGGCATCCACAATAGCTGTGTAAGACTGATGCTGGACTGTTTAGACCAAGAGAGGGCAACTGTCTGAGAAAACAAAGGAAATTAACACTTGAACTTTCTCTTGCAAAATTAGCATCCCCATCCGAGACGCAATCACACCTCAGTATTGCCTTAATCTACATTTCCTTTCCTTCACCCCCTCTTCCCCCATCTCTTCTCTCTACATGCAGAGATGACCTGAAATTCACCCAAAATCTATATGGTTTAATGTGAACAGTTATCATACAACATTATACGTGTTTGGTATCATTTGAAATGTCTCAGTGCAACTGGTACAAATGTCTCATTCCCAAAGAAGTAAACCTTTTCAACAGTAAAGGTCTATCTTTCAGCCATCTCAGCATGTCATGTGGGGCTGGAATGGCTACTTCCTGGACACTGTTTAGGGGTGTTTCTATTCAGGACATTTGTGCATCATTTCACACTTTTGTGAGATATTATAGACTGGATGTGACTGAGCCATCGCTGGCTCATTCAGTGCTCGGTGTGGGAGCCGTGCGTGATATGTCATAGCATAGACTGGTCTGTCAGTCTGGCAGATGTGGTGTAATTGGTGCTTCTGCAGTCGGTCACGCCTGAGGTGTTCCCTCAGTGAGATACCTCACTTCTGTTTTCAGAGAACTGGGGTTACGTAAGTAACCTAACGATTTCCAGAAATAGGATTTCAAACCACATATGAATGTAGCTTGAAACGGATTTGTAAAAATCACATTTCATTAGATTTTTTACCATTCACACTTGCTAAATTTGATCGGGATTTTAGATCAGCAATGCACAGAAATCTTTTGTGGATTTGGACTGACAGTCACTTATTTTCTTCTAGCTGTGTTTTCACAATTAATCCCATAAAAAAATGTTTTAATTGGGTGTGGCTGATTTTGCGCCATACTGAAGAGATCAGATGAATTGTAAGGAACCTGATCTGGTGTTGTCTGAACTCCTCTGCCCGGCGTTTCTGCAAGTCATCCAGCTCATCTTTTGGCAAAAACCGGGTTGCAGGCTCAGTCTTTTGGCACATACAGGGTGTTGGATTCTCATTGTGAAAAGGCTCTATACTGAGACATGCAAAAAACAAACAAACATGAAAATACATTAAAAAAACAAAATAAAAAAAACAAGGAAGTTACAGGTTCTGGGTTGCACATCAAACTGAAATCAATCTACTTACTATATGTTTTGGGGACGTCTGGAATCTCTGTATCCTTGAGAATTTGAAAACTTGTATGAGTGGAAAAAAGAATATTTGAGTACAATTTACATAGACTTGCAACCAAATAAAACCAAAGCAGGAGTGAATCAATTCCAATTTCTTTCCACACCAGCATTAAATTGTGTGATTTGTCAGGTAACCTCAAGCGAGTTTTTGAAGTAGAGAGAAAAAAATGACAATGTAAAAGAGTCATACAGAGCCCCTAAAGGGACATGGTAAAGGAAAAAAAAAAAGAGAGAACTTTTGCGAGCAAACTCAAATGGATTGAAATATTTTTTTTTTCCTCCTATCTCATATTTTTTCCATCACCATGTCCCTGTAGGGGCTCCATAAAACACGCCTATATTTGAAGAAATACACATAAAAAATTGTCTTAAAATGGTTTTGTTTTTTTATTAGCATCATATTTGTCTAAATTTTGTCTGCATGAATAGTTATTTTTGCTGCAACTATACAAAAAAAGAAATTACTTGTATTATTTAAATGACTTACATCCCCTCAATAAGACTCCTTTATTTTATTCTACTATAAATACTATAAAGCTTTTTGACGACAATATTTCATTTTTGAACGAACTAATCTTTTTTTTTTTTTAAAGGTCAAGGTCAAACATGCTTGAAAGAATAGTTTATGCTTGAAGAAATACCCATGAATAGTTTTGGATGACATCACATTTCTCACAAGGAAAAAAAGAATCAGGATATAAGCACTGCCAGATGGTTAATGGTCAGTTTGTTTTAAATCATGAAGGCACAGGTGGCATTCAGGAGCTGGAGACACACCCGTGTATTTGCAAAGATGCTCAACGTCAATTATCTGCATCACAGACAGGATGTTCAAACCTCACACGCAATCATACGTGGTCACTTGAAATGTACTGGCATTTGGCTGCATCTTGTCAAGAAGTAGCTTGATGGAAAATTTGATTAATTTGACACATTTATGATCGTTTCCTACTCATATGTATACAAAGTAATTTAGGACACTAAAGACTAATAATTATTTACACAAGACCGTGTTTTAACCATTAGTCTTCATTTCATTCCCCAAACTGCTAAATTCATCATGTGCTGTATATTTATTTTGCAGGTTTTAGTAGTGAATGTTATTTTTACTAATCCTCCTCATACATGTAAACAGAAACTGTAAATTATTCACACCCTGTCGTAAATATAAAATTCATTAAATACATTTTAACAAACGTTTCATCAAACATCATTCAGAAAGGCCGTGGAACTACCGCCCTCACAAACACACACACACACACACCATCATTGGACTTTTGTAATACCAGGTCAGCGTCACATACGAAGGCTGGCAGACCCTCCCTGTTGTGAGGTGAGAAAGGTAAATGAGAAATGATATAAAAGGGGATATGCAAAGAAATCCATCAGTACTGAAGCTCTACCTGTAGACCTCTCTCACCATGGAGTGGAGAAAATCTACAGTCTGCATACTGCTTCTGGCGCTTATCGGCATTCAGGTGGATTCAAAGAACGGTAAGAGTTAACTATTTTTTGCAGTGTCTCATTTTTTATTTTAGTTTAGTTTATTATTTTATTTTTTATTTTAAATAATATAAAAATGGTTTAAATTATTTTTATTAACATAATATTTGTCAAAATCCTTTCCAAATGTATATATTTATGTTACTGCAACTAAACAACAATCAGAAATGATTTAATTCATTCAGGTTCATTTAAAGAAAGTCATATGTTAACCATTAGAGTTAAAACCTTGAAATACTTGAATACTTGAAATGGTTCTTGAGGAGGGCGTCTCATTTTATTTTATTTTATTTGTATAAAATGGTTCATATGAATTTATTAGTTACTGCAACTAAACAACAATTAGAAATGACTTAAATAAAAAAATAAATAATTTTGAGTTACCATTTAATGTCCCCTTAATAAGACTTCTTTATTTTTTATTTATTTATATATATTTTTTAAGACTTAAGTAATATTGACAACTAATATAATATTTGGAAGATTTTATACTCAATATCCAATCTCCTATATGTGTTTAAATATAAAAAAATTAATTTTGCACAAACATTTCAGATGCGCAATATACTTTTACTAATATTAATATACTCCTGTTTCCAGAGGATTGTGACTTTGTCCATGGCATTATTGGTGGTAAAATATCTTATAGATATCTAGATAGCATGATGTTGTGGTTGGAGACAGCATCAGCATCATCTGGAAAAAAACAGGAACCAACCACCTTGTTGGTGTACACTTACATGTACACTTTTTTGTCATTACAATTAAAATTATTCCGATTGAAAGATTCGGTGGACTGTTTACATGAAACGTTATCTAATCCGATGGTGTTTTCCTGTGCCGGCGCTTTCAATCGGAATGACTTTGTGAAATGCGCACATTAGCCTATGTCCTGTTTGCCGCCTTTTATTCTTGTCAACATTGTTCCATTATTCCTTATGCGCACTATTTTTATGTAAAGTGTTGCTCTTAAGCAGCAGCGTGAATTTGTAGCATATTGCTGCTGGAAAGTATGAGGAAAAGATGGGTGCAGGAAGCTAACCTTTTTGGTGGCTGTCCATCTCTAAGAGCATCTCAATACTACTACTACCCCCCCCCCCCCCCCCTCTGAAAAGTGTGGATGAAGGTCCGTAGTAATGATACACCGGGTTCCTTCAGTGTATTTAATGAATGTTTTTTTTTTCCCAGTTTTTATGCTTTACTCTAGTTTGATTTTGCCACCGCCATTTTGCGTTCTGACGACCCCAGACCACTTTACTTTGCGTCTACATCATGACGTCATAGGAGTAATGCGTTTACATGGCAGAATTTTTATTTTGTTCGGTTTATAGGAAGGTTTATCCCACCCCTCTCAAACCGATTACAATTTTATTCGGTTTTGACATTTTTATTCCTATTGAGGTGTTTATATGGAGCCTTTTTATTCGGATTGGACTTTTAAACCAATTACAATGCTCCATGTAAATGCACGTTTCATCACTTGAACCTGATACTGTTAGCTCGATTGATGACTTGCTTTAGAAGTTACTAAATATTGTCAGCTGTAATTTTGCAATGATCAACATTTGAAATGTCACTTACATAATTTATCTTTCTCAATAAATTCACATTTCTTTGAAATGCACATTTTTGTCCCCCCATTTTTTTATTTTTTCTCCAGTTTCTCCCAGTAACCATGTCAACAGCATCTGCAGCATGTGGGGAAACTTCCACTTCAAGACGTTCGATGGGGACGTTTATCAGTTCCCAGGCATGTGCGAGTATAACCTGGTGTCGGACTGCCAAAGCCTCATTCGCCAGTTCTCAGTTCATGTGAAGAGAACAGAACACACCAATGGCCCAAAGATCAGCAGGGTGTCAGTTAGTATCAATGAAATCACCATTGAGTTGACCGAGAACCAGGTTGTGATCAATGGAGAAAAGTAAGACTCTGCAGAACTGAAGTGCTAATTTGCTCCCACAGCAAAGGCTTTAAAATGTTTTCTGATCGGTCAATTTTTCATTTGAATCTTTTCTCTTATTCAGAGTAACACTGCCTGTGCATGTCTCAGGGATCCTTCTGGAAGAAAACACAGTTTACACTAGGCTCTATTCCAAAATGGGCATCAGTGTCACGTGGAACAAAGAGGATGCAGTTATGGTGAGGTTATGTGGCTCATTATGAGTTTAACTATTTATCTATAGATTTTCATATGGATATCAGTTTGATTTAAGTTTCACAAACCTAACTACACTAAACTTGCTTCGAAACGGTAACTTGAGTCTATTTTGAACGATTGAAGAATAAAACTGGCTCATACAATACGAGTTATCTGTTATCGAATCAGACACTGCTGCTGTATGTTTTTGTTTCACTAAAAGTAGCTCCAGCACTAGAGAAGCATCATTTCGGATGGACTGTGTTATATCCAGTAGATTTTTGATGGATTGTGGAGGGCCTCTGAGCAGTGACAAGCAGTTGCAGCCATCTTGTCTAACAAGATGGCCATCTTGTCTTTTTGAACTGGCTTGGATGAGTCATTTGATACAGTTTTTGCAGCGTCTCATCAAAGACTTTAGAATAACAAAAGATGCATTACTCGTATTGTTTTGAATAGGAGAAAGTGCAACGCACAATATGGCGGAATAAGTCCCGCCTTCTAAATAAGAGCCAATTGCCGATTGGTAAAGTCAGCGCGCGTCACTGCAGCAGCCGTTAGAAGCTCTGGTTTCTATGAAAACAGTCAGACGCACGCCTCCGAAATGAGGCACAAGAGACGCGCATTTAGGACTGCGCATGCGCATTAGCTTGATCCAGCCTAAATAATACAGTTTTTTTTGTCATGATTCCAGTGTTTAGAAACAAAATTTATGAGACAGTTGTTGTCAGATTTCATTGGTGATTTCAAATATGAAATTGAATCGAAAGCTTGGCAAACAGCTTTGGAGAATTTGATGTTTCCCCATTCAAAGAGATAGGAGCTGCACTTGCATACCCGAGAGGTGTTTCAAAGATGACCGCCGAGTGAAATGACTTGTCTTAAAGGGACTTTGGTCTCATTTCGGAGGCTGCGTCCTCCGTAGATAGCATTTGAAGGCTGCATACGTCATCGAGGTGGTGTCATTTAGGAAAGTAACCGTTAGATTGCAAAGCAGGAAAGCAATTTCAGTATTTTACACCTCACAAGGAATAACAGTCAATTTTATTAAGGTTACTTTTCTAAAATAAGACATTGATGACGTATGCAGCCTTCAAATGCTATCTACGGAGGACGCAGCCTCCGAAATGAGACGCAGCTAGTGTTATTGCTATGTTTTTGATTCACTAAAAAGAAACTGCTCATATGAGCCGTTTGTTAGTGAATTCAGACCGTTCAGACCGTAAACTAGCATTCTAAGTTTGGAAAAAGTACGATTTATTTAGTTGGTGGTGCTGTAAATGAATCAAACGGCACATGAAGATTCGGTGTACATGGCTGCTTTTTGGATTGGAAAAAATAATGTAATTCCTAACTGGGCAATAGAATGTCAGTCACCGTATTTTCTAAATGTTCCACCTGAGCGCCAGGCTTCTCTGTATGATTAATTGAACAAGCGCTCAAATAGGTGGGATTTTTTGGAAAACAGCCAATAATTAAAACAGCGACATACATGATTGATGGAATTTGTTCTTTGAGAGCATGCTTTAGTTTTTTTTTTTTTTTAAATTGTATTCGTAAAGCACTTCTTTGAGTATTTTGGAGAGCAGAATTTATTACACAACATAACAGTGTTTAACTGAGGTAAAACTAGTTTACGCCACAGGAAACCAGTACCAGACCTTTCAAGGAAATAACCAGTAAATGATTTAGCATATTGTGCAAACAGTGCAACATGTGAAGTGAAATAGCAATTTTCTGTTATAAATTTAAATTCCTGCATTTGTATCCTTATGCACATGCCATGGTTATTCAAAACAGTGAATTTTAGTCTGCAGGTGATATTCACTGGTGTATACTGACAAAAAGGAGAACTGTGAAAATACCATGGTATATGTATACGTCAATAATTTAGTACCATAATATTACCTGAGGCCATCATTATACCACTGGCCTTTTCCCACAAGACTGAATACAAGTGATGTCTATTCCATATTCCAGTGTTGTACTTGCTTTGATCATTAGAACTAACTTAATGTCAAATGGCCAAATATACCAAGTCAAATGATCTAACCAAGAAGTTTTCTGTGGTATTTTGTTAGGTGGAACTGGACTCCAAATATTCCAATCGCACTTGTGGACTGTGTGGTGATTTTAATGGAGTTCCAGTTTATAGTGAGTTCATTGAATCCGGTAAGTTACTTTTACATTTCTGAACAGTAATGATTAATAATCAGGTTTTTCTAATCTGATGAATATCCAAGTGGTTTAAGAATATCAGAGATGTGTCTGTATCTTATATAATACAGGACGGAGGGTTGGCTATACTGAGTTTGGAAATAAGCACAGAGTTCCCAACCCAACACATGACTGTGAAGATCCTTTTGAAAACATCGATGAGCAAAATGTGGTGGACCAATGTGAAAAATATGTAAGTTACAGAAAAAAGTTGTTATTAATCAAATAAAACTATTAATCACTCCACCTGTGTCACAACAGCAACTAAGAATTCCAGTATTGTTGATATGGACCTTTGAGGTTCAACATGTCCCATGTCCTTTTCACAACAGCGGGCAGATTGTGCAGACCTTTTGGAGGATGAAAAGTGGTCTTCTTGTAGCTGGGTTTTGAACCCTGAGCCATATATCAAGGCCTGTACAAATGATATCTGTTCGCGTGAACCTGAAGACGAAGACAGAGACACCACCGCACTCTGTGCGACTTTGTCTGAATATTCACGTCAGTGTTCGCACGCTGGAGGAGCTCCGCCGACCTGGAGAACAGCAAAATTCTGTGGTAAGAAATACCATGATAGTTCTGGTGAAAATTACAGGATTGTTCTATCTTGAGCTTATTCTTTGCTTTGTATCCTTTTGTGTATAATTCTTTAATTATGTTTACACAGATACAGTAAGAGAGATCCAGGCCATTTTCCTATTCGAATTAATATTTAAAAAAGAATACAGACAAATCGATTCACAGACAGAGTTTAGATTAAACTAGGATTAATCCTTAGTTCAATTAGGACATTTAAGTAGCTTTTATAAACGTGCCTTAGAAAAAAACATTACTGATGTGTATCTTGAGACACGACAATGGCAGCCATTGCCATAACATATTTTAAGATTTGTCATTGCAAGTTGCTTTCAGTTAAAACCGTTCAAACATGCATTTTAGTCTGGGACTAGCTTAAACCTTGTCTTTGAAACCGGGGGTAAGTCTCTGTATGACTTGTATTCCCATGCAGCTGTCACATGCCCCTACAATATGGTACATTCTGAAAGCGGCTCCCCTTGTATGGACACATGCTCACACAGAGACACAAACACACTGTGTGAGGAACACAACATCGATGGCTGCTTCTGCCCACCAGGTCAGTACTTATATAATAAAAACACACAGTGTTTATTAATGCTATTCAAAAGTTTGGGGTCAATTTGTGGAGAAATGTTTTACTTTTATTCAATAAAGATGCATTAAATTATATAAAATAAAGGCATTTATAATGTTACAAAACATTTCTATTTTGAATAAATGCTGTTCTTTTGAACTTTCTAATTATCAAAGAATCCTGAAAAAAAAAATGTATCATGGTTTCTACAAAAATATGAAGCTGTTTTAAGCATTTATAATATAATGATAGACATTATACACAATAACAATAGAAATGTTTCTTGAGCAGCAAATCAGCATATTAGAATAATTTCTGAAGGATCATGTGACATTGAAGACTGCAGTAATTTCATAATATTACTGTTTTTACTGTATTTTTGATTAAATAAAGTAGCCTTCATGAGCACAAGAAACTTCTATCAAAAACATTTCAAAACTCTTTCCGAACCCCAAACTTTGTGTTTTTTCTTAAAAAAGTTGATATTAATGCAGTGTCTTTGTTATAGGAACTGTGTTTGATGACATTTCAAACACGGGCTGCATCCCAGCAGAAAAGTGTCAGTGCAAGCATGACCGTGTCTACAACACAGGAGAGGTTCTTCGCAAAGACGAGGAAGAATGGTAATTAAACATATCTATAATATCTACAGGCTACCCTTTAGATTAGGGTCCAGTTGTCACTATTAACTAACTATTAAATATGACTTTTGCCTCAATAAACTCCTAATTACTGCTTATTTAATAGTTAGTAAAGTAGTTAAGTTTAGGTATGGTCATGCAGAATAAGGCATTAATATGTGTTTTATAAGTACTAATAAACAGCCAATATCCTAGTAACATGCATGCTAATAAGCAACTAGTTAATAGTGAGAATTGGACCCTAAACTAAAGTGTTACAGAAAAATATTTAAATTTGTTATTAACAGTATAAAATGCATATGCCTGACTAACCTGTTGTTTACTGTGTTTCTTTGCAATTGTATTGTGTAATTCAGTATATGTGAGGAGGGAAACTGGATCTGTGTGAGTATTCCCGGTCCTGGCCTGTGCGCAGTAGAGGAAGGATCTCACTTCACCACCTACGACGGGAAAGAATTCACTTTCCATGGAGACTGCACCTATGTGCTCTCAAAAGTAAGCATGTTTTAGTCACTAATTACATCTTCTGTAGTTGTTAAGACACATAAGCTTGGATTTATGTTGCTTATGTCCATTAGGAATATGTGAAATCCTTATAAATGTTAACTTTTGCATTTTTGTGTTTGTAGGACTGTGATGAGTCCAAGTTCATCATACTGGGTCAGATTGTTCCTTGTTTTACTCATGAAACAGACACCTGCTTGAAATCTGTCGTGGTGCTGTTTGACAACGACAAGAAAAATGTGTGTATAACTTACTTCCACAACAACAACACAAAAGACTTGTATATTTAGCTTTTATAGCAAACAGGTCCTTTTAGTTGAATATTGAATGATTAATTTAAACAGAAATGTAGCTTGTTTAAAATAAAACTATGACGTGTGCTTTCTTCTTCAGCCTCTGATTATTAAAGCTGATAAGACAGTACAACACAATGCAGAGGTTTCACTTCCTTACATGACAGGTGAGGAAGAAGAAGCTCTTTATTTTGTTATGTGCTATATATATCTGAAATGTTTTTCAAACTCTTTGACTCTTTTCTCCCAGCTGACTTCACTGTGTTCATGCCATCATCATTTCACATCATGCTTCAGACCACCTTTGGGCTGCAGGTGCAGGTACAGCTGGTGCCTCTTATGCAGGTGTACATCACTGTGGACCAAAGCTTCCAGGGCAAGACTTGTGGTAAGACCTCTGTCTTTAAAAGCAAGAAAAAACATCTGAATTAAAAAGTGAATCCGTCTTGATGGCCAATGATGTGGCATGTGTGTGTTTGTGCAGGCCTCTGTGGAAATTTTAACAAAGTGCTGTCTGATGACCTGAAGACTCCTCAGGGAGTGGTGGAGGGTACAGCGGCTTCCTTCGCAAACGCCTGGAAGGCCCTTTCCAACTGCCCCGACCGCACTGAGAGGATGGACGATCCCTGTTCCTACAGCAGTGACAGCGGTGAGAAACTTTTTGCATCCAAAATCAGTATGAAGTCAGAGTGGACAGTTTTCAATGTCATATTTGTATTATTTTATACATGTATGGAAGGGTTTGAAGGTGCACAGGAACACCACTGTGCATTTACTTATACATACTGAATAAAATATACTATATACTGTTGTATCAACTTTTAAGTTATTAAAATACCATATTTTATGATGCCTTTAGAGCACTTTGCTGAGCACTGGTGTTCCAAGATGAAGGACAAGGAGAGCCTCTTTGCCAAATGTCACACCACTGTCAATCCAGACAGCTACTACAAAGTATGATCTGAAACAGGAAGCCTTGAGAATTGTAGAATTTACCATATTGTAATGAATGTTACCCAACCTCCCACAATAAGCAGTGACACAACATGTTTATGTGCTTTCAGAGATGCAAATACTCCAGTTGTACCTGTGAGAAGAGCGAGGACTGTCTGTGTACGGTGTTCTCCTCATACGCCCGGGCCTGTGCTGCTAAAGGAATATTCCTCCAAGGCTGGCGAGAAATTGTGTGTGGTAAGAAAGTTTTCAAACCAGGTCGTCACAAGGGGGGTCTGTGGAAAATTTCAGTATAAAAAAATAATGTCAAAAGTGTATTTAAAAAGTAAAAACATTTTATGTCACTGTCATTCTGCTTTCTAAAGATAGTGTGATTTATTTAAGGCCAGTTCACATTGAGATGCATTGAGATGTTCGGCGTTGGTCGGCTCTTGTTTTCACCGATTGAATTATGTTGAAAAGCCATTTATCTGCTCTTGGAATGCCTCTAATATGGTGATTCATGCCGTTGGTCAGTGTCTGTCTGTGCAGTGTTAACTGACCTTTAGTTGACAACACTAGTTTTTCACACTAACAAAGAAATGCAAATAATTTGAATCTCTCATTCCTTGCAGTGTACAATCGTTTTTACTTGTGTTACATATTTCTTGAGAATTTATCCTTGGCAATATTCTCTGTAAAACTGCTTTAAATCATATAAAATATAAAATTATGATAAAATTAATGGATTAGATTTACATCTAACATTAAAAGTAAAGAAAATATATTCCAGATACTATTTTCATAATTTATTTGGTTTAGTTTTAGTACAGTGATAATATGAAAGCTGATTATTTAATTTTTAAAACAATATGGCTTTACCATTTTTCACACAATATATATACATATATATATATATATATATATATATATATATACATATATATATATAGCTGCCTTTTATAGTTTAGGAAGGGCATCCTTTACAAGTGGGACTATCATATGTGGATGTCCTTGGCATCAAAAAGTTTGAAAACCCCTTTTTTAAGCTAGAAGATTAGAAGAATGCTTGTAATTTTTCTCCATGCACTTTTACAACACATTCTTTTCAAACTGATTCCTACAGAGAAGTATACAGAGAACTGCCCAGCCTCGCAGAACTACTCCTATAAGCTGCAGAGCTGCCAGCGTACCTGTCTTTCTCTCGCCTCTGAGCGCCAAAGCTGCAGTGTTGACTTCGTGCCCGTTGATGGATGCTCATGTCCAGATGGACTCTACCAGGATGAGAATGAACTGTGTGTACCTATGGAAAAATGTCCATGTTACCACAATGGACAGAAAATCAATCCCGGCAAGTCTGTCACCATTAGGGATGAACACTGGTAAGTGGATGATAATATTAGTATTAGTGCACTAGAACTTTACAAACTATAAATTTAATAGACAGTTTGACGATTTGATCTTATTTCTCTCTCCAGTGTTTGTTTAAATGGAAAATTCCACTGTCGTTCCTGGAAAACCCAAATTCTGGGTATGTAAAATTACTTTCATCTAATGATGTTTTAATAACAAAATTCGGGAGGAACAACATTCAAATAATCTGACTAATCATCACGTCATTTCAGCCAGCTGTCAACAATCAGTAATAAACATATCTACCCAATTAGCATGAGTGAAGGTATATATATACAGAGTCGGCTCACCCATATTCCTCGACAGTTTTTTCAGCATCCCTCCACCTCCTCACACTTGCCTGGTTACTTTCCTAACCAGAAATACGGGGGGAGTACTCTGGGTTCGGGCCAAATACCGAGCTCGGAGCCCTCTCCTTGGACAGCACGCCAAATACGCATACTATTATGCATACTATTTACTATCTGATTATTTGTAAGTGTGAACTCGTGAACTGCATAGGTTAAATAAGTATGCTTTTGGTTTACATGGACTACTGTCAACAATACTGGACTATCGTGGCATCTGGTAATAAGGCTTTATAGAGTTATCCTGTCAAATTTGATATTGGAATTAACTGACCAACCAAGGTTTTGATAACCAACAAACAACAGTAAATAGTGATCAACTGATATGGGTTTTTTATTGGCCACTGCCAATATGTTAGAGAACAAGGTGGATGATGGCAGATGTAAATGATTCTGTGCAAGTTAATTTTAAGGTGGGGTAAGTAGTTTTTCAAAAACACTGTTTGGTAGTTAGTCGGGCTGACACCAACAACAAACGTGTAACCAATCAGTATTAGGGGGCGTATGATGGTCAAGGAGATATAAGAGTAAGAGGGAGATTTGAAGAAAGACTGCAGAAAGAGAGCTGAGACACAATACAAAAGAGCTCAAATGAATATCACTGGAATGAAGGTTTATGACTGGGCAAGATCTTTAGGACCCGCTTTAATATTAGAAAAGCTTTCCAGCCCTGGAGAGAGCTAAGCGGGAAAGCCTAAAAAACAGCATTCCTTTTGTTAAGAATCTATTGATCCCACCTTTAACTCTATTTTGATCGCTATTGTGGACATCAGTGTTTATATCTGAACTATAAACTTTTATCTCTGTGATAATATGAATTAGTCTAAGACAGTTTGTGAAGCTGTTTCATACCTATACATGACAAATGCTCCCTCTGGGACAGCAGCAGCACCAACATAGATCTAAATGTTCCGCTGTGATCATACTTTTCAAAGGTTAATAGACATTGGCGAATCATTGACATTTAGGAATAAGATCATGTGGGTGTTTGAATCAAGATCACAATCTTTTAACAATTAATCACGCAGCTCTAGTTTCTGATATAAAAATTTACATGAGTGGTGCAACATCTGCATCTGATATCTTTTGCAGGATGTTCTTCTCCAAAGGTTTTCTTCAACTGCAGTACAGCAGGCCCAGATGAACATGGATTGGAGTGTGCACAGACCTGTTTGCAACAGGAAGTTGACTGTGTGAGTTCATAGTTTCCAACATATCTTCTCTTTTTCTTTCCCAACATTTTTCGCTTGATTTTGCTGGTGGTCTAATTAGTGTGAATAACAGCTTTGTGCTTATACATAATGTTTTTTTCTTCCCTTCTTCCCAGTTCTCGTTGGACTGTCAGTCTGGCTGCCAGTGTCCTTTAGGTCTATTGGATGATGGCAGAGGACACTGCGTTAAACCGGATAACTGCCCATGTAAACATGATGGACAGTTTTATGCACCAGGATCTGAGATAAACATAGATTGCAATAAATGGTGTGTAAAACCATTATTTTAGCATAATTAAAAAACTATTATATTTTATTATTTGAATTAGTTTTTATTTGAATATTTTCATTTTAAAGTTTTAGTAATTTTTGAGTTTTTGTCATTTTAGTAGTTTTTGTTTATCTATATAGTTTTTTATTCATTTTTATTTTAAGTTTAATACTTCACTTCACTATATATATATATATATACGTATATATGTATATGTATATGTTTTTTTTTGTTTTTTTTAGTTAAAGATAGTAACCCTGCATGAAAAGCCTCGTAAAACAGCCATCTCCATTGCCACATTAAAGTTAAATTACTATAAAAAAACCTGAACAATGAGTAAATATACTAATTCATTTTGAATGATCTATAGAATGACAAGATTTAAGTCTACCTCTATATTTACAGCACTTGCCGACGGGGAAAATGGAAATGTACACATTATAAGTGTCCAGGCATTTGCACCATATACGGCAGTGGACATTATAAAACTTTTGATCAGCAAAGATTTGGCTTCAGGGGAGACTGCAGTTATATTGCTGCTCAGGTATGAGCTGTGGGTGGACTCAACAGCATTTGATCAGAGACTTTATTTAATTAAAATGACAAATAAACCTCTTCTTTCAGAAGGCAACAGATCACATTTTCTTGTTTTGCAGAATAAGTGTGGAAATAAAACTGGTAATTTCCATGTGATCACCGAGAATATGCCTTGTGGAACAACAGGAACTACATGTTCAAAGGCTGTTGGGATCCTGTTGGGGGTAAGACTACAGGCATAGGTCTCATGCTATATGGTTTTACATTTAGCAGAACATTCAGTACTATGTGGTCATCAGATTAAAATAAAAAGCTGTTCAGCATGTTAACATTAATGTTACATAATAAGACAATGACAGTGCATATCTTTTTTAATTTAAAAGGCCAGTAAAGGATTTTCCCCTATATTCTTCAACATTTGAAAGCAGTCACTGGATGCAATATAGATTTGTGTTATGAACTCTTTCAAATTTGTTTTGATAACTGACCCATGCTGAAATGGGGTGTTTCATTACTTTCTTTTAGAAATATCTATCATACAGTATCATTTTAGTATTTTTCTTTCTAAGTTTTCTCGCACAATCACACACAGAGAACTTGGCTGCTGCTTTCTGATGGGACTGTAACAGCCACCGATACTGGAAGTGGTCCAAATATCAAGTACAATGAAAGAAACGTTGGGATGTACCTTGTCATTGATGCTAACATCGGACTGACAATTTTGTGGGACCGCAAAACCACCGTCCGCATCATTCTGCAACCTCAGCACATGGTGAGTTGAAGTCACGATCTGAAAGGTTTTGCTCTGACACTTCCGGACAATTTACAACAGTCTCTCAAAGAGATTTATTTGTAGCACAACCTCTGTTCTTCGTTGTATTTTAACAGGGAGACGTTTGTGGCTTGTGTGGAAATTTCAATGGAAATGGAAAAGATGACTTCACCACTCAGGGAAATCTGCCGACCACAGATATAATGGAGTTTGTGGACAGCTGGAAAGTGTTAAGCAACTGCCCTGATGCTGCACCAGACTTTAACCCCTGCCTTGAGACCCCCAATCGAGAGACATGGGCAAAAATACAATGTAGCATCATAAAGGAAGAAACATTCAAAGACTGCCATAGCACGGTACAGATGGAAAGCCTTTTGAGTTAACAAATGAAGTTCCCCATAATGTGGTTAGGACTCTAACATAATGTTTTTTTAAGGATGGAAATGCATGTTCCCACAGGTGGATCCAAACCCATATTATGAGAACTGTGTGAAGGACTCATGCTCATGTGACGCAGGTGGAGATTGTGAGTGCTTCTGTACAGCTGTTGCAGCCTACGCTCAAGCCTGCAATGAGGCGGGTGTTTGTGTCGTTTGGAGAACACCTGATATCTGCCGTAAGCATCTTTAGTTTTTTCTTCAATCTCTAATCTTTGAATGTGATTTTCTTCAGTCATTGTGCTTTAACAGAGAAAGATGATGCAAATTAATTGATTGTCTAATCAGTGCTTGAATATCGTTTTATTGCATTTTATTTCGTTTTTTTTGTACATGATCGTACTTATATTCATGTTTCTTTGTCAGCTGTGTACTGTGACTACTACAATAAACATGGAGACTGCATATGGCATTATTATCCTTGTCATAAACCTTGCTACAAAACCTGCCTCAACCCTGATTGTAACTCCAATAACACCTTACCCAACTTTGAAGGTGAGTTTTCATGTGGTTCACAATAGTTTGCATTTTTTGAAGACTAAACTGGGATTAGAAACGGTTCATGGAACAAAAACCAGTAATGAACAACATTTTGGGTGGAAAATAATAGAAAATGTTTTTGTTGTTTTGTTGTAAAAGCACTGTTGATTTTAATTGCTCCCCCCTCCCTCCCATTTATCAAATATTTTGACAGTAAACTTAAGTAATTGTACCAATTTTGTTGGTCTAATCCTTTCGTTCCCTGCAAGAATACTGTAAAACACTTGAAACATGCTTAAACATAAAAAATTATTAAATACTACAGCAACAACCAATGGGAAAAAAAATCTCACACCCCTCTTTCTTAAAAATGTTCTACTTCTAAATCTACAGGGAAAGACAAAATATGTGCATTAAGCATTTTTCCCACATAGCAGTCAATTACATGCAATGTTAAGGAAGCTTAAAGGGAGAGTTCACCCAAAAAGTATACCATGATTTACTCACCCTTAAGCCATCCTAGGTGTACATGACTCTCTTCTTTCAGATGAACACAATCGGAGATATATTTAAAAATATCCTTGCTCCTAGCTTTATAACGGTAGTAAACAGGGGGTCGTGTTTTGAAGCCCCAAAGAAATGCATCCATCCAACATAAAAATAATCCATATGGCTCCAGGGGTTAATAAAGGCCTTCTGAAGCTAAGTGATTGGTTTTAGTTAGAAAAATATCCATATTTTACAAACTTTATTAACTATAATAACTAGCTTCCGGCAGAGGGCCGTACTTATACTGCACAAGTCGACTTGCACCAAATGAGTAACCCCCTGAAGCGATGTATGGTGAACTATCCTTTAACATTGCTTTATGTATAGAGTCACTGGCTTTGGAGGATCAAAGCAACTTACTGTTCATAAGTAGTGCTGTGATTTGATTTCTGATATTTAATTTAAGCTTTTAGTACAAAAAAATGTTATAAAGAAAAGGTGCAGTTACATTTATTACAAGCATTTATTACAAGTCCTTGGTCATATTTTTAGTACAGTAAGCCAAATTCAGGATTTTTCATGTTCATTTTAGAATATGCACTCTTGTAAAAGAAAGTATTTATATAAGTGCTGTCAATTGATTAAAAAAATTAACTAGATTAATCACATTTTTTTTTCTGTGATTATTCACAATTATAATATAATATAATTAATTATGTCATCTTTTTATGAATGAAGGCCAGTATCACTGATACTAATACAGCTACTGATATCTTGATTAAATTGATTTTTTTCCTCCAATTTTAAACATAAATTATAGCCATTCAACATTACAGTGTAACTGAAAGCTATACATTTTTTTTAACATTAGGCTTCCAAAAATATAACAACTTTTAATTCAAATGAACTTAAAACAATCCTCACATAAACGTATAATAAATGTCATATTTACCTGTGCCCTTCCTACCTGTCTAACAGATATGAAATATACAGAAACGGAATAAAGTTACATAGTCTGCACTGCATAAGTTATAGCCTAAATTAAATATAGATTAATCATTATTAAAGCTACAAAAGTTCTTTAGTCAAGAGCAGTGAGTGATTTTCTCTGTTAGCTTTGTTCTTTGATTATCTTCAATGACAGACAGCATTGGCTGCTGTCACTTTAAGATCTGCCGCTGCTGCACATGATTTCACACGCTTCCCACTTTCTCACAACTCTTAACTTCCGTATATATATATATATATATATACTTACACATATATATTTTGCAGGATGTTATCCAGAATGTCCAGAGGATAAGCCTATTTTTGATGAGGAAAATCAGGTCTGTGTGGAGGAATGTCCACTAGAACCTTCCACATCAACTACCCCTACACCAACAACTACCACAGAGCCTACAACAACACCAGAACTTACCACATCATCCTCTCCTACATCGACAACTACCACGAAACCTACTACAACACCAGAGCCTACCACATCATCTACCCCTACACCAACAACTACCACATTTTCATCAACAACAGCTGAGACTACATCACCATGTATTATATGTGAGTGGTCTGAATGGTTTAATGTATATAATCCTGCATTAGGAGAATGGAATGACTTGGAGACTTATGAAAATATTGCAGGAAGTGGAAAACAGATCTGTGAACAGCCAGAAGATATTGAATGTAGGGCTGTGGGCCAACCTGACATGAGCTTTGACGATTATATTCATCATACAAAACAAGTTGCCCAGTGCAATGTTTCATATGGATTAGTGTGTCTGAAAGAACAACAGAATGTCCGCCCCTATAAATGTGTTGACTATGAAATACGGGTTTACTGCTGTTACATTTGTGGACCATCAACAACAACAGAATTCACCACCTCACCTACTTCTACACTGACAACTACCATGAAGTCTACTACAACAGAATCAACCACATCATCCACTCCTACAACGACAACTACCACAAAGCCTACAACAACACCAGAACCTCCCACATCAACACCAGAACCTTCCACATCGACATCTACCACAAAGTCTACTACAACAACACCAGAACCTCCTACATCAACACCAGAACCTACCACATCTACCCCTATACCGACAACTACCACAACAACACCAGAACCTCCCACATCAACACCAGAACCTACCACATCTACCCCTATACCGACAACTACCACATCAACACCAGAACCTACCACATCATCTACCCCTACACCGACAACTACCACAAAGTCTCCTACAACAACACCAAAACCTAGCCCACCATCTACCCCTGCATCAACAACTACTACAGAGTCTACTACAACACCAGAACCTACCACATCAACACCCAGCCCACCAACTACCCCTACATCGACAACTACCACAAAGTCTACTACAACAACACCAGAACCTCCCACATCAACACCAAAACCTAGCCCACCATCTACCCCTGCATCAACAACTACTACAAAGTCTACTACAACACCAGAACCTCCCACATCAACACCAAAAACTACCACATCAACTACCCCTACACCAACAACTACCACAGAGCCTACAACAACACCAGAAACTCCCACATCAACACCAGAACCTTCCACATCGACATCTACCACAAAGTCTACTACAACAACACCAGAACCTCCCACATCAACACCAGAACCTACCACATCTACCCCTACACCGACAACTACCACATCAACACCAAAACCTAGCCCACCATCTACCCCTGCATCAACAACTACCACAAAGTCTACTACAACACCAGAACCTCCCACATCAACACCAAAAACTACCACATCAACTACCCCTACACCAACAACTACCATAGAGCCTACAACAACACCAGAACCTACCACATCAACAACTAGCCCACCATATACCCCTGCATCGACAACTACCACAAAGTCTACTACAACAACACCAGAACCTCCCACATCAACACCAGAACCTTCCACATCAACATCTACCACAAAGTCTACTACAACAACACCAGAACCTCCCACATCAACACCAGAACCTACCACATCTACCCCTACACCGACAACTACCACATCAACACCAAAACCTAGCCCACCATCTACCCCTGCATCGACAACTACCACAAAGTCTACTACAACAACACCAGAACCTCCCACATCAACACCAGAACCTTCCACATCAACATCTACCACAAAGTCTACTACAACAACACCAGAACCTCCCACATCAACACCAGAACCTACCACATCTACCCCTACACCGACAACTACCACATCAACACCAAAACCTAGCCCACCATCTACCCCTGCATCAACAACTACCACAAAGTCTACTACAACATCAGAACCTCCCACATCAACACCAAAAACTACCACATCAACTACCCCTACACCAACAACTACCATAGAGCCTACAACAACACCAGAACCTACCACATCAACAACTAGCCCACCATATACCCCTGCATCGACAACTACCACAAAGTCTACTACATCAACACCAGAACCTTCCACATCAACATCTACCACAAAGTCTACTACAACAACACCAGAACCTCCCACATCAACACCAGAACCTACCACATCAACACCGAAACCTTCCACATCGACATCTACCACAAAGTCTACTACAACAACACCAGAACCTCCCACATCAACACCAGAACCTACCACATCTACCCCTATACCGACAACTACCACATCAACACCAGAACCTACCACATCATCTACCCCTACACCGACAACTACCACAAAGTCTCCTACAACAACACCAAAACCTAGCCCACCATCTACCCCTGCATCAACAACTACCACAAAGTCTACTACAACACCAGAACCTCCCACATCAACACCAAAAACTACCACATCAACTATCCCTACACCAACAACTACCATAGAGCCTACAACAACACCAGAACCTCCCACATCAACACCAGAACCTACCACATCTACCCCTACACCGACAACTACCACATCAACAGCAAAACCTAGCCCACCATCTACCCCTGCATCGACAACTACCACAAAGTCTACTACAACAACACCAGAACCTCCCACATCAACACCAGAACCTTCCACATCGACATCTACCACAAAGTCTACTACAACAACACCAGAACCTCCCACATCAACACCAGAACCTACCACATCTACCCCTATACCGACAACTACCACATCAACACCAGAACCTACCACATCATCTACCCCTACACCGACAACTACCACAAAGTCTCCTACAACAACACCAAAACCTAGCCCACCATCTACCCCTGCATCAACAACTACCACAAAGTCTACTACAACACCAGAACCTCCCACATCAACACCAAAAACTACCACATCAACTATCCCTACACCAACAACTACCATAGAGCCTACAACAACACCAGAACCTCCCACATCAACACCAGAACCTACCACATCTACCCCTACACCGACAACTACCACATCAACAGCAAAACCTAGCCCACCATCTACCCCTGCATCAACAACTACCACAAAGTCTACTACAACAACACCAGAACCTCCCACATCAACACCAGAACCTACCACATCTACCCCTATACCGACAACTACCACATCAACACCAGAACCTACCACATCATCTACCCCTACACCGACAACTACCACAAAGTCTCCTACAACAACACCAAAACCTAGCCCACCATCTACCCCTGCATCAACAACTACCACAAAGTCTACTACAACACCAGAACCTCCCACATCAACACCAAAAACTACCACATCAACTATCCCTACACCAACAACTACCATAGAGCCTACAACAACACCAGAACCTCCCACATCAACACCAGAACTTACCACATCAACATCTAGCCCACCATCTACCCCTGCATCGACAACTACCACAAAGTCTACTACAACAACACCAGAACCTCCCACATCAACACCAGAACCTACCACATCTACCCCTATACCGACAACTACCACATCAACACCAAAACCTAGCCCACCATCTACCCCTGCATCAACAACTACCACAAAGTCTACTACAACACCAGAACCTCCCACATCAACACCAAAAACGACCACATCAACTACCCCTACACCAACAACTACCATAGAGCCTACAACAACACCAGAACCTCCCACATCAACACCAGAACCTACCACATCATCTACCCCTGCATCAACAACTACCACAAAGTCTACTACAACAACACCAGAACCTACCACATCATCTACCCCTACTCCGACAACTACCACAAAGTCTACTACAACAACACCAGAACCTACCACATCATTTAGCCCAACACCGACAACAACTGAAAAAATAACTCCTTATACTGGAGTAACAGAAAAACCAGTGTCTACACCGCAAGATCTTGAATCTACTACATCAACAACCCCGAAATCCACTACGAAGACAATTACTACTCCAACAACTACTCCTACACCAACTCCACACTACGACTGTCCTGAATGGGACAAAAATGTAAAATTTAATATACTCTCTTTTATTTTGTGTTTAAATATATGTGGTGTATCAATGATGCCATATAAATAGTTAAATAGAAAACAACATAGACTACATTGCAATTTTGCAGTATCAGTCATTCTAATTCTAGCACATTTCATTATCGGCAGACCAACGAGACCTTCATATTGTGTAACTGCACCATGGCGAGGTGCATTGAAGACAACATCATTGAAATCATCCCATTTGAATGTCCTCCACTGCAGAACATCACCTGTGAAAATGGGAAGAAACCTGTGCTTGTCTATGATGAGCACTACTGCTGCCAATATTACACATGTGACTGTGAGTAAACCGGTCTTCACAATCTTTATATTTGATTTAAATTGTAATCAGTGATCTCATTTCAAGTCCAATGTGCTTGATTTTAACTGTTATGCTTTCATGGTTTCCTTGAATTGTTGTTTATTTCCCCTTATTGATTGTTGTTCCACCTTTCGGTCAGCAGCAAAGTATATATCCCGTGCTAAGAAGCGAGCGATAGCACTAGCCCTGCTTGTAAGAAGAAGAAAGAGAGCAGCTCTTGACAGTGTCTCTATACAACCAGCAAACTTGTATCGTATAGCTCTGGAAATTCCAACAGTTGTTCATCCATTTTGCTTTCCGATTGTTTGGATGCCCCGTTGCTATTGGTTGTGCGGGTAATCGTCACAGAGTGCTTTGGTCAACGCAGCAACAAACCGTCCTCGCGCGATTCAAGCCATTGAAATAAATGGGTTTCATAGCACATACCACGCCCTGTGCGAAAGGGCCTTTAGAAAATCTAGGCCTGATTTCACAGACAGGGCTTAGAATAAGCCAGGATTCGGCCTTAGTTCAATTAGGACATTTAAGTACTTTTTATAAATGTGCCTTAGAAAAAAAACATTACTGGTGTGCATCTTGAGACAATCCTAGTAAAAAATAAATATACTAAAATGTATTTGAAATACATTTATTTTATGCTAACTATACTAAAAATGCATTTACATATTTATGTACTTAATATAAATACCCTGCAATTGTACTTTTAGTATACTAAATTTGTATACTTAAAATATGCTAAATTGAAAGAAGTATTTTTGTTATGAGGTCCAACTAAAGATATACTTAAGTATGAAAAGCATGAAAAGTGAATAATTTTATTTGAATAATAGTAAACTCATTAAATTTTGAAAATAGTCGTTTGCTTTGCGAAAAAAAACTCAAAATAAAATGTTAAGAATAAACATTCAATCAGTGTCAAGTTCATTGCATAGGCCTACTGATGACATGACAGAGTTGGATCACTTAGTCAAGCTATATTTTAGGCTTTCTTTTAATAAAAAAATAAATACTGTCAGCTTTAGCTAATTATAACCAAATAATATACAAACTTTAAATAGAATTTGCAAGCGGCAGGGTCTTTTTAGAAGAAAAAAACAGTCCAATTTGTGCAATGTACTCGGGACATTCTAAAATGCTTGATGTGGAAAACTCTTAACATGGCTTAATGTAGGCCACTAGACATAAGCAATAAGGTAGTTGAGGCTGTGCTGTATCATGAATAAGCCACGGCTGAAGGGTGTTGTTAGCGGAGTGCCTTGCAATCCCTTCAGCCGTGACTTGTTCACGATACAGCACTAGCCTTGACTACCTTATTGCTTTTATAAAACGGTTACCACACAATACAAATATTAAAGCCAAAAATATGTATCCATGCAGCTCTCATGAAGTAAACTGTCATTAAAAGCCTTCCTTCCACCGGAAAAAAAGTCCCTGACCGTGAACAACAACAGAAGTTACATTATTACACCATTAGATGGCAGCAAAGACTGTCTTTATGAGTTTGTCAGTCAGTAGCAAAGACTTTTACATTGAAAAGACTGAATTGTTATGAACACGGAACAAGACGCAACTGACAAATGCTTTGACTAGCGCTGTCAGTCACGGGAAAACCCTTAACTGTTAAAAGGACAAGATAATACATCGGACATTTAAACTGATTTTTTATTATGAACATAGGACTGACCTGAAGGAAAATGCTAAATCTGCAGGTAATAAACTCGCTCACTCAATCTCTTTCTCACAATACTCTTCTACATAATATAGTAAGCGTCAATGAACAATATCAATTGAGAACAAACAGTTAACGTTGCTAAGTGTGGTTGTGTAGTGATACAAAGAACCGTTGGGTGAAGCGGTCATAGCCGTGTTTTATCGTGAATAAAACACAGCTATTGACCAATCAGAATGAAGGACAGGAACTAACTGTTTTATAAAGTGGTATTAAAAGACCAAACTCAGTCAACACTATACAAATAAAACATACTGTGTGCAGATAAGATGAGCGCAGAATATGAATGCAGTGCGTTTAATTCTACACTTTAAGAATTTTCCTCCATTATAATGAAAAAGCTTAACGTGGCTTAATGCATTAACAGTGATATTTATAGATCAAATTCTGTACACACCTCATTAATAAAGCATTCTATGTGCAGATAAGCATAACGACTAACCCTGGCTGGAAGAGTGTTTATAGACATTTTTCAATATTTTTCTTTCTGTGTATTTAATATTTTCAACAGTTAATACACACAGTATTGACCAAATTCAAGTAGCTTGTTCAGTTCGAATATTTGAATGTTGTTGTTGTTTTTTTTTAATATATATATATTTTTGTAAAATAATAATAATAATACATTTTATTTTTCGTAGGCTTTTGTGAAGGCTGGGGTGACCCGCATTACATCACATTTGATGGACACTTCTACAGTTATCAAGGAAACTGCACTTACATATTAATGGAGGAAATAAGGCCTCAATACCATTTAAAGATCTACATTGACAATGTTTACTGTGACCCTATTGAGCATGTGTCCTGTCCCAGATCCATTATTGTGTCTTACAACAAACAAGTCATAACGCTTAAGAATCACAATCTCATTGGAGGTGCAGACCTAGAGGTGAGACTTTCTAGATTTGGAATGATTAATGTGTGCTTTGTCTGCATTACAGTGTATGTATCCTATGTTTTTCTTGTCTCCTGTCCTAACAGGTTATTAAGGATGATGTTAAATTAAATCTGCCATATGCTTTCAATGGTGTGAGGGTTATAAGCTCAGGCTTAGACTTGTTCCTGAGTATTCCACAGCTAGGTGTTGATATAACGTTCGGCGCCACTGGCTTTAGCATCAACCTGCCATTCCAGCATTTCGGAAACAACACACAAGGTCACTGTGGTAAGTCAGCCACCCCCCATTTTTGTATGGATGGTCACATCACAATGTGGATTATATATGAGGGATTTGTATTTGTGCATTTTCCGTCTGAACTGTTCCAAATAATTCTCACTAAGGAACGTGCAACAACAACCAGGCTGATGACTGCATGCTTCCTGGAGGGATCTTGGTGGACGACTGTGCAGTGATGGCGGACTACTGGCCAGCCAGTGGTGTGAACGGTGAAAGTTGCACTCCACCAACTGCATTACCTACCGTTGGTGGTGATATCAAACCTACAACTAAGCCATGCCAGGCCCATCCTGACTGCAACCTCCTCAGCAGCGAGTGAGTTACTTGTTTTATTTTTTTACTATAAATTTCAATACACTAGGCTTTGAAAGTGATATTTGCTACTTCTCTCTTCCTCAGGTTGTTCGAAGCATGCCATTCCCATGTGTCCCCCGAAAACTTCTTTTTAGGATGTCAATATGATAGTTGTCATATGAGCAACCCTGCCGTGGTGTGTACCAGTCTGCAGAGCTACGCAAGGGCTTGTTCTCAATTAGGGATCTGCATACACTGGAGGAACTACACTAACATTTGCAGTAAGTTATAAAACCATTTTATTAATTTTATATCATAATGTTCTTTTATCGAAACTTTCTGTTGTACCTTTCCAGGTTTAAATTTCTTTTTCTTTCTGATCTCTGGACCCCATATAATTGGAAGCTATAGAGTATTTAAGTGTAGCATTTGCGTTTTTTTCCACAGATATTGAATGCCCAGCAGATAAAGTCTTCAATCCTTGTGGTCCAGCTGAGCCACCAAGCTGTGATGATATGTATGCCCATTTATCCACATTTTTTAATAATTTAGACAATTGTGGAAATTATTGTTTAGTTCTCGTTCAGTATTGTAAATTAAGGGATGGGAAAATGGCAGATATGTACTAATCCACTATATTATGTGGTTTAAGAGTTAATAAAGCCTGTTATGCAGATTTGTTCCTAAATGTTTATTGGAATGATATGCGTGTAATAAAAAAAAGGTTTAAATACTCTTCTAATTGCAGACCTGAACAGAACACCATTATAGTGCCCACAGAGGGCTGCTTCTGTCCTGAGGGCACACTGCTCTTCAACAAGGACTCAGGAGTCTGTGTGAACAAATGTGGTAAGAAGTGTGTGCATGCATTAGGCATTCAAATTGAGTGTGCCTTTCTGCATTATCCTGCAAGTCTTAGACCCTTTTTGTATCTTTCTGATTTTATTTTTCCTTTTTAGGATGCCTGGACTCCTCTGGGACACCACGTGAGGTACGGAAGTGTTTAAAACTGTTAAAGGGTTAGTTCACCCAAAAATGAAATTTCTGTCATTAAGTACTCACCCTCATGTCGTCCCAAACCTGTAAGACCTTCGTTTGTCTTCGGAACACAAATTAAGATATTTTGGATGAAATCTGAGGGTATCTAATCCACACATAGGCAGCAACGTCATTGCACATTTTGAGGTCCAGAAAGGTATTAAAGACATCAATAAAAGAGTCAACAGTGGTTCAATCTTAATATTATGAAACGACAAGTATATTTTTGTGCGGAAAAACAAAACAAAAATAATGACTTTATTCAACAAATTCGTCTGTCCCGTCATACTGCTTTAACGTTTTTGCAATGACGTTGCTGCCTATGTGTGGATCAGATACCCTCGGATTTCATCAAAAATATCTTAATTTGTGTTCCGAAGACAAACAGAGGTCTTACAGGTTTGGGACGACATGAGGGTGAGTACTTAATGACAGAAATTTCTTTTTTGGGTGAACTAACCCTTTAATTCAACTGTTCACTCAATATTAGTTATTAAACTTCAAGGTAACTCCAGAATGCATTGCAAAAAGCTTTGTGAAAAAAAAAAAAAAGAAAAGTTCCAAGATGGCATGTGGTGCGAGAGAACCTTTATTAGTAGAATTCATCCTTATTATTCATTCAGTACCGAAAAATATCAATATATATGTACCAGTATTTTTGTGTATTTTTATGCTTACTAGAGTTATATTTTAGCTTAGCAATATACTAATGCCAAGCTCTTTATGTGAATTGTGCTACTTGTAATTGCTGCCTACTGTATGTATAGTTTCTAACCAGCATACAAAGTCGTTTTTATCGGAAGATCAAGCTCAATATTTTGATTAAACATTACGGTAAAAACAAAAAAACAAAAACAACCAAAAAACTTTGCTGTATGCATAGATGTATCATTCATAATTTATAACATGCATTTACAAAATCAGTTGGGTGAATTTAAATTTCATGCCGATTTTAAAGAATTACTTAGCTGAATAATGACCAGACTAGACATTTAACTGAATTCTTGTTTGTTTTGGCAGTTCGATGAGGTTTTTGAGTACAACTGCGAAGAGTGTATCTGTGATAAGGCCAGCAAATCTGTGATCTGTAAGCCCAAGAAGTGTTCTGATGTGAATCCTGAGAGCTGCACTGAGCCCGGCTTCGTGCTGGTCAATGTCACCAATCCTTCAGACCCATGCTGCAGCAAACAAGTTTGCAGTAAGATGAGCTTTTTACAGTATTTTTAAAGGGGTTTGCTTTAGGTTTGCATCACCTAAGTCTCCTCTACTCTGTTTTTTTATTTTTATATATATATATATAGATTGTGATGTCAACATGTGCCCACCTTCGGATAGAAAGTGTGCAGTCGGATATACACCAGTCCTGGAAGTGCCTAACGGAAAATGCTGTCCAGAAATCAAATGCGGTATCACTATTATTCACACTACATTTTGGTGTCATTCATATGACTGTTTTCATGTCATATACCGTCTGTATCACCTTAAATATCATTCTATATAGTTTTGTGTTCTTTTGTTGTCTGCCTCCTTAGAGCCAAAGAAAGTGTGTGTCCACAAAAACATTGAGTATGAGGTAAAACTAAAATGAAAAACTGAAATATAATTTTTGCTTGATTAAATAATGATTAATGAAAGTTTTACACGTTCAACTCTCTCTCCCCTCACTTCCCTCAGCCTGGTACCGACATCCCCGTCGTTGACTGTCAGGAATGTAGCTGTACATGGGACGTGGATCCTAAAACGCAGTTGTTCAAGATCAAATGTGGATTTGTGCAGTGCAATGAGGAATGTGATCCTGTAAGTTGTTTGACAAGCTTTTGATTGGCTTGTCTCAGGAACATGTACAATTTCGTTGACTTAATTTGATGTTGGTTTTCCCCAGGGTTATGAATATGTTGAAACAAACTTAGCCGACTGCTGTGGAAAGTGTGTGCAAACTCACTGCATCATCAACATCAATGGCTTCAATCAAATACTGCCGGTAAGGTCAAATGTCAAAAGCTCATTCGCCCTGAAAAGGACAAAAAAAGGCCTAAATAAATATTCAAGTTAAATGGAAATTAAAGGAATAGTTACTACAATTTAAAATTATTATAAATGTAAAAATTTTTTAACGTATCTTCATGTAAAAAAAACTTTTTTCTTTTCTTTGGACACAAAATGAAACTGTTCATGCTGCTTTTTTCCATACAACAGAAGTGAATTGTCATCATCAGGGTTAAAAAAAAACCTCGAAGCTGGACAAAAAAGCATTATAAAATTAGTTGTGCACTATATTGCAAGTTTTATATTGCCATTATTCCCTGAAAATCTAAATCTAACATTTTTGCAATGTCCTTTAACTGACCTCTTTTCGTTTGTAGGAAGGAGGCACTTTGCCCATTCCAAACCAGGGCTGTGACAAAATCACGTGCACTAAAGTTAATGGACAGTTCATCGCTGACAAAAACACAGTCCAGTGTCCTCCTTTCAATGCTTCCAACTGCCAGCCTGTCAGTACTTTAAATATCACACAAACACACATTTACACGTTATACTGATTAAATCATATTAATGACATTCTGCTTTTGCGATTCTCTCTACAGGGCACCATTCAGGTGACAGCTGATGGCTGCTGCTATGTTTGTGAGTTTTTTTTTTTAAAGAAAACAATGCATATTTTTGTTGATTTAGGTTAATTTATATGTCCATGTGTGTTCAATTGCCTGTGTTTTTAGGTGTGGACCAAATTAAAGGATGTCAAGTACAGACCGTTCATGATTACATAAATCACAATGACTGTCAGTCGGAGAAGAAAATGGAGCTGACATTTTGCGGTGGAGATTGTACCAGTTTTAGCAGGTGAGTACATGAAGACTCTGTTATAATACCTCCATAGGCAGTATACTAACTGAAACACCCTCATACGAGACCAATTTGAAATGCTTTACATGTGTTTTCCTCTCTTTCTCGCATACACAGGTACACAGAACCTGGGTTGTCATCTTGTAGCTGTTGCCAGGCCAAACGCTCAAGTAATCGCACAGTGAATCTTGGTTGCGTAAATGGAGACATAGTAACCCACACATACATCCATGTTGAAGAGTGCTTCTGTAGCAGAACTAACTGTCATGAAATGGGAGCGAGCCAAACACTCACTAAAAGAAAACGCAGCTTCGGACTTCCGTGAGCAGCAGCAGTGAATCATTGACCCAAACTCTCTGAAAAATTACTCTGAAGTATCTTTGATCAGAAATTAATTTAAATTGCACATGCTTTCTTTAACATTTCTTAAACTATCTATAGGTTTTCATTTTTCTTTGTTAAATGTGAACTCTTTTGCTTGCTTAAAATAAAAAAATAAAAAAATTAAAAAGGCATTTTAAAACTAAATTCATGCGTACTGAGTCTTGCATTAAGAATATATATGTATTCCTATTGAATGCAAACTGGACAGATACTGTACATTTACATTTACAGCATTTCATGTTCATTTCATGTTGTAGCATACTGTACAATGTACAAGACACAATAAAATGCAGTTCGCATCTAATCAGAAGTGCAAATACCAATATGTTTATAAATGTGTGCAGGGGTGGACTGGGGCAAAAAAGTGGCCCATCACACCCAGACCACAACACACCTCACCCTAAAAACCCACCAGCTCATTATGCACAGAGCAATTTTTTACACCACTTTTTATAACATAAAAATATAAATGCTATTTATACAGAAATATAAATGCTATTTTATACATGACTGGCATACTTCTTTATGTTATTATTTGTCTTTCCTGGTGCACATGGCAAATAGTAAATAATTTTGAAAAAATACAGGGAAGTTTAATATCACTAAAGTTCAATACCTACCATTAAATCAGTCCATATATAACAATGCTCTGGTATGGTCTAAGACTTGTCCTTTCAGGAGCTACATTTTACAATAAATCCACATAGAATACATTTGACTGTATTTTCGATCAAATAAATTCCGCCTTCCTCTTTAAAAAACATTGTCTTATTTTTAAACTTTTGATAGCCAGTGTGTAAAATAATGCATGTGAACTCATTAGCAAATTATATTTTATTTTAGACACTTTCCTAACACGGGATATAGGCTACTTCAATATAAAAGTTGCCGGTTTTGCCATGTTTTAGTGTAAGTTTGAGAATGATATTGAGGTCTATTAATCATTTTCAAATGATTGTGAAATTACTGAAGAAATCCTGACCACAGATAGGCTACACAAACATATTCTTGTCTGATACGCTAAAAACTGCTACGGTAATATTTCTTTGTGCATTGACAAACGTAAATGGCATTAAAATATGAAAAATCCAAAAATGTAAAAAGTAGTTTGCATCCCTGGAAATGAATGTCCGTTGTTTTTTTATCGTAAACAGTAGGTTAGGCAAATATTGCTGTATAATGTCTCGTCATGCTCAGCTGGTATCTCACCTCGGCTCGCATTTTTCAAGCATTAGTGATGCCCGGCTCGTAAACGAATCGTTCTTTTGAACCGGTTCTTTTTAGTGAACCGGTCGAACCAGTTCACCAAATCAGACTGAATCGTTTCAAACAGTTCGCGTCTCAAGTCAGCAATGATCCACATGTTTTTTTTTTTTAAAGTTACTCACTTTCGGACATGCCTGACAGTCCCATCTGACCCGAAATAAACCAATATCCCGGAGTATATAGTTACTCTAGTAACTCAAACACACAGCATGAACAGACATGCTGTGCTAAGAGAACTGATGAGAACGAGCAGTTGATACTGTGCATGCGTGTACTACCGAACGAACGGTTCTCGGAACAGTTTCGATACTGTGAACCGATGACGAGCATTAAAAGTGCCGAGCGACAGTAAATCCCGCCTCCTTATGGAATTATTTTTGTGTCAATAAAAATGAACGTAACTTTTCCAGAAACTATCAAACATATGCCATTACAAAAGAAGAAAAACACAATTACAATGAAAAAAATGAACTCAGTCGCACAAATTTAACATGCTCTTCAAATATGCTTCATTCTTTGTTATGATTTTCAAAGATTCGTTTTCGCAAATCGTGGATTCTGAATGCGCTGCCACAGATTTTGCTCACGCTTCGCAATTTTTCTGCCTTGTCCAAATACCCACACTTGCGGTCTTGGCCACTTGAGAGCTTGTGCACGCAACAGGAAGTAAGTGCATAAGACTGACCCATGTCTTAAAAATGCCCAAGTGCAGTGTCCTTAAAGTACACATGAAATCAAAATTGACCTTATTTATTTTGTTAGCTCAAATTGCTAGTTTTGTGGTGAATAATTCATTGGTCAATCCACACAACAACAAAAAAAAAATAGTTTGGCTTCGTAATATTTAATCAAAATCTGAAAATGCTCCTCCCCTCTGCAATGATGGCCCTTCTCTAATGACATCAGTTTGACAGCTTGGGTTGAAAACGCTTAAACCACTCCCCTCCAACTGTTAGTCTGCTATGAGCGAGAGATGGAGAGGAGGAGCGCTAAAGTAAAACTCTGCCCTCTATTCAATATTCCGTTTCACTTGGAAATACGTCACAACACTGGAGAAAAGTCGTTTGCAACTTCCGGTTCACGGGGACTTTAATGCACACTAAACCCACACTACCTTGAATACCGCTTCTGAGCGGTATTCGAGGCTAAGCGTATCCCATCATGCATTATGTTCGGGATCTCACATGCCCCGAAATCGCGAGATGTCAAGGAAAACAGGACTGTAAGTTAAATTAATTATATATTACATATATTTGGTAGTAAAATATAGTGTTGCACATTTTATTGATGCAAAGATGAGTAGGCTATGTGTATTCTGCACATCATTTGCAACTGCTTTTAATCACTCAAAGAAGCACCACAATTTTAAAATTGTGTCTTCTGTTAGTTACATAGCGACCACCGAACAGACATTTAGAAGTGTATTTTAAAATGCAAAGTACTGAAAATAATAATTAAAAAAAAAAACTGTAAATGCTAGCATTTTTTACAAGGCTATAAGTGTGTCCCATCAGGTAATCAAAAGTTCTACACACACTTGCCGTCTTCACGCCTACTTAAACACTTAGGCCAAATACAGGAAATACGTCATGTTAGCAGACAAGTGGTCAAGTACAAAGACCATGTGTGGGTATGTGGACAAGGCTTTCGTTTGCTGTTTTGGTACAAACCTCTCGTGGGGGCGGGCTTAACAGCGATCTTTGATGGCTCTCTGACCTCGAAGGATGTCACTCAGTGGCGCGCACTGGAAAGCTGTCGCGGTGATTTGTGTGCAATACGTCGTGCTTTGTTTAACGTAAATAATATTTGACATTCGGTCGCCTCTTAGTCTGTAAAGACGAGCTCTCAAAAGAGACACGGAGCGGCATCATCTTCCTCCTCAGCTTGTCCCTCAAGGCAGCTTGACGTAAGTTCGTGTTATTAAAGTAATCAATAACATCGATAAAAGTTTTATTCATGTATAGTGTGCAACAGTTCTGGCTTTATTTGACACATTTGTTGTTTAAAAACGTTTTATGTATATCAAGATACAGTATATAGATATAAATATAAAATAATGTTTGCCTAATCTTCTTTTCTTTTAATGCTACTTGTCAGGACCAAAGACAAATGTCACTTTTCCAGGTAGGCTTACCTGGAAAGATTTTATTGGATTTTAATTACACATTAATACTTAATAGACATTGTTTATACCTGCAGGAACAAGTGCAACAAGACATTTTACAGCATATGCTGACAAAGTTTAGCTTGATTTTTTTTTTTGGAATGAAACTTTAGGTTTGAATGACCTCCTGGATACTGCTCAGCAAGAACTGGATTTGGCAATTACTGCATCAAATCATGTCAACATCCCAGAAGCTTTAATTATGGGTCTACAGGAGCTAATCAACATAATTAATGTAAATGTAAGTTCTGAAGAAACTTCATCAACTGCATCTGATATTGTAACCTGCACTTGGGGAAACATGGGACACCCACGTTTGGATATCAGAAACTGATTAGAGTTTTTGTCTTAAGTAGGCCGAACAATTCGTCTGGGCTGACGGAAGGATATAGACTACGTAAATTTACTATAACTCATTCTTCATATATATTTATGTTGCAACTGGCCAGCCCACTCCCGGAAAACTCCCGGTACTCCAGATGGCCAGTCCACCGCTGAATGTGTGTTGCAAGAAAAAGTGAACTATTGTCAATTTTCTGGTTTTCTGCATAAATTGGTCATGAAATTTTGATTTTTCACCAGTCAAAGAAATCAACACAAACAATATTTCTAAGCTGATAAAACATAAACAATCATTTTCTTTCATGTCTTTTTAAGCACACTCATTAAACATACAAAGTGATGGTGGAAAAAGTAAGTGAAACACTAGGCTTCTGGTGTCATTGAATGGCATTGAGTTGGAGTCAGGTGTTAGCAAACCAGGAGTCCAATGAAATGAGAATAAAGATAGAGCTAAATTTAGAGCTAAAATGACTTATATAAACAAGTGTCAGTGTGCTATTCACAAGCAGCATTAGCTGATGCAAAGAACAGATCTCAGAAGACCTACGATCAAGAGTTGTTGATATGCATGTAGCTGGAAAGGGTTACAGAGTAATCTTAAAGGGACCCTATTATGCCTCATTTTACAAGATGTAAAATAAGTCTCTGATGTCCCCAAAGTGTGTATGTGAAGTTTTAGCTCAAAATACCCCACAGAAAATTTTTTTTTATAGCATGTTAAAATTGCCACTTTTTGGGGTTGAGCAAAAATGCGGCCTAAGAGGGCGGAGCTTCAAGAGCTCTGGTGTCAGGAGTCAGTCAGGAGGACGCACTATAATGTCAGAAACTGCGAATATATGCTGCATGGAGATAGGTATAGTTTAGTTCAATTACGGTTATAACTTATATTGTCTTCTTGTTTTTATCCACTATATTAGTACAAGCCTGTTGAACCGGACCCTATTCGACTTTACCGATGAGTTTTATAACATTTATTGTACTTCATACAAAATATGAAGCATCTGTTTTCACTCTAGAAAATCTTTGTAAGAGCTTAATAAAACAGTGCAAGTGTGCATTAAAATATTATCTATAAACTCTCTCTTTCCCTTGCATTATCATCAACATACATAGCGAATTACACAGAAACACTCGTTACAACTAACAGTAAACAAATATATAAAGACTTTATGCCTTTTCGGGTGGTGCTTAATAAAATGGTAAACTTTATATCCGTAAATCAACTCCGATGAACTGTAATAAAGTGCTCTCACCTTCATTACTGCTGTATCCAGTATCACTCTGGAGACTATAAGCTGGATAACGAACAGTTTACTGATCTATCCTTGAGTAACAACTTTTTAGCACAACCTCTGTTTTGTATTGTCCCTTTGCATTGACATTTGTTCACAAAGAAGTCCGGTGTGAAATGATTCGCGGAGACATAAATGAATTTCGGTAGAGTTGAGGGAGCATTTTCTTCGAAAACAAAATGAATCCACCTCATCTTCAGCGGCTCAGATTAAGTAAATGGAGAGAGCTACGTGGATTGGCGGAACTCGCTCTGGGTGGTTCTATGTTAAAATGGCAGTGTCTATCAACATTCGTGGGCGGGGCCTGTGGCTAATAAGACATCACACTGCCAGGGATCTGGAAATGGCTTGTTCTGAGACATTACTTGATTTACGGGGATTAAAAAAAAGGAATGGTTGGATTTTTTTTTATCATTATAGGGTGGTTGTGTACACACACTGCCAACACACATTTATAGCCAAACACCATGCAAAAGTGAATTTTGCATAATAGGTCCCTTTTAAAGACTTTAGATATTCATCAGTCCACAGTTAGAAAAATTTTCTATAAATTTAGACGATATGGTACTGTGATTACTCTCCATAAAAGTGGGCGCCTAGCCAAGATCACTCCAAAGGCCCAAGGCAGAATGCTCAATGAGGTGAAAAAAAACAGCTAAAGACTTGAAGGATTCATTGAAGCTGGTTAACATCTCTGTTCATGCCCCATCACGTCGATTTAGTTCTTAAATTTAGCTCTTAATTAGAGCTCTGTAGTCTCACCAATAAATCACCAAGACTGTTCAAACATTTTCATGACATGTTCGACATGAACTGGTTCAGCTATCTATCATTGTTACCGGAAAAACTTTTACCTGGCGTGGGCCATTCAATCAAGTCCCGCCCTCTCATTTCAGATGCCGTTTCACTCGGATAGACGTCACAGTAGAGAAGAAAAAACAATCTTCATGCTGACTTTAACATTCTTTTAACTTTAGTTAGTGTGTAATGTTGCTGTTAGAGCATAAACAACTTCTGCAAAGTTATGACGCTCAAAGTTCAAAGCAAAGCGAGATATTTTCTTTTCAAGAATTCTCTGTTTAAGGACTACAACAAACAGCTGGTAGGGATTACAACAAGCTTCTTCCCGGGTTTGTGACATCACTAACCCTGAAATTTACATAAACCCTGCCCCCAAGAACACACAGCAAAGAGGGTGAGGCCATGTTATTGCAATACAGTATGTAACGTCTCAGGTTACTGGCATAACCTATGTTCTCTGAATAGGGAACTTAGCTATGACGCAATGGGAACGTCCTCTGGGTGTGCCGACTGTCTGAAGCCTGTATAGAATCACGGCAATTCATTGGCTGATGGCATGGGCGCCGCCCCAACGCTCTTACGTCGAATTGAAATTGAAATTGAGGAGCAGATGGCGCGTTCGTCAGTATAGGATGGCGATGTAAGAGCGTCAGGGCGGTGCTCATTTGCGTTTAAAGGGACACATGAAAATGGAGCGTTTTTGCTCACCCTCACAAAGTGACAAATTTAACATGCTATAAAAAAATGATCTGTGGGGTATTTTGAGCTAAAACTTCACATACACACTCTGGGGATATCAGAGACTTATTTTACATCTTGTAAAAGTGGTATTACATGACCTTTAACCATTAGTCTTCATTTAATTCTTCAAATCAGCTGCTAAATGGTTTATTAATCATGTACTTTATATTTATTTTACAAGTTTTAGTAGTGAATGTTTTTACTAATCCTCTTCATACATGTAAACAGAAGCTGTAAATTATTCACACCCTGCCATAAATATAAAATTCATTAAATACATTTTACCAAACGTTTCATCAAACATCGTTCAGAAAGGCAGAGGAACTGCCACTCTCACACACACACACGCGCGCCATCGCTGGACTTTTGTAATACCAGGTCAGCATTTTTTCTGTCACATACGAAGGCTGGCAGACCCTCCCTGTAGGGTGGGGAGAGAAAGATGAATAAGAAATTATATAAAAGGGGGTATGAAAAGAAATCCATCACTGCTGAAGCTCTACCTGTAGACCTCTCTCACCTCCCACCATGGAGTGGAGAACATCTACAGTCTGCATACTGCTTCTGGCGCTTATAGGCTTTCAGGTGGATTCAAAGATTGGTAAGAGTTCTTGAGGGTGGTGTCTGATTTATTTTATTTTATTTTAATGGTTTTCATTATTTTTAATAACAATATTTGTCTAAACCTTTTCCCATTGTATATTTGTTATTGCAACTAAACAACAAACAGAAATGATTTAATTAATTCAGGTTCATTCAAAGAAGGGTAAGAGTTAACTTTTAGTTAAAACCTCATGTACTTGAAATGGTTCTTAAGGGGGATGTCTCATTTTATTTTGTTATTTAATTTTATTTTATTTATGTAAAATGGTTTTAATTATTTTTGTCTAAATCCTGTCTGTATGAATATAATTGTTACTGCAACTAAACAACAATAAGAAATAACTTGATACTTAATCGAATTAAATAATTTTGAGTTTCGCTATTAGTAGAGACTGCTGCCGTTAAAGACGCACAGATCAGGTAGTTAAGCTAATTCACATAAGCTGCTTGTTCTCTCTCTCTCTCTCTCTCTCTCTCTCTCTCTCTAACTAACTGCCTTAATAACTATTCTGCTATCAAGGCTCAAGCCTCAGTTACTAGTTCTGAAATTACTTTTTGGAATTAGCAACGAAGGCTTAGGATGAGATGCGTAAGAAATTAGACCCACACACAAGAGTGTTTTAAGGACAAAGACCTGACAAATGTCTTGAAATACACCATCGAAACAGTGTCTTGAGGTGTGGTAACCGTAGTTTAAACGGAATATTTGACTACGCTTTGTGTCGTGGCCACATTACCCAAGTACAGGTCTCTGCGGAACCAGTAGAAGTGTTTCTTAACGATCCAACCAAAAAAGTACGGAAACCGGGATAGGCGTTTTTTTTTTCTTTTTTTCTTTTTTTTTTTAAAGTACAGAAGCCTGAAAGTCCATTCATTATTATTATTATTATTTTTCTTGTTATCTCATGATCACAACTACTTTTTTTCATGTTTAGATCACGAGAAACAACTTATGTCGAGATAATGAGAAAAAAATAAATAAAATAATGCTGCATGCTTGACTTCTGTAACAGGGAAACTATGCGTTTTCCCCGAGTGCCTGCATAGATATATGGAAACATTTTACTATGATATATTCACATATTTTGAAGAGTATCAACTATTATACAAGACCTGCGAAATATATGATTTATGCAAGTTTTTTTATATTAAAGATTTTTGCTTAATTATTTTATTATTATTATTATTTTGCATAAACTACTAATTATAATGGCATGGGATGCAATTTTGTCACAATATGGCTACTGTAGTCTATATTTTAACTTAGGCTACACATTTTATTTGTCATTTGTCTGAACTTATCCAGTCAGCGTCATTTGAGGTTGGACATGGCCCAGGTGAAAAAATACTATAGATACTATAGTGTTTTTGAACCATACTATAGTAAATTGTAGTATACTGTATATATTATAGTATTTACAACACTTTGTTAATGAATGCTACAGCATACTGTAATATTAATTATAGTGAACTGATCAACTGTAATAAATACTGTAGTATACTTTAGTTTTTACTACAGTAAACTGTAGTGTATTGTAGTATAATATACCCTATAGATTAAAGAAAACTTAGTACAGTATTGGGTAATGTAATTTGTTTATATTACTATAGTTGTTATATTACCACAGCAACTATAGAATAACCACAACAAATTATTTCAAGTACTTTACTATAGTATGGTTCAAAAACACTATAGTATTTACTATTAATTACTATAGTATTTTTTCACCATTAGTCAAATAGTTTCTTAAGGCTAGATATTTTGCCTTCTTGTGCTACAAGTCTTGTATAATAATTGATGCTCTTCGATATGAATAACGCAGAAGAACACAACCAATGGCACGCGATCAACAGCCTATTTTATTTAAATCTCTCGCATGCCAAATTTCACGTATTTTAGCTATTTTTAACCACGTCAAAG
Source organism: Elopichthys bambusa (assembly GCA_037101425.1). NCBI lineage: Eukaryota > Metazoa > Chordata > Actinopteri > Cypriniformes > Xenocyprididae > Elopichthys > Elopichthys bambusa. The sequence goes on from CM074455.1 coordinate 5,716,448, forward strand.
GATTATTTCACCAGCCTATGTGAACCTGAGAGGAGGCGATACATCGATAAACTAAATATTATTGGTCTAAGTCAGTGCCCATCTTCCTTACCATGGAAAAATGACCCGACTTAATGGCCCAACGTCAATTATGGTGACATCTACAACTATTTAATCGAATTACCAGGTAATAGCTATGTTTGCTAGCAAGCTGTAGCTTGGACAAAATGTTTACTGCAGACGTAGTGAGGATCCCACAATTTACCCATTCTTCCTGTTGATGCTTCACGCCTTTATCCTGTACTGCCTGTATCCACTTTTGTCTCCTTAAAGGCTGGGTTTTTACGGTTCGGTAACTTATACAAACTTAGTTCTGGTTTTTTTTAGCTTGTTAGCTGTACACCTTGTCACACAGCAGCTTTTAGGCATTGTCCTTCTTTTTGTTATAAGTCAGAAATGACAAGGAGGCAGCCTCACGCAATGCAAAGTCAACGGAGACAGTTGGATTGTCCCCCCCGGTGGGCGTGGTTTTCAGATTATACTAAATGCGCTCTGTCTCTATGTAAAAATTTTTGAGATATTCAATCAAGTCGAAAGAGACAGGATTTAGGCCTACTGTCCACAGAAACCGAGCAGCGCAGCGCTCTAATGTTTGAAGAATGCGAGCCGAGGTAAGATAAGCAGCTGAACATGATGCAACAATACAGCAATATTTGCTGTCTGTTAATGATAAAAAAAAAAAAAAGTGAAATGATGGACATTAATTTCCAGGGATGCAAACGACTTCTGACCTCAGATTTGAGTGCCATTTACGTTATTCATCACACAATGCACAAAGAAACATTAACGTAGCAGTTGTTAGCATATCAGATAAGAGTGAATGTTTGTGTAACTGTTTCCAGGCTTTCTTCATTAATTTCACAATAATTTGAAAATGATTCATGAAACGTAAACTATCATTCTCAAACATGGTAAAACTGGCAGCTTTCATATTCAAGTAGCCTATGTCCTGTGTTAGAAAAGTGTCATAAAGGCCTACTAAAATAAAAAAATATATTTTGCTAATTAGTTCACATGCATTACTTTACACACTGGTGATCAAAAGTCTGAAATAATTAAGACTTTTTAAATGTTTTTGAAAGAAGAAGGTTGAATTTATTTGATCAAAAATACAGAAAACACAAATATGAAATATTACTATGATGTAAAACAGCGGTTTTATGTGAATATATAGTAAACTGTAATTTATTCCAGTGATCAAAGCTGAATTTTCAGCATCATTACTCCAGTATTCAGTGTCACATGATCCTTCAGAAATCATTCTAATATGCTGTATGCTTTTTCATAAACATAAGCATTTTTACACGCTTTTCCACAATTGGAGCTGTATTCCATAAAATGACAGGAAATGTGAAGCTCCATACTATAACCACTAGAAAGGCACCATAAAAACAGTCCACATTCTGCACTACATTTTAAGACTCCTAGACCATACCAGAGCATTGTGTTATATGGACTGATTTTATGTATTGAACTTTAGTGATATTAAACTTCCTTGTATGGAAAAGAGGTGTGTAAAAATTCTTCAAAATTATTTACTATGCCTTAATATTGTCAGGCGTTGCGTTGTAAGATACAATATACGACGAAGAAAATGAGATATAACAGGCTTATTTGATCCACAAAGACAAAGCCTAACAAACATACATAGATCCGACAAAGACACAAACTGAGCTGAACTTAAACGGGAAATAATGACACTATAATGTGTGTGTGTGTGTCAGTGTAAGTGCAGTTATTCTAAAATTTGCGCAAGTCATACAATTCTGATACAGAAATTTCAGAAGCACAGTATACGTTGTTTAAAACATGTTTCCTGAGGATTGTGACTTTGACCATGGCATTATTGGTGCTAAATAACTTTATCAAATAAATAATCATTTGAAGCTGAAATGATCCTGTCAAATAGCATGATGCTGTGGTTGGAAACCGCATCAGCGCCTGGAAAAAAAACAGGAACCAACCACCTGATAACACTTGTGAATTCATAGTTTCACCACTTGAACCTGATACTATCGGCTCCATTGATGACTTGCTTTAGAAGTTACTAAATATGGTCAGTTGTGAAAAATGTTTGCGTAATTTTTTGGATTGCCCTTTTTTTAAATATAAATGTAAAAGTCAACAAATTAGGAATGTCATTTAAATTCCTGAATTTGAATTGAAAACAGAAAGAATAATTGTAATTCAAATTAGAGTTTAAGGACATTAAAATGGAAATAAAGCCATGTAATTGCTGTAAGCATAGAAGCATATACGTTCTCATACATACTATATCAATGTTTGAAATGCCACTTGTATAATTTCATAATTATTATTATTTTATAGGCTGTGGTAGAAAAATGAAATTTCCAAAAATGCTTTTCTTTGAATTGCAAATCTTTCTTTTCTCTCTCTCTCAGTTACTCCCAGTAACCATGTCAACAGCATCTGCAGCATGTGGGGAAACTTCCACTTCAAGACGTTCGATGGGGACATTTATCAGTTCCCAGGCATGTGCGAGTATAACCTGGTGTCGGACTGCCAAAGCCTCATTCGCCAGTTCTCAGTTCATGTGAAGAGAACAGAACACACCAATGGCCCAAAGATCAGCAGGGTGTCAGTTAGTATCAATGAAATCACCGTTGAGTTGACCGAGAACCAGGTTGTGATCAATGGAGAAAAGTAAGACTCTGCAGAACTGAAGTGCTAATTTGCTCCCACAGCAAAGGCTTTAAAATGTTTTCTGATCGGTCAATTTTTCATTTGAATCTTTTCTCTTATTCAGAGTAACACTGCCTGTGCATGTCTCAGGGATCCTTCTGGAAGAAAACACAGTTTACACTAGGCTCTATTCCAAAATGGGCATCAGTGTCACGTGGAACAAAGAGGATGCAGTTATGGTGAGGTTATGTGGCTCATTATGAGTTTAACTATTTATCTATAGATTTTCATATGGATATCAGTCTGATTTAAGTTTCACAAACCTAACTACACTAAACTTGCTTCGAAACGGTAACTTGAGTCTATTTTGAACGATTGAAGAATAAAACTGGCTCAATACAATACGAGTTATCTGTTATCGAATCAGACACTGCTGCTGTATGTTTTTGTTTCACTAAAAAGAACAAAAGTCATTTGTTAGTAAATCAGACTACAATGTTACCGCTATGTTTTTGATTCACTAAAAAGAAACGACTCATATGAGCCGTTTGTTAGTGAATCGGACTACATTTCTAGCGCCCAGTAACTGATTCACCATAGAGAATCAGCTACGATAGCGCTATATGTTTGTTTTTAGCGTGAAGCTCTCAAAAACAATTCAGTCGAAATACATGGTTTCTTTCCACTAATTTGCGGTTCATGGTTTTTATCCTTAAACTCCGTTTAGACCTTAAACTAGCATTCTAAGCTTGGAAAAAGTATGGTTTATTTAGTTGGTGCTGTAAATGAATCAAACGGAAAAAATAATCTAATTCTTAACTGGGCAATGATATGTAAGTCACCTCATTTGAGCGCCAGGCTTCTCTGTATCAAAGACTATAGAATAACACAAGACGCGTCACTCGTATTGTTTTGAATGAGAAAAAAGTGCAACACGCAATATGGCGGAATAAGTCCCGCCTTCTAAATAAGAGCCAATCACCGATTGGTAAAGTTATTGCGTCACTGCAGCGGCGGTTAGAAGCTCTGGTTCCTATAGAAACATGCTGCGTCCCAATTCGCCTACTTATACTACGCCCTAAAAGTATTTACTCTTTCTGTGAACAAAAAGTACATACTGTTGAGTGTGTAGCAAAAGAGTAGACAAGCATTGGGACATACTATCACGTCATACAATTGCGTCTTTGCTCTCTGTCGCATCCCGTCACCGCAACTGGCCTGTCAAACCATCTTGCATCCTCCACATTTCATTTAGCTAATTTCCTACTGTATCGGAGAGAAATGCAGTACCACGTTGATCTGCAGTCGTGGGTCTTTCATGTGGAGAACTCTCCTCATTAATGCATAATGATGCATTTAAAAGTTAATCAAATGCATTAAAAGATCTTTATAAAAGTCCGCATTGGTATTGCAGATGAAATATAACACGGATAACATTAAATACATATTTTCTATCAGGTTGAAGTGATTATTAGTCACTCAAACCTCTCAGCATTGGTCGCGCATATCCGCCATGTTTTGTAGTTTTTTAACACTTTTTACTCGTGTTTGTAGTTCTGAACTAAATCCTCATCCAAAGCGCAATGGGTTGTGGGCAATATTTGCCTTTATAGTGTGCATGGATCCACACTTTGAAAATCTACTGGAAATAGTAGACAATCAGGGGACTTTTGGCATACTCTTTTCAACATACTATGCTTTGGGGCACACTTATTTTAATCTCGCATACTATTTAGAATAGATAGTATGGACATTGGGACGCAGGGACAGTCAGGCGCGCGCCTCTGAAATGAGATGCACATTAGCTTGATCCAGCCTGAAAAATTTTTTTGCCTTTTTGTCATGATCTGAGCATTTAGAAACAAAATTTATGAGACAATTGTTGTCAGATTTCATTGGTGATTTCAAATATGAAATTTAATTGAAAGTGTGGCAAACCGCTTTGGAGAATTTGATGTTTCCCCATTCAAAGATAGGAGCTGCACTTGAATGCCCGAGAGGTGTTTCAAAGATGGCCGCAGAGTGAAATGACTTGTCTTAAAGGGTTAGTTCATGCACAGTCAGGCCTGCATTGCCAGTTAAATCAGTTCATGTGAGTACGGTGGTTCTACCTTAATATTATAAAGTGACGAGAATATTGTTTGTGTGCCAAAAAAACAAAATAATGACTTTTTAGCAATATCTAGTGATGGCCGATTTTTTTTAAAAACACTGCTTCGGAGTGTTACAAATCTTTTGTGTCGAATTAGTGATTCGGATCGCGTATCAAACCGCCAAACTGCTGAAATCACATGACTTTGTACAAGTTCTCTCAATCATGTATGTCGCTGTTTTAATTATTGGCTGTTTTCTGCAAAATCCTGCCTATTTGAGCACTTGTAATAGTCCCAAACTTGACAAAGTCCCTTTAAAGGGTTAGTTCACCCAAAAATGAAAATTCTGTCATTAATTACTCACCCTCATGTCGTTCTACACCCATAAGACCTTCGTTCATCTTCGGAACACAAATTAAGACATTTTTGATGAAATCCGATGGCTCAGTGAGGCCTCTATTGACAGCAATGGTACTTCCTCTCTCAAGATCCATAAAGGTACTAAAAACATATTTAAATCAGTTCATGTGAGTACGGTGGTTCTACCTTAATATTATAAAGTGACGAGAATATTGTTTGTGTGCCAAAAAAACAAAATAATGACTTTTTAGCAATATCTAGTGATGGCCGATTTTTTTTAAAAACACTGCTTCGGAGTGTTACAAATCTTTTGTGTCGAATTAATGATTCGGATCGCGTATCAAACCGCCAAACTGCTGAAATCACATGACTTTGTCGCTCCGAACCACTGATTCGATTCGTAAAGCTCCAAAGCTTCATGAAGCAGTGATTTGAAATCGGCCATCTCTAGATATTATTAAAAAGTCGTTATTTTGTTTTTTTGGCACACAAAATATTCTCGTTGCTTTATAATATTAAGGTAGAACCACCATACTCACATGAACTGATTTAAATATGTTTTTAGTACCTTTATGGAACTTAAGAGAGCAAGTACCATTGCTGTCAATAGAGGCCTCACTGAGCCATCGGATTTCATCAAAAATTTCTTAATTTGTGTTCCGAAGATGAACGAAGGTCTTATGGGTGTAGAACGACATGAGGGTGAGTAATTAATGACAGAATTTTCATTTTTGGGTGAACTAACCCTTTAAAGGGACTTTGTCAAGTTTGGGACTATTACAAGTGCTCAAATAGGCAGGATTTTGCAGAAAACAGCCAATAATTAAAACAGCGACATACATGATTGAGAGAACTTGTACTTTGAGAGCATGCTGTAGATGGTGTTTTTTTTTGTTGTTGTTGTTGTTTTTTGTATCCTGAAATAGAAAAATTGTAAATGGAGTGTATGTGTGGTTTGTGAGGCATTACATTTGATGTTTATAATCTTGTTTTTATGTTTATAATCATGTGTTCGTAAAGCACTTTTTTGAGTAGAATTTATTACACAACATGACAGTGTTTAACTAAGGTAAAACTAGTTTACGCCACAGGAAACCATGTTAGCAGACCTTTCAAGGAAGTAACCAGTAAATGATTTAGCATATTGTGCAAACTGCAACATGGGAAGTGAAATACTATATAAGGCAATTTTCTGTTACACATTGAAATATCTGCAATTGTATCCTTATGCACATGCCATAGGTTTTCAAAACAGTGAATTTTAGTCAGCAGGTAATATTCACTGGTGTATACTGACAAAAAGGAGAACTGTGAAAATACCTTGGTATATGTATATGTCAATAATTTAGTACCATATTATTGCCTGAGGCCATCATTATACCACTGGCCTTTTCCCACAAGACTGAATACAAGTGATGTCTATTCCATATTCCAGTGTTGTCCTTGCTTTGATCATTTATCATTAGAACTGACTTAATGTCAAATGGCCAAATATACCAAGTCAAATGATCTAACCAAGAAGTTTTCTGTGGTATTTTGTCAGGTGGAACTGGACTCCAAATATTCCAATCGCACTTGTGGACTGTGTGGTGATTTTAATGGAGTTCCAGTTTATAGTGAGTTCATTGAATCCGGTAAGTTACTTTTACAGACTGATTTCTGAACAGTAATGATTAATAATCAGGTTTTTCTAATCTGATGAATATCCAAGTGGTTTAAGAATATCAGAGATGTGTCTGTATCTTATATAATACAGGACGGAGGGTTGGCTATACTGAGTTTGGAAATAAGCACAAAGTTCCCAACCCAACACATGACTGCGAAGATCCTTTTGAAAACATTGATGAGCAAAATGTGGTGGACCAATGTGAAAAATATGTAAGTTACAGAAAAAAGTTGTTATTAATCAAATAAAACTATTAATCACTCCACCTGTGTCACAACAGCAACTAAGAATTCCAGTATTGTTGATATGGACCTTTGAGGTTCAACATGTCCCATGTCCTTTTCACAACAGTGGGCAGATTGTGCAGACCTTTTGGAGGATGAAAAGTGGTCTTCTTGTAGCTGGGTTTTGGACCCTGAGCCATATATCAAGGCCTGTACAAATGATATCTGTTCGCATGAACCTGAAGACGAAGACAGAGACACCACCGCACTCTGTGCGACTTTGTCTGAATATTCACGTCAGTGTTCGCACGCTGGAGGAGCTCCGCCGACCTGGAGAACAGCAGAATTCTGTGGTAAGAAATACCATGATAGTTCTGGTGAAAATTACAGGATTGTTCTATCTTGAGCTTTTTCTTTGCTTTGTATCCTTTTGTATATAATTCTTTAATAATGTTTATTGTTTAATTTAATTTGTCTTTTTTAAAAAAAAAATTTTTATTGTAATTTCACCAGACACGACACAATGAAAGCAAATAGAACCCATTACAATTAGTGATGCTGTCTACACTGGATGCGACGCGATGCGACATGACAAATTCCAGACAGTGAACTGATGTCCCGTTCTATTTCTGACGTACTTCAAGTGCTCACGCTACTTCAGACAGGAAGAACAAATGGATTGTAAAATGGTCGCTTTGTCGCATCCTGCGTAGACGGCCTCGAGCTGTTGTAACACAACGCAAGAAATGTCGCGTCTGGTGTAGACACGATGTAAGTCTCTGTATGACTTGTATTCCCATGCAGCTGTCACATGCCCCTACAATATGGTACATTCTGAAAGCGGCTCCCCTTGTATGGACACATGCTCACACAGAGACACAAACACAATGTGTGAGGACCACAACATCGATGGCTGCTTCTGCCCACCAGGTCAGTAGTAGTATTTATACATAAACAGTGTTTATTGATATGCAATGCTGTTCAAAAGTTTGGGATCAGAAAATTTTTACTTTTATTCAACACGGATGCATTAATACTGACCAAAAGTGACAATAAAGGCATTATTCGATTTCGAATAAATGCTGTTCTTTTGAACGTTCTATTTATATAAAAATATGAAGGAGCACAACTGTTTTCAGCATTGATAATAATAAGAAATGTTTCTTGAGCAGAAAGCTGGCACGTTAGAATGAATTCTGTAGGATCATGTGACACTAAAGACTGGAGTAATTTTACAATATTGCTTTTTTACTGTATTTTTCATTAGTAAAGTAGCCTTGGTGAGCACAAGAGACTTCTTCCAAAAACATTTTTAAAAAATCTTTCTGAACCCCAAACTTTTGAATGGTAATGTATGTAGTTTTTTTTTTTTTTTTGGCCTTTTTCTTAATGAAGAACCACATAAAGTTGATATTAATGCAGTGTCTTTGTTATAGGAACTATGTTTGATGACATTTCAAACACGGGCTGCATCCCAGCAGAAAAGTGTCAGTGCAAGCATGACCGTGTCTACAACACAGGAGAGGTTCTTCGCAAAGACGAGGAAGAATGGTAATTAAACATATCTATAATAGTAAAATGTGTGTAACACTACTGTTTTTTTTTTTGTTTTTTTTTATTCCAGTGCATTCTTTGACCCTTTATATATCACAAGCATTTTACTACTCATATAGAAGAAAATTATTAATTTGTATATATTAGTATTAAAGGGTAAGTTCACCCAAAAATGAAAATGATCCCATGATTTACTTACCCTCAAGCCATCCAGGTGTATATGACTATCTTCTTTCAGACAAACACAATCGGAGATATATTTAAAAAAATATCCTTTAGTCCTCCAAGGTTTATAATGGTTGTGAATGGCAGCCCAGATTTTAAAGACAAAAAAAAGCATCCATCCATCCATAAAAATAAAAAAAAAAGAATCCATATGACTCCAGGGGGTTAATAAAGGCCTTCTGAAGCGAATCAATGCGTTTGTGTAAGACAAATATCCTTATTCAAAACTTTATGAAGTAAAATAACTAGCTTCCGGCGCGACAGCCATACGCATTTGATGTTCGTCAAAAAAGTGTTAACTTCCACAACGTAGTACACAATGCCATGACGTACTACGCGTTATAGTGTAGGACATAACATAGTACGTCATGGCATACATAATTTTTGGGTGAACTATCCCTTTAAATGCATATGCCTGACTAAATGCTAAATTATGATGACATTGGATAAATAGGAAAAGTGTATAAAAATGTATAATAAAACAGAAGTGTGGTTTACCATGTTGGCATCTGAAGCTTGCTGTTTACTGTGTTTCTTTGCAATTGTATTGTGTAATTCAGTATATGTGAGGAGGGAAACTGGATCTGTGTGAGTATTCCCGGTCCTGGCCTGTGCGCAGTAGAGGAAGGATCTCACTTCACCACCTACGACGGGAAAGAATTCACTTTCCATGGAGACTGCAACTATGTGCTCTCAAAAGTAAGCATGTTTTAGTCACTAATTACATCTTCTGTAGTTGTTAAGACACATAAGCTTGGATTTATGTTGCTTATATCCATTAGGAATATGTGAAATCCTTATAAATGTTAACTTTTGCATTTTTGTGTTTGTAGGACTGTGATGAGTCCAAGTTTATCATACTGGGTCAGATTGTTCCTTGTTTTACTCATGAAACAGACACCTGCTTGAAATCTGTCGTGGCGCTGTTTGACAATGACAAGAAAAATGTGTGTATAACGCTCTACTTCCACAACAACAACACAAAAGACTTTATATTTAGCTTTTATAGCAAATAGGTCCTTTTAGTTGAATATTGAATGATTAATTTAAAAAGAAATGTAGCTTGTTTAAAATAAAACTATGATGTGTGCTTTCTTCTTCAGCCTCTGATTATTAAAGCTGATAAGACAGTACAACACAATGCAGAGGTTTCACTTCCTTACATGACAGGTGAGGAAGAAGAAGCTCTTTATTTTGTTATGTGCTATATATATCTGAAATGTTTTTCAAACTCTTTGACTCTTTTCCCCAGCTGACTTCACTGTGTTCATGCCATCATCATTTCACATCATACTTCAGACCTCCTTTGGGCTGCAGGTGCAGGTACAGCTGGTGCCTCTTATGCAGGTGTACATCACTGTGGACCAAAGCTTCCAGGGCAAAACTTGTGGTAAGACCTCTGTCTTTAAAAGCAAAAAAAAACATCTGAATTAAAAAGTGAATCCATCATGATGGCCAATGATGCGCCATTTGTTTGTTTGTGCAGGTCTCTGTGGAAATTTTAACAAAGTGCTGTCTGATGACCTGAAGACTCCTCAGGGAGTGGTGGAGGGTACAGCGGTTTTCTTTGCAAATGCCTGGAAGGCCCTTTCCAACTGCCCCGACCGCACTGAGAGGATGGACGATCCCTGTTCCTACAGCAGTGACAGTGGTGAGAAACTTTTTGCATCCAAAATCAGTATGAAGTCAGAGTGGACAGTTTTCAATGTCATATTTGTATTATTTTATACATGTATGGAAGGGTTTGAAGGTGCACAGGAACACCACTGTGCATTTACTTATACATACTGAATAAAATATACTATATACTGTTGTATCAACTTTTAAGTTATTAAAATACCATATTTTATGATGCCTTTAGAGCACTTTGCTGAGCACTGGTGTTCCAAGATGAAGGACAAGGAGAGCCTCTTTGCCAAATGTCACACCACTGTCAATCCAGACAGCTACTACAAAGTATGATCTGAAACAGGAAGCCTTGAGAATTGTAGAATTTACCATATTGTAATGAATGTTACCCAACCTCCCACAATAAGCAGTGACACAACATGTTTATGTGCTTTCAGAGATGCAAATACTCCAGTTGTACCTGTGAGAAGAGCGAGGACTGTCTGTGTACGGTGTTCTCCTCATACGCCCGGGCCTGTGCTGCTAAAGGAATATTCCTCCAAGGCTGGCGAGAAATTGTGTGTGGTAAGAAGGCTGAAAGCTGTTAATTTGGCAGACAGATGGATGGGCAAGGAGTTTTCAAACCAGGTCGTCACAAGGGGGGTCTGTGGAAAATTTCAGTATTAAAAAAAAATGTCAACAGTGTATTTAAAAAGTAAAAACATTTTATGTCACTGTCATTCTGCTTTCTAAAGATAGTGTGATTTATTTAAGGCCAGTTCACATTGAGATGCACCGACAGACGGCAACAGACACTTTCGTCGAGTTTTGTCAGATGTGTTCGGTGTTGGTTGGCTCTCATTCGGTGTTCGGTGTTGCTTATCTCTCATTCCTTGCAGTGTACAATAGTTTGTACTTGTGTTACATATTTCTTGGGAGTTTTTTCATGGCACAATTCTCTGTAAAACTGCTTTAAAGCATATAAAATATATATAAATATATATAAAATATAAAATTATGATCAAATTAATGAATTAGGTTTACATCTAACATTAAAAGTAAAGTAAAATATATTCCAGATATTGTATTCATTATAATTTATTTGGTTTAGTTTTAGTACAATGCTAATATAAAAGCTGATTTTTTAAATTTTGAAAGCAATAATATCATGCTCCCCATTTTTCACACTACATATATATATATATATATATATATATATATATATATACACTGTATATAGCTGCCTTTATAGTTTAGGAAGGGCATCATTCACAAATGGGATTATTATATTATCATATATATATATATATATATATATATATACCCCTTATTTAAGATAGAAGATTAGAAGAATGCTTGTAATTTTTCTCCATGCACTTTTACAACACATTCTTTTCAAACTGATTCCTACAGAGAAGTATACAGAGAACTGCCCGGCCTCGCAGAACTACTCCTATAAGCTGCAGAGCTGCCAGCGTACCTGTCTTTCTCTCGCCTCTGAGCGCCAAAGCTGCAGTGTTGACTTCGTGCCCGTTGATGGATGCGCATGTCTAGATGGACTCTACCAGGATGAGAATAAACTGTGTGTACCTATGGAAAAATGTCCATGTGACTACAATGGACTGAAAATCAATCCCGGCAAGTCTGTCACCATTAGGGATGAACACTGGTAGGTGGATGATAATATTAGCATTAGTGCATTAGTAATGCAAACTATGAATTAAATAGACACTTATTTCTCTCTCCAGTGTTTGCATGAATGGAAAGTTCCACTGTCGTTCCTGGAAACCCCAAATTCTGGGTATGAAAAATTACTTTCATCTACTGCATAGGTCAATAAGTATGCTTTTGGTTAACATATCAGTAAAGCACCAATAGTACACCCTTACCTGTAAAATGTAAATGGTCTTTAAATATGGTTACATTAAAAGTACATGAATGGTGCAGCATCTGCGTCTGATGTCTTTTGCAGGATGTTCTTCTCCAAAGGTTTTCTTCAACTGCAGTACAGCAGGCCCTGATGAACATGGATTGGAATGTGCACAGACTTGTTTACAACAGGAAGTTGACTGTGTGAGTTCATAGTTTCTTCTTTCCCAAAGTCTATGCTTGATTTTGCTGGTGGTCTTATTTTTGTGTTTTCTTCCCAGTTCTCGTTGGACTGTCAGTCTGGCTGCCAGTGTCCTTTAGGTCTATTGGATGATGGCAGAGGACACTGCGTTAAACCGGATAACTGCCCATGTAAACATGATGGACAGTTTTATGCACCAGGATCTGAGATAACCATGGATTGCAATAAATGGTGTGTAAAACCAGTGTTATTTTATATGGACCAGGAGAGGACATGTTCGGTTCACTTAGTTTTGTCATGGCCACAACACGTTAACTTGTGGGAACGTGATAAGATGTCATGGCCACGAGATATTAATTCGCGGGAACGTCATATTAATTTGTGGGAACGTGATAATAAGTTATGGCCACAAGATCACTTGTGAGGTAACGACATCCTTATGTCGGAGCCACGCGATGTAAAGTCATTAATTTGAGGGAACGACATTATTTCTCATGGCCATGAGTTAAATGCGTAAACAACCTGCATGACCATGGCAATCTGGAATGATCAGTAATGGATAGGCCTATATTTATTTTTAATTAAGAAAAAGCGCGGAATTAAGAAGTGATTATACTATGTGAAGATAGATAGGCTAAATGAGCGTCTGTTATCATTTGTAGCTCGTGCCCGTGAACGCATTCGAATGAAGTTCGAATAATTTATTATTATTAATAGGTTATATGTTAAAAGAATATTTAAGCTTCATATATATATACAGTGGGTACGGAAAGTATTCAGACCCCCTTAAATTTTTCACTCTGTTATATTGCAGCCATTTGCTAAAATCATTTAAGTTCATTTTTTTTCCTCATTAATGTACACACAGCACCCCATATTGACAGAAAAACACAGAATTGTTGACATTTTTGCAGATTTATTAAAAAAGAAAAACTGAAATATCACATGGTCCTAAGTATTCAGACCCTTTGCTCAGTATTTAGTAGAAGCACCCTTTTGATCTAATACAGCCATGAGTCTTTTTGGGAAAGATGCAACAAGTTTTTCACACCTGGATTTGGGCATCCTCTGCCATTCCTCCTTGCAGATCCTCTCCAGTTCTGTCAGGTTTGATGGTAAACATTGGTGGACAGCCATTTTTAGGTCTCTCCAGAGATGCTCAATTGGGTTTAAGTCAGGGCTCTGGCTGGGCCATTCAAGAACAGTCACGGAGTTGTTGTGAAGCCACTCCTTCGTTATTTTAGCTGTGTGCTTAGGGTCATTGTCTTGTTGGAAGGTAAACCTTCGGCCCAGTCTGAGGTCCTGAGCACTCTGGAGAAGGTTTTCGTCCAGGATATCCCTGTACTTGGCCGCATTCATCTTTCCCTCGGTTGCAACCAGTCGTCCTGTCCCCGCAGCTGAAAAACACCCCCACAGCATGATGCTGCCACCACCATGCTTCACTGTTGGGACTGTATTGGACAGGTGATGAGCAGTGCCTGGTTTTCTCCACACATACCGCTTAAAATTAAGGCCAAAAAGTTCTATCTTGGACCAGAGAATCATATTTCTCACCATCTTGGAGTCCTTTAGGTGTTTTTTGGCAAACTCCATGTGGGTTTTCATGTGTCTTGCACTGAGGAGAGGCTTCCGTCGGGCCACTCTGCCATAAAGCCCCGACTGGTGGAGAGCTGCAGTGATGGTTGACTTTCTACAACTTTCTCTCATCTCCCGACTGCATCTCTGGAGCTCAGCCACAGTGATCTTTGGGTTCTTCTTTACCTCTCTCACCAAGGCTCTTCTCCCCCAATAGCTCAGTTTGGCCGGAGGGCCAGCTCTAGGAAGGGTTCTGGTCGTCCCAAACGTCTTCCATTTAAGGATTATGAAGGCCACTGTGCTCTTAGGAACCTTAAGTGCAGCAGAAATGTTTTTGTAACCTTGGCCAGATCTGTGCCTTGCAACAATTCTGTCTCTGAGCTCTTCAGGCAGTTCCTTTGACCTCATGATTCTCATTTGCTCTGACATGCACTGTGAGCTGTAAGGTCTTATATAGACAGGTGTGTGGCTTTCCTAATCAAGTCCAATCAGTATAATCAAACACAGCTGGACTCAAATGAAGATATAGAACCATCTCAAGGATGATCAGAAGAAATGGACAGCACCTGAGTTAAATATATGAGTGTCACAGCAAAGGGTCTGAATACTTACTTACTTACTTAAGTTTTTCTTTTTTAATAAATCTGCAAAAATGTCAACAATTCTGTGTTTTTCTGTCAATATGGGGTGCTGTGTGTATAAAAAATGAACTTAAATGATTTTAGCAAATGGCTGCAATATAACAAAGAGTGAAAAATTTAAGGGGGTCTGAATACTTTCCGTACCCACTGTATATATATATATATATATATATATATATATATATATATATATATATAACTTCATTTGAATGCTGTCTATTGGCAACATCGCGCTATATAGACAACATTCATATAATATATATTAATATAATAATTTCTTAATTCCGCCATTATTTTATCATTCTTAATTAAAAATAAATATTATTATAGGCATATCCATTTCTAATAATTCCAGGTAGCCATGGTCACGCAGGTTGTTTACGCATTTAATCTGATGATGATCTCGTGATCCACTACTTATTATCGCGTTCCCACGAATTAATGTCTCATGGCCACGACATATTATCCCGTTCCCATGAGTTAACATGTTGTGGTCACAACAAAAATAAGTGAACCGAACATGTCCTCTCCCGGTCACTATAATTTTAGTATCATTAATACACTATAATTTTTTTAATAATATTTTGAATTAGTTGGATTCTTTTTAGATATTTTCCATTTTCAGCAATTTAGTCATTTTTGGGTTTGTGTGTTTTTATTCATTTTTATTTCAGTAACCCTGTATTTCCATTGCCACATTGAAGTTAAATTGCTGTTAAAAAAAAAAAAAAAAAAATCTGAACAATGAGTAAATACACTAATTAACTTTTCATGATCTATAGTATTATACTGTAGAATGACAGTTTTTAATATTTAAGTCTACCTCTATTTTTATAGCACTTGCCGACGAGGAAAGTGGAAATGTACACATTATAAGTGTCCAGGCATTTGCACCATATACGGCAGTGGACATTATAAAACTTTTGATCAGCAAAGATTTGGCTTCAGGGGAGACTGCAGTTATATTGCTGCTCAGGTATGAGCTGTGGGTGGACTCAACAGCATTTGATCAGAGACTTTATTTAATTAAAATGACAAATAAACTTCTTCTTTCAGAAGGCAACAGATCACATTTTCTTGTTTTTCAGAATAAGTGTGGAAATAAAACTGGTAATTTCCATGTGATCACCGAGAATATGCCTTGTGGAACAACAGGAACTACATGTTCAAAGGCTGTAGGGATACTTTTGGGGGTAAGACTACAGGTGTAGGTCTCAGGCTCATTTAGAGTCAAATAAAAGATGTTTCTAAAGGGTTGTGAAATACTAAAGCTAGCTGTACAGCATGTTAACACTGTTACATATGGTATAAGACGATGATTGCTCAAGGTCAATAAAGGATTTCCCCCCTATTTTCTTCAACATTTGAAAGAAATATCGGATGAGCGCCAGTCACTGAATGCAATCTTTGTTTTAAGAACTGACCTGTGCTGAAATGGGTGTTTTATGACTCTTTAATAATATTTATTCATGCAGTATGATTTTAGTTTTTTCTTTCTAACAACTTCTCTCGCACACAGAGGAGTCGGCTGCTGCTTTCTGATGGGACTGTAACAGCCACTGATACTGGAAGTGGTCCAAATGTCAAGTACAATGAAAGAAACGTTGGGATGTACCTTGTCATTGATGCTGACATCGGAATGACAATTTTGTGGGACCGCAAAACCACCGTCCGCATCATTCTGCAACCTCAGCACATGGTGAGTTGAAGTCATGAATCGTGATCAGTTTAATTTATTTGTAGCCTAACCTCTTTGCTTTGTTTTATTTTCACAGGGAGACATTTGTGGCTTGTGTGGAAATTTCAATGGAAATGGAAAAGATGACTTCACCACTCAGGGAAATTTGCCAACTATAAATGTATTGGAGTTTGTGGACAGCTGGAAAGTGTTAAGCAACTGCCCTGATGCAAAACCAGACTTTAACCCCTGCTTTGAGGCCCGCAATCGAGAGACATGGGCAAAAATACAATGTAGCATCATAAAGGAAGTTACGTTCAAAGACTGCCATAACAAGGTATAGATGGAAAGCATCTTGAGATAATAAATTGAAGTTTCCTATAATGTGCTGTACAAGAATCCAACATTTTTTAAGGAGGGAAATGCATGTTCCCACAGGTGGATCCAAACCCATATTATGAGAACTGTGTGAAGGACTCATGCTCATGTGACGCAGGTGGAGATTGTGAGTGCTTCTGTACAGCTGTTGCAGCCTACGCTCAAGCCTGCAATGAGGCGGGTGTTTGTGTCGTTTGGAGAACACCTGAGATCTGCCGTAAGCATCTTTAATTCTATTGCACATTTTAAATCTGTAACCTTTGAATGTGATTTTCGTGCATTTTCTAAATCTGTGGATTCAGTATCTTCAGCCATTGTGCTGGTGAAAAATAGGTGAATTAATTGATTGTCTAATTTGATCAATGCTTAAATTGTTTTCTTTCTTTCAACAGTGTATTGTAGTTTCATTGCATTTTATTTAGTTTGTTTGTGTTCATACTTTTTGTGTTCATACTTATATTCATGTTTCTCTGTCAGCTGTGTACTGTGACTACTACAATGAACCAGGAGAATGCACATGGCACTACAGTCCTTGTCATACACCTTGCTACAAAACCTGTCTCAACCCTGATGGTATCTGCAATAATACTTTACCCAACCTGGAAGGTGAGTACACACTGTTTTGCATTTTTGAAGACTGAGTGTTCCCGGACTCCATCCCTCTGCGTTCCCCTACATTTCCAGCCCCAGTAACAAGTTAAAAATGTTTTTTTCCTTTGAAACTTTGGCCATGTTTAGCATGAGAATCCAACTCTTTAACAGTGTAAAGAAGTCAGAATACATGAAATAGCATTATACCCCCCTTTAAAGGTTGAATTCACACCAAATACTGCCATTCTGCCTATACTTCTGAATAGTTTCATACATTTTATGAACATTATTGAAATAAATGGTTCAGGTCACTCAAACCATAGGCTATATGGAAATGGATGAGTCCTTATGTGGTCACCAACGGAGACTGGATTGTATCTAGTGGAAAAGTTTGGTACTGCACCTAAACAAAATCTTACTGAAAGCTAAATTTTTTGAGATATCAAACTAAAATTTGAAACACAACTTGATTAGATTTTGGATTTTGGCTTTGATTTTCTTGCAGTTTTAGAGTAAAACAGTTTTGTAAAACATATTTTATATAAATTATAAGAAATCATATTTTTACATTTTACATTTTCCTAAACTAAAACTTCAATAACTATTTTTTTTATTTCACTTTCATATTTTTAATTTCACTTCTAAAATAATCTGCCAAGTGTCTCCTTTTTTTAGGGGACCAAACTTAAGTCTGTGCTCAAAAGTATTCAAGATTTAAAACAATGTAAGTTGGGGTCTGTTCCCCCAAAATGGGAATGACAGTTAAGGGGTTATGCTTTTTTCGATAGAAAACCATTTTACAGAAAAGGCACTACAGACTTAATGTACTGGTAGACATCTAATTAATGAACAGATGCAGACAGATGGATAAGCCCAGAATGTAAATGTGAAGTGCAGGTTTTATATTAAGCAGTTAGTAGGATGTTTCCTTAATAGCATTAAAAAATTACAGATATTGCATTTCTCTATGGACAATTTGGTAGTAGGCAATGTTTATAACAGTGTTTGAGGGAATTTTGGTTCTTTTTATCATATTTTTAGTACAGTAAGTCAAATTCAGCATTTTTCATGTTAAATATTTTTGAATGTGCCTGTCTGTGTACTCTTATATGAGAAAGAGTTCACCCGATTTTGTCTAGTTAGATACATTAAGGATAATGGCAGTATCCTGGAGGATACTTTTTTTTTTTTTTTTCATGATTTCATTTTTTTTTTTTTTTTTAGGATGTTATCCAGAATGTCCAGATGATAAGCCTATTTATGATGAGAAAAATCAGATCTGTGTGGAGGAATGTATACTGCCAACAAAACCTTCCATATCATCTACCCCTACACCAACAACTACCACAAAGTCTACTAAAACAACAGCAGAACCTACCACATCACCTACCCCCACACCGATGACTACTACAAAATCTACACCAACAAAACCTACACCACCACCTTCCCCTGCACAAACAACTACCACAAAGTCTATTAAAACAACACCAGAACCTACCACATCACCTACCCCCACACTGATGACTACTACAAAATCTACAACACCAACAAAACCTACACCACCACCTTCCCCTGCACCAACAACTACCACAAAGTCTACTAAAACAACACCAGAACCTACCACATCACCTACCCCCACACCGATGACTACTACAAAATCTACAACACCAACAAAACCACCACCTTCCCCTGCACCAACTACTACCACAAAGTCTACTACAACACCAACAAAACCTACAACAACATCTTCCCCTACACCAACAACTACCACAAAGTCTACTACAACAACACAAAAACCTACCACATCATCTGCCCCTACACCGATGACTACTACAAAATCTACAACACCAACAAAACCTACACCACCACCTTCCCCTGCACAAACAACTACCACAAAGTCTACTAAATCAACACCAGAACCTACCACATCACCTACCCCCACACCAATGACTACTACAAAATCTACAACACCAACAAAACCTACACCACCACCTTCCCCTGCACCAACAACTACCACAAAGTCTACTACAACACCAACAAAACCTACAACAACATCTTCCCCTACACCAACAACTACCACAAAGTCTACTACAACAACACAGAAACCTACCACATCATCTGCCCCTACACCGATGACTACTACAAAATCTACAACACCAACAAAACCTACACCACCACCTTCCCCTGCACAAACAACTACCACAAAGTCTACTAAAACAACATCAGAACCTACCACATCACCTACCCCCACACCGATGACTACTACAAAATCTACAACACCAACAAAACCTACACCACCACCTTCCCCTGCACCAACAACTACCACAAAGTCTACTACAACACCAACAAAACCTACAACAACATCTTCCCCTACACCAACAACTACCACAAAGTCTACTACAACAACACAAAAACCTACCACATCATCTGCCCCTACACCATCACCGTCACCATGTATTATGTGTGAGTGGTCTGAATGGTTTAATGTATATAATCCTGCATTAGGAAGTGGGAATGACTTGGAGACTTATAAAAATATTGCAGGAAGTGGAAAACAGATCTGTGAACAGCCAGAAGATATAGAATGTAGGGCTGTGGGCCAACCTGACATGAACTTTGAAGATTATATTCATCATTCAAAACAAGTTACCCAGTGCAATGTTTCATATGGATTAGTGTGTAAGAAAGAACAACAGAATGCCCGACCCTATAAATGTGTTGACTATAAAATACGGGTTTACTGCTGTTTCGATTGTACAACACCACCACCATCAACAGTATTTACCACATCACCTATTATAACACCAGAACCTACAACATCATCTTCCCCTACACCAACAACTACCACAAAGTCTACTAAAACAACACCAGAACCTACCATATCACCTACCCCCACACCGATGACTACTACAGAATCAACAAAACCTACACCACCATCTTCCCCTACACCAACAACTACCACAAAATCTACTAAAACACCAGAACCTCCTACACCATCTACCCCTTCACCAACAACTACCAAAACGTCTACTAAAACAACACCAGAACCTACCACATCACCTACCTCCACACCAACGCCTACTACAAAATCTACAACACCAACAAAACCTCCAACACCATCTACTCCTACACCAACAACTACCACAAAGTCTACTACAACACCAAAACCTACCACATCATCTACCACTATAACAGTAACAACTGAAAAACCTGATTATACTATAGTAACAGGAAGTAAAGTGTCTGAAAGTCAACATCACACATCAGAACCTCCCATACCATCTACCCCTACACCAACAACTACCACAAAGTCTACTAAAACAACACCAGAACCTACCACATCACCTACCCCCACATCGAGGACTACTACAAAATCTACAAAACCTAAAACACCATCTTCCCCTACACCAACAACTACCACAAAGTCTACTACAAAACCTACAACACCATCTTCCCCTACACCAGCAACTACCACAAAGTCTACTTCAACAACAGCAGAACCTACCTCATCACCTACCCCCACACCGATGACTACTACAGAATCAACAAAACCTACACCACCATCTTCCCCTACACCAACAACTACCACAAAATCTACTAAAACACCAGAACCTCCTACACCATCTACCCCTACACCAACAACTACCACAAAGTCTACTAAAACAACACCAGAACCTACCACATCATCTGCCCCTACACCGATAACTACTACAAAATCTACAACACCAACAAAACCTACACCACCACCTTCCCCTGCACAAACAACTACCACAAAGTCTACTAAAACAACAGCAGAACCTACCACATCACCTACCCCCACACCGATGACTACTACAAAATCTACAACACCAACAAAACCTACACCACCACCTTCCCCTGCACCAACAACTACCACAAAGTCTACTACAACACCAACAAAATCTACAACAACACCTTCCCCTACACCAACAACTACCACAAAGTCTACTACAACAACACAAAAACCTACCACATCATCTGCCCCTACACCATCACCATCACCATGTATTGTATGTGAGTGGTCTGAATGGTTTAATGTATATAATCCTGCATTAGGAAGTGGGAATGACTTGGAGACTTATAAAAATATTGCAGGAAGTGGAAAACCGATCTGTGAACAGCCAGAAGATATAGAATGTAGGGCTGTGGGCCAACCTGACATGAACTTTGAAGATTATATTCATCATTCAAAACAAGTTACCCAGTGCAATGTTTCATATGGATTAGTGTGTAAGAAAGAACAACAGAATGCCCGACCCTATAAATGTGTTGACTATAAAATACGGGTTTACTGCTGTTTCGATTGTACAACGCCACCACCATCAACAACAGTATTTACCACATCACCTATTATAACACCAGAACCTACAACATTATCTTCCCCTACACCAACAACTACCACAAAGTCTACTACAACAACACCAGAACCTACCACATCACCTACCTCCACACCGACACCTACTACAAAATCTACAACACCAACAAAACCTACAACACCATCTTCCCCTACACCAACAACTACCACAAAATCTACTAAAACACCAGAACCTCCTACAGCATCTACCCCTACACCAACAACTACCACAAAGTCTACTAAAACAACATCAGAACCTACCACATCACCTACCCCCACACCGATGACTACTACAGAATCAACAAAACCTACACCACCATCTTCCCCTACACCAACAACTACCACAAAATCTACTAAAACACCAGAACCTCCTACACCATCTACCCCTACACCAACAACTACCACAAAGTCTACTAAAACAACACCAGAACCTACCACATCACCTACCCCCACACCGAGGACTACTACAAAATCTACAAAACCTACAACACCATCTTCCCCTACACCAACAACTACCACAAAGTCTACTACAAAACCTACAACACCATCTTCCCCTACACCAGCAACTACCAAAAAGTCTACTACAACAACAGCAGAACCTACCACATCACCTACTCCCACACCGATGACTACTACAAAACCTACAACACCATCTACCCCTACACCAACAACTACCACAAAGTCTACTAAAACAACAGCAGAACCTACCACATCACCTACTCCCACACCGATGACTACTACAAAATCTACAACACCAACAAAACCTACAACACCATCTTCCCCTACACCAACTACCACAAAGTCTACTACAAAACCTACAGCACCATCTACCTCTACACCAACAACTACCACAAAGTCTACTAAAACAACAGCAGAACCTACCACATCACCTACCCCCACACCGATGACTACTACAAAATCTACAACACCAACAAAACCTACACCACCACCTTCCGCTGCACAAACAACTACCAGCAATTTTACTAAAACAACACCAGAACCTACCACATCACCTACCCCCACACCGATGACTACTACAAAATCTACAACACCAACAAAACCTACAACACCATCTTCCCCTACACCAACAACTACCACAAAGTCTACTACAACAACAGCAGAACCTACCACATCACCTACTCCCACACCGATGACTACTACAAAACCTACAACATCATCTTCCCCTACACCAACAACTACCACAAAGTCTACTAAAACAACAGCAGAACCTACCACATCACCTACCCCCACACCGATGACTACAACAAAATCTACAACACCAACAAAACCTATAACACCATCTTCCCCTACACCAACAACTGTCACAAAGTCTACAACACCAACAAAACCTACAACACCATCTACCCCTACACCAACAATGACCACAAAGTCTACTAAAACAACACCAGAACCTACCATATCACCTACTTCCACACAGACTACTACTATAAAATCTACAAAACCTACAATACCATCTTCCCCTACACCAACAACTACCACAAAGTCTACTACAAACCCTACAACGCCATCTATCCCTACACCAACAACTACCACAAAGTCTACTAAAACAACACCAGAATTTACCACATCACCTACCCCCACACCGACACCTACTACAAAATCTACAACACCAACAAAACCTACAACACCATCTTCCCCTACACCAAGAACTACCACAAAGTCTACTAAAACAACAGCAGAACCTACCACATCACCTACCCCCACACCGATGACTACTACAGAATCAACAAAACCTACACCACCATCTTCCCCTACACCAACAACTACCACAAAATCTACTAAAACACCAGAACCTCCTACACCATCTACCCCTACACCAACAACTACCACAAAGTCTACTAAAACAACAGCAGAACCTACCACATCACCTACCCCCACACCGATGACTACAACAAAATCTACAACACCAACAAAACCTATAACACCATCTTCCCCTACACCAACAACTGTCACAAAGTCTACAACACCAACAAAACCTACAACACCATCTACCCCTACACCAACAATGACCACAAAGTCTACTAAAACAACACCAGAACCTACCATATCACCTACTTCCACACAGACTACTACTATAAAATCTACAAAACCTACAATACCATCTTCCCCTACACCAACAACTACCACAAAGTCTACTACAAACCCTACAACGCCATCTATCCCTACACCAACAACTACCACAAAGTCTACTAAAACAACACCAGAATTTACCACATCACCTACCCCCACACCGACACCTACTACAAAATCTACAACACCAACAAAACCTACAACACCATCTTCCCCTACACCAAGAACTACCACAAAGTCTACTAAAACAACAGCAGAACCTACCACATCACCTACCCCCACACCGATGACTACTACAGAATCAACAAAACCTACACCACCATCTTCCCCTACACCAACAACTACCACAAAATCTACTAAAACACCAGAACCTCCTACACCATCTACCCCTACACCAACAACTACCACAAAGTCTACTAAAACAACAGCAGAACCTACCACATCACCTACCCCCACACCGATGACTACTACAGAATCAACAAAACCTACACCACCATCTTCCCCTACACCAACAACTACCACAAAATCTACTAAAACACCAGAACCTCCTACACCATCTACCCCTACACCAACAACTACCACAAAGTCTACTAAAACAACACCAGAACCTACCACATCACCTACCCCCACACCGAGGACTACTACAAAATCTACAAAACCTACAACACCATCTTCCCCTACACCAACAACTACCACAAAGTCTACTACAAAACCTACAACACCATCTTCCCCTACACCAGCAACTACCAAAAAGTCTACTACAACAACAGCAGAACCTACCACATCACCTACTCCCACACCGATGACTACTACAAAACCTACAACACCATCTACCCCTACACCAACAACTACCACAAAGTCTACTAAAACAACAGCAGAACCTACCACATCACCTACTCCCACACCGATGACTACTACAAAATCTACAACACCAACAAAACCTACAACACCATCTTCCCCTACACCAACTACCACAAAGTCTACTACAAAACCTACAGCACCATCTACCCCTACACCAACAACTACCACAAAGTCTACTAAAACAACAGCAGAACCTACCACATCACCTACCCCCACACCGATGACTACTACAAAATCTACAACACCAACAGAACCTACACCACCACCTTCCGCTGCACAAACAACTACCAGCAATTTTACTAAAACAACACCAGAACCTACCACATCACCTACCCCCACACCGATGACTACTACAAAATCTACAACACCAACAAAACCTACAACACCATCTTCCCCTACACCAACAACTACCACAAAGTCTACTACAACAACAGCAGAACCTACCACATCACCTACTCCCACACCGATGACTACTACAAAACCTACAACATCATCTTCCCCTACACCAACAACTACCACAAAGTCTACTAAAACAACAGCAGAACCTACCACATCACCTACCCCCACACCGATGACTACAACAAAATCTACAACACCAACAAAACCTATAACACCATCTTCCCCTACACCAACAACTGTCACAAAGTCTACAACACCAACAAAACCTACAACACCATCTACCCCTACACCAACAATGACCACAAAGTCTACTAAAACAACACCAGAACCTACCATATCACCTACTTCCACACAGACTACTACTATAAAATCTACAAAACCTACAATACCATCTTCCCCTACACCAACAACTACCACAAAGTCTACTACAAACCCTACAACGCCATCTATCCCTACACCAACAACTACCACAAAGTCTACTAAAACAACACCAGAATTTACCACATCACCTACCCCCACACCGACACCTACTACAAAATCTACAACACCAACAAAACCTACAACACCATCTTCCCCTACACCAAGAACTACCACAAAGTCTACTAAAACAACAGCAGAACCTACCACATCACCTACCCCCACACCGATGACTACTACAGAATCAACAAAACCTACACCACCATCTTCCCCTACACCAACAACTACCACAAAATCTACTAAAACACCAGAACCTCCTACACCATCTACCCCTACACCAACAACTACCACAAAGTCTACTAAAACAACAGCAGAACCTACCACATCACCTACCCCCACACCGATGACTACTACAGAATCAACAAAACCTACACCACCATCTTCCCCTACACCAACAACTACCACAAAGTCTACTACAAAACCTACAACACCATCTTCCCCTACACCAGCAACTACCACAAAGTCTACTACAACAACAGCAGAACCTACCACATCACCTACTCCCACACCGATGACTACTACAAAACCTACAACACCATCTACCCCAACACCAACAACTACCACAAAGTCTACTAAAACAACAGCAGAACCTACCACATCACCTACTCCCACACCGATGACTACTACAAAATCTACAACACCAACAAAACCTACAACACCATCTTCCCCTACACCAACTACCATAAAGTCTACTACAAAACCTACAGCACCATCTTCCCCTACACCAACAACTACCACAAAGTCTACTACAACAACAGCAGAACCTACCACATCACCTACTCCCACACCGATGACTACTACAAAACCTACAACACCATCTTCCCCTACACCAAGAACTACCACAAAGTCTACTAAAACAACAGCAGAACCTACCACATCACCTACCCCCACACCGATGACTACTACAAAATCTACAACACCAACGAAACCTTCAACACCATCTTCCCCTACACCAACAACTACCACAAAGTCTACTAAAACAACAGCAGAACTTACCACATCACCTACCCCCACACCGATGACTACTACAAAATCTACAACACCAACAAAACCTATAACACCATCTTCCCCTACACCAACAACTATCACAAAGTCTACAACACCAACAAAACCTACAACACCATCTTCCCCTACACCAACAATGACCACAAAGTCTACTACAAACCCTACAACGCCATCTATCCCTACACCAACAACTACCACAAAGTCTACTAAAACAACACCAGAATTTACCACATCACCTACCCCCACACCGACACCTACTACAAAATCTACAACACCAACAAAACCTATAACACCATCTACCCCTACAGCAACACCTACCACAAAGTCTACTAAAACACCAGAACCTCCTACACCATCTACCCCTTCACCAACAACTACCAAAAAGTCTACTAAAACAACACCAGAACCTACCACATCACCTACCTCCACACCGATGACTACTACAAAATCTACAACACCAACAAAACCTACAACACCATCTTCCCCTACACCAACAACTACCACAAAGTCTACTACAATAACAGCAGAACCTACCACATCACCTACTCCCACACCGATGACTACTACAAAACCTACAACACCATCTTCCCCTACACCAAGAACTACCACAAAGTCTACTAAAACAACAGCAGAACCTACCACATCACCTACCCCCACACCGATGACTACTACAAAATCTACAACACCAACGAAACCTTCAACACCATCTTCCCCTACACCAACAACTACCACAAAGTCTACTAAAACAACAGCAGAACCTACCACATCACCTACCCCCACACCGATGACTACTACAAAATCTACAACACCAACAAAACCTTCAACACCACCTTCCCCTACACCAACAACTACCACAAAGTCTACTAAAACAACAGCAGAACTTACCACATCACCTACCCCCACACCGATGACTACTACAAAATCTACAACACCAACAAAACCTATAACACCATCTTCCCCTACACCAACAACTATCACAAAGTCTACAACACCATCTACCCCTACACCAACAATGACCACAAAGTCTACTAAAACAACACCAGAACCTACCATATCACCTACCCCCACACAGACTACAATACCATCTTCCCCTACACCAACAACTACCACAAAGTCTACTACAAACCCTACAACGCCATCTATCCCTACACCAACAACTACCACAAAGTCTACTAAAACAACACCAGAATTTACCACATCACCTACCCCCACACCGACACCTACTACAAAATCTACAACACCAACAAAACCTATAACACCATCTACCCCTACACCAACACCTACCACAAAGTCTACTAAAACACCAGAACCTCCTACACCATCTACCCCTTCACCAACAACTACCAAAAAGTCTACTAAAACAACACCAGAACCTACCACATCACCTACCTCCACACCAATGACTACTACAAAATCTACAACACCAACAAAACCTACAACACCATCTTCCCCTACACCAACAACTATCACAAAGTCTACTACAAAACCTACAACACCATCTACCCTTACACCAACAATGACCACAAAGTCTACTAAAACAACACCAGAACCTACAACACCATCTACCCCTACACCAACAATGACCGCAAAGTCTACTAAAACAACACCAGAACCTACCACATCACCCACCCCCACACTGACGACTACTACAAAATCTACAACACCAACAAAACCTACAACACCATCTACTCCTACACCAACAGCGACCACAAAGTCTACTACAAAACCTATAATGCCATCTACCCCTACACCAACAACTACCACAAAGTCTACTAAAACAACACCGGAACCTACCACGTCACCTACCCCCACACCAACAACTACCACAAAGTCTATGACACCAACAAAACCTACCGCATCATCTAAACCTACATCAACAACTACCACAAAGTCTACTACAACAGAATCTACTACATCACCAACCTCAAAATCTACTATGAAGACAACTACAACATCTACTCCAACACCTACTCCTACACCAACTCCACGCTACGACTGTCCTGAATGGGACAAAAACGTACAATTTAATTTTTGTTTAAATATATGTGGTGTATCCATGATGCCATTTATATTCCAAGAAAACAACATAGACTAAATTGTAATTTTGCATGTATCTTTTCTTCTAATTCAACACATTTTTCATTATCACCAGACCAACGAGACCTTCATATTGTGTAACTGCACCATGGCGAGGTGCATTGAAGACAACGTCTATGAAATTATCCCATTTGAATGTCCTCCACTGCAGAACATCACATGTGAAAATGGCAAAAGACCTGTGCTTGTCTATGATGAGCACTACTGCTGCCAATATTACGTATGTGACTGTGAGTAAACTGGTCTTATCAATCTTTATATTTGATTTTGTAATCATTTAAATTATTAGCAACAAGCCCTCTTTTCAAGCCTAATGTTTAACTGTTATGCTTTCATGGTTTCCTTGAAAATTGTTGTGTTTTCTCCTTAGAACATCTAGTGTTTTAAAAGAAGAAAACATTTTAAAATAATATTTTTAATGTAAACAATGCAGTTATTATGTGTGATTTACTTTGGTCTCATTAAGTTTCTTTGCTTTGATGTGGTACAAGGAAATAAAACAAATTGTAATAGATATGCACCTGCCTGTCTCTGTCACTGGTTAAAATGATAAAGTGGTTGTAATGACATTAATTCTTCAAATTTCAAGTGATAATTTCAACAGTTAAAATTCAAGTAGCTTGTCAAGTTCAAATAATAAATTTTTTTTGTTTTTTTTTTTGTTGTTGTTGTAAAAAACACTTTTTTTCGTAGGCTTTTGTGAAAGCTGGGGTGACCCGCATTACATCACATTTGATGGACACTTCTACAATTATCAAGGAAACTGCACTTACATATTAATGGAGGAAATAAGGCCTCAATACCATTTAAAGATCTACATTGACAATGTTTACTGTGACCCTATTGAGCATGTGTCCTGTCCCAGATCCATTATTGTGTCTTACAACAAACAAGTCATAACGCTTAAGAATCACAATCTCATTGGAGGTGCAGACCTAAAGGTGAGACTTTCTAGATTTGGAATGATTAATGTGTGCTTTGTCTGCATTACAGTGTATGTATCCTATGTTTTTCTTGTCTCCTGTCCTAACAGGTTATTAAGGATGATGTTAAGTTAAATCTGCCATATGCTTTCAATGGTGTGAGGGTTATAAGCTCAGGCTTAGACTTGTTCCTGAGTATTCCACAGCTAGGTGTTGATATAACATTCGGCGCCACTGGCTTTAGCATCAACCTGCCATTCCAGCATTTCGGAAACAACACACAAGGTCACTGTGGTAAGTCAGCCACCCCCCATTTTTGTATGGATGGTCACATCACAATGTGGATTATATATGAAGGATTTGTATTTGTGCATTATCCGTCTGAACTGTTCCAAATAATTCTCACTAAGGAACGTGCAACAACAACCAGGCTGATGACTGCATGCTTCCTGGAGGGATCTTGGTGGACGACTGTGCAGTGATGGCGGACTACTGGCCAGCCAGTGGTGTGAACGGTGAAAGTTGCACTCCACCAACTGCATTACCTACCGTTGGTGGTGATATCAAAC
Organism: Elopichthys bambusa; assembly: GCA_037101425.1. Taxonomy (NCBI): domain Eukaryota; kingdom Metazoa; phylum Chordata; class Actinopteri; order Cypriniformes; family Xenocyprididae; genus Elopichthys; species Elopichthys bambusa. Next base: position 5,746,588 of record CM074455.1, read on the forward strand.
CTACAACTAAGCCATGCCAGGCCCATCCTGACTGCAACCTCCTCAGCAGCGAGTGAGTTATTTGTTTTATTTTTTTACTATAAATTTCAATACACTAGGCTTTGAAAGTGATATTTGCTACTTCTCTCTTCCTCAGGTTGTTCGAAGCATGCCATTCCCATGTGTCCCCCGAAAACTTCTTTTTAGGATGTCAATATGATAGTTGTCATATGAGCAACCCTGCCGTGGTGTGTACCAGTCTGCAGAGCTACGCAAGGGCTTGTTCTCAATTAGGGATCTGCATACACTGGAGGAACTACACTAACATTTGCAGTAAGTTATAAAACCATTTTATTAATTTTATATCATAATGTTCTTTTATCAACTTTCTGTTGTACCTTTCCAGGTTTAAATTTATTTTTCTTTCTGATCTCTGGACCCCATATAATTGGAAGCTATAGAGTATTTAAGTGTAGCATTTGCGTTTTTTTCCACAGATATTGAATGCCCAGCAGATAAAGTCTTCAATCCTTGTGGTCCAGCTGAGCCACCAAGCTGTGATGATATGTATGCCCATTTATCCACATTTTTAAATAATTTAGACAATTGTGGAAATTATTGTTTAGTTCTCGTTCAGTATTGTAAATTAAGGGATGGGAAAATGGCAGATATGTACTAATCCACTATATTATGTGGTTTAAGAGTTAATAAAGCCTGTTATGCAGATTTGTTCCTAAATGTTTATTGGAATGAATCTCAGGTGATATAAAAAAAGTTTAAATACTCTTCTAATTGCAGACCTGAACAGAACACCATTATAGTGCCCACAGAGGGCTGCTTCTGTCCTGAGGGCACACTGCTCTTCAACAAGGACTCAGGAGTCTGTGTGAACAAATGTGGTAAGAAGTGTGTGCATGCATTAGGCATTCAAATTGAGTGTGCCTTTCTGCATTATCCTGCAAATCTTAGACCCTTTTTGTAGGTTTTATCTGATTTTATTTGTCCCTTTTTGTGTTTAGGATGCCTGGACTCCTCTAGGACACCACGTGAGGTATGGCAGTGTTTAAAACTGTTAATTCATCTGTTCACTCAGTATTAGTATTTCATCTCATAGTTATTAAACTTCAAGATAATTCCAGAATGCACTGCAACAAGTTTTGTGAAAAAAATAATCCAAGATAGCAGGTGGCATGAGAATTATTAGAATTCATTCTTATTATTAATTCAGTACCAAAAAGTATCAATATATTCATAGCAATATTCTTGTGTATTTTTATGCTTACTAGAGTTACATTTTAGCTTAGCAATATACTAATGCCAAGCTCTTTATGTGAATTGTGCTAGTTGTAATTGCTGCCTACTGTATGTATAGTTTCTAACCAGCATACAAAGATCGAGCTCAATATTTTGATTAAACATTACGGTAAAAAAAAACAAAAAACTTTGCTATATGCATGCATGAATCGCTCACAATATAATCTACTACATGCATTTACAAAATCAGTTGGGTGAATTTACATTTCATGCTGATTTTAAAGAATTACATTCTTTCAAATGAATAATGACCAGACTAGACATTTAACTGAATTCTTTTGTTTGTTTTGGCAGTTCGATGAGGTTTTTGAGTACAACTGCGAAGAGTGTATCTGTGATAAGGCCAGCAAATCTGTGATCTGTAAGCCCAAGAAGTGTTCTGATGTGAATCCTGAGAGCTGCACTGAGCCCGGCTTCGTGCTGGTCAATGTCACCAATCCTTCAGACCCATGCTGCAGCAAACAAGTTTGCAGTAAGATGAGCTTTTTACAGTATTTTTAAAGGGGTTTGCTTTAGGTTTGCATCACCTAAGTCTCCTCTACTCTGTTTTTTTTTTATTTTTTTTTATGTAGATTGTGATGTCATCATGTGCCCACCTTCGGATAGAAAGTGTGCAGTCGGATATACACCAGTCCTGGAAGTGCCTAATGGAAAATGCTGTCCAGAAATCAGATGCGGTATCACTATTATTCACACTACATTTTGGTGTCATTCATATGACTGTTTTCATCTCATATACTGTCTGTATCACCTTAAATATCATTCTATATAGTTTTGTGTTCTTTTGTTGTCTGCCTCCTTAGAGCCAAAGAAAGTGTGTGTCCACAAAAACATTGAGTATGAGGTAAAACTAAAATGAAAAACCAAAATATAATTTTTGTTTGATTAAATAATGATTAATGAAAGTTTTACACGTTCAACTCTCTCTCCCCTCACTTCCCTCAGCCTGGTACCGACATCCCCGTCGTTGACTGTCAGGAATGTAGCTGTACATGGGACGTGGATCCTAAAACGCAGTTGTTCAAGATCAATTGTGGATTTGTGCAGTGCAATGAGGAATGTGATCCTGTAAGTTGTTTGACAAGCTTTTGATTGGCTTGTCTCAGGAACATGTACAATTTCGTTGATTTCATTTGATGTTGGTTTTCCCCAGGGTTATGAATATGTTGAAACAAACTTAGCCGACTGCTGTGGAAAGTGTGTGCAAACTCACTGCATCATCAACATCAATGGCTTCAATCAAACACTGCCGGTAAGGTCAAATGTCAAAAGCTCATTCGCCCTGAAAAGGACAAAAAGGCCTAAATAAATATTCAAGTTAAATGGAAATGAAAGGAATAGTTACTAGAATTTAAAATTATTATAAATGTAAAAAATGTAACCTATCTTCATGTTGAAACCTTTTTTTTTTTTTCTTTGCACACAAAGTGTCTATACAACAGAAGTGAATTGTCATCATCAGAGTTAAAAAAACAAAGCTGGACAAAAACGTATTATAAAATTAGTTGTGCACTATATTGCAAGTTTTATATTGCCATTATTTCCTGATAATCTAAATCTAACATTTTTGCAATGTCCTTTAACTGACCTCTTTTCGTTTGTAGGAAGGAGGCACTTTGCCCATTCCAAACCAGGGCTGTGACAAAATCACGTGCACTAAAGTTAATGGACAGTTCATCACCAACAAAAACACAGTCCAGTGTCCTCCTTTCAATGCTTCCAACTGCCAGCCTGTCAGTACTTTAAATATCACACAAACACACATTTACACGTTATACTGATTAAATCATATTAATGACATTCTGCTTTTGCGATTCTCTCTACAGGGCACCCGTCAGCTGTCACCCGATGGCTGCTGCCCTGTTTGTGAGTATTTTTTTTAAAGAAAACAATGCATATTTTTATTGATTTAAGTTGATTATTAATATGTCCCTGTGTTTTCAATTGCCTGTGTTTTTAGGTGTGGACCAAATGAAAGGATGTCGAGTACAGACCGTTCGTGATTACATGAATCACAATGACTGTCAATCAGAGAAGAAAATGAAGCTGACATTTTGTGCTGGAGATTGTACCAGTTTTAGCAGGTGAGTACATGAAGGCTGCGTTTACACTGGCACAAAAAATTAGATTTTTTGCTCACGTCTGACGCAGATCGGAATTTGTTGCACATGTATAAACACAAAAATCCACACGAGATCCGATCTGAGCCACTTCCAAATGTGGTTTTAAATCTGATACATATCCGATATCTAGACATGCAATAAACATGCCTGTCCGATTCCCATTGGAATTCCAAGTCACCACAAGGCGAGGGCGACTCGTTTGCTTACTAAAAGGTAGCTTTAATGTTGTATTATAATGTACTAAAAATTCGCAGCTTAATTATTGAGGTAGAAACTTTATATGTCGATCTATTTTTTCCTTGAAAGAAATTGCGCATTCGCGTGCACACACACACACATTCAGCAGCTGAATTTCAACGTCTGTCCGGTTAATTTAAAATAGACCGGCGTGTGTTTTTTTTATTTTTTATTAATAAACCAAAAGCTTATTCTCTCTCTCGTGTGCGCTCTCTCCTTCACTCGCTCTCTTGTTATCATTCATTCAAATAAATGTAATCTTACATGCTACTTTATTTCCCCTCAGAATTCTAGATTTAACGACTAGATAAAATAACAAACGCAAATTATTTTCCAGTCTATATTCGTTCAGTCAGAATTCGCACTGCAAAACATCCATGACACTGACAGCTGTTAACTTATCCATTCTGGCAGGTAATCGTGACCACCCGACGTGAAATATATAAATAATTTTAATAGCACGGCCATTCAAAACCCGAGGGTCTACCATGTGCATGCAAAGCTATCAATGACAATCATTTTGGGCGGGAATTCATGTAAACACAGATATCCGATACCAGTTTACATTCACTAAAGTGTATGTAAAGTAAAATAAAAAGTAAAAATAAATTCACTAAAGTGAATGTAAACACAATGGCCAAAAAATCGGATATCGGATTTGTGCATTAAGACTTGCAGTGTAAATGCAGCCGCAGACTCTGTTACGAAACCTACATAGGCAGTATACTAACTGAAACACCCTCATACGAGACCAATTTGAAATGCTTTACATGTGTTTTCCTCTCTTTCTCCCATACACAGGTACACAGAACCTGGGTTGTCATCTTGTAGCTGTTGCCAGGCCAAACGCTCAAGTAATCGCACAGTGAATCTTGGTTGCGTAGATGGAGAGATAATAACCCACACATACATCCATGTTGAAGAGTGCTTCTGTAGCAGAACTAACTGTCATGAAATGGTAGCGAGCCAAACACTCACTAAAAGAAAACGCAGCTTCGGACTTCCGTGAGCAGCAGTGAGACCCATCAGACCCGAGCAAAAACGAAATGTCTCTCAAGTATCTTTGTGAAATTAGTTTAAATTGAACATGCTTTGGTTAACATTTCTTAAACTTTATCTATAGGGCTCTTCTTTTTTTCTTTGTTGGATAAATGTGTACTCTTTTGCTTGTGTTTGAAATTAAAAGCAATTAAAAAAGCATGTTAAACCTAAACGCATGTGTATTGATTCTTGCACTGAGAACATTTTTATTTTTTTTGTTTGTTTGTTTACATATGCTATTTATATATTCCCGCAAGAACACAAACCAGCCAGATATATTTACATTTACAGCATTTATATTAATGCAGGATTTTTAATGCTGCCTTCACGTGCTGTCGGAAATTTGATAATCGCCCTCCCATTTCGAAACTTGAATGCGATGAGCGTGTAATCACTACTTCAGAAGTGGGAATTATCTAATTTCCGATAGCACGTGAAGGCAGCAATAACACCTGCTAAATGATTTCAGCAGTGGCGTGTAACACGCTCCTACTAACCTCTTTGACGGGTTGAAATTGAATATATACATTTTTCAATTGTAGTATTTTACAAAGGCATCTAAAATGATAAACTGTGCAATGTAATGTTGTAAAAATATCAATTTTCTGATACATATCTATATAGAAATATCTGAAATGCTTCCAATACTGATTTTCCACAGAATAGATACACAATACCAGCTGTGTTTACTTGCTCTCATCTCTCCAACAGTGAGTTGACACACAAACCCGCCTCACTTCACTCACTTGTTTAATTTTCTCCGGATCCAGATGAACATTGTTGGTGTTACAGGCCTTGAATTTCGGCATGGGATTTTGCATTTTGCTCATAATTTTGTTCTCCCACCCAAAGTGTGCGCACATAAAGCTACCTCTCAGTAGCCTACTAAATTGAGTTCTTTTTTACAGAAAATAATGTCAAAATGCCGGCCTTGGTGAGTACTGACATACAGAACAGTCAGTTATGTTTTAAGTGAACAGAAACAGCTGGCTGCACCCGAAAACTGAAAAATGCTGCCCCCTTCAGAGGACGCATCCCAAGGTAGGAAGGCACGTCCCAATCCAAAGTTAGCTTTACTTCCTGTATCCTGAGATGCCTTCATCTGATCGATTTTTGAAGGCAGCATAGGCCTTTGATATCCCACAATCCTGTGCTTTCCATTCTGTGACAGCCGAGCTAAAAAATAAAGATGACATCTGAAAGTTGTCCTTTGTGGTCAATTTGTGTATAAATGTACATTTTTCACCATTGTTTTCCACTTTTGATGTCATTTCCAGTGAGAAGTTTTGTAGTAATTAAATATTCGCTTCGTTATCACCAAAGCTCGCGTTATTTTGCTGTAGATCATTAAACCATTACGCTGCCTGCAAAGTCATTGCCTGACAGGGCACCGAGACAACAAGTCAGCTGCCTAAGTTTTCGATTGCAGCTAGTTGAGAAAGAAAACATGTGTAACAGTATAATGGATCCGTGTGTCGGGTCTTAAAAATGACAGCAGCCTAATATGCCTGCCGCCAAATTATGAGATCATATTAAAAATATCTATATGCCAGTTTTTCCCTATGGTATCAATGTCAAAACTGTGGCCAGTGAAAATGCTGAGTGGCTAGTAACTTTAGAAAACCTCTAGCCACAGTGGCTGGTGAGCAAAAAAGTTATTTGTCCACTGTCATAGCATGACAGGCATTTAAGTTTTGCTATTTCAAATGCTATGATAAAATAACAATAGTCTTCAGTTACTGACATCTCATGGAATATGAACTGTTGGCATGTTGACTTTGTTATCCTGCTGTTAAAAGAGCAGCTTTCACTTTGTGAGAACGTCAGAATCCCTCCCAATCTTTAGCAGTGGATTAAAGACCCCTGTATTTCAAAAATACATGTATTAACCATGAAAACCATGAAAGCGTTGGGGTAATGCCAACTACATAATCAGTTACTTTTTTCAAGTAACGAGTAAAGTAACGCATTACTTTTGGATTTACAATAATGCAAGGTGAGGAAAAAGCAAGGCAAAAGTAACAATGCATTACTCTCCATAAAAATGAACTATGTAACACAATTAGTTACTTTTTCAGGGAGTAACACAATATTTTAACCCATTACTTTTAACAGAAACTCATACTGCAGGATGTCTAATGCCTCCTACAAGACGCGGAATTAAAATTGAACTAAGTTAATCAAGGATCAAGATCTCTAACAAACATGATCAGGTTGTCTTCTGGGTGATAGACCACTCTGTATGGGATTGGTTTAGTTGTGTAAATACACTTAATGTAATAACTGTAATGGCCATGTGACATATCTAAGTTCTTTGGTAATGTATTAAGTACTGTTTCTTTGCACACAATTCAACATAAACAACATTACGCATAAAACAGGATATGGATTTTACATAAGATTAAATAATTAAATGTAAAAGCCTTATAAAAACTAAAGTGGATCAGCTGGTTGTTCCAGTCATCTTACATTGTATTCTATCAGAAATATCTTAGATATTTGAATATTGACTGTCAGTGGAAGCCTATGAAGTGGTCTATCGACTATGGAGTGACTCAGTGACACAATAAGAGAAATGAGGCATATTGATATTTCACATATTTGATCAAATTAAATCCAAAAGTCAATTAATTTGTTATGCAATTAATATCATATGTATGCTAAAGTATGTTGTAGTGTTATAGGGTCATGCACTGTTGATGATGTACAGTTTTATAGTATTGTATGCCAGTGCATGCTGACTTGATTTACGGTTATACAGCAGTTAGTTCTGGTCCTCAAATTTGATTGGCTGACCAGCATTTCAAGAGTCCAACAGTACTGGGACATTTCACTCTTTTGAATCATTTCTCTTGTCTGTGTTTATGGCGTTCCAGCTCTGTGCATTTCTCTGTGACATGCAATGGTTTGAAACTATTTTTATGTGTAGAGTGAAATATAGACAAAATAACTGCCAATATTGTGTCTTACAGGGTCTCTTAAATGTAGATGCAAATACCTTGAAAAATAGCAGAACTAGCAACGGTAGACAGGTAGATATTTATTGATGCATCCCCACTGAAACCAGAACTCACATCCTTGTTTAGTTTGAGATGATAACACAGACAATTGTGTTATCAAAAAAAAGTGTTTGGCACCAAGATTTGCATAACCATTCTGAAATACAGCTACACATTACACATTTATTTGATTAAAAGATAGAATATTGTGATAATGCTGGGTTCCACCTTCTGATCACAAATTACATTCTTCCAAAGAAATCTAAAATTCACTATAAAAGAGCATTCGCTGACAGACAGCTCACATTAGCTCTTGAGGATGTTTGTTGACTCCATGGGGACTGTGATGATGTCCCAGATGTGGATGCTGAGATGGGTCGTCCTGCTGGTGGGCCTGCAGTCCATACAAGCAGGTTAGAAGACTAAATCTTCTCATTTCACAATGCACAATATTATTGTAAATATGTATATGTTTTTTTTTTTGTTTGTTTTTTTTACGTTTATATAGGAAATTATATGGGAGGTATGAGCGATTCTATGGACTTCATGACAACAGCAGCTGGTAAATATTTAATTTTGATGTGTGTTATGTATTATATGTATCAATTAGGGGAGTTAATTTAATGCCTTTTTCATGAATTGCAGTGCTGGGAAATGTAACATTAATTTCTTGCATATGTTTTTATTAGAATAATCACAATAATAATAGAAGTTAAAAAGATAACATTACACAAATATTATTTAAAACACAGTATACTATATGTTGATTCCACATTCATTTGCTTCAGTTTGTAAATAAACAGCATTTACGGTAAGTTTAAATGTATTAATTGCATCTAACATGATTAATCACAATTGGAATCATGTAAAACTAACAAATTAACAAGTTAAATGTTTTAAATCATTTCACAGCCCTGTTAATTGACATATAATGAAAACATTTAGCCCTAGTATTAATTGAATTGATTTAGAAAGCATTAAAATTAGAAATTTATTAAATAATAATAATAATATTAATAATAATAATAACTAATAAATCTCTGAATATTTTTTAAAATAAATGTCTGAATAGACCTACACATTATCTAATACAATAAACACCCTCACCAATTGGGTTTACCACCAGTGATGGTAATAAGAGCAAAAATGTAAAAAACGTCATTCAGCTGTTCCTCTTGTCTTTTTTTTTTCTTTCTTTTTTTTTTAGTGTTCCCTCCCACCATAAAAACTGTGATGATAACTGGAGGTATTAAGTCTTTTTGATCGTTTTTTGTAAATAATTGAAATGGCCTTTTCAGTGCTAGTACAGATATATTATTAATATATATCCTCTCTCTTGGGTTTAGCAGAGCCAAATCCTGATCACCAGTCCACGATCTGCAGCACATGGGGAAATTTCCACTTCAAGACATTTGATGGTCATTTCTTTCAAGTGCCAGACACGTGCAACTACGTTCTGGCAGTGATGTGTCACAGCAAACCACCTGATTTTAACATCCAAATGCAAAGAGAGACTGTAAATGGCACAATCGTTTTTAGCAAAATCACAGTAGATCTGCTGGATGCAGTCATTAAACTCACCAACAATGACATCACCATGGACGACGAAGTGTGAGTTTATTTTTACTAACTTAAGACTGCATCTAAATAGCCAAGATTTTCCTTAAACACATCGATCTTTTGTTTTTGTTTTTTGTTGTTGATTGATTGTTTTAAACTTGCTCTACCAGGTTGTTTAATGCAACCTATAAGAACGGAATTACAGTCGAGTTGAGCACATCAAGTGTTAAGATCTTTAACAAACATGGAGTGACTGTCTTTTGGGAGAAGGACCGATCTTTATTGGTATGCTATTTCTCTGTTCAAATATGCAATAACTGTACAGTATATTTGTGACCCACTGGGTCAAAAAAGGCCTGATCTCAGTCCTCTAATAATCTTATATTTTTATTTCATGTTTCAGATTGAACTTCCAGAGAAGTACAAAGGTCAGACCTGTGGACTCTGTGGAGACTTCAATGGCAACAAGGATGATGATTCAATTGACAGTGGTAAACCTCATTATGATAAAATCAGTAGTTCAGTAATTCATATTCTATTGATATCACACTTTGATGGTATCTTAATTTGATACCATTTGAAACATGTATAGATGTTTCTGTTCTGGCCAACTGGAAGGTGCCTTCACCTGAATCCTGCGGGGACGTCATTCTTCACCCTAATGATCAGTGCGAAAATCAGGTATTATGAGAAATTAGTTGTTAGAAATCTATTTTAACAGATTTTTGGGCTATGCTCTCATTTATTGAGATAAAATAGAAACATTTCCTATAAATTACAAATTAGAACATTGGTACATTTTCTGATATGCTCAGTGTATCATATGTGAAAAAAAAAAAGTTTGGAATTACAGAGTATTTGCCTTTAATTCTCATATTCTATTACTTTCAAAATTGATATTTTATTATATTTCAGTATTTGTTAAAATTTGTTATGGTTCTATATTATCAGCTGAACGGCCTTTAAAAATGCTAAAAATCACCATTGGAGTCCTATGATTTTTTTTCTTCCAGATAAGCGTTTGCCAGCAGTATCTCAGCAGTCCGGGGTTTAGTGAATGTTTTAATGTGATGGACATGGGTTTATTTGAAACAGCCTGTGTAGACGATCTGTGTCAATGTTACGGCAATCACGACTGTCTCTGCGACACGCTCACAGAGATTTCACGACAGTGCACACATGCTGGAGGAAAACCAGGAACATGGAGGACAGAGCAGCTCTGTCGTGAGTATCATTCCTGGAAGGGGACTAGGTTGTAAACAAATGAAAACAATAGATAGATTTGTGATGTATTATATGTTTTTCTGTGGAGCAGCAAAGTCATGTCCTCTAAACATGCAATACCTGGAGTGTGGTAATCCGTGCAAGAACACCTGCTCAGATCCAGACGCAAGTCTAATGTGTAAAGAACACTGTGTGGACGGCTGTTTCTGCCCTGATGGTGAGAAATGATTTACAAAATGCTCGGAGGGTTTTTTTTTGCACCTAAGCATTACCACTAGATGTGTCTATTTTCAAATTAAGCTTCTCCTTGCAAGAATAAACTTATCGTGCTTAAAGTATTACATTAGATGCAAGCAGAGCTTAAATATCAGAACTGTTTGGTTTATTATGTTTAAGAATTAAGAATGGTACACCATTTTGCCAACTTTTTGTAAAGGCACTGTTGAGGATGACATTGGTCACAGTGGCTGTGTTCCTGTGAACGAGTGCCCGTGTGAGCACAATGGCGAAATATACTCATCAGGAACGTCATACACACAAGCTTGTAAAACATGGTGAGTAATTTGTAATAGAACACACAAACCAGACATTTGACAGAGATTTTGCACATGATAACATTGCTGCCATACTGTCTTAGTGAGTGTGCTGCTGGATATTGGACCTGCATGGACCTGGAATGTCCTGGAATCTGCTCTGTTGTGGGAGGGTCTCACGTCACCACTTATGATGGAAAGAGCTTCACCTTTAGCGGCAACTGTGACTACATCCTCACTAAGGTCTGTCAGGATAGCAGATGATCCACAGATATTTTCTGTCAGGGTCGAGATAAATTAAAGTCTTCACTTCACTTGTACTTTTTTTATTCCAGCACTCTAATGACAGTGATATAGCTGTTGTGGGAAATCTGGCAAAGTGTGATTCAGCCCGAACAGACACATGTCTAAATTCAGTTACTCTTGTCATCTCGGGGACCACTGTAAGTACTGTTTAATATTCATATATTTATGACCTCATAACTAATTAAATAATCTTTTTATCCCAAAATAATAGTCAGACATGTTGTCACACTAAGCTATACTGGTTTTTAGCAAAATTTAAAAAGCAAAACAATAATGAAAAACGACAATTAATGAAAAAAAGTTTATTAATTAATACATTCCATTTCTATAAACTCTAAATAACAGCACAACTCTGAGATTAGGAAAACATTTCCAAGAACACGCTTCAACTTTTCAGTTAAAATAACCTGTTTACACAACAGCAATTACAAAAATATTCATTGTTTTTATGATTTCACAGAAATCATTCTAATTTAAGAGGGTTTTGAACTACGTATTTGCTATAGAAAACAAGCATTTGTGTAATTAAACTTTTGATTCAGAACCTCATAGTCACTTATGTATTTACCTGTGACAAATTCCCCATGAGACAGGTAGCCTTTTGTTGTGGCATCCTGTTTATAGGATTTTTTCACCCAAAAATGAAAATCCTGTCTTTATTTACTTTCACATTGTTCCTAACCCATACATGCATGGTTGCTTTTTTTTTAATGCAATGATAAAAAGAATAGAAACTGGAGCTTTTTAAGCTTCAAAGAGCATGTAGAAGCACCATGAAAGTATCATAAGAGTAATTTAGATGACCCATGTGCTGCTGTATAATAGCTTTTGTCTGCCTGATTTATAAATAAATGTTCTTTGAATTGTTCTTTTGAGTCAGATCTTTTCAATGTATTTGGTTGATCTGGATCACAAACCAGTCTGGATGAATCAGTCATGAACCAGAATGATTTAGTTCTGTAGTATCGACTTCAAATAACTAATTGCATCACAGCTGTTAACAGCTGTCTAGAGCAGGGGTTCTCAACCTTTTGCAAGCTGGTTCATTGCAGTTGGGGCCAGTGACCAGTGAAAATGTGACACTGATATGACAGTTCAACAAACAAGTTAATAATATTAAGTCACTTACATTTTAGACGAAATAATGACTGTTTTGGTCTATTTTAGCAGCGAAAATAGATCCGATGAATCCAAACAAAGATCACAACATAGCGCATCTCACAGCAACACTCAATCGTGTTTTGAATGATTCAGTGTTTTGAACAAATCGTTTGAGTCAAAGATTCAATGACCTATTCACAAACATCTGTCTCATTCTTGATGAATCGGCCGTTTGAACGAATCGTGAATGAACGACTCAATGACTCGCTTAATAAAACCGCTTATCACCTGCATTTGCGCTCACTATCGACAAACCAATCAAATTTGTTCAAAACTTTTTTTTTTTAAATCAGTCCAAACACATTTTAATTTTTATTCAGGAGTTATGTATATACAAAACTATAACTTTTTATGACAGTAGTTTAGTGATAAAAAAAATTTGCAAATTTTTTTTTTTCAGGTTTTTTTCCATCCCATCCTGTAGCCTACTCGTGCCCCACTGGTTGAGAACCACTGGTCTAGAGAAAAAAGATTTCAGTGAAAAATGACTTAAACTTCAGTCTGTTTCTCACAAAAATATTGGATGGCTTGCAGTTTTCTAAAGCCAGATTTTGTCATTTTTTTAAAGATACATTTATGGTTCTTTTGCATCCATTTTTTAAGCTTAAAGCTTAATTTTGCATTAAAAAATTATTGAAAAAGTCCCCTTTTGTGTCCTGAGGAAGTCAATCAGTCATACGGGTTTTGGCACAAGGATGATATGATGACAGAATTATATTATTTCTATATATTTATATTATATTATATTATATTAATTAACTTCATACTAGCATGTAATCTTGTGCACTTATTATTATTGTTATGTTTTTTGTATATTTTATTTAATTAATCTGGATTTTTTTTTGTAAAATGTATTCATTACATTCACAGTGAAACAATAAAATTACAATTATTTTTGTTGCTGTTTTACTTACAAAACAGATGAGTTTTTCCTCCAGTGGATCCGTTAAACTGAATGAAAGTCAATATCCGCTTCCTGTCCTTGAAGGTGGGTTGTCCTCAGCAAACACAAAATATTAGTGTACAAAAAATGGTATGGTCCACACATCAGAAATCTGTACAACCAACAGAGAACTGTAAGAATGTTTGTTATAGGAACCCAAAATTTGTTAGCTGAGTCAAATAAATCCCTTACAGAATTTATTTATACTCAAAATCATCATCCCTTCTTATGTAGTTTTGTATTTTATTCTTTTTTTATTTCTATTTTTATCTTCATTTTAAGTTTACATTTCCTTTTTAGGGATCATTACCTCTTAATCAGCTCCCTAGCTTCCTGGCTTGTGAATCACTTTATCGTGTACACAAATTCAGGCACTTGTAAAGACCCTGGCTAACCATACATTGGGGCACTGATGACTCTATTTCCGGCGATGTGACAACATACTTGCATTGTAAACCATCAGCACTGGTACAGCAGGACCGATGTCTTTCCGACTTTTTTTTTTTATTATATAAAATACTTTGTTACATATCCCCATATCAAATGAATTATAAATTTTAGCCAGATTATGTTTACTACCTGTCTAGTGATGTGTATTTATGCTGAAATATAATTAATGGTTTTTGGTTGATCGGATCACAAGTAGACGAGAGAGACACATTCCCATTTACACCCAAGGCCTGTTGCATGAAGCAGGTTAATTTGTTTAAAAGCTTTATATATTAATGCATGTATTATATTTATTTTAATTTAAAAGCAAAGTTTAATATAAACTGTCAATTAATATAATAATTATATAAATATATTCAATATAAGATTATATGAATTCATATTATATGAATTCTAAATCATATAATATAAATATAATAAATAATTAGCAGCAAAAGATGAGCAATTTTGTCTCTAAACTGCTTTAATTTGGAGCGAGAGATACATTTGGCTATTGCAAATGATACATGTCACTTTACTCACAGCTGATTGGTCCAATTTGGGTTTGCGATCTCAAACCCAGAATAAAACCTGTTCTGGGGCAGGATAGCCGTGTAGCATATGTTAACTAGTTTGAGTTTGCTTAAACTAATCTCAAACTTACCTGGGTAGTAACTGAAACCGGCTTCGTGCAACAGGCCACTGGTGTTTTAATCAGTCTCTTTTGTCCACTTTCAACCACTTCTGTCCTGATTTTTTTGAGGGGAGGGTCTATGGGTGGGTAAATGTATGGGCTTTTTCAGATCTTTCGATCTAATGGATGAAATACGCTCAAGCAATTTACATATGATCAATCAGGAATGGTGAGAGAACATTGTGCTTGGTACATTTTTTGTCTTTAAACCAAACTTTTTTTCAGCCAGCAAAGTTTAAATCCTGTCTGGCTAGCGCACATCCCATAATGTTTACATGTTAGGTCAGTAGGTGTAGAGTGGGCGTCTTTTGTGGCTCTTTGGACGCATTTGACCACATAAGTCATGATGTGTATCGAGTTGGCTCGTGCAATTTATGTTTCTGACTACTGAACTAGGGAGCTGATTGAGACGCACCCAAGGTTTTTTGATAAAAATCTTTTGCAGCTTGTTTTTTTTCTTACGCACCCATTCTGTTGTCGCAGGTCCTGTGAGCATCTTCCAGCCCTCTTCCTCCTACATTATTGCTGATATGAAGAGTCTTCGTCTAGAGATCCAGTTGGTTCCAGTAATGCAGTTGTATATTGTAGCCAGCACTGAAGAGAAAGGGAAAATGAGTGGTTAGTAAAGCAGACAGCAAATCATTTCTTAGGAATAGGAATATATTTTAGGAAAGTCAACGTATCATATAGACAAAATTAATAAAAAAGTATGTTATGATTGTGTTTCTCTAACTTTTTTTAATTGTACACCTTGTTTTTTTTAGGTCTGTGTGGAAACTATAATGATGTCCAAGAAGACGACTTTAAAACGGAATCAGGGATTATAGAGGGCACGCCAGCAACCTTTGTCGACTTATGGAAGAAAAACTTTTACAGTTGTACAGATATCAAAAACACAAATTTTCCAGATAATCCCTGTAGCATGACTTTGGAGACAGGTACTCAGTTTTATAAACATTAATACAACATGCACTGATAAAAGGATTTTGAGAGAATATAAGAATAGTTCATAGTATAAATAGAGGCTTTGTTTTCCCATCCTGATAATTTTGATCCATGTTATTTAGGATACTAGAGGACATGGTTAAAATTCAGCTGTGCTGAATGTTTTTATTCCTATCATTCAGAGAAAATAGCTAAAGACTGGTGTTCCCGTCTCACAAACTCAAACGGAGTCTTTTCCACATGTCATTCGGAAATACGTCCTGAGATTTACTACACAGTGAGTGTTTTTGCATTCTGTTTTCATTTTAATTATATGCTACACAAATTTAAATAGCCCCCTTTATTAATATTAATTTGGGTTTCATCATCTGCAGCGGTGCGTCTATGACACATGCAAGTGTGCAGATATTAAGAAGTGTATGTGTGCGGCCGTGTCCACCTATGCCCATGCATGTGCTGCCAAAGGAGTTATTCTCCAGGGCTGGATGGATTCAGACCCCTGTGGTGAGAACTTTGTTTATTCATATGTATGGCATAATATGTAAATGTGAATGCGAATATTATATTATTAACGTGCATTTAAATCACATTGTGCTGATTTTGATTGAAATGAAACAATGAATCATGACAAATGTGTTAATCTGTCTGTACAGTGACTAATTGTGCAGGCAACATGAAGTACTCGTATGGCGTGACCAGCTGTGGCAGCACCTGCCACTCTCTCAGTGAACAAGACAACACCTGCCAAGGATCCTTCACACCTGTAGACGGCTGTGTCTGTTCTGAGGGAACATATCTCAATGAAGCAGGCAGCTGTGTACCTGCTGACCAGTGTCCTTGTTACAATGGTGACAATGTCATAGATCCATCAGGAATATTCTACAATAATGGTGTTAAATGGTAAAAATAGTAGTTCAACATACCACATTATTGGTTCATTCATTATTGATAAAAACCCTGTAGTTACTCTTGATGTTTCCTTGCCCTTTTTTGACGTTACAGCACATGTAACCATGGAAAATTGCACTGCGCCAGGCAAGAAGGTGAGCCACAAATACCTTTTCCACAGTACCACCTGCCAAATTCAAACTTGAGGCATTACTGAGAGACAGCAACACTGGTATGATGTGTGCAAGTTTTCTGCTCCTCATTTACGTGCTGTTCTGTTTTAGACTGTGTAGCTCCAATGGTCTTCTTCAAATGCTCAAATCCTGGACAAAGGGGGACAGAGTGTCAGAGGACGTGTGAGAAACAAGACATAAACAATTGTGTGAGTTAGAATGGATGGATGGATGAGAATACATGAATAATAGGATGAAAAGAATATATATATTGCATTTTTTATAGTACATGGATAACATGTACATGTTTTATCAATCTTGCTAAGTCTCGCTGGGGACATAATGTTGTACTAATGCTGGCCCTTCTTTGGTTTGTCTTGTCAATAGGTGAGCACAGGGTGTGTATCAGGGTGTATGTGTCCAGATGACCTTCTGGCTAATAGTACTGGTGGGTGTGTGGAGAGGGAAAAGTGCACCTGTACCCACAACGGAGTCATCTATTTACCTGGGGAAAAAGTTCAAGAGGACTGTAACACCTGGTGAGCCAGACACTCTATCATCATATATGTAGATAACCCATGTTATTATAGTGTATTGTTAACAAAGATGAACTGTTTAACGAAATATGTTTTATATTTTAGTACTTGCAAAAATGGGATGTGGATTTGTACAAAAAAGGAATGCTACGGCACCTGTACCATCTACGGTGAAGGTCATTTCAAGACTTTTGATGGCAAGAGATATTCCTTCCACGGAGACTGCGAACACACCATAGCCCATGTATGTTTTTCCCCTTGTCTATGTCACTCAGTGGTGAACAGCAACTAAGTATTTTTCAAGTATCTGTACTTTACCAGTGTATCTTTTTTTTTCTTCTTTACTTCGCCACATTCCAAAGCAAAATAATATATATAATGAATAATTGACTCAGGGCTGTTGAATTATTAAAATTTAATGCACACTCAAGGTGGGTGTGTGCATTATCCCTTTGACGCATACGATCACACCGGTGTGATTAGAACGTTCAGTGCATCACGTGATCAATTGCTAAATCCAAATGTGCTTGTGCGTTTCATATCACAAATATGCAGTGTTTTCAACCACATAATGTTTATTTTAGGTTTCAGACATTTAAATACACATGAGTACTAAAAAAACAATACATTTAGAGTTTGTAAAATACACACTTATGTCTATAGAAGCGGCAATAACAATCCTTTCCATTATAATTAGACGACACGTTTTATTCACATCAGATACACATTGTGTAAGTAACTTTAAAGTTTACTCTATTCTTCTCCAATTCACCGACTCACTTACTTTCATGTATTTTGGGAGAAGTGGATGAATTCACAACAGATCCGATTCTCTGTGCGGCGCAAACTAACATGGCGGCGCCCATCGCACATATAGGTCAGCTAATGCAATCGTTATAAAGGTGTTTAAACAGAAAAACACATCCACTTGCTCATATTTGACAATTGGAATATCAGATATTTCATGCTATAGTTAACAAATTTGTGAATATTTTAAATAAAAAAGGAAAAATTAAATAAAAGCAGACCATCAGTCAGGGGCGGACTTAGTGATTTGGGGGCCCTAATCGATTCCAGGTATGGGGCCCCAACAGTCAAACTTCAAACACTCTTTTTCTATATATATTTTTTCTATAGTTTTTTTTTCTTTTTCTACATTGGTAAATAAACTGCATGTTAAACATATCTGTAACCTTGAACTTTCTCAATGTAAAATTAAATACAATTGAATTCACAAATAAAAGAACTAAATTCACAAACAAACTATTTACAGTTAATTAACCATATTTGTGATTACACTTTAATATTAATGCGTCTATAAATATATCAAAACAGTTGTTTTAAAACATGTAAATATTAAAGTGTCTTTGGTGTTTCCATGGTTTCTACAAAATAAAACCGGAAACTGAGGGTAACGCGGGTATGACGCAATTGACAGGCGACTCTCGAACACGTCCCGGATCATTGGTTAAAACTGCAACTTTTTCACGATTTACAAATAGTTGCAAACATTTGGGATGTTGTAAGTACTCAAGTGAGTAAAATATATAACACTGGCCTAGTGGTTCTTGGATATTTTACTGCAAAATTCTTACATATTGCACCTTTAATTTTAATAAAGTGATAACCTGAAGAAAGCCTGTAGTATTTTATTGGAATACAAAAAAGAATCTTAACACTGACAAAACATGTAACACAAAAGCTACTCATTTTCATAAATACACGCGGTGAAATAAAAAGATATAAAATTATATGAAAACAATGTCTATAATAATATGAAAGAAATCTTTTAATAGCTAGGTTATGACTAGGGTGACCAGACGTCCTGTATTTCCCGGGACAGTCCCGTATTTTAGCTCTATTTTTAGTGTCCCGACTTATTACGAAAAAATCATGTTTTTTTCCCATATTTCATCTTTCCTAAAATTTCATTACAACTGGGTGATCATAGCAAAGCCACTGGAAGGCAAGCCTGCAACCTGCGACCAGAGGCCGTTTTTTGAATAGATGTCAATGGATGAGAGGCTTCACTATGCTGATTAAACAGCTTTTGTAGGGAAATAGCTAATCATTTAATTAATCGACAGCCTGTTCGCTAATCTTCAGCATGTTTTACACTAAACAATACTTTCGTTGGGAACTATGTAGATTTTAGCTTGATAAAAATGCATTTTTTTAAGAGAAGGCAGACTAGGGAATGTTGCGACAGGTAGGACTCATTTACGGCATTACCAACAGCAAATGTGCCGCGTTACTGTTTAACTGTTTAGCCACTGGAAGGCAACCTTTAGCCAAAAAAGCGTAATGGCTAATGCTAAGGCTCTGGCTGTGGCGGTACGCAGGGAAGGCTGAGAGGTGCCGCACGTGATTAAGTTAGCCATTACGCTTTCTCCAATGTTAAGAGATACAGACCCTCTCATCTCACTATAATATACAATCTCTGGTTAAGTCCGCCCCTGCCATCAGTCATACAGGCTGCAGTGTGTTATGTGACAAGCAATGATTTTAACTCAAGTACTTGATTTGTGTATTTCTTCCACCACTGGTGTTCCTCTAGCCATGATTCATTATTTCAAATTAAACTAATGCAGATCAAGTTGTAGCTTTACTTTTTGTTATTTATGAACAGAACATAGAACAAAAAAAAGTATTTCCTTTTTGTCCTAAAAAAGATAAATGAAAAAATCAAATAATGCAATGAACATTTATTCCACTTGCAAAAGGGTTGCACACAACTCCACTGTGTCAACTTCTTTACTGCCTGACATGTTACTGTGTGCAACCCCTCTAGGATTATTGCAATATGGACCAGACTCTCTCCTTCCGCCTTGTCTCGGAGAACAAACTCTGTGAGACCACCAACACCATCTGCAAGTCAATCACTCTCTTCTTGGGGGTGAGTTATTTCATAGCTCAAACTGAGCACGAATCAAGATTTAGAAAACGTGTAAAAATGTGCAATATACAACAAAATCACAAATGTGTGTCATTTATATAATGAGGATAGATATTTTTAAATAATTTAAATGCAAAAACTATACATTTTTTTTTGTCCTTTGTGATAATATCATAAGAGAAAGATATCCAATTACTTATATCTGATTTATTTATTTTGCTACTCACTATTCAAATCCTGCAGCAATACAAAATATTTTTATCAGAGGACGGAGTCGAAGTTGTTGAAAGCAATTGCCCCGATTACCAATATCAGATCTATTCTGCGGGGATATACATTGTCACAGAGGTCAAAGGTCTTTTGAACTTAATCTGGGACAAAAAAACAAGTCTAATGCTCCAACTCCATCCCAAATTAAAGGTATGCATTCCTTAAAGGTACACCCATTCAGACACAAGCACATACAACCACTATACCCTTTGTTCAACTACTCACCTAAACAACCAATATCTCTATGGCAGGGCAAGGTGTGTGGACTGTGTGGAAACTTTGATGGAAATGCGAACAATGACTTTGTAAAGCACAATGGAGAAGTGGTGACGGATTCAGAGGAATTTGGGAATAGCTGGAAGGTGAATCCCAGCTGCCCAGATGTGACAAATGTGATGGACCTTTGTGAAAAAAATCCACATCGCAGAGCCTGGGCTGAAAAAAGATGCAGCATCATTAATAGCAAAGTCTTTGAAGAATGTAATACATCTGTAAGTATCAGTATAAACAATTTTTAGGATAAATGTGATTTGTTAAATGTTCATTATTGTTTAAATTTTGAAAAAAATTATCTGAGCAATGACAGACAGCAAGACTGTTTGAGAAACTTATTTGAAATCAATAATTATTCCGTTGATTCCATTTTGTGATGCTAGAGGCACAGAAAATAGTTCTATAAACAGATGGAATTAAAGGGTTAGTTCACCCAAAAATGAAAATAATGTCATTTATTACTCACCCTCATGTCGTTCTACACCTGTAAGACCTCTTCTTCGGAACACAAATTAAGATATTTTTGATGAAATACGATGGCTCAGTGAGGCCTGCATCACCAGGTACACCATGGTACTTCCTCTCTCAAGATCCATAAAGGTACTAAAAACATATTTAAAACAGTTCATGTGACTACAGTGGTTCAATCTTAATATTATAAAAGTGACGAATCGAATCAGTGGTTCGGAGCGCTAAAGATTTGTAACGCTCTCTGATATGGCGTTATTTTACTGACTAATGTGGAGTGCACATTATTGTGACGTGAGAGCACATCATTGTAATGCTCGAGCACAAATCTCTCCGCTCGCGCGCGGATTTCCTTTGCTCTCGCCCCATAACTGGACAGGCACTCTCAAATATACAGTGCTCTCTTATGAACTGCCTCTCCTCTCGCTCAGATATTGCGTGTGCGTGTTCAAACTGTGTCCTGTGTGCTCTCAAATCTCTTCCTGCTCTTGCAGAAATTAATTTGCTTCTGAATTAAACGCTGTCAAAAGTTATCAACCAATCAGAAGAGACGACTGATCCATGAAAATGCTACGTGGAATCTTATTGGCTGAGAGTGAACTGCGCCTGGAATTCTTTCGACAAAGATGGATATTTAATTTCTTTACAATTTAATAATATTAATCAAATGTAACCTAGTCTAACTGCATCACATTACAGGACAAACCCCAATTTATCTAAACAAACAAAAAAAGTTTCTTAAAGTTATTGTGGTCGTACGTTTTATGTGCTTGTTGAAATTTATATAAAGAATAGGTAACATTTTAAAATAAGGTTTTTATTTGTTAACATTAGTTAATGTATTATCTAACATGAACTAAGAATGTGCAATACATTACTGTAATTATTCATTTTTGTTAACGTTAGTTAAAAATACAGCTGTTTGTTGGTTTACTTCACAGTACATTTACTAATGTTAACAAATACAACTTTTGATTTTAATAATGTATTAGTAAATGTTGAAATTAACATTAACAAAGATTAATAGATGCTGTAGAAGTGCAGTTCATTGTTAGCTAATGTTAACTAATGTTAATGAAACCTTATTGTAAAGTATTACCAAAAAATATCTTCTGATGTAAGACAGAACAAGATCAGGGTCAAATCATCATTCCCTAAATACATAAAATGTGGAGATCAAATATACCACCATAGTGAATTTCTTTTGAGGTCTGGTAAAACATGACACACAAAGGCTAAAAGCTCTTATGTATGCACGATTAATCAAAAGAACGCGAACTTATTGCTAAATGACAACGATTCGGTTATGTCTATTAAATCATACCGGAATATTTTAACCTGCTTTTGCATTGCCGCTGAAAGCAGTGGTCATGTAAGCTATATGCTTCACAAAGTGTTTTCAACAACACACTATTGCAACTTCTGTGTTGCAAACATTAAATAATAACTCAAGTATTGCAATAACAATTTATAGTCCGAATATACACTGATTTCAGCAATAAAAACGAGTAAATGACCTTTGAAACTAATGTTATTACACTGTTCTGCCAGTAGGTGGTGACCAGTGAAAAATGTAAAAAATGCATTTTAAAAAAAAATCAAAATCAATTAATTTTAATAGGCTAATTTATAACATTTTACACATTTCTAAATAGACTGATTTATAACATTAAATTAGTTGTTTAATCTTTTGTTTTAAATTAATGTTTAATTCAATGTTTTGGTCCATGATAGTGGCTAATATGATGTTTGTTGATAAATCGTTCAGTGGGGTTTGACCTGTAATGGGATGCAGTTAGGCAAACAAGCTTATTAATATACAAATCACCCAAGCGCCCCATTCCAAGCTATTTCTAAGATATGGCCCACATTTTGATTAATATTATTAAATATTATTAAATTGTAAAGAAGTTAAATATCCATTTATGTCAAAAGAATTCCATGTGCAGTTCACTGTGCAGTGGCAAGTATTTTTTACTTCGTACATTTTTCAAGTATCTGTACTTTACTCGAGTATTTTTATTTTGAGCAACTTTTACTTTTACTTCAATACATTCCAAAGCATAAGATCGTACTTTTTACTCCACTACATTTCATAAAACATATCGTTACTCATTTTAAAATGAAGAAATCGTCACGTGCTCAGAAACGCAAAAGCGGTGTCCGATTCGTGCATGAACTGATTCTTTTCAATCATCCTGTTGAATCGGTTCACAAATCACATCAACAATTAATTCGCGAAGTGTACTCGGATTGCAGCTGTTCTCGAGTCAACAACTCACTGATTCAATGATCCGTTCAGAGCGACTCTCCAGTGAATGAATTTCACTGTCTGACTGAAAATTAGCAAAGAACTGGGGGATCCTCTGAGTGTGCGCGACTGATGGCGAACAGTAAGTCAGCCTACTAATGTTGAATTTTAGGATGAATTATTGTAACTGAAAATCATATTTAGGTCACAACTGTCCGTTGTTTTTTTTAAAAACTAAATCTGCTGTAAAGGGCGATCTGTTTAAGCCCACTGAAATGCTTTTATGCGACACGTCCACATCAATGCGTCTACAGATCGCGATCTCGATTCAAACAGATCAAATCACATTTTAAACTAACTTGCCGCTTCAAATAACGGTTGTATCGATTACATCGTTACGCCACTAGGAGGCGACAAGTGACTGTTAAAATGTATTTGACACTGAATGATTCATTCAGAAGATTTGTTCAAAAACATTGATTCATCCAGTAATGAAACAAGTGAAATAGTTATGAGTGAGTCATTAAATCATTCATTCAAACCCATTTTATTAAATTAAATATTTTTAAATAGACTGCAGCAATTAATATTTTGTCCTCTAGTAAATAATTATACGCAATTTTGTTTAGTTGTCTATTCAGAATCATGGGAGAATCATCACTCAGTACTTTTTTACATTAAAAATCAAGTACTTCTGTACTTTCACTCAAGTAAAATTGAAAAGGAGCACTAAATACTTTCACTTGAGTAATATTTTATTATACGTATCTGTACTTTTACTCAAGTACTTGATTTGTGTACTTCGTTCATCACTGCTTCTGATTGGTTGATAACTTTTGACAATGTTTAATCCAGAAGCAAATTAATGTCTGTAAGAGCACAGAGAGATTCACGAGTGCACAGGGCTTAGTCTGAGCGCGCAGGACACAGTTTGAGTTCAAACACGCAATATCTGAGCGAGAGGAGAGGCAGTTCATCGGAGAGCACTGCATATTTGAGAGCGCGCGTCCAGTTTTGTGCGAGAGCAGAAGGAAATCTGTGCGCGAGCAGAGATTTGGGCTCGCGCATTACATTGATGTGCTCTCGCATCACAATAATGTGCTTTCGACATTAGTCAGTAAAATAACTCCATACTCTGAAGCTTAATGAAGCAGTGTTTTGAAATCGACCATCACTAGATATTGTTAAAAAGTCGTTATTTTGGGGTTTTTTGGCGCACAAAAAATATACTCATCACTTTATAATATTAAGATTGAACCACTGTAGTCATATGAACTGATTTAAATGTTTTTAGTAATTTTATGGATCTTGAGAGAGGAAGTACCATTGCTGTCTATGCAGGCCTCACTGAGCCATCGGATTTCATCAAAAATATCTTAATTTGTCTTCCGAAGATGAACGAAGGTCTTATGGGTGTGAAACGACATGAGGGTGAGTAAATAATGACATTATTTTCATTTTTGGGTGAACTAACCCTTTAAGTATAATTGAACTTGTAGGTTTCTTAATAGTGTATATTAATTTAATTTAATTTAATTTGCTCTACTAACAGTAACCATGAGGTTGCAGAAGCAAAAACTTCTGCCATGAAGAACATGAACTTGTCTCTCTGTTTCTAGGTGGACTCTGGCCCATATTATGATGCCTGTATAAGGGACACCTGTGGATGTGACAACGGGGGTGACTGTGATTGTTTCTGTACTGCAGTGGCAGCTTATGCTGCTGAATGCCGTAAAAAAGAAGTTTGTGTGACATGGCGAAGCCCAGACATTTGCCGTAAGTTACATTTCTAAAAATAAATTCCTTTTTTTGGTACCTTTTATCTATAAGCATGAATTGTGCAGTGTCATAGAACTTGGAAAGGAAGGTGTTAGTTTCTGTTGGTATTTTACAGATCTACATAATATTCTGTGATCTTCAAAAAACATTGTCATTATAATGACTAAATTGGTTGTTCTTGCAGCATTATTCTGTGAGTACTACGACAGCTCTCCAAATGAATGTGAGTGGCACTATGAATCCTGTGGATCAGCCAGCATAAAAACCTGCAGAAACCCCACTGCAAATTCCTCTGATCAAATTCCCCTTCTTGAAGGTTACATTTTTACATTTACATTTGCTCTATCAGTTGAAATACAAATATATATATATAAATGTCTAACAGCAGAGAATTTTTTCAACTTTCACAATTAACAAGAAACTAAGGCTGCAACAAGAGATGAGCACAAATACATGAGAAGGTATTTAAAATAAAAATAAAAAACATTCAAGTTTAAATAGATCAAAATAAAATACAAAATACTACAGGAAAAATGTATTAAAATACAAATAGTATCTTAAATCTCAAAAATACACAATATACATTTAAAATTGGCCATACGATGAAATATCACTATTAGGCCGGATCTGTTCTGAATTCAAAGAATATTTTGCAACTACATTGAAACTTTTGTTTTCATTTCACCTAGCTCTGCCCTTCCCCTGCCAAGTAGGAAATTAAAAAAAAAAAAAAATTCAATGATATCTAGTGAACTCGCTAATGATAGTTGAACTAGCTCATAGCTGGCTGCTGGCTAATTTTGATTTACTCGTTGTTGATAAGCATTGCATTGACTGGAAAGTTGTAACCCATTTCCTGAAGACGGCTCTTGATGCACTGACTCCAGCTTCAGTCCACTCCTTTTGAAGCTCTCCTAAGTTCTTAAATCGGCTTCGCGTGACAATCTTCTCAAGCCTGCGGTCATTCCTTTGACTTGTACACCTTTTCCTACCACACTTTTTCCTTCCAGTCACTTTTCCATGAATATGCTTTGGCACAGCACTCTGCTCTTTCAGCAATGACCCTCTGTGGCTTACCCTCATTGTAGAGGGTCTTGATGATCGTCTTCTGGACAACTGTCAAGTCAGCAGACTTCCCTATGACTGCTGCTGGGATTACTGACCTAAACCCAGTATTTATACCCTGAGAATGGTAATTTAATAGAACTTGAAATTAAATATTCTAATAATTAGAGAAACTGATTTTTTTATTTCGATGAGCAGCAAGCTGTAATCATCAAAATGAAAACAAAAAAGTCTGGAAATATTTTACTTTATGTCTAATAAATCTAGAATATATTTAAGTTTTACTTTTTGAATTAAATTACAGAAAAAAAAACTTTTTCATGATATTCTAATTTATTTATTTCAAATAACGAGCTTCCAGCGGACGACCGTACTGCGCACGTCAATTTGGGCGGAAGAGCAACCTTTGACCTGACGCGATGACACAATGACGCACGCGGAAGCGCAGAGGAGAGAGCAAAACAAAACACTGGTCATGAATTAGAAGTTTAAAATGAGAAATTTTAAAGAGAAATGTAGGAGGATTTCGATATAAGAGAAGAGGAGCTTGAGTTTGTTGCATGGCCATATTTGTTTGAACCGCGAGAGGCGTCTAAGCTTATGATACTCCTACATCCTACATCATACATCGCGTCAGAGGATTACTCATTTGGCGCAAGTCGACTTGCGCATTCTGCGTGCAGTCTTTCAGCGGAAGCTAGTTGTTTGAATATATAAAGTTTTAAATATGGACATTTTTTTTTTACAAAAATGCATCCCTTCGCTTCAAAAGGCCTTTATTAACCCCCGGGAGTCGTATGGATTATTTTTTTTATGGATGGATGCATTTTTTCTGTCTTCAGAATTTGGCCTACCATTCACAACCATTATAAACCTTGGAGGACTAAGGATATTTTTAGATATATCTCAATTTGTGTTTGTCTGAAAGAAGATAGTCATATACACCTAGGATGGCTTGAGGGAGAGTAAATCATGGGATGATACACCATTTTTGGGTGAACTATCCCTTTAATAGAAACCATGGAAACACCAAAGATGCTTTGATATTATGTGTATTATTAGACAGGTGAGCAACTGTTTGAATAGATTTATCAGCAGAAAAATAATCCTTGTTATATATCTCAACACAGTCTTATTGTTTGAATCTCGTTTACTTGATTTACAGCGAGTGCCATGTTTGTACCATGCTTTAGAGACAATGCTATCTTAATATGCTATCTCATAATCAGATGCAGCTTTATTTGTAGTAAAAATAATACAGCATTTTCTCCATCATACAATATATTTTATTATTGCCATTTAGCAGCATGTCATCCAGCTTTTATTAATTACTGTGCAACAAGTGTCTCATAGCAGTCACCAAGCTAATGCACAGAGTAACGTTATGACATAACTTTCAACATACTCAAATGTATTTAGTATTATTATTTTAACCAAGTAAAACAGTGCTGTGTTACCCCACATATGCATGAACGAAAGGAGCAGAAGCATTCTGTCAGATTGTCTATTGCTTTCTGGCTGTGGAGGTGAAGATGACATCTCCCATGATTCCACGCTCATCCACGCGTCATCAAGCTATGCCATTGTTTTGAATAAGCAACATACTGTGCCTTTATTAATTAATTTTATTGTTTACTAATTTCATTACCATTTATTATCATTTGTATAGATTATTTGTTAAAATTAGATAGATTATAGTTAGCTGTTGCAACCCTATAAGAAACATTTTGTTAAACCCCATATGTCCTGTCAATAACCAAGTCTTTTTTTGTCTATTCCTGCTTTCATTTTATTATTTAACTAGGATGTTTTCCTAAGTGCCCTTCGGATAGACCATATCTGAATGAGACGACCATGAAGTGTGTTGCACATTGTAACCTGTTAGATTCATTTAAAGAAATGTGTATTACAAACACAACAACAACAACAACCACAACAACATCAACAGAGACACCTACGACCACTTCCACCACTACAACAACTACTGTAACATCTACAGAGACAGAAACAACACCTTCTACAACAACATCAACAGAGTCACCTACAACCACTTCCACTCCTACAACAACTACTGTAACATCTACAGAGACAGAAACAACACCTTCTACATCAACATCAACCACTTCCATTACTACAACTACTGTAACAACATCTACAGAGACAGAAACAACACCTTCTACAACAACATCAACAGAGACACCTACAACCACTTCCACTCCTACAACAACTACTGTAACAACATCTACAGAGACAGAAACAACACCTTCTACAACAACATCAACAGAGACACCTACAACCACTTCCACTCCTACAACAACTACTGTAACAACATCTACAGAAACAGAAACAATACCTTCTACAACTCCTACAACATCAACAGAGACACCTACAACCACTTGTAAATTGTCAGTTGTCAGTTGTAAGTGGTCAAAATGGGTGGACAGCAATGAACCCAGCACAGAACCACATGGATTGGAAACCGAACCCATTGATGCTTTGTGGAGGTCAAAAATAATACCCTGCCAGAGACCAAAAGACATTGAATGCAGGGCAGTAGATTATCCAGAAAAGCCTTTGAAAGAATTAAGGCAAACCGTGCATTGCAATGCATCTTATGGCCTGATGTGTTCAAACAAAGAAAATGCACATCACATGATACCAAATTGTTTTAATTATGAAATACGTGTAAATTGTTGCATTGAACAAGAAAATAATTGTTTTACAACCACTTCCATTACAACTACAACTACTTCTGCAACAACAACATCTACAGAGACCCCTACAACCACTTCCACTCCTACAACAACTACTGTAACAACATCTACAGAGACAGAAACAACACCTTCTACAACAACATCAACAGAGACACCTACAACCACTTCCACTCCTACAACAACTACTGTAACAACATCTACAGAGACAGAAACAACACCTTCTACAACAACATCAACAGAGACACCTACAACCACTTCCACTCCTACAACAACTACTGTAACAACATCTACAGAAACAGAAACAATACCTTCTACAACTCCTACAACATCAACAGAGACACCTACAACCACTTGTAAATTGTCAGTTGTCAGTTGTAAGTGGTCAAAATGGGTGGACAGCAATGAACCCAGCACAGAACCACATGGATTGGAAACCGAACCCATTGATGCTTTGTGGAGGTCAAAAATAATACCCTGCCAGAGACCAAAAGACATTGAATGCAGGGCAGTAGATTATCCAGAAAAGCCTTTGAAAGAATTAAGGCAAACCGTGCATTGCAATGCATCTTATGGCCTGATGTGTTCAAACAAAGAAAATGCACATCACATGATACCAAATTGTTTTAATTATGAAATACGTGTAAATTGTTGCATTGAACAAGAAAATAATTGTTTTACAACCACTTCCATTACAACTACAACTACTTCTGCAACAACAACATCTACAGAGACCCCTACAACCACTTCCACTCCTACAACAACTACTGTAACAACATCTACAGAGACAGAAACAACACCTTCTACAACAACATCAACAGAGACACCTACAACAACTTCCACTCCTACAACAACTACTGTAACAACATCTACAGAGACAGAAACAACACCTTCTACAACAACATCAACAGAGACACCTACAACCACTTCCACTCCTACAACAACTACTGTAACAACATCTACAGAGACAGAAACAACACCTTCTACAACAACATCAACAGAGACACCTACAACCACTTCCACTCCTACAACAACTACTGTAACAACATCTACAGAAACAGAAACAATACCTTCTACAACTCCTACAACATCAACAGAGACACCTACAACCACTTGTAAATTGTCAGTTGTCAGTTGTAAGTGGTCAAAATGGGTGGACAGCAATGAACCCAGCACAGAACCACATGGATTGGAAACCGAACCCATTGATGCTTTGTGGAGGTCAAAAATAATACCCTGCCAGAGACCAAAAGACATTGAATGCAGGGCAGTAGATTATCCAGAAAAGCCTTTGAAAGAATTAAGACAAACCGTGCATTGCAATGCATCTTATGGCCTGATGTGTTCAAACAAAGAAAATGCACATCACATGATACCAAATTGTTTTAATTATGAAATACGGGTAAATTGTTGCATTGAACAAGAAAATAATTGTTTTACAACCACTTCCATTACAACTACAACTACTTCTGCAACAACAACATCTACAGAGACCCCTACAACCACTTCCACTCCTACAACAACTACTGTAACAACATCTACAGAGACAGAAACAACACCTTCTACAACAACATCAACAGAGACACCTACAACCACTTCCACTCCTACAACAACTACTGTAACAACATCTACAGAGACAGAAACAACACCTTCTACAACAACATCAACAGAGACACCTACAACCACTTCCACTCCTACAACAACTACTGTAACAACATCTACAGAAACAGAAACAATACCTTCTACAACTCCTACAACATCAACAGAGACACCTACAACCACTTGTAAATTGTCAGTTGTCAGTTGTAAGTGGTCAAAATGGGTGGACAGCAATGAACCCAGCACAGAACCACATGGATTGGAAACCGAACCCATTGATGCTTTGTGGAGGTCAAAAATAATACCCTGCCAGAGACCAAAAGACATTGAATGCAGGGCAGTAGATTATCCAGAAAAGCCTTTGAAAGAATTAAGGCAAACCGTGCATTGCAATGCATCTTATGGCCTGATGTGTTCAAACAAAGAAAATGCACATCACATGATACCAAATTGTTTTAATTATGAAATACGGGTAAATTGTTGCATTGAACAAGAAAATAATTGTTTTACAACCACTTCCATTACAACTACAACTACTTCTGCAACAACAACATCTACAGAGACCCCTACAACCACTTCCACTCCTACAACAACTACTGTAACAACATCTACAGAGACAGAAACAACACCTTCTACAACAACATCAACAGAGACACCTACAACCACTTCCACTCCTACAACAACTACTGTAACAACATCTACAGAAACAGAAACAATACCTTCTACAACTCCTACAACATCAACAGAGACACCTACAACCACTTGTAAATTGTCAGTTGTCAGTTGTAAGTGGTCAAAATGGGTGGACAGCAATGAACCCAGCACAGAACCACATGGATTGGAAACCGAACCCATTGATGCTTTGTGGAGGTCAAAAATAATACCCTGCCAGAGACCAAAAGACATTGAATGCAGGGCAGTAGATTATCCAGAAAAGCCTTTGAAAGAATTAAGGCAAACCGTGCATTGCAATGCATCTTATGGCCTGATGTGTTCAAACAAAGAAAATGCACATCACATGATACCAAATTGTTTTAATTATGAAATACGGGTAAATTGTTGCATTGAACAAGAAAATAATTGTTTTACAACCACTTCCATTACAACTACAACTACTTCTGCAACAACAACATCTACAGAGACCCCTACAACCACTTCCACTCCTACAACAACTACTGTAACAACATCTACAGAGACAGAAACAACACCTTCTACAACAACATCAACAGAGACACCTACAACCACTTCCACTCCTACAACAACTACTGTAACAACATCTACAGAGACAGAAACAACACCTTCTACAACAACATCAACAGAGACACCTACAACCACTTCCACTCCTACAACAACTACTGTAACAACATCTACAGAGACAGAAACAACACCTTCTACAACAACATCAACAGAGACACCTACAACCACTTCCACTCCTACAACAACTACTGTAACATCTACAGAGACAGAAACAACACCTTCTACAACTCCTACAACATCAACAGAGACACCTACAACCACTTGTAAATTGTCAGTTGTCAGTTGTAAGTGGTCAAAATGGGTGGACAGCAATGAACCCAGCACAGAACCACATGGATTGGAAACCGAACCCATTGATGCTTTGTGGAGGTCAAAAATAATACCCTGCCAGAGACCAAAAGACATTGAATGCAGGGCAGTAGATTATCCAGAAAAGCCTTTGAAAGAATTAAGGCAAACCGTGCATTGCAATGCATCTTATGGCCTGATGTGTTCAAACAAGGAAAATGCACATCACATGATACCAAATTGTTTTAATTATGAAATACGTGTAAATTGTTGCATTGAACAAGAAAATAATTGTTTTACAACCACTTCCATTACAACTACAACTACTTCTGCAACAACAACATCTACAGAGACCCCTACAACCACTTCCACTCCTACAACAACTACTGTAACATCTACAGAGACAGAAACAACACCTTCTACAACATCAACAGAGACCCCTACAACCACTTCCACTCCTACAACAACTACTGTAACATCTACAGAGACAGAAACAACACCTTCTACATCAACATCAACATCAACCACTTCCATTACTACAACTACTGTAACAACATCTACAGAAACAGAAACATCACCTTCTACAACTCCTACAACATCAACAGAGACACCTACAACAACTTCCACTCCTACAACAACTACTGTAACATCTACAGAGACAGAAACAACACCTTCTACAACAACAACAACATCAACAGAGACACCTACAACCACTTCCACTCCTACAACAACTACTGTAACATCTACAGAGACAGAAACAACATCTACAACAACATCAACAGAGACACCTACAACCACTTCCACTCCTACAACAACTACTGTAACATCCACAGAGACAGAAACAACACCTTCTACAACAACATCAACATTAACATCAACAGAGACACCAACTACAACCACTCACCACGAGTCCTCTTTATGTAACTCGAAGGTAAACTAATCAGGAAAGAAACACACTTCATGTATTATTGGGCTTAGCACCAAACGTGTTGGCCTAGCGCCTAGTGCTTTCTACTGTCAATAATGAGTATTTGAACAAATCCCTAACCTTTACTATATTTTCAGTGTATAGCTTCTTCCACACCTTTTGGGCTTCAGACCTGAGTGAGACCTGAAATTATGCCCTTTCTGGGGAGAGATGCGCTATTACTTTCTAAGCAATTGAATTACAACTTTGTGGTGGATGAAACAGATGAAAAACTGTCATAGACTTACATTAAAGGCTACCTTATTTACATTTAAAAGCTATAATGAGTGGGCTATTTTGATTTGGGCCAGCAAGTTACTAGGAAGCACCCTAGCAAAAGCATAGCAGTGTTCTAACAGATGAGAACAGGAATGCTAACAAATAAAAATAAAAATTAAAGTTACAAATTAAGCACAGCTAAATGCTATGAATAAATGCTATGTAACTATTTAATGTTAATGAATAATATTATTTAGTATTTTGTATAATTAGATTTCAGGTTATAGTTGATGTGAATCTATAAGTAAAAGTGTACATTTTAGGGTGCTATGAGTGCCCAACATTTCCTTGAAATTTGTCGCCATTTTTAATCACCTTTTTTCCCTTCACTAGTTAATTTCAAATGGTTTTGTGGTGTCACACTACAAATATTTTTTAAACTACAAATATTCTATGTAATGAAAGAATATGAAGTTATGAAAGCTGTAAAATAGTAGTAGTAGTAAAGAATTTGCATAATACTGTTTAAAATAGTTTTATATGGAGTATAGTATGTCACACCCTAGGTGTGCTAGCATTCCAAAAGTAATTATTTCAACTACCCACATATCAATTGTCTTTATATATAAAAAATGTAAAGTTATTTTAGTACACTTTTAACTGTGCAACTCAATCCCTATACAGTGTGACCCAAAAGATGCAACCCAACTTTACTGTGTCAATGGACTTTCACCTGAGGAAGTGTATTATAAAAATGGCTCCTGCTGCAAGTATGAGTGTCCTTGTGAGTTTAAACTATGCTCTGGGAATTTGGTATATTATTAATACTATTCCTAATGGTAATATAAAAAATATTAATATTGTCTTTGCCAATGCATTATATTTAACTTTGTTAATGTTTTTTTTTCTTCTCAAACAACAGGTACATGCAACAGCTGGGGTGACCCTCATTACAAAACCTTTGACGGACACTATTATACTTTCCAAGGAAACTGCACATATGTTTTGTTCCAAGAAATCATCCCAAGATACAATATCAGTGTCCATGTTAAAAACTATTATTGTAATGTTAAAAAAAATCTCGCCTGCCCTGAGTATGTGATTGTGAATTACAAATCCCATAAAATCCAGCTGACAAGCAACACTACTAATGTCCAGGTGAGTGCCATGACTATTTCACACTAATTTGTTCAAAATTTGCAAAATATATCCCTAAAATACTTTCAGTTTCATCAACTCATTGACAAGATCTTACTATAGGTCAGTGATTCTTTTTTTTTTTCATTATGAAATAAATGTTTTTTTCTATAATACACATTTTCCACAATTGGCACCCTTTTATTCAACACATTTTACAACCTCCTTTTACCAAGATAACAACTCTGCGTCTTCTCATATAATGCCTGATAAGTTTGGAGATCAGAGACCATTCCTCTGTACAGAATCTCTCCAGACCCTTCACTTTCCTAAGTCCATGCTGATACACTCTCATCTTACGTTTTTTTAAGGGTTCAGGTCAGGGGACTGGAATGGCCATGGCAGAACCTTACTTTTGTGCTCAGTAACTCGTTGTTGTTTTTGTTGATTTTGATGTTTCTTTTGGATCATTGTCCTGGTGGAAGACCTAAACAAGGCCCATTATAAAATTTCTAGCAGAGCCAATAAGTTTTTGATTTTTTTTGTCTGTTGGTATTTGATAGAATCTGTGATGCCAAGTAACTGAACAAGATGCCCAGGACATCTTGCAGCAAAAAAGCCCCTCAGCATTAAAGATACAGGAGTATATTTAATTGAACACATGGGGGACTTATCATCTTGAGTGTTTGCTGCCAAAAAACTCATAATTTTTTAGTTTTTAGTTTTAGCAATTCTCCAGCTGTGATCTTTTGGCTACTGAAACTATCCTCCTTGCCTTACTTTAAGACAATATAGACACATGTCCTCATCCAGGTAGATTTGTAACATTTCCTGTTGATTGGAAATTATTGATTATTGCCCTGATGGTGGAAATTGGAATTTTCAATGCTTTGGCTATTTTCTTACAGCCATTTTCTATTTTGTGAATCTAAACAATCTTTTGCTGCACATCAGAACTGTGATGGATGATTAAGGGAATTTGGCCTTTGTGTTTCCTCATATTCTGTGAAACAAGAAGTCATGGCTGGATAGTTTCATGCTCCTAGTCCCCCCTGTGTGCTAAAAAATGTAAATATGAATGGGAATATACTTCAAAGATATTTTACTCATAATAGTTTCTAGGGGTACCAATAATTGTGGCCAGTGTGTAATAGAGAAAAACATTTATTAGGGGCCAAGCACCGAAGGTGCGTAGGCACCTGTTGTATCCGTTAGTGTTCCTATTATTATTATTATTATTCCACGATAGAAGTGTGTGGTAGCCCATAGAACCGTATGCGGGAAAGTTGGCAGACTCATAGAGACCAGTCTCAACTATGTCTATAGAAAATTTGGAGTCTCTAACTCAATCCCTCTAGCGCCACCACCTGTCCAAAGTTTCTGTCCAAAGTTTGTGCTAATAACTTTTGAATCATAAGGGTTATTTTGACGTTATTTTACATCATGACAATTTGTCCGCCATGTTGAATTTTGTGAAAAACCTACTTTTTCAAACTCGTCCTAGACACTTCATTCAATTTCATGAAAATCAAATCAGATCATCTTCAGACCATGCTGGCAAAAAGTTATTAAAAGCTTTTTGATTAAACTAACCGTTCTTAAATAACACACAAATAAAATTGATGTAGAGCACCCCAAATTGGACTCAAGGCTATGTCTCCGCAGCGCTTTATCATATTCAGACCAAACTTGGTACATGTCAACCCAAACATTACCAGAGGCTACATGCAGCGTTTTGGTACAGCGCCACCTACTGGTCCGGAGATACGAAAAATGGTTATTTTTGCGTATAGCTTCTGCAGGGTTTGTTCAGAAATCATAAATTTGGTCTACAAAAATGCTGCATTTTATAAACACATTAGCGAATCGTTACGAAACTCGGTATGGGTCATCAGCATGATGCCCTGAAGAAGCCTGAGAAGTTTTAAGCCAGCACCACCTAGTGGTAAGATAAAATATTCAAATGCTTATAACTTTGGGTGTGGTCGACTTATTTTCATGGGAGTTATCTCCTTAAACTCCTGAATCCTTGCCGAGTCCAACGATACCAAACATGCTAGGTTTTACCTTATGGTTTATGTATACTGGTGATTTAGCACTTAAAAAACTTTTGCAAATATCTTTGAAACCGTTACTCCGATCGAGACGGAACCACCGTAGGAAACACAGAACCTTTTGTCATTAACTACAACACAGTATTATGATATAAAATGCTATATTATATGAATGCATTGGTGTACCATTACAAAACTCAGTATGCGTCATCGGCACCATCCTCTGAAGATTCTCAGATGCAATATTTGCCATATTTAAAACTTGCCACTCCCATAGGCGTATATGTGGAATTGCGCTCTCACTCTAATTTGCCCCGTTTAGTAAATCTGGCCCTTAGTATAGTTTTTCTCTGCTGTCCACAACTGTCAAAACAGACTTAAGATCCATGTAATGGACTCCAACCAAACAGTTGAGAACCCGTGCTGTCATGTTGTTCATGGGACATTGCAAAATAACATATATTCTAGAGCATACTTTTCATTGTAACTTCAAAATGCCTTTTGTTTCCCACAGGTCTATGTTAATGATGCATTGATAACGCCAACCTACCAACTGGGAGATATAATCATCAGCACTACTGACATTTCAGTCCTTGTGAATATATCTGATATAAAAGCTGTGATTTTTGTCAGTGAACTAGCTGTTGCTGTCAAACTCCCATTCTCGTACTTCCATGGTAATACTAAGGGACTATGTGGTGAGTACAGATCTTAGATCTCTTGGTGAAAAATCAAGTCATCTTTATTTATATAGCACTTTTTACAATACAGGTTGTTTTAAAGCAGCTTTACAGTGGTAGCAGAAAAATTATACATTGTTTATGTCAATTATGTCATTATTCAGCTTAAGTCAGTTGATTCAGCCTTCTCCAGGAATTATCTATCTGACACGATCTGTGCTGACGGTCATTCTGTGCTGCGTTGCGGTCATGTATAGGTGCAGATCCTCCATCTGATCTGGATACACCCCAGGATCTGGCTGACAATATTAATTAATCTGGCTAACTAATATTAGTGTAAATACTGTATAATTCTTCTTATGATGTACCAAGTACATCGGGTGTTGTGGGAAGTGTTCCCGGTTCCAGCTGACCTAAATTATGCAGCCTAACAATCGTTTAACTGATTTGAATAAAAAGTGTGTCTGCTTCCCAAACAATGCTAGGAAGACTGTTCCAGAGTGTGGGTGCTAAATAGGAAATGGATCTACCACCTGTGGTTGATTGTGATATTCTGTGATATTATCAACTGGCCTGAATTCTGAGATCGCAATACACATGAAGGACTATAATGCATTAATAGCTCGCTCAGGTACTGGGGAGCTAAACCATTTAGTGTTTTGTAAGTAATTAGCAAGATTTTATCTATACGATGTTTAACAGGAAGCCAATGCAGTGTTGACAGAACTGGGCTAATATGGTCATACTTCCTAGTTCTAGTAATAACTCTAGCTGCTGCATTTTGTACGAGCCGTAGTTTATTTATCAGGCGAGCAGAACAACCACCCAGTAAAGCGTTACAGTAATCTAGCCTTGAGGTCATGAACGCATGAACTAACTGTTCCGCATTTGTCATCGAGAGCATATGTCGTAGTTTAGATATATTTTTAAGATGGAAGAATGTGTTTTTACAGATGCTAGAAACATGGCCTTCAAATGAAAGATTGGTATCAAAGAGCACACCCAGGTTCCTAACTGACGACGAAGACTTAACAGAGCAGCCATCAAGTGTTAGACAATATTCTAGGTTATTACGTGAAGAAGTTTTTGGTCCAAAAATTAGAATATCTGTTTTTTCTGAATTTAGTAGTAGGAAATTACTGGTCATCCAATTTTTTATATCAGCTATGCATTCCGTTAATTTTGTGAATTGGTAAGTTTCGTCAGGGCGCGAAGAAATATAGAGCTGAGTATCATCAGCGTAACAGTGAAAACTAGAGTGAAAAGCAATGCTCCTAGTACTGAGCCTTGCGGTACTCCATATTCAACTTGTGATTGATATGACCTCTCTTCATTTACTACTACAAACTGATAACGGTCAGATAAGTATGATTTGAACCATGACAATTCAATTCCACTAATGCCAACATAATTTTCGAGTCTATTTAAAAGAATATTGTGATCAATAGTGTCAAATGCAGCACTAAGATCCAGTAACACTAACAGAGAGATACAACCCTGATCTGATGATAAGAGCAAATCATTAGTAACTCTAATGAGAGCAGTCTCAGTACTATGGTACGGTCTAAATCCTGACTGGAAATCCTCAGATACTATTTCTTTCTAAAAAGGAACATAGTTGTGATGATACTGCCTTTTCAAGTATTTTTGACAGAAAAGTGAGATTTGAGATCAGCCTGTAATTGGCTAATTCTCTAGGATCAAGTTGTGGTTTTTTAATAAGAGGTTTAATAATAGCCAGCTTAAACGTTTTTGGTACGTACCCTAGTGATAAAGTTGAATTTACGATATTAAGAAGAGGATCTATGACCTCTGGAAGCATCTCTTTCAATAGCTTAGTCGGTATAGGGTCTAACATACATGTTGTTGATTTTGATGATTTAACAAGTTCAGACAATTCTTCCTCTCTTAAAGCAATAAATGAATTGAATTTTTCCTCAGGGACACTACAATGCACTGTCTGACGCAATACTGTATTAGACGGTTGCATGGTTATAATTTTTTTCTAATATTATC
The DNA here is from genome assembly GCA_037101425.1 of Elopichthys bambusa. Taxonomy (NCBI): domain Eukaryota; kingdom Metazoa; phylum Chordata; class Actinopteri; order Cypriniformes; family Xenocyprididae; genus Elopichthys; species Elopichthys bambusa. The sequence continues at coordinate 5,785,603 of CM074455.1, forward strand.
AATCTTGCAAGTAAAGAAGTTCATAAAGTCATTACTGCTGTGCTCTTTGGAAACATCAGAAGTTGAAGCTGAACAATGAAAAATAAATTTGTTAATGGCTTGTCCGTTGGACTTGTACAAAGATCAGTATCTTTGGTCTAGTATAGAATAATTAAAGTTTAAAACTAAATAGTTTGATTTTGTTGTAATTCTGTCATTTTTAAGGGGTTTGTGACAATAACACAGCAAATGACTGCACACTCCCTAACGGAACAATTCACACATCTTGTGAGCACATGGCAAAGTTGTGGATGGTACCCCCAGGATGCCAGCCTTCTGTTAATGTAACAACAAATACAACAAGCTGTTCACCGAAAATGTACAATGCCTGTGAACTCATCAAGAATCCGTAAGGCAAAGCTAAAGCTTTAATCTTTCAAAATGAAATTGTAACTGCATAATTGCTCTATTCCACAACTTGAAAAGCTGCTTATATAATCATGCTGCCTACTATGATACATTCTTCTGGGGACCATAGACCGTTCCTGACACTGTGCTGATTTCAGATTATTTATCATCCTTGTGTGAGACTTTTTTTATACCACCCTAAAAAGAAAAGAAAAGAAAAAATACAGATCTGACCCTGACTGTTACTATGTAGGCAGTAGGTATCAAGGTGGCTCACTAGGTTTTGGAACAGAATTAATTTATCCCAAGAACATGTGACAAATTTCATGTATGTGACATAATGTGTTGTTTCTACCAAATACCAAAATTTAAATTTTGACCTCTACTGTAGCTCTTCATTCAATTATGATGCCTTAAAATTTGAGATCACTTTTGGGAGCTTGACATCACCCTTCCCATTCAGCTTCATTATTTGGGTTCTTTAAAAATCTAACCTTTTGTAAAACAGAAACACAACAAAGAAAGTCACATGGTGACTTTTCCTTAAGGACCACTGTCCTGCAAAATTTAGCTCTAGCCATAATCAAACAAACTTGAGCAAGGTAATCAAGGTCTTCAGGATTACTTGAAAATTACAAGCAGGTGAGTTTGACCAGGGTTAAAGCAAAACTGCAGGACAGTGGTCCAGAATTGTAATTTTTTTAGGTGAACTGTCTCTTTAAATATATTATATTTTTATCTCTGAAGAAAAAAAAATTGATATTGAAATTGATACTGACAATATTCACAATTTTGCATTTTCTTCACAGAATATTTAAAAATTGTCATGGGGTCGTTCCATATCAAAGCTATTATGATGCATGCAAATTTGATGTGTGCGCTCTTAAAAATAAGTCTGTTGCATGTACCAGTCTTGATGCTTATGCACAGCAATGTGGCCTGCAGTCTGTCTGTGTGAACTGGAAAAACTCAGCTGACCTCAAAGGGCTATGTGGTAAGAACAAAATTAACCCACCATTGCAGTACTTTTTTAACCATTGCAGTACTTTCTTTCAGTATTTTTATTTATTTATTTTTTTACATTTTTTAAGGCATCTTATCATTTTAATACTCCACTTTAATACTCAACTGTGGCAATTCTTTATGTTGATATAGTAAACATACCTAACACAGTTGCAACTTGCACTTATAAGAGGACTCTAAATTTATTCATTGTTGGTTTCCATAACAGAATACAAGTGCCCGAGTCACAAAGTGTACAAAGCGTGTGGGCCTAAAATAGAAAAAACCTGCAGTACAAGGTAATGATCTAATCTCTAGTCGTGGCATAATATCATCTTTGTGTGGAGTAAATGTAATGTTACAATAAATGTCTCCAAATGTTACAGTATATAACAGTCTTCTATTGTATTTAAATAACAGATACAATGATAAGTTTGTGGAGAAAGATTGCCGAGGCAAAAACTGCCAAAAAACATTCATGGAAGGTTGTTTCTGTCCTGACAACACATATTTAGTTAGTTCAACAACAGATAAATGTACACCTAACTGCGGTAAGAAATGTTACTTCATTTACTGTCTGTGTTTTTTAGATAAATGCTCTTGATGCCATTCTTTTGTTGATTTTGTATCAATCTCATCTTGTAGATTGCATGGGCCCTGATGGATTACCTAGAGTGGTATGTCTCTGTTGTGGATTACATTTTCCTTCAAAAGCAACATAAAATGTACCATGTAGGACTGAAAATGCAGCCTTGTGTTAAAAGCAGAGGGTCTTAACTACATTGCCACAAGCTAACCCTGAAACCATTTCTCATTTTACTCAATATAGTCAGCCTATTCATAATCAAAACTATACTGTCACTAATGATCTTCTTCTTTTGTAGCCCGGGGATACATGGATCTTTAACTGTACCATATACAACTGCTCCAGTGAGAGCTTTGGTGTTGTGAAAGAGCCTATTAAGTGTCCTACCATAAAACCCTGTGGCCATGAATACAAAACAACAATTATAAACTGCTGTCCTACCTGTGGTTAGTCCAAATGAAAATTGTTTTAAAGTAATTCTAAATGTATAAAACTTGTTAGCATGTACTTTTGTGACATAGTACATCATAATAAAGAAGATTAATAATTTGAACCAAGTAAGCACTTACAAGTCATTCAGACAATTTGAAACAAAAAATTACTTATTTAGTTTGAGACCACCTTGTATGACCACTTAGAATTTGTTCCACTTTTGAGCTAAAAAATGTTTTACATCAAAATGCATCCAAACATTTAAAATGACTCCCTGTTTCATCTCAACCATTTAGTGTGTGATCTTGAGCGGTGTCTTCAGAAGAAATGTGATGTGGGGTTTGAGTTAGCAGCAAATACAACTAATAATAGTTGCTGTCCACCCTGTGGTAAGTCTCAGATTTTTCCTTCATCTACATTTAAACCAGTAATCTGAATAATTATTCATATATTATTGCTGTTACAGTATACAAACTTTACAAGGAAATTCAATGGACATATTTTGTGCCTTACTGCAAAAAAAACAAAAAACAAAACAAAACTGCAACTTGGTACATATGTAAATGTCAGGATTTACTGAATTGAATTAGTAAGCAGTTTCTAATATTATTTATCTTTCTGACCAGTGCGCAAAGAAGTCTGTGTGTACAATAACACTGAATACAAGGTGAGGTGCTAGGTTTATTTGTTTACTCTATTTACATACAATAGGAAAAACCTGGAATTTTAAAATGACACAAATGCAAACACCACTGTCAAATTTAATGCCACATTTTCCTGTGTTGTCATTTTCATTTATCTGGTGTAATTTGTCAGTACCATGTTGGTCTGCACTTTTACAGCTTTGACATTTTGATAACCTTTGCATGCTTTGAGCAGCATTAGGGTGGGTAGTTGACAGAAGCAAATGTGAATGGACCAGATGTACCATATTGTTTTAGACTTTTTCATTAAATAATTACTACAAATACAAAAAAAAAAAAAAATCTGAGGCGCAGTTTGAATGGCCATGATGCTTGTAAAATCTGGCAGTCCATCATAAAACAATTAAAAGCTTTTTTTCTTTTTTTTGTGAACAATACATGTTGGGTTCACATTCCTCACTTTGCTCTTCTCTCTAGCCTGGAGTTAAAATCCCTACGAAACCTTGTGTGGAATGTTACTGTGAAATGGATAAAGACCCACAGACTCAACAACATGCTGTGAAATGTGTTAATAAAGTCTGTGCACCTTGCCCTCTGGTAATAATTAAAATTTACACTTGTGATTGCTGCAGTAAGGCCAACAATAAATGTACCATAATTTTTTTTAAATTATAGTTGGAACAGTTACAGTGCCAGTTGTGTCTATTAAGAATGTGACGGATTTATATTGTAAACTCCAAAAGATGGAAAGACATTTTCTCACATTTGGCTATAGTGTCTGCATTCTTCATACCATCTCATTTAAAATATGTCCTGTACCTCTCCACTGACCTCTTCTTCCCTGCCGTCACTGTCATCCTTGTCCTCTCTGCTCACCTTCTCTTACACCACTGGTTAGAAATCCTGGTTTTGGATGTCTTCTTAATTTTCCATTTCTTAGTCCTCTAGAACCAAGATTGTGAATCACTTTTTATCACCTTTTGCTCTTTCCTCAAACAATCTGAGTTGAAAATGCAGAAAAGGTGATTATTAAAAGGATTAACTCGTTTTTGCACCTCAAGGGCTCTAAATATGTGAAACAAGAGGGAGAGTGCTGTGGAACATGTGTGCAAAATAACTGTACTTACATGGCAGACAACACCACACATACTCTACAGGTACATCTGAAAAGATTTTTTTGAACTTTTCTTCATTCTTTCAGTTCCCCAAACAAAGAATCTGCTCTGTTCTTCAAGCCTCATGAAGTCTGTTTGTCTTTTGTTAGGTTGGAGAAGTCCACTATTACAAATGTGAAAATGTTACCTGTCGTGAAATTAATGGCTTGCTTGTGACTGAGAAGACCATAACAGAATGTCCTTCCTTGAGTCCACATAAAATCTGTGATCCTGTAAGTAGAATCTCTAGCTTCAACTCCACAAATGGCACACTTGTTCTGGATGTATTTTGCATGGCTGTCGCTTTCTGAAGTATTACCATGATTTTACAGTGGTGATATTGCCTTCTTGTTTACCAGCTATATTATGTCATGTTGATCAATGATGTTCATCATCCTGCTTCTCTTTTCTTTTGTTGTTGAGACTGATGTCACTGTAGATCTTCTGACATTTAACTATACTCTCTGTACAGCCTCTCACACAGGTCTCCAGACTGTGAATTTGCAACAATGTAAAATCTAAATCTAAATTCTTGTTGTAATAAGATGTATTGTATGCAGCGAGTGTTATGTGGTAATGCTTAACATTTGAAACTACCCAATACATGCTTTGTGGATTTAAGACAAGTAGAAGGTTATCTTAATTTTAAGAAGTTATTTACAATGATGTTTAAGAACATTCTGTTCAAGAATTTGAATACTTCTTCTTAAGGTTTGTCTTCAGAGCAATCTTAAAGGGTTAGTTCACACAAAAATAAAAATAATGTCATTTATTACCCATGCTTATGTCGTTCTACACCTGTAAGGCCTTCATTCACCTTTGGAACACAAATTAAGATATTTTGAGAAAATCCGATGGCTCAGTGAGGCCTGCATAGCCAGCAATGACTCTTCCTCTCTCAAGATCTAAAAACATATTTAAAACAGTTAATGCGAGTTCAGTGGTTCTATGTTAATATTATAAAGCGACGAGAATACTTTTTGTGCGCCAAAACAAAATAACGACTTTTCAACAATATAGTGATGGGTGATTTCAAAACACTACTTTAGAGCTTTACGAATCGAATCAGTGATTCGGAGCGCCAAATTCGATTCGTAAAGCTCCGAAGCAGTGTTTTGAAATTAATGACATTATTTTTGGGTGAACTAACCCTTTAATAACAAAGATATGAACATTCTTTTTTTTGGGGAATACAACATATTTGTAACTTTGTTCTTAAACTGAAAATAAGAATGTTTTGTGAATCAGATCCTGTTTTTTTTTTTTAGTGAGTCTGTGAAAATTAGTGAAATATTAAAACTAAAACTTGTTTTTACACTTCAAGGGCTTTGCCTATGTGAACAAAGGAGAGTGCTGTGGATCATGTACTCAAGTGGCCTGTATTTATGATGCACCAGACAACACCAGACATATTCTCAAGGTATTTTTCAAAACATTCTAAAACTTCTTCATCCTTTGAGTTCACTAGACAAAGAATCTGCTGTATTCTTCAATCCTCATATAGCCTGTCTTGTCTTTTTGTTTAGGATCGAGAGGGGTACAAGATCAAATGTACGACTGGTACCTGCCATGAAGTGAATGGCTCATTTGTGATGACGGAGAGCATTAAAACATGCCCTTACTTTAATCCAAATGACTGTGTGCCTGTAAGTAGATTCTCTAACTTCAACTCCACACATACACACTTGTGTATTTTTTATGCCTGTTGCTTTCTGCTAGTTCTTATGTATGGACATGTGACTTTGACACAGTTTTTTTTCTTAACTTTCCCCCCCACATTTCTTTAGACTAAGGCAAAGACTTTATATATAGAAAGATAGTGCACTCGTATTATTATAAATGGGAGAAAGTGCAACATGCAATATGGCGGAATAAGTCCTGCCTTTTAAATAAGAGCCAATTACCGATTGGTAAAGTCATGGTGTCACTGCAGCAACCACTAAGGGCCTTTCAGACAGAAAGCGACAACGGCACCAATGCGCTATGAAAACCATTATTTCAATGGTTTGCACCACTTGCGCGCACGCCACAGTCAGAGTTTAAAATAGTTCAATTTTCGCCGCTGCGCTCTGTGACAATTACCCGAGCGGCCAATAGAAACAGGGCAGAAGCTCCAGCGCACTTAGGACTGCTCATGCGCATTAGCTTGATCCAGCCTGAACAATGCAATTTTTTTTGTCATGATTCGAGCGTGTAGAAACAAAATTTATGAGACAGTTGTTGTCAGATTTCATTGAATTTTAAATATGAAATTTAATCCAAAAGCTTGGCGAACAGCTTTGGAGAACTTGATGTTTCCCCATTCAAAGAGATAGGAGCTGCACATTGAATGCCCAAGAGGCGTTTCAAAGATGGCCGCCGAGTGAAATGACTTGTCTTAAAGGGACTTTGACTAAGGTCAATGCTCTCAAAACAATTAACAGAGCAAAAAGAAACACAATCATAATTTAGCAAAACAAATGTTTCAGTTGTTTTTGGTTTTTTTTTAGCATATTAAAGAGGGGAAACATTTCTGTCATCATTTACTCAACCTCATGTTGTTCCAAGCAGTGAAAGAGGATAGGGGGGGCCATGGGCTGTCAGGTTCAGAAAAACATTAAAACTAGCCCATACAACTCTTATTCCAAGTCTTCTTTACAATATATGAGGAACTGACCAAAATTTAAGTTGTTGTTTGACAGCCATGGTCAACATTCACTTTAACTGTACAAAAAAGACCAGCTTGGAAATTTTGCGATAAATAACACCTTTTGTGTTTCAGAAAGTAATAAAGGGTGAGTAACTGATGACAAAATGGTATGAATTATTCCTATAATACTCTAGACGGCAGTGTTAACTGTTTTAACCTGGGATTTAAAATTGTGTTGTAGTGTTTCAAGAAAGTAAAACATGTACTTTTTAGTATGAAAATGTGCAATATATTTTGGAAAACTGGATAAATGTTTTGAGAGATTTTGAGAAATGTGTAAATAATGTTTTCTTTTCTATTATTTGTGTCTTTGCAGGGAACAATAAAATCTGACGTAGATGGATGTTGCGACATTTGTAAGATATTCTTTATACAAAACGTCCTGACACACAATATTTTTTTAATGTTAAAATGATTTTGTCCACCCTATTGTGTTTATGTAGCTCATTTAAAAGATATTAAGTAAATTAAAAATAATATAATAGGCACTATTTAAAATGCAGTGCATATATTGTTCATGAGAGTAAGCCACAAGCTTACCTGCCTCTATCATCTCTCAGGTGAACCCAGCAACTGTGTTCTTGAGAAGAACATCATCCGTCTGCATGTCAATGGTTGCATTTCCAATGAGGATGTAGAAGTTACTTCCTGCACTGGCCACTGTGACAGCAAATCAATGTGAGAGCATTACACACCTGTTGATCACAAACATAGACTAGTCAATAAATTCTTAACCTTTAGAAAATGTGGATTGTCAACCTTAGAAGGTCTTACAAATTGTAATGCAAACTTTTATTGTAATTGTATTTTATTATTATTATTTTTAACCCTGTTACTAATATTTGGCAATAAACATTAAATAATTATCAATATTATAACATTTTAAATTATAAAATTGATTTTTAAAAAATGGACAACAGGGTTACAAATATAGCCTGGTTTACGCTTTCACTCAGTAGGGACTAGCTAGTTTGGAACAAAATGTTGATTTGTTGTTTGATAGGTAAACTTATTTCTCATAAAACTAAATAAAAATATTAGTTTTTGCTTGAGTAACAGGGTTGAGAAATATCAATGTGCTTGGTAATTAAAATCAGTTTATGAATCATTTTTATTACACTGAATTGAATTCAACACAATTCAACAGATTTGTCAAAATTATGATGTTTGATTTTAATTGAGCATAAGAAGTTAAAGACCTGTGATGTGGGACAGGCCAAAACCACCATTTTAAAGAGGGGTTAAAGACATTTGATGCATTTAAAACTTGCTAGTTTTTATGCTACATTATTTTTATGTTAGATAATAGTTTATCTAGCATATATACAGAGCTGGTAACTGATTACATGTAATCTGGATTAATCAGATTCCAAATATTAAATACTTGTAATTAGATTATATTACATTTCAAAAGACTACAGTTACTTTTTTATTGATTACATGATTAAATGTTATTCCCAAAATGGCAGTAAATTATTCGTAATTCATTGATTTTCCCCACTACTTCTTTTTTGTATCTTTTCAATTTTTCTTTCTATAAAAGTCTACTGCTTATATATGTTCAGAAGATCTTCTAGGTTTGTGGAATTGCACTAGTCTTGTGAATATCACTGAAAACTGAGACCCACACAGCAGCTGATCACTGGATTTACATAAAATATATTTTTTTTTATCCTTTTTTAGTCAAATCAATGTGATAAATGAGTTTAGTCAAACGTAATCTAAAAGTAATCAAAAAGTAGTCAGATTACATTACCTTAAACGTGTAATGTAATGGATTACGTTACTAACTACAATTTTTGTCATGTAATTTGGAATCAGTAACTGATTCCAAAGAAAAAAAGAAAAGAAAAAAAAAAAAGAGGGGAACTGACTTAACACATCCACTAAAAATTGCCTTGGCACCAGCTGCTCAAAAGATCTCAAAAAAAAAAAAAAAAAAAAAAAAATTACTCAGAAAAGAGAATTTGGCGCTGGAAAAAAAATCTCTAACATCATTTGTTAACAAATTTGTCATTTTTGAATATGCCTTATGCATACAAACCTTTTTTGTGTACACTGTATATAAGGATGCATTCATAAGAGCACACTCATGTGACTGGTGTTTTCTTGAAAACCTGCAGATATTCAATGGAAAAGAACATCATGATGAACAACTGTTCTTGCTGCGATAAGGATCAATTTAGCAATCGAAAGGTGACGGCGAAGTGTGCCAATAGCACCGAGATTTTTCTTCACTACATGTACGTAGAGAGCTGCAAGTGCACACCTACCAAATGTGTAGACTAGAAGACCTCCGAATAAAAGACCCTGCTTCAGCTTGACTACTGCTGATCTGAACATGACTCAATGTCACACTAAGAAAGCAACAATTTTAAAATATATAACTGAAAATGACAATAGTGATGATTTAAGCTGATGGTTATGGTTCATTACTGGCTAAAATTATTTTAGAAAATATTGCACCATTTATTTTTTCTTTGTGGTTTAATCTAGGGGTATGGTTAACTCTAAGCATAATCTGTTTAGTTATATCTCAAAGGGGATTCTGGTCTCTTTTTTCTTTCAATCTTTCATAATGCATGATATAATGTTGTACTTTTCCTTCCAATTAAATGAATTATAATCAATAAAGCATAATACAGAGCATCAATTACAGTATCATGAATTTTTTCGAATACTCTGATATGCACTGAAAATAAAACCAAGCACCAACACTTCAAAACCAAATGTCTTACAAGTATCAAAATACAAATTGTGAGCTGAAAGTAATTTAGATATATTGTTTACTTAAGATAAAACCCTGAACAATGAGGGAATACTAGTTAGCTTTTAACAATCTATAGTGTTAAACTGTAGAAGACAAAGCTTCAGCAGAGGTGTTTAACAAAGTTTAATAAACAAAAATGTTTCACTGACTGTTTTCACTGACTTTAAATTACTTCAACTATGCAACAACTCGGTTTTTACCACCAATGTAAAATTTTACTTAACTTTAATCCAGTGTGCATTAGCGTATAGCTTTATAGCTACATAGTACATACAGCTCAGTACAAGTACACAGGAAGGATCAAGGTTAAACCATAACCTAATATATACATAACTTTCCCTCGTATGACAATGACATGACTGGAGTAAAGCAAATAGACTACAAAAACCGGACCTATCCTCTTAATAACTGCTGGCTAGCGTGGTGTCTAACTGAATATAACACTGCGGTCAAGTGGGCCGCGCGTCGAAAATACACGGTCAAGCCAGCCTCACTTTTTTTTTTCTTTTTTTTTTTGTGCGTCTAGTCGTGTATTTACGGTATGGGTGCTGGAAATGGTCAAAATGGATTTAAAGAGAAAATTTAAGGCAAACTCACCTCCAGTATCAATGTGCATTCTAGCACTTACACCATGTCCCATTTTTAAACACTCATAAAAATCTTTCCTTTAAAGGTTTGCTCATTCTGTCAGGAGATATTTGTTCAGAGTAACCCTGACCATTATTGTACTCATTGTCGTCTCATTTTACTGTACAGTTTGGGAGAAAATTAAAGGCAAACTCGCCTCCAGTATGAAAGTGCATTCTAACTCTCGCACAATGTCCCAATTTCAAACACTCTCTTCAAAATCTTCCCTTTATAGGTTAGCTAATTCTTTCAATTGATGTTTGTTCAGGGTCACCCTGACTATTACTGTTTTCATTTTCAAGTCATTTTACTGTACAGTTTTGGAAAAAATTAAAGGCAAACTCACCCCCAAACATCAAAGTGCATTCTTGTATTTCCTTATATCCAAACACTTTTTTTTCCTTTATAGTTTTTTTTTTTTTTCCTTTTTCAGTTAATTGTTGTTCCCATTTGATACGGTTCACTGGCATGGCGTCAGTTTAGCTGACGCTATGGGTAAAACTCCTGTTTTTTTCAAATCCTAAAGCCTGATTGGTTCATGCCTCTGCAACTGCATAGACAAATGGCGTTTCAGCCTGCTAAAAGGGTTGACTGCATATATCAGTCACACTGGAATGCAGCCAGTCAAAATGTTTGTCCTTCAGTACGAAGATTATCTCTCTGATCAAAGAGTACTGAAGCTGCTCTACTCGTCTCTTCTCACCATCGAACGAGCCTCGCAAGCAAACTGACGTCGCTTCAGCAAGCAAGCCAATTCAGCGATCTCCCCTGCAGCCACCTGGGGAAATCTCAAAGAGCAAACTTAAGAGCAAATTTCACCGCAACATTGTTGCAAATGTCGCTTCTTTGCTCGTGCCTGACAAGCACACTGAGTGCGTTTCATGCCTGGGATGTGGCCACACTGAGGCAGCACTTCTGGACCCCAGCTGTCCACACGCCATGAAGCTGAGCCTCGCAACGCTGCATGACAGGATCATGCTGATGACAGGTTCGGCGCACCCACTACCTCAATCTCCTTTCCCTCTCGAGCCGAGGCACAAGAAGAAACGCAGTCGCCAGCCTAAGCAGCGAGCTCACCTCGGCTCAGCATCCGCATGTCTCATTCTCCCCTCAGCGCGACGAGTCTCCTGTGTTGTTCACCTGTGAAGATCAGCGCCCCTCATCTGTTGCGAGTGGCTTGGTCTCATTTGATGAGTCTAATGACGAATTGTATTCAATGTCTCTGGCTGCTTCTGAGTGTGGTGACTAGGCGCTCTCCGGCAATGGCTCCGCTCTTCCGCCGCTTAAAGAAGCAGATGACGCAATGTGAGTCCTTACTAAAGCTGTTCAAGAGCTCTGCTTAGACTGGTTGTCCCTAGAAGAGTCCACTCGCAGCCAACTCGATGAGTGGTTTCTGCAGACGGGACATCTCTGCCCACCCACGGCCCTTGGCTGGAAGACAAAAGCCATCTATCCATCTAAGCCATGCAGTACCACATCTGCAATCACCTCACAAGCATTCATAGTGGAAGGCCAGGCTGCCTCTCCACTTCATATGATGGTGGTGCTCAGGCCAAGTGTATCAGGCCAAACTCTGACATGGACGAGTCTAGACCTGACAAAGCACTGTTTAAAGATCTGCGCAGCACCACAGACTTGGCCCTGCACACCACGAAAGCCACCGACACAAGCCAAGCCATTGGTCACTCTATGGCCAGCCTAGAGGTGCTGGAGCACCACTTATGGCTTAAAGGATTAATTCACTTTAAAATGAACATTATCCCAAGATTTACTCACCCTCAAGCTATCCTAGGTGTATATGACTTTCTTCTTTCTAAAGAACACAATCAAAGTTATATTAATAAATGAACAGGCCCAACGAGTTTGAAGCTGCAACCATCCATCATAAACGTACTCCACATGGCTCCGGCTCACGGCTCACAGCTTCTGAAGTTTGTGTAAGAATATCCATATTTAATAAGTTATAAAGTAAAATATCTTGCTTCTTCTGTATTCAACATATAAAAAAAAACATTTTAGAAAACTAGTAAAAACGTTAATTTAGAGGGCGGGGCTCTGGAGGAGGGCGAAGAACTGAGGGGCAAAATGAAATAAAGTTTAGAAAATAAGTCCATGGGAGAGTGGAGGGTGGGAGGAACCAAGGGGAAGCCAGGAGCAGGAGGAGCCAGATGGTACACCAGAGGCTAGCCAGGACGAGGTCGCAGGTGGGAGGAGTCATGGTGGAGTTGACTTGGTGGCAGACAGCACCCTGAGGATGACCAACCGAGATGCAGTCGAAGATGGAGACCCAGATGGAGCCGATAAGCCCACGTGCAGCCGATGGTCCTGGTGACCGAGGTGGAGCCAGGAATCCTGAGGACAGAGGCTGAGCCAGTGGGACAGAGGACGGAGGCAGAGCTGGGGGGAAGGTGGAGCCAGATGGAGCCATAGGTGTAGGCAGGTCAATGCTTGACCAAGGTGAAGGGATGAGGAAGCCCGGAGAAGCCGTATGGCCGATGGTGGAGCCGAAGTGTCGACGAGCCGAGGTGGAGCAGGGGGCACAGAGGCTGGAGGTGGACACAGGGGATCCTCTGTGCGAGATGGAGCTGGTGGCCTGAAGACACTTGGCATCTCTTCCTGGTATGTGGAGGATGTAAAAGGGCTGAAGGACAGCAGCAATGGTGGGGCTGAGAAACTGGCTGAATGAGGAGGTGGGAGAGGGAGGCTGGGCGGGAATTCAGGACACTGGAGATACAGGTGCTGGAGATACAGGAGACTCTGGAGATATAGCCAGATGGTACACCAGAGACCAGCCAGAAAGAGGCCCCAGGGCGGAGTCGCAGGTGGGAGGCAGAATAGCACCCCGCTGGAAATACAGGGGAGATTCACCTCTCTGAAAAAGTCTATCAAGTCCACTTCAAACAAATCCTTCATTTCATCAAAATATTTGCCAGAGTTCGACATACACATTTCCACAGCGGTGGTGTTGTGGGCGGGGCTTTTCTTCCATCACTAACTCAGTGATGAATAGTGTTGCCAGCTTGCGCTGGTCAGACTCTGTTGGTGGTCCGTGCTCCGAGGCGATAAAACACTCCATCCTTATCATCGATACGGGATCGTCTCTCATGGGTGGCCGGTCTCCACTGTCTGCAGTGGGCTCAAACAACATCTCCATCAAATCGTTCGCTGGTGGTGGTTGGCTGGCCTCTGGCAGTGGAGTGGGGCTGGTAAATGAACACAGGTTGAAACCAATTACATAATTAACAGACTGTAATTAATGTATAGCTTACATACAAACATAAAAACATAAAATAAACGTCATGTTTTTTAATCAAAACTTATTTGTGTCCTAATAATATGGAAAATAGCAATAAATAACTTTTCTGATGTCTCTTTATGGTCTTGCCCTTTTTAAATGCAAGGATACCGTAAGCCATACCGTAAGTACACGACTAGACGCACAAACAAAAACAAAAAAAGTGCAGCTGGCTTTTTTGTAAAGTATGGAAAAATATGGTTCAGATCACTCAAACCATATATGGAAATCGAAGAGTCATCAGTGGAGTCTGGATGAAAAAGTTTGGTACTGCGCACAAAAAAATCTCACTGAAAGTTGTTTTTTTTTTAGATATCAACCTAAAATTCTTTGAAGTTTTAGAGTTGAACATGTTTTGTAAAATATATATATTTTATACAAAATATTTAAAAATTATATTTTATATATTTTAAATTTTCATAAACTTTTTTAAACTTTACTTTTACAACTTTTTTTTTTTACTTCTACAATAATCTGTGAAGTGTTCCCTTTAAAAAGATACCAAACTTAAGTTTGCTCTGAAGTATTCAAGATTTTTAACAATTTAATTTAAACTTTATATTTCCACAAACTTTGAAAATAAAAAGTTGTTAAACTCAGCAAGACACTGGCACTTCAGTAGTTGAAGAGCTGTGACAAACAACACAGAAGTGTTTTGTATTTTAGGTCTGTGGTTGATTTTGAATAGCTGTCTATATGGGTCAAATTGACCCATGAACAGTAAGAACGTATAACATTTCTGTATGCACATTACACAACACATCATCGTGTTGAAACTCTGCATGCATGTTCATGACCCTAAATTAGAAAAAGTCACAAAATTTCAAGAAAGAAAACAGGTTAACTGATGTTTCTGACAACTCAAAAATCAAAACGGGTCAAATTGACCCGCAACAGTACACAAGGTTTAAAGTGACGTGATATTTCTAAAGGCAGAAAATTATTTTTGTAAGCCAAGTGAAACGTGTACAAACTGTTTTTGGGGTCATACAATACTTGACTTTTACTGACAGAAAAGTCTAAGTACAGTAGTCAACATTTGAAGTGGATCAAAAAAGTTAATCAAAGTTGTCCTAAGACAAGAACAGATATTGCATTTTGGTTTTAGGACAACTTTGATGAAAGGTTTTGATCCACTTCAAATGTTCAGCGGTGTATATTTGGCCTATACTTGTATTCAATCTTTTGATTGAGATATACTTAAAAGTATAATTAAGTATTCTAAGTATACTTGGCTTGTAGTTGTGTTCAATCTTTTGATCGAGTACCCTATTAAATACTTTTTTTTCACATAGTTTTACATACTGTCTTATAAACTTACATTGTTTTAAAATAGTGATTTTTAAAGAAAACAGATATGTTCCTAATTCTGAGTATCTGAATTTTTGTGTAGGATAGTCTACTTGTAGTGTACATAGGTATTTACTTCAAATCTTTACTCTTTCAGGCTTTCAGTGTTTTCACTGTTATACAGTAGGTGGCGCTATGACTCACCTTCCGAAAGAGTACAGAATCTCCAGATCAAAACACAGGAGAAGAAACTGAAACAACGATAGAAGATTGCTTAGCAAATGTAAAATAACGCGATCATCAAACATTAAGCAGCATGGAAATCAAAACTGTCTAAAAGTTACTGAATGAAATGTCGACCCAGGACGAGCTATAGGACTGTGAAGCTTTGGGGGTGTTGATGGACTCGATCTACTCCATCTGTGTTCTGATCATCGTTCTGAATCCCATCCGGACTTAGTCTTTGACAAAAATGCAATTTTCTCAGCTTTTTGTTTAAAATGTTGCCTTTTTAAAATTAAACTTACCCACATTTAAGTGTTGATAAAAAAATGATTCATGAAGCTAGAATAAAATGTTTTTAAAATGGAAAGAGCTAAAATACAGTTAAAGGTATATTTCAAGTATGAAAAAATAATAATAATAATAATAGGCCTACCTAAATAGGAACATAGTAGTATACTTGATAGATTTTATGTTGGTCTCAGCATTGAAGGAAAGTGGACAGAGGGTCTTTTGTTGTATCTTATGTTTTAACATATGGTTTTCTTTATGTACCGGAACCATTTCCATATAAGGAACAAGGCTCTGCTAGATGGGATGGGAGACAGGGAATGCTCCCTGCTTTTTGGAGAAGGTCCTTGGGAGATCAAGGACCTCTGGGGTACCTGACCGGTAGATGACCATATTTAGACTTGTTTTTCTATATGTATCACATTCCTATACCATGAGCTATATGATGTATTCTCTCTCTCATTGGCTGAAGATATACTACACCCCTTGTACTCTTTCTATATATTCTCTCTTTGCTTATCAATAAAACGAGACTATATTCTCCCTCAGCGAGTGATTGCTCATTCAATTGCCAATTAAGAGGTCTGGGATGAGGCATGCATTAGGAGCAAAAACCTAACAATACTTAAAGTGCAAAAATAATATGTAAGGTATAATTGACTCCGGGCAGTTGAATTCTTAGAAAATAATGCACGTGTCTGGCCGTTACACCTTGGGTGTGCATTACTTTCTAAGAATTCAATGGCCCGGAGTCAATGATTCCGCTTAAACTACGGTTACCACACCTCAAGACACTGTTCAGATGTTGTATTTCAAGACATTTGTCAGGTTTTTGTCCTTAAAACACGTGTGGGACTAATTTCTTACGCATCTCATCCCAAGCCTCCATTGCTAATTCCAAAACATAATTTCAGAACTAGTAAAGAAGGCTTGAGTCTTGATAGCAGAATAATACTGTTGATACAGTTATTAACACAGTTGAGAGAGAGTAAGCAGCTTATGTGAATTATCCTACCTGATCTGTGCATCTCTAACGGCAGCAGTGTCTCTACTAATAGCGAAACTATAAGTTTATGTCAAGAACCGCACAGTTATTACCTTGCTGGTGAGTTATGTATCTTAAGTTGCTAAACTATTTTACTCTGATTAATTCGTCAGAGCAGCCCTGACCAAATGTTTCTGTGCGTTTGAAAGAGAGAGCGCGCGCGAAAGCTTTCGGGACACAATAAAACGTATTTTGTGGCAAAACCCATGACAATAATTTTTGTTGTTTTCATCCTATTGTTTACTATATTTGTTTGCTTGGTCAGTGTCGTTGTGGGTGTTGGTTCTTTTGCTTTTGTAGGCTGTAAGGACCTATTTAATTAACTGAAATCATTTGGCGAAGTGATACGGAACTGTAATGCGGTCAAGACCTGCTAGAACTACTTTAGCCGTGCGTTTCACTGAAAATAATTGCACACCTTAGAACGTTGATCAACCAATCAGATTCAAGCATTCAACAGCCCAGTAGTATACTACTACTAGTATTAAAATAGTGAACTACTAGTATACTTATAAGTTCACTTGTAGTACAGATGCAGTACAAATGAAAAACGTAGTTGTGAACTAGTTGTGCATTTAAAGTTTACTACTGTTACACTTACAGTACACTTAAACGTATACTTCAATTGGGCCAATTTAGTCCCAAGCAGTACTGAAATAGTACAATTACAAGATTACTACTAAGTACATCGATAGTATACTTACAATATGAAGTATACTTAAAAATATACTTGAACATTACTTCATAAAATGAACTTGAAGTATACTTTTATACTTTTTTGTAAGGGTAACCTGTTTAAGCTACTGTAACTCAACTAATGAACAACAGGTAGTATTGAATTTAAAATTTCTTATCAAGTCAACTAAAGATTGTTTAGCTTTACCAATGCAAGGAACTACAAAACTCATTCTGTCACCATTATGTTTGATTTTCAAAGCTCACTACATGATACAGACATTATTTGCCTTTTAATACTAGAGGCAAACATATTAACTTGATCAGAAATATATCACATTTTCCATGAGATGGATATGCCAACTCACAAATCTCAAACACAATGATGATCAACAAATGTTAATTCAGTAAAAATATGTACTATTAACCATATGACAGCTAACTAAAAGTGACAACAGCTGCAGCATAAATTAAGCCAGTAAAAGCTGGAATGCATGCTGGCAACTTGCACATCATTGTGCAATGTAAAATTGTTTGTTCAGATGATTTAATTTGGAAAGTTGGGACAACATTTGAAGAATAAATACTTAAGTAAGGTCAATGTAAGAAACATATTTTGTTACATTAAGAAACATATTTCATAATTTCTTACATTATATATATATATGCTGAAATTATTTATCTTAGTTTTGCTCCTCAAATTTGATTGGTCATTTAGCATTCCAAAAGTGCTGATACAGCCCAACAGCTTTGGAAAAAAGCTTCATATTATTACATAAAGTGAACATATTAGAGCCTTTTCAAAAGGTATCCCAGTGACAGGTTTTGTACCATTTCTTTTTCTGAGAGTGTACAGTAAATGCAAATATTTTCCTGCTAACCCAGAACCAGCAGTAGATAAATATATATTTAGTTTACTGTGCAACTTCTCTTGAAAATGGTTGTACCCCCACTGTCAATATCCACTTCCTTGTTTAGTTTGAGCTAATGGAGATGCATACAGTTTGGTCAGTAACTAAAGTATTTTCCACCATCATGATTTGCATAGACCTTGTTTAGTCTCAAACATACAGTAGCTATAGGGCATTAAACATTTAGTGCTAATGACGGGTCCCACTTTCTAAACACAAATTACACTCTTCTAAAGAACACTAAAATTCACTATAAAAAGAGCAAGTTCTGAAAGACAGCTCACATTAGCTCTTGAGGATGCTTGCTGTCTTCATGGGGACTGTGATGATGGCCCAGATGTGGATGCTGAGATGGGTCGTCCTGCTGATGGGGCTGCAGTCCATACAAGCAGGTTAGAAAAATAAAAATGATCAAAACGTTCATAAAATTTGCTACACAATATGATTGTATCTGTCTTTCTTTTTTTAAAGGCTTCATTGAAGATTATGGAGTTAGTGAAGATCATAAGGACTTTATGTGGCCAACGGCTACAGAAGGTGAATATGTTATTGTGTTTATAGATTATACTGTATAAGATCCCGATAATTCACAAAGAAACAACAAAATGAACAGATTTGAAATTATGAACAGAAGCATCAGTTCATTGTTTTTTATGTTTGATATGGACATAAATCCAGTTGCAATGAGATGAAGACAATATGACTACACGATATGATTGTATCTTTCTTTGTTTAAAAGGCTATAAGCAAGATTATGGAAGTACAAAATATATGGACTTTATGCAGCCAACAACTATAACAGGTGAATATGTCATTGTTTATTGATTATACTGTATGAGATGCAGATTATAGTGTATGGTGATTCACAAAGAAACTAAAGTAACAAAATTATTAATAGATTCTTAGTAAAACCGCTGCTTTATGTTTGTCTGATTGGACCTACACATTAAACTCATTGGGAATATTTTTTTATTTTGTGACACTGTAATAGGCTACACAGAAGTAACGAGCAGTAAAAATGTATGAACTGTAAACATATCTCTGTCTTTGTTTCAATCAAAAGCACACTTGAAGCGGATATTATATAAAACATCTTAAAGGATAACTTAAAGTTTAAGAAAAACCATGCTTGAAACATAACATGTAGGTGAATCTTGGAGTAAGTCTGCATTCTCTTTTATTTTTTCACCAGTTCGTGCCAGTAACCATGTCAACAGCATCTGTAGCATGTGGGGAAACTTCCACTTCAAGACGTTCGATGGGGACGTTTATCAGTTCCCAGGCATGTGCGAGTATAAACTGGTATATGACTGCCAAAGCCTCATTCGCCAGTTCTCAGTTCATGTGAAGAGAACAGAACACACCAATGGCCCAAAGATCAGCAGGGTGTCAGTTAGTATCAATGAAATCGCCGTTCAGTTGACCGAGAACCAGGTCGTGGTTAATGGAAAAAAGTAAGATTCTGGGGAACTGAAGCACTGCTTATTTCTTCCCACAGCAAGCACAAAATAGTTGCAATCTTATTTTAATTATTTATTTTTTATTTAGTAAAACGCTGCCCGTGCATATAGGAGGGATCCTTGTGGAAGAGAACACATTCTACACCAGGCTCCGTTCCAAAATGGGCATCACTGTCATGTGGAACAGAGAAGATGCAGTCATGGTGAGTCATTTTATTTCCTGTCAATTTTTTAATACATGGGGTAGTATTAATTGCGGCAACACTATCACCCACTTGTGCAAAACAAGAAAGGTAGACATGGTAGACCTGCTGCAGTTCCACTACATGCAAATAACCAGACATGTCCAAGTTTCCAGTTCCTGTATTTCCAAACTGTTGTAAAGCATCATGAACTGTTTATGCTCTGTACTAAAATATCTACTTCAAAGAATTCATTAACCATTTCAGACGTGTCCGGCTCTTGGTGACTTTATGGGCAATCTACTGCCATTTTGCGTCAGAGACTGTCCATGAATTTTCTTAGTGATGATTTTTCCAGGGCAGTCAGATCAAAGTATTAAAGGTTAAATGTGTAAAATTTTGGAGGATCTACTGACAGAAATGCAATATAATATACATAACTATGTTTTCAGTGGTGTATAAAGACCTTACATAATGAACCGTTATGTTTTTATTACCTTAGAATAAGCCATTTCTGTCTCATACACCGCGGGTCCCCCTCCATGTCAAGTCGCCATTATGCACCAGCATGTTTCTACAGCAGCCCTAAAGGGACAAACACTCCACAGAGCGTTTCATACCTATGTTGTTGTTCTTCTAAATCGTTTCGTGTTTTTAGAGGCAGCTTGCATCGTCACTACATTGAATACACACAAAGAAGTAGTAGTAGTAGTCGTCGTCTGGTTTATTAGAAGCAGAGACTGTTCTTTGTTAGAAGTAAGAAGAAACCTCATTACTGGCTAACGTACTCTCTGCTGTCTCAGATGACAACATCTTTGACTTGTGTCGGCCAGATGGGCACCGTAGCTTCTCTATTTTGCTTCAAAAGGGAGGAGTGAGCTGCCATTGCTTGTCATTCACAACCTCAACGCTAGATGCCGCTAAATACGGTAAATACGAGGTGGCGTGAATGCAGCATAAGTCTTTGGGTTAGCGGTCACGTGGAACAGGCAAGCGATCTCAGAAAATTCCCATCTTACAAGCTGTAATTACGAGCTCTACGAGGACGTGAACACTTTTTACAAGTTAAAATCTCGTAATTACAGTATTTACAACATAGTACGGAGTGCGAAATAAACATCATACACACACAAAATCAATTAACATCAGAAGGTATGTTGAAAGATACAAACTTGTATCATGTCTCATGTAACCGTGTAATCTGTGTTTCAACCAAGGAAAGACGTGAATAAAACAGCTTGTAACATGTCACATATGTTTACATTCAATGACCATAGCTTGATAGTTAGCTATAAAAATTAACACTAGACTAATTTTGCTAAATATTTACCCTATATTGCATATTTAATATATTTTTCTTCAATATAGATAATGTAGGCTATCCTAGCCTATGTTTAAATAAATCTGTCATGAAAGACACAACTGTGTCATTAAAAATGTTTTATAAAGTTCTTATCTGTAATAAAACAATTGGTAACACTTTACAATACGGGTGCACTAATATGCATTAATTCATGCTTAACTAATGCACAGATAATTATGATTTAATGTATGAATCATGAAGAACTAAATCATTAATTAATGATTACTGCATCAGCAGTAAGGTAAGTTGGGCTGCACACAAATATCAGTACACCAGAATCTGAACTACAGATTGATGTTGCACTGTGTTTAAACTGGATGCGACCATTATCGAGTCATGCCGCAACAGCTGTTTACACTGGACATGACAGACCATTGCTAGTCCATTTGTCCTCCATAACATGTCCTGCATCCAGTGTAGTATCACTATCACTGATTATAATGGGTTCTATTCTCTTTGTCCGGTCTTGACACAGTGTTACGAAATAGCAGTGCACATGTTCTCAGTGTTCCACCTTTAAATACTAGACCTCAAGCCTAACCTGACACATACCTGTGCCATGAGCAACAAGGTTCTGGATGCAGCAGTTCATCTGGTACAGTGGAATCATGGTTGTAGATGGTTGGAAATTGAAATCCATGGCTTAGTGACGATGTAAGAACCATAATGACATATTAGCTAACAATTAGTCATGTGCCTCAACAAGTAAAGTCATAACATAATGATACATTTGCAAATCATTAGTTAATGATTTATTATAGCAGACAACTGGAAGTTGAAGTACATGGCTTAAAACCATTGTGGTAATTAACACATTAACTTTTTTTACATTATGACACATTTAATTAATAACAGTTCATATATTACTTAATCTATTAATCATATAGAAACTTTATTAGTTGCTGATGCAGTAATCATTAATTAATGGTTTAGTTCTTCATGAGTCATACATTAAAACATGATTATCTGTGCATTAGTTAAGCGTGAACTAATGCATATTAGTGCACCGTATAGTAAAGTGTTACCAACAATTTTGACTAGGCCTATACATATCACATTTTTGACATAATAGCTAATGGTTGCAGTTGTAATGCAACGGGCCATATAAATTAACCCTATATATAAATAAACGGGTGACTACTGTTTATAGTGTCAAAAAAAAAAAAGAAGAAGAAAAAAATGCCTGTGCAGTGATAGAAAAGGTAGACTACTTTAAGATCCTTTGATAAGAAAACGAGGAAACAATTCTGGACAAGAATATTAAGACTAACCGTGATGCAGGGGTCATTTGTTGAAATTGGTCTTTCTTTATGGCGCTGTCTTAGGTGGAGCTGGACTCAAAATATTCAGATCACACCTGTGGATTGTGTGGCAATTTCAATGGAGTTCCTGATGAGTTCATTCAATCAGGTGAGTTGCTGTAATTCACTAACTTCTGTGTTATTTGCTCATTATTTATTAATTATAGACAATATGTATTGCTAATTTATAGATCTCCAAGAAGATCAAGTGTATTCATTAGAAAAATCATCTATGCCTTATCTTATTCAATAAAGGATTAGGATACAAACGAAAGGTTGGCTTCATTGAGTTTGGGAATATGCACAGAGTTCTCAACCCAAATGATAACTGCCAAAATCCTTCTGAAGAACATGATGGGCAAAATTTGTTGAATCAGTGTGGAAATTATGTAAGTTGCAAGAGCTGTCTCTATGGGTTTATTTGATTTGTGGAATTAATTATTATTATTAATTAATACATGGCTTATTAGCTTCATCCAAAACAAATTGTCAATCACTCACTGTGACAACAGCTTCAAATAATTACCGTATTGATATTTAATGCCTTTATTGATATTTAATTCCTTCGTCACAACAGCAGGCAGATTGTGCAGACCTTTTGAAGGATGAAGAGTGGTTCTCCTGTATTGAGATTTTGAACCCTAAGCCGTATATCACTGCCTGTATAATTGATATGTGCTTGTATGAACCTGAAGACACCGACAACTCCTCGCTTTGTGCAACTTTGTCTGAATATTCACGTCAGTGTTCGCATGCTGGCGGAAATCCACCGACCTGGAGAACAGCTGACTTCTGCGGTAATAACTACCATTTATCTCCGGTGGACTTCACAGGATTCTTTTCTCTTTAGCTTTTTCTTTGCTTTGATTCCTTCTACTTTTAAATTATTCATTAATAGCTGTTGCACATTACAGATTAATACTGTCAGTTGTATTGTCACATACATTTCCTTCATAAAATACAAATTGCATTAGTCAAAATGGCAATAACTGCACTATTTGACAAAATAAATTATTTTAATTTTCATATTCTGTAATCAGTCTCTGTATGACTTGTATTCCCATGCAGCTGTAACATGCCCCTACAATATGGTACATTCTGAAAGCGGCTCCCCTTGTATGGACACATGCTCACACAGAGACACAAACACACTGTGTGAGGAACACAACATCGATGGCTGCTTCTGCCCACCAGGTCAGTACCTAATTCACAATATTTAAACTTAATACCACTGTACATAGAGTACTTTATTTAATGTGGGTGATTTGTTGTCGCAGCATAAATGAGTACACCTAATAACCTTTACACTAATACAATTCATGGAAAGATGGCAAAACTAAAATGTATTAAACATATACATAATAAAAACTGAGAAATATATGTCATTAATAGCCATAAAATAAGTAAATTACCCAATTTTGGATTGCAGAAATGAGTACACCCTAGATTTAATTCAACAAATGTATAATATTCTAGTACTTAGTATTCTTGGCACGGAGTGTACAAGTTCATGACAAATTGTCACATCTGTCCTGTTTAACTCCTGGATGATGAGCTCCTTAAATGCCCTGATCTTTAATGGGGAGTGTTGCTTAACTCGTCTCTACAGAATCTCCCACAGACGCTCAAGAGTGTTAAGATTGAGTGTAATACATGTCCACAGAAGGTTTTTCACCTTGGGAGAATGCATATCCTCATTGTCATGTTGAAAAAATGCCCAACAATGCAGGGAATGAGGAAAGGGTAACATCTGTTTCAAGTTTGTGTATTAAATTACACAGTGGTGTGGGAATTCATGACAGCTTTGATAAAGCACAACTCCCTCACACCTTCAGCACTCAAACATCCCTATATAAGAGCTTTACTACCACTGAACTTTACTGTGGGAACCAGGCACTTCCCACTGTACTCCTCCTCTAGCAACACCAGAACATTTTGGATGCTGTTAGATCCAAAACGATTGATTTGGTCTCATGAGACCAGAGCATTGATTCCCAGAATCTATATTTTGTAAATATGGGCTTTGAAAATGGCTAACTGGCTTTATTGTGCTTTGGCTACAGTTGGTAGTTCCAGTGAGAACAACAACCATGCATGTCATTCCTGCAGGCTGCATCTTACTCTGTGAGATAAACAGTCGCTCTTTTCATAGCTTTTGCTGGCTCTGAGACACTTGCTTGGTATTTCTCCTGCTCTTTGTCTAGCAAAAAAATCCCTCATCACTAAATGAAAGTTTAAAACGAAGGCCTGATTATTTCAGGGCCCTTGTCACAAGTCCATTGTTTTTGAATTTCTGTGTTACTTTTGCTATATTTTCACACTTAAAACAATGATTTGGTAATCCTCTTGTACCACTGTCCTCTTTTGTGCAAAGAAATAAGTCTCCTGACAGTTCTCAAGTGCTTCAATTGTTGTCAGCATTAAGTCTGAGAATGATTCAGTGGGCTATATAACACTTTTAATTGTCAAGATTTACTTCTCTTTAAATATTTTGGTTCAACATACTTACCTGTTGATCAAACATTGCCTTAAACTTACACCAGAAAAATGTTATTTATTAGTTTGCCTAATATATGTGGGTGTACTGTGTGTAATTATTATGTACATATAAATACAAATACATTCATGTATATATTTGAGGAATATTTACAAGTATATTTATATATTTATATAATTTATATTATATATAAATAAAACTTTTGTACATAAATAACATATTTCTCTTAAATATATACATTAATTTGTGTGTATTTATATATACATATTAATTACACACAGTACTCACACATATATTATGCAAACTTTTATTTTTGTATGCGATTGATCGCGATTAATCGTTTGACAGCCCTAATATATATTCAGTTATATATTTATTATCAATTATTAATAATAATAGTTCTATTTTTTCTTAATGTTTTTAATGTTGTTGTAATGTGTTTAATGTTTATTTGAAAATTTGTTTGAAATAATAATCTTTTATAACATTAGAAATGTCTTTACTGCCTCTTAATCAGTTTAATGTATCCTTGCTGAACAAAAGTATTATTTTTTTTATATTTTTATTTTTTTGATATTTACCTCAGTTTAACATAAAAAATATAAGGAACCAAACATTTTTTCAGCAATGATATTTAGATTTTAGAGGTGCGACAAAACATTGATATAGCGATATATCGTCGTCCTCTGTGCGATAAGAGAATCGATACGCTAGCGCCAAATATCAATATTTTATCTAATAAAATTAGGTGATCTAAATAGATTTCCCCTGCTCCCAGCTTCGCTAGAACTTAAAGGTGCTTAACACATGAATGAGGGAAACGTGAACATAAGTTAACTAGCCTAAGAAAACAAGGTTTTTAACGGGATGGCGGACAGCAGTGTGAGTAAAATAGCAGATGCCCCAGCCATGTTTAAGTTCAAAGTCTGGATGCATTTAGGCTTTTATACTATTAAAATGACAGACGTAGACGTCTTTGACGTTCTTCACCGAGCACTTACACAGATATACATGGGAGCGTTTGAAAGCAGGCGTCTATCAGCGGATATATTAGGGGTATATCCTATGAGGTGTGGTTTATACATTTACATTTACGTGTCGATCGTCGCGTAACTTGCCGTGACCAATGACATGTGATAAGATCAGGTGATTCTCGCCTGAGAAGGTGTGTGAGAAGCTACGTGACATCTGAAGTAACGTTTGCCAGTTGTTATTTTGTAAATTGTCTTAAGTTCTGTAAATTAGTGTTTTTGCTTTGTTTTGAGAAAAAAGAAAAAAAAACATTGTTAACATTTTAGCACCTCAAAATCGCTTAATATTTCTCCATTTCCTAATTTTGTTTAAATATGTTGACCTACACTGCAACATATTAGCCAATCAATGAACTGACATTAAAAGATGTGCTATTGCTTAACTTAATGTCCTAAAATGACAACCAGAGACAACTTATTAACACATTTCTCTTATCATAAACACTACTGCTAAGATAATGACAGCATTATCCAAGGAAAACAACATGCTGTTTAAGAGTTTTGTCCCCCATAGAAACCCGTTATAAGAAAAGTGCATGATGCATTAAAGACAGTTAAATTAAAAGACCAAATTCGAAATTAAAAGATTAATTCAGAGTGCAAGCAATGGCCCATGATCAGTTAAACACTTTAATCATGTAATATTTTAATAGAAAATATAGTAGCCTAAACTATAGCCTATATAATACTGGAAAACAGAAATACTACACAGATCAAACCGTCATATTAGTTAAGACAGCATATTAGAATAAGTAAAAATAATTATTCTTGGGATAAGCATTTCACAGATTTCAATGTACAGTAAAACTATATTGTCAGAACATGGTTGAAGAAATGAAATGGTTACACATTCAAAAGTATGGAAACAGATAAGCTTAAAAATAAGGAAAATAAGCTTAAAATATTCCTTATCCTGTGGCTCCCTCTAGTGGACAACATTTTCAGGTGAACCTCTTTCAGATGAAATGCTGATCGTCAAGAAATTGCTGTTAGCTTCCCGAGCATGTAAATATTCATGGCTTAAAGCTGGCTAAAAATTGACTGTACTGTAGTTCTGTGGATGTTTTTTCCCAGGCAGGGTTATTATAGTTAACTAACAAAAACTAAAACTATTAAAAACATTTATGCTAATCGAAATAAACCTGAAATATAAGAAAATATAAATATTAGTTAAATATTATAGTTAAATTAGTTTAAAAAAACAACAACTTCACTGCTACACGTGAATCATGCGTGACTTTTGGCTAGACACTTCACTGCCACACGTGATTTGCGTGACGTCTACGTCACGCCTGCACCTCGTCTGCGCCTTAAAATGAATGGAATAAATAGCAGAATCAAAAGAAGAAAAAAAAAACGTTGAGTGAGACGTTCAGTGAGAGGAGTGCATGTAGCAAAGTCAATGTGATGTCACGCAAATCACGTGTGGCAGTGAAGCTGGCGGAACTCCATTGAACTCCATTCAATTGAACCTGGCGGAACTCCATAGCGTTGATCATTGTAGCCAATCACAGACATTTATGTTGAGTGCGTGAACACACAATGGCCAATCAGAGGTGTTTAAGAATCCTCTCAACAGTGCTAAAATGCTAGGTATCGTCACATTTTTAACATTTAAAGGGTTAATTCAGCCAAAAATGAAAATTCTGTCATTAATTACTCACCATAATGTCGTTCCACACCCGTAAGACCTTCGTTCATCTTCGGAACACAAATTAAGATAGTTTTGATAAAATCCGATGGCTCAGTGAGGCCCCTATTGCCAGCAAGATAATTAACACTTTTGATTTCAAAACACTGCTTCATGAAGCTTCAAAGCTTTACGAATCTTTTGTTTCGAATCAGTGGTTCGTGTATCAAACTGCCAAACTCACGCCCCCCAGTGGTGAACCACTGAAATTTCGAAACACTTATGAGGTAATTTCATATACTGAAATCACGTGACTTTGGCAGTTTGATACCACTGAATCGAAACAAAAGATCCGTAAAACTTCAAAGCTTCAAGAAGCAGTATTTTGAGATCGCCCATCACTAGATATTGTTGAATAAAGTCGTTATTTAGTTTTTTTGGCACACAAATAGTATTCTCGTCATTTCACAACATTAAGGCTGAACCACTGTAGTCACATTAACTGTTTTAAATATGTTTTTAGTAGCTTTCTGGGCATCTGAAAGTGTTAATCTTTCTTGCTGTCATTGGAGGCCTCACTGAGCCATCGGCTTTTTATCAAAAATATCTTAATTTGTGTTCTGAAGATGAATGAAGGTCTTACAGGTGTAGAACATGAGGGTGAGTAATAAATGACAGAATTTTCATTTTTGGGTGAACTAACCCTTTAATACCCAAGTCGGTCCTTTCACAGCACTATTCCTAGTTTATTTTAAGGAAGCTGGTAAATGTTCCCAGGTTTAAGAAAAAGAGGTTGGTCATTTTTTTTTAAATGTACCAACCAGGTTTAAATAAAACAAGTCGATAAGCAGTTAACTTAGGCAAAATGTGTCAGTTTACACGCAAAGAAAAGTTTAAGCTTTTAAAAAGTATAAGCATAAAATGTTTAATTCACTTAAAATGTGTAATTTACAGACTGAAAAACTTTTCGTGCTGTTTTCTAACAGTTTGGACTTTAATAAAGAGAGAAAACCTGCACTTAACCTTTTCACTAATATGAAATGTGTTATAGGAACTGTATTTGATGAAATCTCAAACATGGGCTGCATCCCTGTGGAGCAATGTCAGTGCACACACAACAGCATTAACTACAACCCAGGAGAGATTCTTCACAAAAAAGAGGAGGAATGGTAATAAAACTCATTTCACTCTGTTTTCCTATTACGTTATTATTTGCAAGAAAAAAGCATGTATAATATTTAAACTGCTATGTACACCTTACTATTACTATGTTGCATCTGTACTCCTGAAGTTGGTTGTTTATTGTGTCTGTTTATAATTGTATTGTTTAATTCAGCAAATGTGAGATGGGAAACTGGATCTGTGTGAGTATTCCCAGGCCTGGCCTGTGCGCAGTAGAGGAAGGATCTCACTTCACCACCTACGACGGGAAAGAATTCACTTTCCATGGAGACTGCAATTATGTGCTCTCAAAAGTAAGCATGTTTTAGTCACTAATTACACCTTGTGTAATTGCTAAGTAATGTTGGGATTTATATTTTTGCATCCATGCTATAGAAATACACTAAATTCGTAATAAATCAACTTCATTTGTGTGTTTGTAGGACTTTGAGGAGTCCAAGTTCATCATATTGGGTCAGATTGTTCCTTGTGGTACCCTTAATACTGACACCTGCTTGAAATCTATAGCAGTGCTATTTCACAATGACATTTACAATGTGAGTACATTCCCTCACACACAAATCTTATCGAAGTAATATTAGAGATGTTTCAAACCCAGTTTCTACAGTCAACAAATTGCTCAACATGCTGTGTGTACATACAGTGACACTATATATTTCTTCAATAGCGGCTGGTGATTAAAGATGACGGTACAGTACAACACAATGGAGAAGTTTCACTTCCTTACATGACAGGTGAGAAGATGAAGCTCTGTGTTGTTTAAAAACCTCTGTGCTGAAACTTGTTTGTGAAGGCTGATATTTTTGTGAGGCATTTTTTAAACTCTTTGACTCTTTCTCCCAGCTGACTTCACTGTGTTCATGCCATCATCATTTCACATCATACTTCAGACCTCCTTTGGGCTGCAGGTGCAGGTACAGCTGGTGCCTCTTATGCAGGTGTACATCACTGTGGACCAAAGCTTCCAGGACAAGACTTGTGGTAAGTTCTAGGTGTGAAGTAATCAACTGAAACTATTTGCAAATAATATTTTATTTTATATATCATTTCCCTCTGATTTTAGGGATAAGTTATAGGTGGGGATGTTGATCCAGGAACACATCATTACTTGGCGAAATCAGGGCAACCCTGAAACACCTAAATTACATATTTTTCAATTAAAACAGAGAATATTAAGCATAATTTCTATCGTAAAACAGTTGTTAAATATTAAATATTTAGCTATCTTACCTCTTTCACCAATAAAACCGAAGTATTGTGTTTGAATTCACACTTGTCTTCTGTGAACAGTAACACCTGCCTTCTTTTAGGCTCTTTGTTAGGCTGCTGAGGCAGACCAGCCTAAAAATTTAACTTTGAAAACTTTTTGTCATCCTAACAACAAACATAGCGATGCATAATGGAGTGCATCAGAGAATATTGTCTGTTTTACCCACCAGACTTTTAAACATTAAAAACATGAATATTTGTGATTATTAATGTTTAAAACTATCATTATCTAAACAAGAAGTAAAATATATAAAAACCATTCCAATATCTTGTATGAGAAAATAATTTCAGTTTTCAGAAATTATAATTTTGTGATATTATGCAAACATGTTATTTATTTGTGTGTATGCAGGATACATCAAATCCTAGCTATGATATTATGCTTAACAAGACATTTATTCCAGAAATGTTAAAGGCTATTTGTAAGAATTTATATGTATTAATCCATTTTTTATTGCCAATGTGTGAACAGCTTGTAACAAAACTAAAAAAAATGAGATCTTCCCTAAATTCCTTGGTTGTCTATGAAAGCCTGTAGACTGATTTTTATGGGGGGAAAAAATCATTGTTTATTGTTTTGCCAGGAAAATCAAAAAAGGATGTGACGTTTATGTACGCTCCCGAGAGCTTCACTTCCGTTCAGTGACACTTGAAATGAATACTTATACAATGTTCAGGATAATGCTGAAAGAGCCATTCTGTACTCAGAGTGTCATACAAAGAATGGGATTCAAAGGGATTTCATAGTCTCACATTCTCTATAGTCTTAAATATACTTTATAATCAAACTCATAGTGTAATTTTAATGACCTCATCTGTTGACATGATGCCGGTGAATTGCAGAGATTGTGCATCCGCATCATTATGATCAGATGCTTTCTTAAAGGATTAGCTCACTTCAGAATTAAAATTTATCCTGATAATTTACTCACCAAGATGTCATCCAAGATGTTTATGTCTTTCTTTCTTCAGTCGAAAAGAAATTAAGGTTTTTTAGGAAAGCATTCCAGGATTTTTCTCCATATAGTGGACTTCAGTAGGGTACAACGGGTTGAAGGTCCAAATTGCAGTTATAATGCAGCTTCAAAGGGCTCTACATGATCCCAGACGAGGAATAAGGGTCTTAAAAAAGGTAAAACAACGATATCGGATGATTTTGAAGTTGGAGGAGCTGCACTGAAACTGCAATTTGGACCTTTAACCCATTGTACCCCAGTGAAGTCCACTATATGGAGAAAAATCCTGGAATGCTTTCCTCAAAAACCTTAATTGCTTTTCAACTGAAGAAAGAAAGACAAACATCCTGGATGACATGGGGGTGAGTAAATTATCAGGAAATTTTAATTCTGAAGTGAACTAATCCTTTAACTGCTGTTAAGAACTTAGCCGTGAGTATATCGGGGCCTCGAATCACGTTCAGTCTCTCATATGATGCATGAGTACATGTGGGGTTTTTGAGAGTGAAATCACGTTCCTTGTCCCCCTCGGTTGAAAGGCGGGAAGAGAAGTGTCATCACCTTTTTCCCTTCTAGCTATGGCCCTGATGGTGTTCATTTGTATATGCAGGTCTTTGTGGAAATTTTAACAAAGTGCTTTCTGATGACCTGAAGACTCCTCAGGGCCTGGTGGAGGGTACAGCAGTTTCCTTCGCAAATGCCTGGAAGGCCCAGTCCAACTGCCCCGACTGTTCTGAGAAGATGGATGACCCCTGTTCTTACAGCATTGACAGGGGTGAGAGATTTTTTTCGGCTCAGAAGACAGACCCTTTACAATATCTATTTTTAGTGTTGTGTTAAACTTATAGACAAGAGTTAAATATATATATTTGCTTGTAACACCATATGTTGTGATGCCTTTAGAGCACTTTGCTGAGCACTGGTGTTCCATGATGAAAGAAAAGGAAAGTCTCTTTGCCAAATGTCACGCCAGTGTTAATCCGGACAGCTATTACAAAGTATGATCTGAAACAACAACACAGAGAACTGTACATAATAAACCTCCCACAATAAGCAGTGACACAACATGTTTATGTGCTTTCAGAGATGCAAATACTCCAGTTGTACCTGTGAGAAGAGCGAGGACTGTCTGTGTACGGTGTTCTCCTCATACGCCCGGGCCTGTGCGGCTGAAGGAATATTCCTCCAAGGCTGGCGAGAAATTGTGTGTGGTAAGAAGGCTGAAAGCAGATGTTTTAAGAATACGCATCATCTAAGCTAAAAGAATATTTGGATTTAAGTTTGACTAATACGGAGCACCTAAAGGGACGTGGTGGTGGAAAAAATTTGGGATGGGAGGAATTTTTTTTCAAATCTTTTGCATTAACTCGCAATATTTGCAGTAACTGCTCTCCCGCTGGTTGTACTGGAACACTTAGTTTGATAAAAAAAAAAAAAAAAAAGCATAACTAAGCAGTTATCACGCAAAAGCTGTTGTAAGTATGTAAGCTGTGTACATTTGTGTAAAGAAGGCCTTTATGTGTTACTTGCCACTAAGTGTTGTAGTAGGCCTACTTATAACCAGCAGGAGAGCAGTGATGTATGAACTGAATTTGGTGACAGTACAGTGTGTTACAGTGAAGTTATTGAGTATTTTTCATAATATAAAATGAGCAAAAGGGTTTTAGGTTTTGCACCTTTCAGACGATCCATTTAGACTTCTCTCCGCCGCCTGCTCATAGAGACCAATTTATTATAAAGCACATTTGAGGAAAATTGAGTTGCTCGTTGTCTAGGTTACTATGATTGGAAATAGCTGCATTTGTGTCTTAACAACGTTTAGCTCACGAATTATTGATCCGGGAGGTTCGAATCTGTGAATATATTGCCAACTTTAACTCCTTGAGTTAAGCACTGACTGCATTTCTTTATATTTGAGTCCAACAAGTTCAAACTGTATGAGCTGCGCATTATTTGTGTGCATTATTAACATATGGAGCTGACTGAAACACTACTGCCAGCCAGCGGGACATTAAAGAGGAAGTGTTTGTCTGAGCTCACAGCAAGGGAACGATAATATCTTTGCGAGGGAACGCAAAAGTTTCTCGGGTTAACGCAAAAGATTTGAAGAAAAAAAAAATTTCACCACCACGTCTCTTTAGGGGCTCCGTAGACTATAAGGCCTGTTCATACCATAGATGATAACAATAAAGATACAGTTTTAAAAATCATGCAAAATTTAAAAGAATAACAAAGGCGAAAATTTATCCCCACAGAGAAGTATACAGAGAACTGCCCGGCCTCGCAGAACTACTCCTATAAGCTGCAGAGCTGCCAGCGTACTTGTCTTTCTCTCGCCTCTGAGCGCCAAAGCTGCAGCGATGACTTTTTGCCCGTTGATGGATGCGCATGTCCAGATGGATTCTACCTGGATGAGAATGATCTGTGTGTACCTATGGAAAAATGTCCATGTTACCACAATGGACAGACAGTCCAACCTGGCATGTCTATCAACATTAATAATGAACACTGGTAAGTGAATGATATTGCTGTTAATGAAGTGATTGTAAAGATTTTAAAATGTTGACATGTACACTTCGCAAAATTGTAAATTTAAAACTTAAATTAATTTTCTTTCCAGTGTTTGCGTGAAAGGAACATTGCACTGTCAATCCTGGAAAACTCAAGTTCTCGGTAAGAAAAAATACTTTTGGTCACCTCTCTTTTACACCCTGAACATTAAACGAGTTAAAGTAATATTTGGTAATCAAGTGTTGTCGTTTGAGCTTAAAGGGTTAGTTCACTCAAAAATTCTGTCATTAATTACTCACCCTCATGTTGTTCCACACCTGTAAGACCTCTTCAGAACACAAATTAAGATATATAGTTTTTTATTCCCCAAAGACAGCAATTTAACCACCACTTTCAAGGTCCAGAAAGTTACTAAAGACAGCGTTAAAGCTACAATATGTAATTTTTTTTGCCGCTAGAGGTCGCTGATTCAAAACAAAGGCGTTGTTTGATGACGCCTTGATTTCACGGAATCATAGGATGTGTTGTCTTCACGTCTACAGCCAGTGAAGAATCGGGACGGGACTCGGGCAGAAATTATGTTCATGGATATTAGCGTTACTGTACTATGAAGCAGAGCAGGACCAAGTGCTGTGAGAGCAGAAACAAGGCCGCTGGAGCAGATGATAATGAGAGACGAATGCGACACACGTCTCGAGAGTAGCGGAACTTTTATTATGCCGCAGTCCTGCTTCCGCTTCTTCCTGTCAAGCGTATGTGGGGTAAAGCAGCACTGTTTTATTATATTAGATACATTTGTGTGTTGAATGTTGTTATAGTGCTACTCTGCATTTGCTCGGCAGCTGCTATGAGACTCTTGTTGCACACTGCAGTAAGCTAGATCGATATTAGTCATGGTAAAACATGGTACTCGCGATAAATTAAGAAAACAAAATTTAAACAATAAGACTTACTGTGTTTAGCTATGTAACAAAATTAGTTTTCTGGCGATGAATGTATCCAAATAGTTACTCACCTGTCTAATAAAACACAAAATATTTCAAAGCGTCTTTGGTGTTTCCATGGTTTCTTCAAAATAAAACCGGAAACTGAGGGTAACGCGGATATGATGTCATTGATAAGCGACGCACGGACACAGTCTGTGTCCTGGTTAAAAATGCTTATTTCTCTGGATTTAAACATTCTTGGAAGCATTTGGGATAATGTAAGTACACAAGTCAACAAAATGTATAACACTGTTCTAGTGGTTTTTGGATATTTTAATCCAAACATTTTACATATTGTGCCTTTAAAATAATCAACATGACTACAGTGGTTTAACTTTAATTCTATGAAGAATACTCTTTGTGCGCAAAAACAAAACAAAAATAATGACTTTATTCAACAATATTTTCTCTTCTGTGTCATTCTCCTACATTGTTTACATTCAGCGCTTCCAGGTTCTACGTTAAAACGCTGACTCATTATTGGCCGGCTCCTGCGCCATCATTACACGCATGCGTCGTGCTGCTCACGTGAACAGCGTCGGCCAATACTGAGTTGGCGTGAACAACGTTTACGTGTCCAGTCATGTGGACTATTTTAACGATGTTTTTACTACTTTGGACCTTGAATGTGGTAATTTTGTTGCTTTCTATGGGAAATAAAAAAAAACCTCTTGGATTTCATCAAAAATATCTTAATTTGTGTTCCGAAGCTGAACAAAGGTCTTACGGGTGTGGAACGACATGAGGGTGAGTAATTAATGACAGAATTTTCATTTTTGGGTGAACTAACCCTTTATCTTGTATTGAATCTAGAACATGCCTTTAAATGAGTTTGCATGTGTACATGGGCTACCTGGTCCAGCATGACATTGATGTTTACACAGAATGGAATATCTTATCACATATTTGCACAGTGAAACTAACTGGCTAATCATTGTAAATACCCAGCAATAATCATAACACTTGATCAAAACCACAATTTAATTTTAATTTGGTTTACAGTATAAAACTCTTTCCCACAAGTCTTTTTTCAGTGTCCGGTTTCTTTTTGCAGAGTGTCCTTCTCCAAAGGTTTTCTTTAACTGCAGTACAGCGGGTCGAGATGAACATGGACTAAAGTGTGCACAGACATGTATGCAAAAGGATGTTGATTGCGTGAGTCTGGTTTCCAATCTCTCAAAAGCGTTAGTTTAAAAAATGTTTTTCAGTGCAAAATGCTTATTAGTAAAAACTCCAGTAGTAGTGCCATATCAAATGCCAAATGGCTTTTAATTGATTTTAGTGGCTTTTATTATAGCCAAAACTTCAAATAACTTTCATAATTAAAACAAGCCTGGTCTCCCTTATATGTTTCTTGTATTGTACATTAAATATGGAATCAGTGCTATTAATCGCAGGTTTTACAAAAGGTATCAGAATAAAGTTGGCATGTCAAATACGGTACACCTCTTCTGATGTAGTTAATAATTTTTCATTTTATTTATCTTTTATTTCATATATTTCAATTTTTATTTAATGTTTACTGCTAGAATTAGACATTATTCGAATTACAATTTATATGTCTCAAATCTTGGTTTTGCAACCCACTTTTCTCATAGAAAATGAATGAAAATTTACAGTTCCCCTGTAGTCAGTAATTTTATCCCTTAAAATTCATCTTTGATAATCAAAATGACATATTTAAACATTTTTTTCATATGAAAACAATGTCTTCATACCGTAAAATAGCTTGTATCTAACTCTACACCCTTGCTTCATTTACTTTACGTGGATTCATGACTATGCAAATCAATCCCATTTCCGCTCATTGACACAAGCTTGGACTGACTACCTGATTTACTTGGTCAACTTTACTATAGTACTAGTTAACGCGACACAATGGCACAGGGGGTCTTTAATAATTAGTAATTCTCTATTTATGGAAAGTGCATGTTAACCATTTTTGTATACTGGTTATGGAAGGCTTTTGAAGTATTTAGACTCCTGGATCTGTCAGTAACTCTTTTTTCTCTCCCTCTTTTCTGTCTCTGATCTTCCTCTTCCATCCACACCCACAGTTCTCAATGGACTGTGAATCTGGCTGCCTGTGTCCTACAGGTCTACTGGACAATGGCAGTGGAAACTGTGTTAAACCTCATGAATGTCCGTGTCCTCACGATGGACAGCTTTATGAACCAGGGGCTAAGATAACTATAGATAATTACTGCAATTATTGGTGTGTAAACAACAGCATTTTCCATAGCTAATAAGAACTTTTTGTAAAGTTACATTTAGTACCAAGCCATAATACTACACATAGAATCTGCACCTGCAGAACTCAAATCTCTATTATTCATAGACTTAGGGAATTTATGATTAAATTAATATGATCAAATATATACCTTGAATTGAATGTAGTTTGCTTTAGATAAAACCATCTAAAACATAAAATCATCTACCAAATGCATGCCTGAATGAAGACATAATCTAAATGACTTCTTATAACATAAAACACTGTTGAATCACAAAGATTCAAATCCACTTGATTTATATTACTCCGTTTACAGCACTTGTCAACAGGGTACATGGATATGTACAGAAAATAAATGTCCAAGCATCTGCACAATATATGGAAGCGGACATTATAAAACTTTCGACCAGCAAAGATTTGGCTTCAGGGGAGACTGCAGTTATATAGCTGCTCAGGTACAACCAGACAAGTACTTTTATTGTTTTATTATGTGTGCATCTTTATTGTGGCCGTTTGACTAACGGCCTGCATATTAGTGCCACTATAGCATTTAGTTCAGTACCTTTTTTAGTAACACTTTAGTTTAGTGTCCATATCTCACAATTAAATAGTTGCTTCTTATTAGCATGCATATTACTAGGATATTGTCTGTTTATTAGTACTTATAAAACACATATTAATGTCTTATTCTGCTGACCATACCTAAACTTAACAACTACCCTACTAACTATTAATAAGCAGTAATTGGAAGTTTATTGAGGCAAATATCATAGTTAATAGTTAATAGTGAGAATTGGACCCTAAACTAAAGTGTGACCCCTTTTTTATAACAACTTTATTCAGGAAGCAGCAAGTGGGGTTGCATAATGTATGTTTTTGTTTGCTGTTGTTTGTAAAGTAACATCCTCTCGTTTTTAAGGACAAATGTGGAAATAAAACAGGAAATTTCCATGTAATTACTGAAAATATTCCTTGTGGAACAACAGGGACTACATGTTCAAAGACTGTCATCATCCTTTTGGGGGTACGATTTTTATTTTTTATTTTTTTTATTTTATATATACATTTAACAGAACAAACTTGCATGTAATAGCAGTGCTGTGTAGTAACTGATTACTTGTAATCTGCATTACGTAATAAAATTCTAAAAATTAACTACTTGTAATTAGATTTAGATTATGTTTTAAAATACTTTTTATTGATTACATGTTACATTCACAGTGGCAGTGAATTATTCATAATTCATTGATTCTCCCTACTGTTCTTAACATTGCATATCTAATCAGCTCCACATTAATTATTATTTGAATTATCACTCACTGAGTCATTTCACCATGTATTAGTATCTTTGGAAGGCTTTTGTCTTTCATTAAAATGTACTAATTCACGTCATTTCATAAGTACATGCAGTGCAGGGATTCCCCAACTTTTTTGTCAGCTAAAACTATTTGACCTAATATACAGTCAAACCAAGTATTCTTTTTGATATTTTTGATATATTTTTACTAGTGGGTGCAGGACACTATAGTTCATTTATGTAAATGAGGATTGCAAAATAAAGTAAACTGTGACATATTATACCCAAAAATTCTTCATACAGTGGAATACCAGTAAAAGTGATAAAAATCTGGAACCAAAAATTATTCAGACACTTTGACCTGACCATGTTTTGCTTAAGTGTTATCTGACATAATTAAGATCATTTTTTTATGACACAGTTTAACTCTGAGATCTTGTCATATTTTATTACCATTTTTTTTAAAACTATAGTGAATAAACTGTATTAATGAATGAAATGTTCCAGGTGTCTGAATACATTTTGGTTTGACTGTATTTACTTGAAGTAAGCCCTGAGATTTTAAGTTAATAGGTTAATAGGTTATAAAATTAAGTAAATAAATAAAAATTGTAACCAAAGTTAAAATGCATTATAATATTTCTGAAGATTCTGAAATTGGTTGTTTGTCGTATGTTTTAATGCATTATTCTTTCTAAAAGTGTGTTCAGTGAATAGGTACGTATTATAATGTGTTTATAACTGTGGTTACAATTATTCATGAGACCATACAATGCATTATAAGGTGCATTACAAGGCATAATTTCTACATTAAAATACTTTTATAATGCATGGAATTGTAGATGTAAGAAGGATGTCTTTCAATCAAACAGTATCATCAAATGGTTTATTTTATTTTAGTTTTTTAATTTCTTTTACACACTTTTACAGAAAACTAAGCTAGAGCTTTCTGGTAAGACTGTAACAGTCTCTGATACTGGAAGTGGACCACAGATTGAGTACATAAAGAGAAATGTTGGGAAGTATCTTGTCATTGATGCTGAAATTGGACTGATGGTTTTGTGGGACCGCAAAACCACCGTCCGCATCATTCTGCAACCTCAGCATATGGTGAGTTGAATTAAGGCATAATTCAGAATTCATTCCACTGTTTCATACCGCATTAACAAACTATTTTTTACAATATTACATTTTATTACATTTACTATATACAATTTGCACTAATATGCATTAAGTCAAATATGAGTTACTATTAATGGCAACACTTTACAATAAGGTATTATTTGTTAACATTAGTTAATGCATTAACTAACATGAACTGAAAATTAGCAATATATTCTTACAATGTTAATTAACCTTTGTTGATGTTAGTTAATAGAAATGATCATGCTCATGTTAGCTCAGTGCATTAACTAATGTTAACAGATACAACTTAAGATCTTGTATTAGTATTAGTAAATGTTGAGATTATCATTAACCGATATTAATTTCAAAATATACTAATACATTATTAAAATCAAGAGTTTGTTAACATTAGTTAATGCACTGTGAACTGACATGAACAAACTATGAACAGCTGTATTTTTATTAACTAACGTTAACAAAGATGAACAAATACAGTAACAAATGTATTGCTCATGGTTAGTTTGTGTTAGTTAATACATTAACTAATGTTAACAAATGAACCTTATTGTAAAGTGTTACCGACTTTTGTTCATCTTTGAAACACTAATGAAGTACCTCTATTAAAAGTCTGTTCACCCAAAACTCTGATGCTTCAAAAAGTTCAAGAGATCTTAAAATAAATCCATAAGATTCAGAAAGGTTAATCCAAGTCTTATGAAAAGACACAATTGCTTTATATGATGAACAGATTTAATTTAGGCTTTTATAATCATATAAACATTGATCAGTGAACAATGTTTATAGCACTCTAATATGGTAACAGAAGCTCAATCATGCTTGCTTGATTCACAAGGTTCATTCTTGCATGTCATGCCAGCATGTTTGAGCTTCAGTGAGAACCAATGAGGTTTGTTCTTGTGTGTCAGGCAAGTATGGTTGAGCTCTGTGTATGTTCACTGATCTAAATTTACATGTGAATAAAAGCCTAAATTAAAACTTATTCATCATATAAAGTGATTGTCTCTCTTCAGAATAATTTAATGAATCCAATTAATTCATATGTATTTATTTTACAACCTATTTATGAATGTTTTGAAAGCATCAGAGTTTTGGGTGAGCAGACTTTCAATAGAGGGACAGAAATCTCTTTGATTTCATTAAAATTGTTTTCATTTGTGTTTTGGGGTGAACTATCCCTTTAACATTCTGTTTGCAGTTGTTTTAACAGAGAAGACATTGATTTTGATAACTCCAGAGATAAGCATACTGCTCAGTTTTAGTAGAGTGAGCTAATGTGATCTTTGTTTTTACAGGGAAATGTATGTGGCCTATGTGGAAATTTCAATGGGAATGGGAAAGATGACTTCACCACTCAAGGCAGTTTGCAAACCACAGATATAATTGAGTTCGTCGATAGCTGGAAAGTGTCAAGCATTTGCCCTGATGCTGCACCAGACTTTGATCCATGCCTTGAGACCCCCAATCGTGTGGCTTGGGCAAAAAGAGAATGTATCATCATAATGGAAGAGAAGTTCAGAAATTGCTCTAACAAAGTACAGTTTGAAAGCCTTTTGAGTCAATAAATGAAGTTCCCTGTAATGTTGTAAACAAGAATCCACCATAACACATGGAAATGCATGTTCCCATAGGTGGATCCAGAGCCATATTATGAGAACTGTGTGAAGGATTCGTGTGCATGTGACTCAGGTGGAGATTGTGAGTGCCTCTGTACAGCTGTGGCAGCTTACGCTCAAGCCTGCAATGAGGCGGGTATTTATGTTGATTGGAGAACACCTGAGTTCTGCCGTAAGCATCTTTAATTCTATTGCGCTTCTTAAGGGGCTGTTTACACAGAACAAGTTTTTCCATTCCAACGCACTACTTGTTTTTCAATGTAAACATGTTCTAGATGGACATGTATGACCGTTGCGCTCACGTCTTGCGTCGTTTGTAGCATCTCGCACATGACATGGCATTCTAAGTTAAAATCAGTTCAACTTTTAAAAAACATGTCTCGAGACCTTGCATTTTCCCCCCATTCCAATGCCCGCGTCTCGTGTTTTTCAAAGCAAAAACATGTTTTGTGTGAACGAGTCCTAAGTCTGTAATTTTTGAATATGATTTTCATGCAGAATCTGATTTTTCAGCCATCTTGCTTTCACAGAGAAAGATGATGCAAATCAATTTATTGTCTGATCAACATTTTTTTTTTTTTACTGCAGATGTATTGCATTGTTAAAGTACATGTTCATACGTATGTCCATTTTCCCTGTTAGCTGTGTACTGTGACTACTACAATAAACCAGGAGAATGCACATGGCACTACAGTCCACTTACACCTTGGTACGAAACCTGTTCAAACCCTAAGGGTATCTGCAATAACACTTTACCCAACGTGGAAGGTGAGTTCTTGAAGATTGAGTATACATAGTGCAGACTAGATGTTTCTTGGCCTTATATATAGTGCTATACATTAATGTTTGCCAAGTTTAGGACACTGAAAAAGGCTCCTAGCCAAAAGGCCTATCTTATCCTCTGTTGTGATCTAATAAAATCTTATCATGGACAATTTTTTAGACGGCAGAACATTTTTTTGCTAAGTTTGCTAAGCCATGGTTGCTGGGCCACTAAGAAATGTTTATGAACCTACAAATACCTAATTTGTGTGCAACATTTAAAGGATTTGTTTTTTGCAGGATGTTTTCCAAAGTGTCCAAAGGACAAGCCTATTTTTGATGAGGAACAACAGATATGTGTGAAGTATTGTGCTACTACTCCTGCGCATTGTGGTCCTACAACTACACCTACAACACATACTTCAACAACACCTAGGACATCTTTTACAACCACCTCCACTACTCCAATTACACCTCGGACACCTGTTTCAACAGAAGTACCATCTACAACTAGTACAACTCCTGGCACACCACCTCCTTCAACATTGACAATCACCTCCACTACTCCAATTACACCTCGGACACCTATTTCAACAGAAGTACCATCTACAACTAGTACAACTCCCGGCACACCACCTCCTTCAACATCTACAACCACCTCCACTACTCCAGTTACACCTCCGCCGCCTTTCTCAACAGAAGTACCATCTACAACTAGTTCAACTCCTGGTACACCACCTCCTTCAACATCTACAACTACCTTCACTACTCCAATTACACCTGGCACACCAACTACCTCCACTACTCCAATTACACCTCCGCCGCCTTTCTCAACAGAAGTACCATCTACAACTAGTACAACTCCTGGCACACCACCTCCTTCAACATTGACAACCACCTCCACTACTCCAATTACACCTCGGCCACCTGTTTCAACAGAAGTACCATCTACAACTAGTACAACTCCTGGCACACCACCTCCTTCAACACTGACAACCACCTCCACTACTCCAATTACACCTCGGACACCTGTTTCAACAGAAGTACTATCTACAACTAGTACAACTCCTGGCACACCACCTCCTTCAACATTGACAACCACCTCCACTACTCCAGTTACACCTCGGCCACCTGTTTCAACAGAAGTACCATCTACATCTAGTACAACTCCTGGCACACCACCTCCTTCAACATTGACAACCACCTCCACTACTCCAATTACACCTCGGCCACCTGTTTCAACAGAGGTACCATCTACAACTAGTACAACACCTGGCACACCACCACCTTCAACATCTACAACTACCTCCACTACTCCAATTACACCTGGCACACCAACTACCTCTACTACTCCAATTACACCTCGGCCACCTGTTTCAACAGAAGTACCATCTACAACTAGCACAACTCCTGGCACACCACCTCCTTCAACATCTACAACCACCTCAACTACTCCAATTACACCTCCGCCGCCTTTCTCAACAGAAGTACCATCTACAACTAGTACAACTCCTGGCATACCACCTCCTTCAACATTGACAACCACCTCCACTACTCCAATTACACCTCGGCCACCTGTTTCAACAGAAGTACCATCTACAACTAGCACAACTCCTGGCACACCACCTCCTTCAACATCTACAACCACCTCCACTACTCCAGTTACACCTTTGCCACCTGTTTCAACAGAAGTACCATCTACAACTAGTACAACTCCTGGCACACCACCTCCTTCAACATCTACAACCACCTCCACTACTCCAATTACACCTGGCACACCAACTACCTCCACTACTCCAATTACACCTCAGCCACCTGCTTCAACAGAAGTACCATCTACATCTAGTACAACTCCTGGCACACCACCTCCTTCAACGTTGACCACCACCTCCACTACTCCAATTACACCTCAGCCACCTGTTTCAACAGAAGTACCATCTACAACTAGCACAACTCCTGGCACACCATCTCCTTCAACATCTACAACCACCTCCACTACTCCAATTACACCTCTGCCACCTGTTTCAACAGAAGTACCATCT
This sequence comes from Elopichthys bambusa, assembly GCA_037101425.1. Lineage (NCBI taxonomy): Eukaryota > Metazoa > Chordata > Actinopteri > Cypriniformes > Xenocyprididae > Elopichthys > Elopichthys bambusa. The sequence continues at coordinate 5,829,081 of CM074455.1, forward strand.
ACAACTAGTACAACTCCTGGCACACCACCTCCTTCAACATTGACAACCACCTCCACTACTCCAATTACACCTCGGCCACCTGTTTCAACAGAAGTACCATCTACAACTAGTACAACTCCTGGCACACCACCTCCTTCAACGTTGACCACCACCTCCACTACTCCAATTACACCTCAGCCACCTGTTTCAACAGAAGTACCATCTACAACTAGCACAACTCCTGGCACACCACCTCCTTCAACATCTACAACCACCTCCACTACTCCAATTACACCTCTGCCACCTGTTTCAACAGAAGAACCATCTACAACTAGTACAACTCCTGGCACACCACCTCCTTCAACATTGACAACCACCTCCACTACTCCAATTACACCTCGGCCACCTGTTTCAACAGAAGTACTATCTACAACTAGTACAACTCCTGGCACACCACCTCCTTCAACGTTGACCACCACCTCCACTACTCCAATTACACCTCAGCCACCTGTTTCAACAGAAGTACCATCTACAACTAGCACAACTCCTGGCACACCACCTATTTCAACATCTACAACCACCTCCACTACTCCAATTACACCTCTGCCACCTGTTTCAACAGAAGTACCATCTACAACTAGTACAACTCCTGGCACACCACCTCCTTCAACATTGACAACCACCTCCACTACTCCAATTACACCTCGGCCACCTGTTTCAACAGAAGTACCATCTACAACTAGTACAACTCCTGGCACACCACCTCCTTCAACATCGTCAACCATCTCCACTACTCCAATTACATCTCCACCGCCTTTTTCAGCAGAAGTACCATCTACAACTAGTACAACTCCTGGCACACCACCTCCTTCAACGTTGACCACCACCTCCACTACTCCAATTACACCTCAGCCACCTGTTTCAACAGAAGTACCATCTACAACTAGTACAACTCCTGGCACACCACCTCCTTCAACATCTACAACTACCTCCACTACTCCAATTACACCTCTGCCACCTGTTTCAACAGAAGTACCATCTACAACTAGCACAACTCCTGGCACACCACCTCCTTCAACATCGTCAACCATCTCCACTACTCCAATTACATCTCCGCCGCCTTTTTCAACAGAAGTACCATCTACAACTAGTACAACTCCTGGCACACCACCTCCTTCAACATCTACAACCACCTCCACTACTCCAATTACACCTGGCACACCAACTACCTCCACTACTCCAATTACACCTCAGCCACCTGTTTCAACAGAAGTACCATCTACATCTAGTACAACTCCTGGCACACCACCTCCTTCAACATTGACCACCACCTCCACTACTCCAATTACACCTCAGCCACCTGTTTCAACAGAAGTACCATCTACAACTAGCACAACTCCTGGCACACCACCTCCTTCAACATCGTCAACCATCTCCACTACTCCAATTACATCTCCGCCGCCTTTTTCAACAGAAGTACCATCTACAACTAGTACAACTCCTGGCACACCACCTCCTTCAACATCTACAACCACCTCCACTACTCCAATTACACCTCTGCCACCTGTTTCAACAGAAGTACCATCTTCAACTAGTACAACTCCTGGCACACCACCTCCTTCAACATTGACAACCACCTCCACTACTCCAATTACACCTCGGCCACCTGTTTCAACAGAAGTACCATCTACAACTAGTACAACTCCTGGCACACCACCTCCTTCAACATCGTCAACCATCTCCACTACTCCAATTACATCTCCACCGCCTTTTTCAGCAGAAGTACCATCTACAACTAGTACAACTCCTGGCACACCACCTCCTTCAACGTTGACCACCACCTCCACTACTCCAATTACACCTCTGCCACCTGTTTCAACAGAAGTACCATCTACAACTAGTACAACTCCTGGCACACCACCTCCTTCAACATCTACAACCACCTCCACTACTCCAATTATACCTCGGCCACCTGTTTCAACAGAAGTACCATCTACAACTAGCACAACTCCTGGCACACCACCTCCTTCAACATCTACAACCACCTCCACTACTCCAATTACACCTGGCACACCAACTACCTCCACTACTCCAATTACACCTCAGCCACCTGTTTCAACAGAAGTACCATCTACATCTAGTACAACTCCTGGCACACCACCTCCTTCAACGTTGACCACCACCTCCACTACTCCAATTACACCTCAGCCACCTGTTTCAACAGAAGTACCATCTACAACTAGCACAACTCCTGGCACACCACCTCCTTCAACATCTACAACCACCTCCACTACTCCAATTACACCTCTGCCACCTGTTTCAACAGAAGTACCATCTTCAACTAGTACAACTCCTGGCACACCACCTCCTTCAACATCGTCAACCATCTCCACTACTCCAATTACATCTCCACCGCCTTTTTCAGCAGAAGTACCATCTACAACTAGTACAACTCCTGGCACACCACCTCCTTCAACGTTGACCACCACCTCCACTACTCCAATTACACCTCTGCCACCTGTTTCAACAGAAGTACCATCTACAACTAGTACAACTCCTGGCACACCACCTCCTTCAACATTGACAACCACCTCCACTACTCCAATTACACCTCGGCCATCTGTTTCAACAGAAGTACCATCTACGACTAGTACAACTCCTGGCACACCACCTCCTTCAACATTGACAACCACCTCCACAAGTACCACTATACCACCTAGAGAAGAGCAAATTGTCAATACAACAACTACACCATTTACAACTACACCTATGAGTCCAAGCACTACACCGTGTTTTTGTGTGGTTCAAGGAAGACAATATAAACCTGGTTAGTAACTATACATTTAATTTTTAAATCATTGATGTTTTCTCGAATTTCCTGAAATATTCCAGCAATTCTGTTGTACATTTGTTTTGATTTACTTTCTTTTTAATAGGAGAGTCAATATTGAATAAGAAGGACAATGGCTCAGGGATTTGTCTGACCATGATCTGCTCCAGAACCTGTGCTATTCAGAACAGTACAGAGCCATGTCCAAACCCTACTGCACCACCACAAGACTGTCCTAAATGGAACAAAACTGTAAAATATACATTTTACATATATTTTCATTTAGTTTTTGATTACAGAAGTTATGTAATTACATAGTAATTTTTTATTTCAAAGTAAAAATTGTATGTTTTTTTGAAAGAATTTATTATAATTTATTATAATTAATTTATTTATTAAAGAGTTATTATTTTTTGTTCTTCATGCCAGATATGGCAAAGAAACCAAAAATGAATATCATTCAATTTACCTTGCATCATTCTCTAATTTAGTACTTTTTACGATGTTTCCAGACTAACGAGACCTTCCACATATGTGACTGCATTATGGCAAAATGCATAAAGGGAGACATCATTGAGATTGTCCAAAATCAATGTCCTCCTCTGAAGAACATCACATGTAAAAATAACCAGTCAGCAGTGCTGGTCCATGATGAGCTCCACTGCTGCCAGCAATACACCTGTGATTGTAAGTAAACTGTCGATCTCAAGTTCTTCGAGCTCTAACTTTGATGTTGTCATCACGAAAAATATTCCATCTCTGTGAGTCTGCTTCACAATGTGATTTTTTTATCTAAAAAAATCTGTTCCTCTGAAGAAAGAAAGTCATATACATATAAAGGTGAGTAAATGATGAATGTTTATTTTTGGTTGGAGAACTTTTTAAGTTATAAGCTTATTTATCATATTTGAAGTCATTCTAACTAACCAATATGTTAACAATTGGACAAAAATACTATTGGAATAATTTGTACAAATATTAAAAGGAAGACTAACTAACTGTAGTGCTTCGTCTATAACATTTTTATTGTTCACACTCACCCTCTTGTAGGCTTTTGTCAGGGTTGGGGTGACTCGCATTACATCACATTTGATGGACTCTCCTACACTTACCAAGGAAACTGCACTTATATATTAATGGAGGAAATTAGCCCTAAATACAATTTGAAGATCTTCATTGACAATGTATACTGTGATATCCATGAGCCTGTATCCTGTCCCAGATCCATTATTGTTTCTTACAACAATCAAGTCATAACACTTAGGAATCACAGGTTCATGGAAGGTGCGGCTCTACAGGTGAGACCTACAGTAGGATTGTAAAAAGATTTTGAGTATGTATTAGATCTGCACTGTATTGTAAATTAACAGGTTTTCTTTTTGATTGCCTGTTATTCTTTAAGGCACTGAAGGACAATGTTAATCTAACTCTGCCATATACTCAAAATGGTGTGAGGGTTATCAACTCAAGCCTGAACTTGATCTTGGAGGTTCCAGAGCTACAAGTCGTTGTAACATTCGGAAACACAGACTTTAGCATCAACCTGCCATTCCAGCATTTTGGAAAGAACACACAAGGACACTGTGGTAAGTCAGCACATTGAAAAGTTTAAAATGTTTAAAGTCATATCAGGTTACTTTTAGCAAATAAAATCATAAGGTGTGGTGCATAACAGATTTAAAATTAAGTAGGAAAGCTGTTGTTGTATGAAGGGATTTGTTTTTGTGTATTATTATGCTTAATTATTCCAAATCACTGCAACAAGGGACATGCAACAACAACCAGGCTGATGACTGCATGCTGCCTGGAGGGATCTTGGTCAATGACTGTGCAGTGATGGCAGATCACTGGACAGCCAGTGGTGTAGATGGCAAAAACTGCACTAAACCAAGTCCAACACCTCCAGTCTGGAATACATCCACACCCATGCCAATAACACCATACCAGGCCCATGATGACTGCTACCATCTCAAGAGCAAGTGAGTTCATTCTATGTGGTATAAAGTTCAATAAATTATGCGTTTGCCTCAAAAGTGTATTTGCCCTTCCAATCATCTCTTTTCATTTTGAACTTCCTCAGGGTGTTTGAAGCATGCCATTCCTATGTGTCTCCTGAAAATTTCTTTTTAGCCTGTCAGTATGATAGTTTTCAAATGAGCAACCCCTCAGTGGTGTGTGCCAGTCTGCAGAGCTACGCAAGGGCTTGCTCTCAGGTTGGGGTTTGCATTCACTGGAGAAACTACACTAGCCTTTGCAGTAAGAAGTTCATTAATAAAATAAATTAAATTATTTTAATCTGTATAACAATCCTTTTTTATATAAAAAAGGATTTATCCAATGTATAAAAAAGAATAATAATGGCCCTGTTTTCTGTAGGATCTGTAAAGATTTGGATTAAGAGATTGTTTTAACTTTTCTTCCTCAGACATTACATGTCCAGAAGATAAAATATTCTTGCCTTGTGGTCCAGTCGAACCACCAACTTGTAGAGGCGGGTATGTACTTTTTACTTTTATTTTGAAATAATTCAGTGGCACAATGTCTATCCATTTTTTAAAGTCGTTTTCAGTCTATTCATTTAACCATTTATGCTGAGCCCTATTTATTTTGGTATGGATTTTTTCACACTACAGTTAAATTTGACCTAAATCTGATTCAAATACATTGCGGAGCAAAGACGACACTGACAACACGTTACTTTTGATATGAAACAAAGTCTCAAATTTCACATTTTGTCATTTTTAAGGAAATTTAAACAATAAATACCGTTTTGTGGCTCTTTAATGTGTCGTGACAGATCGCTGTAGCGCCTCGTGATCATCTCTTCTTACTAGTTCATTTATAGCATCAAATAAACATGAATGAACATTGCTTCAATCGCGGAAAGACATCAGTACACACCATTTTTCAAGTTCAAGTCCACCTACGTTAATCTGCTAACTCCCCTGACTGCTTTGTCGGACAAAATGGCGGATTCTGCGTTATGATTGGTTAGATTGCCTGTCAATCAAACTAACTAGTTGCTTATTAGCATGCATATTACTTAGATATAGGCTGTTTATTGTACTTATAAAACACATATTAATGTCTTATTCTGCATGGCCATATTCTACATCCCTTAATCCTACTCAATACCAAAACTTAACTGCTTTACTAGCTTTTCTTTGTCGTTGTTTTTACGTCTGAGCAAGCAAACTTATATAACACCTGTTTAGATCAGTGCTTAAAAACACTGACACATTTAATAGGTCATGTGATGTCAACCTAAAATAAAATTAGCAGAAAATGTAAATTAGGCACTTTAGTTTGCAGTATAGAAATTGCTTAGGATGCAGTGTTAATGTCACTGTAATGTAAATGTAATGTGTGTAATAAACTAAAATGTTTAAATAATATTTGCATTTCAGACCTACGCAGAGCTCAATTTCAGTGCCCACAGAAGGCTGCTTCTGCCCTGAGAACACAACACTCTTCAACATGGAGTCAGGATTATGTGTGTCAAAATGTGGTGAGAAGCCTTTATAGTTTGTGTGTCTATCAGAGTTAAAGTCCACTTACTAAGGTTTGCGCTAGTCGATTTACTTATATTTGGGACCTTATTTCATGACCAAAAAAGCATATTTTAAACCATTTTGCAGTTGACATGACTGTGATAGTTGTCGCAGAGAACAGAAAGAGTAGAGGGGAGAGAATTTTCTCCACTCGTGTTAATTTATTTGGAATGCCAGCAGACGATGCTATCCGAACATAATGGTTACCAAGCTATGTTATTTTTTCCTTTATTATTATTTTTAATGTATTATTACTATGTTATTATTGCCAATTTGTGCTGATCTTGGTAGATTGCGTTGATCATTATGGAAATTAACAGGCTGTGTCCGTGTTCTTTTATTTGCACATTGTCAGGAGATTGCCCACAGAAATTTCCATTGATGCTTTTATGGGATTGCGGTCTCATGCTAATTTTCACTGTTTAGGCCCTTGGTCTTAATACTACACCTCTAGATAGACAGATTGGTCTACATTTTACAATATGGTCTTATATTCACACACAGTCTATTTTCAGCATACAAAAGATAATAATTACCCAGACTGGTATGATATCTTTGCCAGTCTTCATTTCTTTCGTAGTTGGAAACATTTAAAATAACATTCATATTGATTGTTGAGTATCTGAAATGCATGCTGTGATAAATACAATATTATCTCTAGATTAAGTCCAGTAGAATTGACAGTATGTTACTTGGGCTAGCAGATCTTGGTTTGGATCTTGTATTGTATCTGGGACTTAAGGGTTTTGACTCCAACTGTGGTGTCTTCTTTCTGAGAAAGAAAAATAAAGATGTACAGAAAACTTGTACCTCACGTCAACATATGCCATATCCATTTTTGAGAATGTTTCTGATTTTGGTCTTACTTTGTAGGATGTTTGGACTCCTCTGGGACTCCACGTGAGGTACAGCAAGGTTTAAAACTGTTCATCAATTGTGTTGTGCCATGTGTTGAAGAAGTATCCCAGTATCCCAAAATATTTTGTTTGATTGTTTTTGTTGCAGTTTGATGAGCATTTTAAGTACAACTGTGAGGACTGTGTCTGTGATAAGGCCAGCCAATCAGTGATCTGTAAACCCAAGAAGTGTCCTGATGTGATTCCTGAGAACTGCACTGAGCCCGGCTTCATACTGTTCAATGTGACCGATCCCGCTGACCCATGTTGCAGCAAACAAGTTTGCAGAAAGATGGGTGCGTTTTTTGGGGGGGGGGTTTTATGAGGTTTGGTTTAGGATTGAAGTGTCATTTTTTTTAAAGTCTCCTCTCACTCTGTTCCATAAAGTAGATTGTGCTGTCAGCATGTGCAAAGATGGATCATGTACAAAAGGGTCCTGTATTTATGTTGCACCAGACAACACCACACATACTCTCAAGGTACATTTGGATCCCAATTCATCAGCTCAGTTCTGATGTAACGTCTCCGTTCCCTCCTTCAGGGAACAAGGGTTACATACGTAATCAAGATGTTCAGTAGACAAAGAACTTGCTCTGTTCCTCAATCTTCTTGTTGTTTGTCTGTCTTTTTGTAGGATGGAGAGGAGTACAAGAACAAATGTGAAACTGTTACCTGCCATCAAATTAATGGCTTGTTTGTGACTAAGAAAACCAACACAAAATGTCCTTATCTGAGTTCACATGAATGTGAGCCTGTAAGTACAACTCCACACGTCATACACTTTTCATTTACTACACATGGTCTTATTTGATTGTGCACGTTTCTTCAATCATTGAGGAGTTTGTACAGCAGCATTATGCTTCAGATAGTGACATGGCTTCATTGTTGATTAGTTACAGCAATGTGGCACGTTCATCCAGCTTCTGTTTGATTAATGAATTAATGAATACTTGCCGTTCACTCCAAGGGGTTTGCATATGTGAAAAAAGAAGGAGAGTGCTGTGGATCATGTACACAAGTGGCCTGTATTTATGATGCACCAGACAACACCAGACAGACTCTCAAGGTACATTTGAAACATCTTTTCATCTGCAAGAATCTGCTCTGTTCATCAGTCTTCATGGAGTCTGTTTGTCTTTTGTTAGGATGGAGAAGTTCACAGTTACAAATGCGAAAATGTTACCTGTCGTGAATTTAATGGCTTGTTTGTGACTGAGAAGACCATAAGAGAATGTCCTTACTTGAGTTCACATAACTGTGGTCCTGTAAGTAGAATTTCTGGCTTCAACTCCACACCAAACACTTCTTCCGAATTTTCTTTTTTTTTTTTTGTTTGTTTGTTTTTTGGCTGCTGCTAATTTCAAATTTTAGGACATTTTTTTTAATCTATTGAGGAAGTTTACACAGCCCTAATGCAGCATTGTGTGCTCACATCCAGTGCTAATTTTTACATAGCTTATAGTTTGTCATAGTTCTTTATTCATAGTTCATAAACTGACTAAAATTGTTCTGTATGTATATACTGTATAGTACTGTGCAAGTCTTAGACACATTTGATAATTCACAGGTTATTTATATCTTGCTTTAATGTGCAGGTGGGAAATAACAAGTAAGCAATAAGGTACGAGAGGCTGTGCTGTATCGTGAATAAGTCACGGCTGAAGGGTGCTGTTAGGCACGACGCGAAGCGGAGTTAGATTAGATGGCGACAAAGACTGTTTTTATTAGTGTGTCAGTCAGTAGCGAAGACTTTTATATCAAAAAGACTCAATTGTTGTGAACACAGAACAAGACGCAACTGACAAAGGCTTTGACTAGCGCTGTCAGTCACAGGAAATCCCCTTAACTGTTAAAAGGACAAGATATCGCAGCGGACATTAAACAGATTTTTTATTATGAACATAGGACTGACCTGAAGGAAAATGCTAAATCTGAACGCAGGTAATAAACTCGCTCAATCGATCTCTTTCCCACAATACTCTTCTACATAATACAGTAAGCTTCAATTAACAATATCAATTGAGAACATACAGTTTACATTGCTATGTGGTTATAGTGGCATAGTGGTTGCTAAGGGTGTTGTGTAGTGATACACAGAACCGTTGGGTGAAGCTGTCATAGCAGTGTTTTTTTCGTGAATAAAACACAGCTATTGACCAATCAGAATCAAGGACAGGAACTAACCGTTTTATAATTAGATTTAGAACATTCCTTGAAAGGTAAATTAAATGGCCTAAATCCATTGAATGCACAAAGACTTAGAAACACAGTACTGTATACTGTGTAAATATATTTTTCCTTCAAGGTGCAATGTGTAAAATTTGGGAGAATCTATTGACATAAATGCAATATAATATACATAGCTATGTTTTCAGTGGTGCATAAAGACCTTATATAATAAACCGTTATGTTTTTATTACCTTAGAATAAGCCATTTCTATCTCATACACCCCCTCCGTGTCAAGTATGCGGCAGCATGTTTCTACAGCAGCTCTAAACGGACATACATTCTACAGAGCGCGTTTCATCACTATGTTGTTGTTCTTCTTCGTTGGTGTTTTTAGAGGCAGCTTGCATCATCACTACGTTGAATACGCACAAAGTAGTAGTAGTAGTCGTCTGGTTTATTAGAAACAGAGACCGTTCTTTGTTAGAAGTAAGAAGAAACCTCATTGCTTCACACAGGCTACTCTCTGCTGTCTCAGACGATGACATCTTTGTCTTGTATCGGCCAGACGGCCACCATAGCTTCTCTGAAAGGGAGGGTTGCGAGGGGTGTGCACCGTTATTTGCAGTTCGCAACCTCACCGCCAGATGCAGCTAGAATTTATACGTTGCACCTTTAAAAACTCTTTCAAAATTAGAGCTTAAAACGTTGTTGGTTTGAAAATGCAGCAATAAATGTGCCACTGGATTATTAAAACTACTGTATAAACTTGTTTTTCATATCAAGGGGTTTGAATATATGAAAAGAGAGAGAGAGTGCTGTGAAACATGTACTCAAGTGGCCTGTATTTATGATGCACCAGACAACACCAGACATGTTCTCACGGTAAAACATTCTCAGACTTTTCTACATTCTTTCAGTTCATCAGACAAAGAATCTGCTCTGAATTAATCCTCATGTGTCTGTCTTTTTGTAGGATGGTGAGGAGGTCAAGTACAAATGTGAAACTGTTACCTGCCATCAAATGAATGACTCGTTTGAGACTAAGAAAACCAACACAGAATGTCCTTACTTGAGTTCACAAGACTGTGGGCCTGTAAGTAGATTTTCTAGCTTTAAAGGGTTAGTTTACCCAAAAATAAAAATTCTGTCATTTATTACTCACCCTCGTGTCGTTTTACATCCGTAAGACCTTCGTTCATCTTCGGAACACATTCACAAACATGTTTTTGTGAAGTCTGAGAGGTTATTGTCTCTCCATAGAGATCCAGCACAACTACCACTCCAACGTCCTGAAACGTAGGAAAAAGACATCATTAAAGTACTCCATGTGACTCCAGTGGCTTAAACTCAATTTTATGAAGCAACGTGAGTGCTTTGTTTGTGCAAAAAAACATAACTTACCAATTTATTCACAAAATAATATCAAAAGCGTGTTCATGCAACAATGCCAGCTCTCACGTGAGCACAAAACGCACGCGTCGTGACGCTCTCGTGAACACTCGGGCATGTATGTTGAGTACGAGTCTGAACACAACACGCATGCATCAGCACGCAAACTCTCGTGAATAGCGTTGCAGATCAATATTTTTGTAGGTAAAGTGGTAAATTATGTTTTTTTGCGCAAACAAAGCACTTGTGTTGCTTAATGAAATTAAGTTTAAGCCACTGGAGTCACGTTGGATCTCTATGGCGAGACAGAAACCTCTCAGACTTCATCAAAAATATCTTAATTTGTGTTCCAAAGATGAATGAAGGTCTTACGAATGTGGAACAACACAAGGGTGAGTAATAAATGACAGAATTTTCATTTTTTGGGTGAACTAACTCTTTAAATCCATACATCTCACACTTGTCCAGTTTGTATTTTCAATAGCTGTTGCTTTCTGAGATATTACACTGTTTCTTAACTTATTGTACACATTCATTAAGGAAGTTTTTACAACACCAATGCAGCATTATGTTCTCAGATAATGACATTGCGTCATTGTTGATCAGTTGCAATGTGGCACGTGACCAGTGACATTCATCCATCTTCCACCTGATTAATAAAATGATTAACTTGTCTTTCACTCCAAGGGGTTTGAATATGTGAAAAAAGAAGGAGATTGCTGTGGAGAATGTAGACAAATGGCCTGTGTTTATGATGCACCGCCAGACAACACCATACAGACTCTCAAGGTACATTTCAAAACATTCCCAAACTTTTCTTCATCATTTCATGTCATTAGAAAAACAGTCTGCTCTGTTCTTCAATCCTCATGGAGTCTGTCTTTTGTTAGGTTGGAGAAGTCAAGAGTTACACATGTGAAACTGTTACCTGTCGTCAAATTAATGGCTCGTTCATCAGTGAGAAGACCAAAACAGAATGTCCTTACTTGAGTTCACTTAGCTGTGGGCCTGTGAGTAGAATCTCTAGCTTCAACTCCACAACAAACACTTGTTAGGGCACGAGCACCGATGGTGTGAGGACCCTATTGTAATTGCTGTCAATTATTCTTCTCCTTAATGAATCACATTTTTGAGGGCCTAAAAATGCTTGGAAACTCATGAAACTTTGCAAACGCATCAGATATGGGTTCCAGAATTAGGTGTGGCAAAATGGCTCGATAGTGCCACATACAAATTTTCAATAAAGCGCCCTTCGCGCTACATGTCACGTACAGGTATGACATTCGGTAGACAGCTGTAACATCCCAATACTTACAAAGTCCATAGGAGCAAAATCTGAAAACCCAACAGGAAGTGAGATATTTTGAATTTTCTCTGCAAAATTTTTGCGGTTTTTGCCATTTCCAGACGTTGTACTTTAACGAACTATTTTATCAGATAAACATCATATTTGGTCAGTCTAAATGCATTTGCGACGTTAAATTGCAGTGTATAAACTTGTTTTTCACTCCAAGGGGTTTGAATATGTGAAAAAAGAAGGAGAGTGCTGTGGATCATGCACACAAGTGGCCTGTATTTATGATGCACAAAACCACACTAGACAGACTCTCAAGGTACATTTGAAAACATTCTTAAACTTCATTTGTTCAGTTCATCAGACAAATAATCTGCTCTATTCTTCTATCTTAATGGATTCTGTCTGTCTTGTGTTAGGATGGAGAAGTCCAGAGTTACACATGTGAAACTGTTACTTGTCGTGAATTTAATGGCTTATTTGTGACTGAGAAGACCAAAACAGAATGTCCTTACTTGAGTTCACACAACTGTGGGCCTGTGAGTAGAATCTTTAGCTTCTGAATGTATTATTCTTTTTTTTTTTGGCTTATTTCACATTTTTTGCACATTTTTCCATCGAATGAGGAAGTTTGCACAACCCTAATGCATCATTGTGTGTTTACATCCAGTGCTTTTTTTTTTTTTTTTTGTATTGAAGTGTTGCTTAATTTTTTTTAAAATGCAGTAAAAGGTTCAAGTGTATTATTAAAACTACTACTGTATGACCTTTTTTTTTTTTTTCTCACTCCAAGGGGTTTGAATATGTGAAAAAAGAAGGAGAGTGCTGTGGATCATGTACACAAGTGGCCTGTATTTATGATGCACCAGACAACACCAGACATGTTCTCAATGTACATTTGAAAACATTTTCAAACTTATTCATTCTTTGAGTTTGACAGACAGTGAATCTGCTCTGTTCTTCAGTATCCATGCACCTGTCTCTCTTTTTGTTTAGGACGGAAAGGAGTACAATTTCAAATGTATGAATACAACCTGTCTGAAAAGGAATGGCATGTTTATGACAAAAGAAAGCTATAAACAATGCCCGCCCTTTAACCGAGATGACTGTAAGCCTGTAAGTAGAATATCTGTAACTCAAGGAGAGCACATTACACCCAAGTTCTGTTTTTGACACATTTTTTTCTTAACTTAACTTCTTAACAATTATCACAGCCAAAGAAACACCTTCAAATAGTCCTCATTTACTCATTTTCATATTGTTCCAATATTGCTGCAATATAAATAACTCCTTTTATGAAAGAAAGTAATTCAGGGTGAGTGACTGATGACTACGGAAGCCCTAAACGGCCATGGATTATTATTTTTTTTTTTTTCTTTTCTTGTTTTTCATTTTTTTCGTGATAACAAAAGTTGTTTTCTCGTGATCACGACTTAATTTTCTCGTCATCTCGACATAAAAGTTATTTTTACAATGATTGATTCTGAAACGCAGGACCCGGATTCTACTGAACACAACTTTCACGCGCATCAGATCGACGGATAAATCATGCGCTCTTATATCTTGTGGATATTTCAGCAAAATGTTTACTTCAAAAGTTTACAGTAAATAACTACATATAGGCTAATCAATCACTGTTCAATAAATGTATGCTAAACTTTTTATTTGTGTAATTAACAATAATCAACAGAGCATTCAACATCTCAAGTGCAGACGGAGTGCCTTAAGAAAGATGCCAGATTATTCTATAATTCTAAAAACTTTTAAACCCACTTTATTTTCCTCATTCGCTTGAAATAAAATTATATTACATAATGTGTTTGTTATTTTTATTCGTCATGTAGGACAGGCTGTGATATCTTGTGCGTTAAACTGTCTTCCTCCTCCTACATCTAGCAGCCAGAACGTAACGATAACAGATACACTTTCAAGCAAAATAATCATATTCAAGCATTTAACAGTTAAGTTACTTAACGCACACAATACTGCACAAAATAAAGCGATCACGAAAACTCTCTCTGTCCGAAACTCGTACAATCTGGGCCAATATGAACTAATACAATAAAGTGGATATTTACCGCACCCCATCAGTTATATTTGGTAATATACTGCCACCTGTTGGCACATTTGTGTAATTTAGAGCAGACGTTAAGTCGTGATCACGAGAAAACAAGAGAAAAAAATAATAATCCATGGCCGTTAGGGCTTCCGTAGATGACAAAATGGGACAATATATATATATATACATATATATATATATATATATATATTTTTTTTTTAAAGATCTAAATGGCAGTGTTAACCGTTTGAACCTTGAATTAGAGAATTTCATGTAATGTTTTAAGAACATAAAACGTCAATTGAAGTAGATCAAAGAAAATTACAATATGTTTTTTAAAAGTAATTTTGTTCAGATGGCTATAATTGTTTTGTATGGAAGCTTGTTTCTACCATAGGATAAAAAATAAATAAATAAAAAAGGAACATGAAAAAAGTCTAAATTACCTTTTTTTATTTTTTTATTCTGTGGCGAAACAAAAAGCTATGGAAGCTTGTTTCCGCCACAAAAAATAAAATAGGTAATTCTGACTTTTTATCTGACGATATCTCAAAATTGCGAGGTGTAAACCCAGAAGTGTGAGAAAGTCAGAATTCTGAGTTTACATCTCGTAATTTTGACCTTTTTTTCCTCCGATTTTTTTCTGACTGAGCATTGAAGACACTCAGACAAAGTCTGACTCTGAGCATTGAAACATACGCAACTAAGATTATTTAGTAAACTCTGCTCTTTTTATAATCATCACTTAGTCTCCTGCTTCTGCGCTTCCCTGGTTTTCTCAGTCAAACTCTCAGGCTGATAGAAGACTTATCTTCTGGCAAGGATTCCAGTTTCGGGGGCGAATCTAATATATCTGATGATTCTGACATTGAGATCCATCCAAACTAGTTTTTGAGATTTTACCATACTTTCCAAAATTTCTAAGCAATGTTTTCTTTCTATATTTATGTCCTTATAGGAAACAGTGCAATATGACAAAGATGGATGCTGCGAGATCTGTAAGATACTGTTTCCTTGTACAAAACATTCTGACAAAAATGTTCAAATTGTTTTGTCCACCCTATTGTATTTATACAGATCATTTAATAGATGTTACGTAAATTAAAAATAACATACTAGGCACAGCATAAAAAGCATGTCTGCCTCTATCATCTCTCAGGTGAACCCAGAAACTGTGTTCGTGCGAAGAACGTCACCCGTCTGCATGTCAATGAATGCACTTCCATCGAGGATGTAGAAGTTACTTCCTGCGCTGGCCACTGTGACGATGGATCAATGTGAGAGCATTGCACACCTGTTGATCACACACATTTTTTTTCCTATCGAACCATAAAAGTCTTAGTGTTACAGAGTAAAACTAATTTATTTGCCATTCATTTTATATGAGGTTTGCAACCAGGTTACCAAAATTTAGGATATGTGTAAATGGAGTATAAAACTTTTTTTGATTTGTGTGGTTTAATTTAATTAAGGAGAAAAACCAGAAAAAATAATCCCTGACCAGAAGTTACATTATTATGCCATTAGATGGCAGCAAAGACTGTCTTTATGAATGTGTCAGTCAGTAGCGAAGACTTTTATATTGAAAAGACTGAATTGTTGTGAACATGGAACAAGACGCAACTGACAAATGCTTTGACTAGTGCTGTCAGTCACGGAAAAACCCCTTAACTGTTAAAAGGACAAGATATCGCAGCGGACATTAAACAGATTTTTTATTATGAACATAGAACTGACCTGAAGGAAAATGCTAAACGCAGGTAATAAACTCGATCTCTTTCTCACAATACTCTTCTACATAATACAGTAAGCTTCAATGAACAATATAAATTGAGAACAGTTTACGTTGCTAAGTGTTGTTGCTAAGGGTGTAGTGATACACAGAACCGTTGGGTGAAGCTGTCATAGCCGTGTTTTATCTTGAATAAAACACAGCTATTGACCAATCAGAATCAAGGACAGGAACTAACTGTTTTATAAATCGTATTATAATATAATAGTTCCCAAAACAACAACAACAGAATCCACAAAAACAAATCACATTGAAACTGAAAGGTCTCCAAAAATGGCTCAGAAAAGTGAATTTAACTCATTTGTTATCAACCATTTTAGTTGATATTTTTTCAAGTATCTGATGAAATTCATACTTTTTTAAGTTTGCTAAAGCATCCAAACATTTGTGTGGATACTGTATATAAGGATGAACTCACATCCAGCTGTGCTACATCTGACCGGTGTTTTCTTGGAAATCTGCACAGGTATTCATTGGAAAATGACATCATGATGCACAGCTGTTCTTGCTGCCGGGAGGAGAGTGTCAGCCGTAAAGGGGTGATGCTGAAGTGTGCCAATAGCAGCGAGATCCTTCATCACTACACGTACATAGAGACCTGCAAATGCTCTCCTACCAAGTGTGAAGAAGACACTGGAAAAAAAGAACATGGACAGTTTACGGAAATAAATCTTGTAACACTTACTGGGATAACAGAACCATAAAACATATCGTAAAGAATTTCAAGTTTAGGGGACTGGACTTTGGGTAAAAATCTGCACATTTCATGATATAATGTTAATGTTCCATCTAAAGTAATAAAATCTATATAATATACTCATAACCACTGTAATAATACAGTTGGTAAAAGAGGCAAATGATGAATTAGAGTTAATCACAAGTCACTTTTCCGCAAGCTGAGGTGCACACAAATACAAAACACCAACACGTGTGACACAAAAATGATGCAAGAAACATTAAACAACATAAGATATAACCTAAAAGGTACATACAGTAATTAATAACAAAAACTAACAAGAAAAAAAAACAATGTCAATTATTTTATTTAATGTCACTCAGGGAATTGTTTACAGTTTTTCACTGTAAATGATAAGATCTATAACAGTATTTTACTGTAAAATTACATAAAATGGCCCATTCCATAATCAATTAACAGGTTCTTACCATTGCTTTCAGTCTTTTATTAAAATTACAAACAGTGTAGACCACCTGTGGATAAAAAAGATCCCACTTGACCTGCTGATCTGTCGCAAGAAAGCAACTTTTTTAAAATATGCAACCGAAAATGACAATAACAATGATTTAAGCTGATTGTTGTAGTGCATTAATGGCTAAAATTATTTTGGCAAATATTGCACCTCATGTTTTCTTTGGTTTGATTGAACGGTGTAGTTATTTCTAAGCATAATCTAAAAAAAAATAAAAATAAAAAATCTAGACTATTCTTTTTGGTAATGCATGATATAATGTTTTTTCCTTCCAATGAAATGAATCAAAATCACAATAAAGAGCATAATTTACAGTCTTGTGGATTTTTATTTAATTTTTATTTTTTGGGGAAAATTGCCAGCTTGCATACATTGATAGTACAAAGCATCGGAGTACAAGTAATTTAAAGAAGGATTTCCTTTTCTTTTTATCTGTATCTTAATTTATCATTTTATGCTATTTATCATTGTAACCTATAGCCCTACTTAAATGTAATCTCCAGTACATTGTTTCATATTTGTGAAAAAACGTTTAAAAATTTTCTATAGCCATGTTTCATTTAGATTTTGAATCCCACCTTATACATAAAGCCTTCAGTACCTGGCCGAGGGAAAATACATCTTACCATAAGAGGTCACTGTTGTCAACCTACTGAAAAGGACAGATTTCCCTCAAGTTATTTTTTGCACATTTCTATTGACATCAGTGCTCTTGAAACAATTATCCACACATTTTTAATTTAGCATATAGAATGCCAGATTTTGATTAAGTGGTTAAATATTTGTGAATAATAATGACTGTCTTGAATTCAGGCCAAACGACTCTAACGTCTGAAACCAAGACATGGATATGTCCTGAAGGTCCTAAGCGCTGGCTTACTCCTCCTTGGGCCTGCAATGCCCTATAGGTGTTAAAACGCACTCCACGAGAGGCATGGCCTCTTCTTGGGCATGGTCAACTGGCGTGTCCTTCGCGGAAATCTGTGAGGCGGCCGGCTGGGCCTCGCCGTCCACGTTTGTCAGGTTTTATAACCTAGACGTCCCTGTATTAGGTTCTCTCTGCATAAGCCTCATCAATGTGACCAGCTTATGAGCACTCGTCTACGGGCCTGACCAAGTCCTGGTAATAACGTATTTTTCCTATTCCCTATATGTGCTCTAGGCCCCAAGGGGCTTCTAGAATGTATAGGAATTGGTGGGGGCCAACAGTGTCCCCAAGTCCCCGATCTTCCGGGATACATTATGCTATGTGCATCTGTGCAAGCCCTACTCAGTGCTCCGCTCGAATGCTCTGTCGTCCCCCCTTCATAGCACGGCGTGATTGTATTATCCCCATTGCGTCTTGCCTAAATGGCAGACAACGCAGTATCGAAAGGGAACGTACTCCGTTACTAATGTAACCTCGGTTTCCTTAGATACGGAATGAGTGATTAAAAAGGCTTCAGAATGGGTGAAAACAGGAGTTTCCCCGTTGCGTCTCGACTAAACGGCAGACAACAACAGTACTCGCTCCGTATCTAAGGGAACCGAGGTTATGTTAGTAGTTTCTTATCACATAACTATCGTCACTCACGTGAACGCGCACCGATTTGCCTCAGATTTGGGCTTTTGTCTGCAATCTCCATTAACATCGTCGAGTGGAAAAGCATTCGTTGCTATGTACTGTATGTAATGAAATTTAAATTATGTAAATTAAATGTTTACGGCCAAGTAACCGTGTAACAAATTATTTAAAAATGAACCTGTTTAAACTGTATATTATTCCTTAATGAATGAAATATTGCATTCTTTTCAGGTAACATTTTTTAAAAGTACATATACTAACATGTTTTGGTTCGCTATTAAATTAATTTAACAAGACTTTAATTTCAAAATTCCTCGCCAGAGATTTTCGTCCACATCACACAATATATTTCTCAAGCTTGTAAGTGTGAATGTTGAATCCATACCATCAGTATCTCTGGAGGCTTCTTATATTGCTTGAAGATGGCTCACTTTGTCCCAGAGGTGATTTAGGAGGTGGAGAATTCAGAAATGGAGAATCATAAAATGTGGTGCCATGATGCCATGTGTATTTCTCAAATATAGCATACTGTATCTTTACGTTTTGAACAAAGTTAAGCTAATTTGCTTGTATCCATGTCTGGGACATCATTACAGTTGTTATAGAGACAACATCCATCTTCAGGAGCTACTGTGAGCTGTGTGTCAGCACTTTCTCTTTTATAATGTTTGAGGAAGTGTGATCTGATCAGAGGGTGGGACACAAGCGTATGCACAATTATGATATTATCTTTCAGTCCTTTTAATGTTCTGGTAGTGTTTGAGAATAATAAACAGGATTAATAAAAAGCTTGATGGGGAAAATCTTTTAGTCACATATTTATCGCTGTTATCATCTCAAACTAAACAAGGATGTGTTCTGAGAAAATACACAGTAGTGACGCACTAAGCCAGAATTTACACTCTAAATGTGTACTTTGCTGGTATGAGTTTTGGGCTGGAAAGATTAGTCATATACCCAAACAATGAAAATTCATTGTTCCAAAATTGGTATTATTGTATTCGACAGTAATTAATCCACATTTTCTTGAAAGAGATCTTTAAAATGGGATTCTGTTCTTATACATGTGTAGAAGTTGTTTCTACCCAGCATGTGGCTAAGACTATCTTAGAAGAAGAAGACTGATAAAAAAATAAAAAGCTTATGTGTGTATGTATATATGTAAATGTGTATATATACACACAATCAAACCAAAATTTATTTAGGCACCTTGAACATTTCATTCATTAATACGGTTTATTCACTATAGTTTAAAAAAGTGGTAATAAAATATGACAAGATCTCAGAGATAAACTGTGTCCGAAAAAATTAATCTTAGTTATATCAGATAACACTTAAGCAAAACATGGTCAGGTCAAAGTGTCTGAATAATTTTTGTTTCCCAATTTTTATCAATTTTACTGGTAGTCCACTGTGTGAAGAATTTTTGTGTATAATATGTTACAGTTTACTTTATTTTGCAATCCTCACTTACATAAATGAACTATAGTGTCCTGCACCCACTAGTAAAAATATATAAAAAAAATATCTGAATAATTTTTGGTTTGACCCTATAACACAATATATATGTATTGAAGCGGACAATATTCATCACTATTCTCTAGTGTTTGAAGATGAAAATGTAAAATAAATGCTGACTGGAAATCCTCACAGATACTATTTCTTTCTAAAAAGGAACATAGTTGTGATGATACTGCCTTTTCTAGTATTTCTGACAGAAAAGTGAGATTTGAGATCGGCCTGTAATTGCCTAATTCTCTAGGATTCTCTAGTCCTTTTCCACTCGACATCACAGAGCTGGTGGATGTTAGAGACCTTGCGCTCCTCCACCTTTCGTTTGAGGATACCCCACAGATGCTCAGTAAGGTCTAGGTCTGGAGACGTGCTTGGCCAGTCCATCACCTTTTCCCCCTTAGATTCTTTAGCAAGGCAGTGGTCGTCTTGGAGGTGTGTTTGAGGTCTTTATCATGTTGGAATACTGCCGTGCGCCCAGTCTCCGAAGGAAGGGAATCGTGCTCTGTTGGCATTCATGGTTCCTTCAATGAACTGTAGCTCCCCAGTGCCGGCAGCACTCATGCATGACCATGACACTCCCACCATCATGCTTGACTGTAGGCAAGACACACTTGTCTTTGTACTCCTCACCTGGTTGCCGCCACACACGCTTGACACCATCTGAACCAAATAAGTTTATCTTGGTCTCATCAGACCACAGGACATGGTTCCAGTAATCTATGTCCTTAGTCTGCTTGTCTTCAGCAAACTGGCTTTCCTGTGCATCATCTTTAGAAGAGACTTCCTTCTGGGACGACAGCCATGCAGACTAATTTGATGCAGTGTGCGGCGTATGGTCTGAGCACTGACAGGCTGACCACCCCACCCCTTAAACCTCTACAGCAATGCTGGCAGCACTCATACATCTATTTCCCAAACACAACCTCTGGACATGATGCTGAGCATGTGCACTAAACTTCTTTGGTCGACCATGGCGAGGCCTGTTCTGAGTGGAACCTGTTAAACCGCTGTATGGTCTTGGCCACCATGCTGCAGCTCAGTTTCAGGGTCTTGGCAATCTTCTTATAGCCTACGCCATCTTTATGTAGAGCAACAATTCTTTTTTTCAGATCCTCAGAGAGTTCTTTGCCATGAGGTGCCATGTTGAACTTCCAGTGACCAGTATGAGAGAGTGAGAGCGATAACACCAAATTTAACACACCTGCTCCCCATTCACACCTGAGACCTTGTAACACTAACGAGTCACATGACACCGGGGAGAGAAAATGGCTAATTGGGCCCAATTTGGACATTTTTACTTAGCGGTGTACTCACTTTTGTGGCCAGCGGTTTAGACATTAATGGCTGTGTGTTGAGTTATTTTGAGGGGACAGCAAATTTACACTGTTATACAAGCTGTACACTCACTACTTTACATTGTAGCAAAGTGTCATTTCTTTAGTGTTGTCGCATGAAAAGATATAATAAAACATTTACAAAAATGTGAGGGGTGTACTCACTTCTGTGAGATACTGTATATATACTATATATAAAATAAAGATATTACTTTTATTTTTAATAAAAAATGACATAAATATTTAAAATATAAAACAATTGGTAAATGTTTACAGCAAGTTAATCTCATCCTGTTTGACATTGCAAAACTCATTATGATTCAGGATCTTCTGGATGCGACAGCAAACAAAGATGATCAAACATTTGAGTATAGACATTTCTTTATAATTTGTTGAATTACGATAATGTCCTAAAACCAGATTTGCATTTCCTTATTAATTACTGTAGTTGGCCTTCCTGGAAGGCAGAAAAACCTTTTTGAGTCACTACTGACACTTTCATAATGTTTGTGGGGTTTTGTGCCTTAGAGCACTGTGGTTTACTTTATACTTTTTGAATAATAAAAAAATAAAAACTGTAAATTGCTATGCACGCAGGGAGTATCAATATTTAATAGACAGGACAATGACAGAGAGTCAACAAGTTAATGGAAAAGAAATGTTTAAACATCCAAATGTCAAACAGACCGAGACTAAGCTTTATAGTATACATAGCACTATCATAGTAACTAGTGGATCAAATAATGGTCCAATGTTTGGGTTGGCTTAAAAAAGTTTTTAAGCCAACTTATATATAAACTTACAGTGTTTTTAATGGCATCCACTGTAAAAAGCTGTATAAAGCTTCTAGATCATTTATAATTTTCCACAGCTCATGTTGTCTGGAGTTTTTTGTCTACTGAAATCTCACTGAAAGATGTTTTTGCAGTGTTTTATCAGCAGAACAATCCAAAAACACATTAAGTAACAGTACAACCCACTGAAGAGATGTAGACCTATTGCTGCCTTTCATGTGCTCTTGGAATTATCGTCAATACGAGTTTCCTAGGTAAGAATTGCACATGAACGCGCTCCCACTTCGAAACTTGAATAAGCTCGTAATCACGACTTCAGAAGTGGGAATTATCAAATTTTCGATAGCATGTGAAGGCAGCATTAGTCTATCCCTCTCAGCCTCCTTTTATTCCCGTTAAAAATTTATGTCGCTGCTGTAAATAAGGTCTATAGCCTAGTGGTGAATGGAAACTACAACAATAGCGTACACCATAGCGTTTCTATGACTTTTCCAAAAGAGGAAAAAAAAAAAAAATTGCCATCACTCCTGAAACACAGCACTGACCATTTTTCTGTAATTTAATGCTAAGGTAATAATACACAAAGAAGGCTATTATAAAGTGTTATAAATGTAGATGTTTTATTGTAGATGTTGTAGTTTATTTCTCGCAATTCTGACTTTCTCGCAATTACGAGTTTATATCTTGCTATTCAGACTTTTTTTCCCCTCGCAATTCTGACTTCTTTTCTCGCAATTGTGAGTTTATTTCTCCCAATTCTGACTTTTTCTCGCAATTCTGGCTTCTTTTCTTGCAATTGCGAGTTTATTTTTCGAAAATTCTATGACTTCTTTTCTTAGAATTGTGAGATATAAACTTAGCGTCTACGCTAATATTAGTCTCTCCGTTTATCCCGGGGTTTACCGTAGTCAACCGGGCCGTATCCAGGTGAGATCTGTGAGGACCTGCGCCTTGACACGACCACAACGCAGCCCTGAAGTATCAGCAGAGATTGAGTCAACTAGATTATCCACTATGAAGGCCTCATCGACACGACAGCCAGTGACACATCTCCTCAACAAACCGTCCATACCGGCGTGATGAATACGATCCTCAACTGGATGGAACTGGAATAAATACTTAGAATGTTGCGATCCCATAGGACTTATGATAGTTACCTGAATCGTAACAAAGCACTGTCCGCCAGAGGAGAACTGGCCCCCCGAAAGCCTGGTTTCTCCCAAGGTTTTTTTCTCCATTTTAACACCTGTTTGCCACCTGATGTCACCTGTTGGAGTTTGGGTTCCTTGCCGCTGTCGCCTTTGGCTTGCTTAGTTGGGGACACTTGACATTTGATATTCAACAGTGCTTTGATCTGCCTGCATTGACACCATTTTCTTTACTTGACTTGACAGTCGGTTTGGTCTTAAGCGAACGTAAACAAGTTGGGAAAATCAGACGTGTAAATTTTTTTAAAAGTATTGATCTCAAACATTTGTGTGATATATGTTGTACTACAGCTAATCATTATTCTTTTTCTCATAATCTCTTAACCATGGCAGAAAAAACTGACAATTTAGAGAAGGTATGTAATGAGCTCTACACCCCTGCTTGGCAGAAAAAGATCTTGTAAAAGGAGACTTCTTCCAAAAATAAAAATTCCCTGATCATGTACTCATTCTCATGCTGTCTCAGATGTATTTGACTTTCTTTCTTCAGATGTACACAAACTAAGATTTTTAGAAAAATATTCAGTTTCTGTCATTCTATATAATGCATGTGAACGGGACCCTTAAAGTCGAGGACCCTTAACTCACATGCAAGAGCTGATGAATCAACGTGTTCTGAACTGAAACGACAGGTGTGTGTAAGGAAAAAACTAATATTTTAAACTTTTAAAAGGTGCCCTAGAATTGAAAATTGAATTTACCTTGGCATAGTTGAATAATAAGAGTTCTGTGCATGGAAATGACATACCATGAGCCACAAACACAATTGTTTCCTCCTTCATATGTAAATCTCGTGCGTCAAAAGCACCACAGAAAAACAGGCGGATCTCAACATAACACTGACTATGACGCAATAGTCGGGATCATTAATATGTACGCCCCCAACTTTTGCATATACCAGCCCATGTTCAAGGCAGTATTAATGTTGTGGAGCTGCATAGCAGAATCATCAGACATTCTGCAGGTATTGTGAAGCATGCAAGCAATGACAATAGCGAAAATGGCAGATAGATCCATAATAACTGTTCATGATCCATGATATCATATATTT
The DNA here is from genome assembly GCA_037101425.1 of Elopichthys bambusa. Classification (NCBI taxonomy): domain Eukaryota; kingdom Metazoa; phylum Chordata; class Actinopteri; order Cypriniformes; family Xenocyprididae; genus Elopichthys; species Elopichthys bambusa. The sequence goes on from CM074455.1 coordinate 5,853,715, forward strand.
AGTGATATTTGTAAATTGTCTTTCTAAATATTTCGTTAGCATGTTGCTGTACTGTTAAATGTAATTAAAGTTACCATTGTTTCTTACTGTATTCACGGAGACCAGAGCCATGTCGTTATTTTCATTTTTAACGCGAAAACGCTTGTAGTCTGTATAATTCATAAACGCATCTTCATTCTTATCAAGTCTCTCCAACTGTGTGGAGCTTTAGGCACGTTAGCCTGCAGCACTATCAAATTCATTCAGAATCAAATGTTAGCAAACATCCACAAAATACATGCAATACTTACGTGATCTGATATGCTGCATCACGAACAGTTTGTAAAGATCCATTTTGAGAGTTATATTGTGAACTTCAGTATTGTTTATGCAATGTTTACTGGAGTCACGAGCATTTAAACCTTTACACACCCCAAATCAGAGTATTTTTATAAATGTGAATGTGTGTATTTATCTATTACTTATATGTACGAGTATTTTTATATGACCTAAGACCATGTTTATAAGCTTAAAGTTTAAAAAAAAAAAGTGGTTTCAACTTGTTTAAATGCAATGACTTAAATGCAAAACTACTTACCAGATACTCCTTGATAAGTTTGTCCACATCCTCCCCAAGGTACACAATAAGACATTTCAGCAGACACTCCCTTTTTTAATTCACCTCAAGGCTTTAGGTGAGAACGCAAACACACACATAATGCATTATTACACAGACCAATTTTGCATTTTCACTGATGCAGCATACACACATTCATAAGTTCATGTTTGACGTAGCATGTTGTGAAACTCACACGAATGCCACCCCTCTTTTTCCGCATCACTTCTCGTGTGAGCTTCAGAACGCACTTGTGTCATGCTTCACGACGATCTCATTAACCTGTGTATAACCATTGACTGGAAGTGAATGTTATCAACTTAAAGGTGCCCTAGAAGTGACATTTTACAAGATGTAATGTAAGTCTAAGATGTCCCCAGAATGTGTCTGTGAAGTTTCAGCTCAAAATACCCTATACATTTTTTATTATACCATGTTTTAACTGCCTATTTTGGGGTGGCATTAAAAATACTCTGATTTGGGGTGTGTAAAGGTTTAAATGCTTGTGCTCCCCACCCCAAGCTCGTAACTCCAGTAAACATTGCATAAACAATACTGAAGTTCACAATATAACTCTCAAATGGATCTTTACAAACTGTTCGTGATGCAACATATCAGATCATGTAAGTATTGCATGTATTTTGTGGATGTTTGATTCATTTGGAACATTTGATTCTAAATGAGTTTGATAGTGCTGCAGGCTAACGGGGCCTAAAGCTCCACACAGTTGGAGAGACTTGATAAGAATGAAGATGCGTTTATGAATTATACAGACTACAAGCGTTTTCGCGTTAAAAATGAAAATAACGACATGGCTCTGGTCTCCGTGAATACAGTAAGAAACAATGGTAACTTTAATTACATTTAACAGTACAGCAACATGCTAACGAAACATTTAGAAAGACAATTTACAAATATCACTAAATATCATGATATCATGGATCATGAACAGTTATTATGGATCTATCTGCCATTTTCGCTATTGTCATTGCTTGCATGCTTCACAATACCTGCAGAATATCTGATGATTCTGCTATGCAGCTCCACAACATTAATACTGCCTTGAACATGGGCTGGTATATGCAAAAGTTGGGGGCGTACATATTAATGATCCCGACTATTGCGTCATAGTCAGTGTTATGTTGAGATCCGCCTGTTTTTCTGTGGTGCTTTTGACGCACGAGATTTACATATGAAGGAGGAAACAATTGTGTTTGTGGCTCATGGTATGTCATTTCCATGCACAGAACTCTTATTATTCAACTATGCCAAGGTAAATTCAATTTTCAATTCTAGGGCACCTTTTAAAAGTTTAAAATATTAGTTTTTTCCTTACACACACCTGTCGTTTCAGTTCAGAACACGTTGATTCATCAGCTCTTGCATGTGAGTTAAGGGTCCTCGACTTTAAGGGTCCCGTTCACATGCATTATATAGAATGACAGAAACTGAATATTTTTCTAAAAATCTTAGTTTGTGTACATCTGAAGAAAGAAAGTCAAATACATCTGAGACAGCATGAGAATGAGTACATGATCAGGGAATTTTTATTTTTGGAAGAAGTCTCCTTTTACAAGATCTTTTTCTGCCAAGCAGGGGTGTAGAGCTCATTACATACCTTCTCTAAATTGTCAGTTTTTTCTGCCATGGTTAAGAGATTATGAGAAAAAGAATAATGATTAGCTGTAGTACAACATATAACACACAAATGTCTGAGATCAATACTTTTAGAATAATTTTTACTAATATACACATCTGATTTTCCCAACTTGTTTACGTTCGCTTAAGACCAAACCGACTGTCAAGTCAAGTAAAGAAAATGGTGTCAATGCAGGCAGATCAAAGCACTGTTGAATATCAAATGTCAAGTGTCCCCAACTAAGCAAGCCAAAGGCGACAGCGGCAAGGAACCCAAACTCCAACAGGTGACATCAGGTGGCAAACAGGTGTTAAAATGGAGAAAAAAACCTTGGGAGAAACCAGGCTTTCGGGGGGGGGGGGGGGGGGGGGGGTTGCTATCATAAGTCTGATGGGATCGCAACATTCAAAGTATTTATTCCAGTTCCATCCAGTTGAGGATCGTATTCATCATGCCAGTATGTACGGTTTGTTGAGGAACTGTGCCACTGGCTGTCGTGTCGATGAGGCCTTCACAGTGGATGATCTAGTTGACTCAATCTCTGCTGACACTTCAGGTCTGCGTTGTGGTTGTGTCAAGGTGCAGGTACGGTAAACCTCAGGATAAACAGAAAGACTAATATTAGCGTAGATGCCATTCTTCTTCTTATGTAACGAGTACATCTAGTGTTATAGGAAGTGTTCCCGGTTCCGGCTGACCTAATTCATGCATCCTAATAATCCTTTAACGGATTTGAAAATATAAATGTGCCAATTATGTGTATGCCAGCTTAAAGAGATGCGTTTTTAGTCTAGATTTAAACTGACAGAGTGTGTCTGCTTCCCGAACAATGCTAGGAAGATTGTTTCAGAGTTTAGGTGCCAAATAGGAGAAGGATCTACCGCCTGCGGTTGATTTTGATATCCTACGTACTATCAGCTGGCCTGAATTCTGAGATCGCAATAGACGTGAAGGACTATAATGCATTAAGAGCTCGCTCAGGTACAGAGGAGCTAAACCATTTAGTGCTTTGTAAGTAATTAATGTAAGACTGCGTTTGTGAATACTTGGCAAGATGGGTGTTGTCTTACGTAATTTGGTGTATTTGACCAGTCAAACGGCAACGTTAACGTTACTCCTGTACATGCAGACATGCGGATGAGCGTGCGCACAAGCAGTTAGAACTAGGGGTGTTCGATTCCAGGTTTTTTGGAGTCCACTCCGACTCCCACTGTATGAGTCGATGGAATCGATTCCTCGACTCCATTTACTTTACATCAAACCAGGGTCATAATAAGGCAAGAGTTAAAGATAATAAAATTAATACAATACATACAAAAATGCATACAATAATGTAAACTTATTGATGTGTTTATTTTTTTTTTTATTATGTATGGTTAGTTTAATGATTATAACATTCACTTCCAGTCAATGGTTATACACAGGTTAATGAGATCATCGTGAAGCATGACACAAGTGCGTTCTGAAGCTCACACGAGAAGTGATGCGGAAAAAGAGGGGTGGCATTCGTGTGAGTTTCACAATTCATTTATCTCATGCTTCACAACATGCTACATCAAACATGAACTTATGAATGTGTGTATGCTGCATCAGTGAAAATGCAAAATTGGTCTGTGTAATAATGCATTATGTGTGTGTTTGCATTCTCACCTAAAGCCTTGAGGTGAATTAAAAAAGGGAGTGTCTGCTGAAATGTCTTATTGTGTACCTTGGGGAGGATGTGGACAAACTTATCAAGGAGTATCTGATAAGTAGTTTTGCATTTAAACAAGTTGAAACCACATTTTTTTTTAAACTTTAAGCTTATAAACATGGTCTTAGGTCATATAAAAATACTCGTACATATAAGTCATAGATGCAAACTCACCTTTTTGAGATCAAAATAGGTCACCCACGAGATTCGCGTAGATCCGATGAGAAGGTTTTTTAAACATGAAATCTGTGCAAATTTAGAGCACATACTCAACTCGTGAGTCAATATGATATTAAATATAGCCGAATTGAGCAGCACCTGCTCATTTCTGACAGATTATACAACATCATAAATTAGGCTTAAATCTAACTCATACTATTAGCGCTGTTTTTAATATTAAAATGTACAATCTTATTTTTCTTATTTTATAAAACCACTTTAGGTAAACTCATTTTTTGTTTTATTTTAAGGGAATATTTTTATTTTATATTAAAGCATATTTAGCTTTTGTTCATGGTAAAAGTTGTAGCAGAGCAAAAAATGTTATGATATTGACCTGCATTAAATAAAGTTTTGTCTTGACTAAAGAAAATAAATTGGTTAAGGTATTATTAAAAACATACTTTGTACTGAATCAGAAATGTAACTTGAGTAAACTTAATAAAATTGCTTGTAACAAAATTACAGCAATTTATTTAGTTTAGTCCAAAGTAAATTTATACTTTGATGTTATAGTAAAAAGTAGGTTTTTCCAAAATAAAAATTTAAGTTGTACCAAAATTTTAAAAAAAGATTCGGTCTCTATAAAAAACAAAAATGTTACTTTGTGTGAAAGTAATTTGAAACTATTTTGATTTATATTAAATTAAATTTAAAAGTTTCAATCAAATTAAAAATATAGTTTGAGGAAAAACTAATAAATTTAGCTGTAACAAATTACAGTAATTATTTGGTACAAAGTCATTTTTTTCAGTGCAAGTTAAACACAAACTTTTTTGTATTATGATAGTTATTTTAGAAGCAATGTAAAAACAAAAATAAAAAAAGAAGATACAAAACATACAAAAATATATAATTAGTTGCTTATTGGCAGTGTAAATGTTTTCCAATAAATGATCTCTTTTTAAAACTTTCAAAAAAAGAAAATAATACAAAATTCCAGCAGATAACTTTATAACATATGCAAAGCACAGGCTTTCCTAAATGCCGTAAATGTAAATGCAGAGGGGAAACAAGAAGCCTGATCAGCAAGGTAGACATTTAGGGCGTGAATTTCACAGTGCGTCTCAACAAATTCGTCGAACCCTCAACTTACAATCAGATTAACCATCACATCCTTGTTTAATTTGAGATGATAACAGAGATAAACACTATGTTGTGAGTGACAGAAAGTGTTTTTTGCTGCCAAGGTTTGCATAAACCATGTTTATTCTCAAACACAGCTACTCTTCAATGAAATTGAATGGAAAGATAACATGCCATAATAATGCAAAGCCTAGGATCCACCTTCTGAACATAGAATAGATGGTCCTAAAGTAAACTTAAGAACTAGTATAAAAGAGCATGCACTGACAGACAGCTCACATTAGCTCTTGAAGATGCTTGTCGCCTCCATGGCCCAGATGTGGATGCTGAGATGGGTCGTCCTACTGATGGGGCTGCAGTCCATACAAGCAGGTTAGAAAAATAAAAATGATCAGTTACTGCAAGAAATGCTCACAATATTAGCTACACAATATGACTGTATCTGTTTTTCTTTGCTTAAAGACTTTATGAAACATTATGGACTGATAGTACATCCCAATATCTGGACAAGAGATACCACAGGTGAATATGTCATTATACTGTATGAGATGTACTAATCAATGATTCACAAAAAAAAATAAAAAATAAAATAACACATTTATTAATATATGCCAAATAAAACTGGTGCTTTATGTATGTCTAAATGGATCTAAACATTAACCTTATGGCATAAAAATCATGTTCAAGTTTTCAATTGATTTATTGAACTATTCACTCAGTTCGATTTTTTATTAGATTTACAAAGAGTATTGTGGAATGATTGTAAAAATATTGTGAATGGAATTTTAAGTATGTGGCAAAAAAATAACAACAGGTCTGTCTTTTTCTGTTTTCAGTGTTCCCCATGACAACTGTGCCAGTAACTACTGGTATGATGTTACTTTTTCTTTTTTAAAATAAATGCTACAGTATTTAAAGAGGTCATGACATGGATTTCTTTTATTATTTTAATATGTTCCTTGAGGTTCACATTATGTTAAAGCTGCAGTCCGCAACTTTTGGCGGTCTAGCAATAAATAAACAGAACTGCGTGCATCTTGTGGAAGGACATTGTAGCCGGAGCGCCTTCTTTCCGTTTATGTCCATGACAAGTCACACAGATACTGTGCTACTCCGAAGTGGGACAACCCGAACCAGTCTAAAATAGTCTGAATATGAACACTCATTATAACAGGGGTCTCAAACTCAAATTGGCTGGGGGCCGTTGCTGTGATTGACACCTCATAGGAGGGCTATTTTAACATTCAAACGCAAGAAAGCGCAAAATTTCTGAAAATTTCCTTTCCTTTTCATTATTTCTCATTTACTTCAAATTTCAGTGTCTCTAACATTGTTACATACAGTATTAGTTTTTAACAGTTAGTGCAATATTTTCCCTTTCTTTATTTTAGCTTAAATAATGTAGGAACCTTTTTCCTCGTCGAAGCAGAGACCAGGAGACGTTGGGATATCTTTTAAGTAGAAGTTACTCTTTATTGAGAAACGCGCTGTGCGTCGCTGTAGTCATCCATCTAACTAAAGCAGTAATACTTTGTAGTTTATATAAGGGGGAGGGATACATACAGTATAGGTGGAGACAATCTAAACAAAGCATGCAAATGCAGTGCAGGAATCAGCCCATTTCCAGCATTTCACTTCACCACAGGATTGGCCCCCGAAGCCTATTGCATTCGGTTCTTTCCCAGGCTTCTCACTGGTCTGTGTGTCCTATCCTATCCGTGTAGGTGGAGGAACAACTTTACAATGTGACACATGAGTCCAGGTTTTCCTTCCCTGACACAACACCGCAGCTGCTGTAATCAACATCACTTGATGTGGTCCATGTCACTTAGGCTCTAATGGCTTGTTTCGGAATGACTTTATCATGACCCATGATAATCGTGTGTCCACCTTCTGGTGGAGTCTGCCAACACGACTCAACTCTTTCTCTGGCACTCTGTACTGCCTTTGTGAGGTTTTCACAGTAAGTGATCAGAGCATCTGAGGCAATTTGTACATCAGCATTTCTAAGATCAGTCGCACCTGGCATCTGCATTGGGCGTCCTGTAATAATCTCATGAGGGCTCAGTCCTACTGATCGGTTAGGTGACGCTCTCATACTACACAGTACCGCTGGCAGCGCCTCGACCCATGGTAATCCTTCCTGATGCATTTTGCTTAGTCTGGTTTTGATTGTTTTGTTTGCTCTCTCAACCTGTCCTGATGCTTGTGGCCTGTAGGGGCAGTGAAGATTCCACTTAATTTTCTACATTTTAGACACTTCCTTGACTACCTGTCCTGTGAAGTGAGTACCTTGATCTGAGTCAATGTAATCTGGTAATCCCCATCTGGGAATGAAATCAATGACAAGACATTTAGCAGTATGTGCAGCTATAGCACGCCCTGTTGGATAAGCTTCTATCCATCTCGAGAACTTGTCTAATACTACCAAAACATCAGTTTTTCCCTTACAAGGAGGCAATGATATGTAATCAACTTGCAGGTGACGAAATGGTCCTGGTGGAGCTGGGGTAAGTGCTGCTGCTGTAGGTGTTGCTGGCACATCATTATTTTTCTGATATATATCACATCTTTTGACTGTTTCGGTGGCTACATTTCTGAATTTTGGATTCCACCATTGATTTGAGAACATGTGATTCATCGTTGCTGGACCACTGTGACCCAAATTGTGTATTTGTTGAGCCAAATATGGCAGCAGTGATTCGGGAGCGACATATTTCCCCTCTTTGGTCCAGCAGCCAGATCAATCCACTGTGGCTCCTTTGTCTAACCATGTCAATGCTTCATATAGAGGAACATCTTTAAACAGATCAATTATTGATTCAGAAGGCAGAATTGTCTTCTGTGCTGTACTACCTGAACACTTTTGTACAGTTGCATAGGACCAAGCCTGTTTAGCAGCTACATCAGCAAGAGCATTACCTTTAGCTTCCGTAGTATTAGTTGTGAGATGTGCTTTCACTTTGATCACTGCTAATTTCTTTGAAAGGTTCATGGCAAACATTAGATCTTTCACTAATCCAGCATGCTTAATGGAGATCCAGCAGAAGTTAGAAACTGTCTACTTTGCCAAATGACACCGAAATCATGAGCTATCCCAAAAGAATACCTGGAATCAATGTGGATATTTGCAACCGATCCTGAAGCTAGCGTGCATGCTCTAGTTAAGGCTACTAGTTCTGCAGCTTGAGCTGAAAAATCTGGATCTGGAAGCCGACCTGAAGCTACCACTTCAGTGATGGAAGTAACCGCATAGCCTGCTCGTCTGTTACCATTAATGACTTGAGCTGAACAAACAACTCCAATTCTGCATTCTCTATAGGAGTTTCTTTTATTTCACTCATAGCTGCATATGTAAGCGTAACACAATCGTGAGTCATTTCTCCTTCATCCTCTAACACAACTTCAGTCATTGCAGACATCATACATGTACATCAGGAGAAGCTTGTAAATCAGGATATAAATCAGGCTGACTAGCTTCATCCACATCAGTTTTTGCTGTAGCTTTGTTGCGATTCAATTTCTTAGTCAAAGAGGATACTCTAGCACGGAGCTCTTTGTTCTGTTCCTCTAGCTCTGAGTTATGCTGAGACTGTTGTAAAGCTAGCGCTAAACCAAATTCTCTCTGTCACAATAACATCAAAATCTTGCACTGAACAACACTGTACTGAACAAATGCAATCCCTGAATACATTTGTACAGTATTCTGTTTCTTGCCAGACACCTGGCAGCGCTTCTGCTCACACAGCTGAGCCACATTTGTCCAAGATGCCGTTTGAGCATCGGTAACGTTTATTGGTAGCATCGGACGCGTTTCGGTGGTTTAAATCGACACTTTTCAAGGCGCGGAATATTCGAGCACAAAATTAAATTTCGAACACAAAAAAAGTTATGGACAGCAGCTTTGATAAGAAAATGTTCACAAAAAAACAACATATATGCAGAAAAACTATCATTTTCAACTCTCATTCCGACCCTCTGATGGAAATGATCCATTTTTAAGAGGCGGCTCCTTTAAGGCATGTCAGTAAACAGCCACTGTTATGATTGGCTAATGTCATTGCATAAGAAACAGTATCAACACCCACTGCACATAAGCAAGTGTTTTGAAAACAATACAAAACCGTAATTTACATGTAAAGTATTATGAAATAATTTACTTACACTTTGTAATGCAGCTGCTGTCAAAAAAGTGAACGCTCATCTGTATGCTGTATCCAATGTAGACAGCATCAGTAATTATAATTGGTTCTGTTGGCTTTTGACGCAATGCTTACAAACAGTGTAGGCAAATGTCAGCCGTTAAGCGACTCAACGCCAGTGGGCGGGGCCTATGGTGCAATGATGTATAACTATTCATCGATGTCTTGCTCTGGTGGCAGTCATATGCAAATGTTTTTGCCCTTTGTGGCGTCACAAATCCCACAATATCCAAGCGAGTATTTTTGGATCTTAATTAAATAACTGCTTTGTTTATAATGAGGAGGACTTTTTAAGCTATGAAACTTGCAGGATGTTTTAATGGTACAAAGACCTCTTATATGTCAAAAGATCAAAGCAAATTTGATTTCTCATGACCCCTTTAAAAATTTTGTATTACGTTATACAAAATTTTACACTTTAGGAAACTAAAAGATGAAGCGTGTAATTTTTTGAGAGAACTATTCAACCTTTAATTGTGTATTTTTCCTCAAAAAAAAAAAAAAAAAAAAAAAAAGTATTTAGTACATATCACACGTTTATACATTTTCTCTCTTGATTCAGTTGAACCGAATCCTGATCACCAGTCCACGATCTGCAGCACATGGGGAAATTTCCACTTCAAGACATTTGATGGTCATTTCTTTCAAGTGCCAGACACGTGCAACTACGTTATGGCGGTGATGTGTGACACCACGACTTCTGATTTTAACATCCAAATGCAAAGAGAGACTGCAAATGACTCAATCACTTTTAGCACAGTCACAATAAAGCTGGAGGGGACAGTCATCAAACTCACCAATGGCGACATCACGATGGAGGAAGAAATGTGAGTTTATTTGAGCACTACAGCAAAAGCACATAAAAATTATTTTCTTAATGTTACCATTTTTCATCTTGTTTTCAGTATTTTTATTTATTTAAATAAATGAAATATAATTCCTTGTGTTGTAAAGTGTTGTAAATGCCTTATTTTAAGCATAAATGTAACATTTTGTGAGGTTAATGCTTTAAACAATCAAATAATCAAAAAGTTGTGTTAGAAAAATAAACCTAATTCAATAATAACATTTCTAATACTATAAAAAAAAATATTTCTTACACAATTTTTCAACCATTTTTTTTTTTTTTCCTGGAAAACAAGACAAGAATTTTTTTTTTTTTCCAGTAATGTTTACATCTTTTAAAATTTGCTCTGACAGGGTGTCTGTTCCGACCTATAAGAATGGAATTAAAATCGAAGGAAGTTCAACAAGTGTCAAGATCTCGAGCAAACACGGAGTGACTGTCTTCTGGGAGGAAGACAACTCTCTAACGGTATGATTCAAAATATCTGTGCATACATAATTTTATCTTGAAGCTTGATCTCAGACTTCTGATATTAGAAGTGTGTTAAAGGATTAGTTCACTTTGAAATTAAAATTAGCCCAAGCTTTACTCACCCTCAAGCCATCCTAGGTGTATATGACTCTTCTTTCTGATGAACACAATCGGAGATATTTTCATAAATATCCTGAAGCATCCAAGCTTTATAATGGCAGTGAACAGGGGTCACGTATGAAGCTGAAGAAAGTGTCTTCATCCACATCCATCCATCATAAATGTACTCCACACGGCTCCAGAGGGTTAATAAAGGCCTTCTGAAGTGAAGCGATGCGTTTGTGTAAAAAAAATCCATATTTAACAAGTTATGAAGTAAAATATCTAGCTTCCGGCAGACCGCCTTCCATATTCAAGTTACAAAGAAAGTGTAAATTGGCGTCGCGTCAGTTAAGCTTTTTCCATAAGTTGAATAGGGAAGGAGTAGGACGTAGCATAAGCATTTTGAACTGCGAAAGCATTACACTTTCTTTGTATGTTGAATACGAAAGGCGGTCTGTTGAAAGGCAAGCTAGATATTTTACTTCATAACTTGTTAAACATGGATTTTATTTATTTATTTTTTTTGGGTGGATGGATGGATGTGGATAGAAGCACTTTCTTCAGCTCATACTCGTGACCCCCGTTCACTGTCATTAAAAGCTCGGATTGTGTCAGGATATTTATTAAAATATCTCTGATTGTGTTCATCAGAAAGAAGAAAGTCATCATTTTCATCTGAAAGTGAACTAATCCTTTAATAATCCTTTAATCTATCCATCCATCCATCCTTCCACCCACTGACATTATCTTATAATATGATGTTCCCCAGATTGAACTTCCTGACAAGTATCGAAGTCAGACCTGTGGACTCTGTGGAAACTTCAACGGCAAAATACATGATGATATCACTGTTAATGGTAAACCAGATGTCTTGAATTCATTAATAGATTTTTATATAAAGATTTAAATACAGCAAGTTTTGTGACACATACTGTATCTCTAAAAATAAACTCCCATGCAAACATTGAGATATGGTTTTTATTATTATTATTTTACAAATGGAAAAAAGTAGGTGCTTTACCTGCCTGTGGGCTTACAATGGTCACTTGGAAGTTTGTTGAGGCTAGTGTGCCTCGGCCCCCAAGTTGAGAACCACTGACTTAAAGATTTAGTGAAACATGTTCATCTGAAACTTTATCAGGTCCATCCGAATGGAAGGTGTCCGTATTGACTGAAACCTGTGAGGAAGTTACACTTCACCCCACTGATCAGTGCGACCAGGTATGAGACAAAATCAGTGTTGTTCTGTTGTTGAGATTTTGGGTAAAACAACGGGAAATTTCATATTAAATTGTTTAACCTCATTTACTGATTGAAGCATTGGTGGCAATGAAACAGTCCTCTTAAATAATCTATTTTCCCCCTAGACAATCATTTGCCAGCAGTATCTCAGCAGTCCAGGGTTTAGGGACTGTTTTAATGTGATGGACATGGGTTTATTTGAAACAGCCTGTGTATTCGATCTTTGTCGATGTTACGGCAATCACGACTGTCTCTGCAACACGCTCACAGAGACTTCACGACAGTGCACACATGCTGGAGGAAAACCAGGAACATGGAGGACAGAGCAGCTCTGTCGTGAGTATCATTTCTGGAAAATTACATTAGTTATGATGGAGAGAGAAATGTAACTTAAGGGAACAGTTAACCCAAGAATTAAACGCTTTTATTTTCTCAGAACTAAATAAAGCTTTTGAAGAAGACACCCAAAATATTTAATCTATAACTTCCTAAAATAATACAAAAAACTAATAAAAAAGTAATCTTTTAAAGTAGATACTTCCAGATAATTATATTTTCTGCATGTTACCTTTTTAACAGAACCACTGTAGGACAAGTAACTACAGAAGAAATGTTGTTTCTTAGAACAAATGTTTATACAATTTTGATGTTTTGATATGTTCTTCTGTGGAGCAGCAAAGTCATGTCCCCAAAAAATGCAATACCTGGAGTGTGGTAATCCGTGCAAGAACACCTGCTCAGATCCAGACGCGAGTCTAATGTGTAAAGAACACTGTGTGGACGGCTGTTTCTGCCCTGAAGGTAACAATTTACAATAGGAGACAAGGTTTATAGCTGTCCCTTTTTATCAGTTAGGGGATCATGCAAGATGCTTTGAAACCCTATTGTAATTGTAAGGATTTTTCTGCCGTAAAACTGATCGTGCAGACCAAACTGTAAGGCCTAGAGATTTGAAACCTGGCCAGATGGTAGGTCTCAATTTGGGGAGACATTGACAGGGTATGGCCCCGATTGGCCAATAGGGGTCGGTACAGTGATCAAAAACACAAAACCGCTCATAACCGTTTCTAGACTGATTGTCGTATATCTCTGATTTCATTTCCGCCATTAACATTTTTTCCGCCATTTTGAATTTTCCGAAAAATCAATCTACTTTTTCGAACTCCTCGTGATTCATGCTCGCGACAGGACGCCAAAACATTCGAAGTAGGCAGGGCCACTTTCACTAAAATAGCTATAACTCTTGAATGTAATGACATTTTTTCACCAAACTTGCTATAGTCATGTATGAACTCATTCTGTGGTCACACAAAAAAAATGCGTTTCATTTGTTAATCATTCGTTAAATATGTGAGATTATTTGAAAAATCTACTTTTTTTTAAAACTCCTCCTAGGCCGTTTGTCTGATTTGCTTGAAACTTGAATACATCATCTAGGGCATTTCGATCGATTTAACCTTTTAGCAGATACAATTTTATATATGTGTCTGTTATGGCCTATTGTAAGTAACATGTCTATATATTGTGTGCACAGTAGAAACTTCACAAAACTGTGTACATATGGAGAACAAGTAATTTGGCTCACAGTAAATTCTAAACTATCAGTCATTTCAACTGAAAGATGAAGGCTGTAATACTACAGTTGTCCACTAGAGGGACCTGCAGAATAAGAAATCTTTTTAATCTAATCTTTCTATCAGTTTCCAGCATTGGCTAATAGACTTTTTTTTTTAAATTGTGGTTCACTGGTAATATAGTTTTATATAATTAGATTACAAAGAAATGATTATAGACCATTAAAATATATTTTCACAATGACATCCCAATAACATTGAAAACATATTTGTCTTTGTGTGTGTGTGTGTGTCTTTGCTTTGCTTTAGTGAAGATTACTGGTGGAAACCAACACTTTTAAAATGAAATTGAGCCAATAAGTGGTCCTCTGCTACCATCTGCTGGTTATAATCATAATTCTACTTACTAATAGTTCTTTTTTTAAAGTTTTGCATTCATATTTAGACATAAAATCACTATTATAACACTTAAAATCACATTTTGTCAAAGTTTTTGTCATTTGCTCAGCATTTGTCCTGAGCTTTCAGTTTTGACAATTGTGCCACATAATGATTAACGTGAAACTCAATAATGCTGTTATACAGAGGAGATTTGCAGTAAGCATTTTGTTACCTATCATTTATTTCAAATATCTATATCTACAACAAAATGTGTGTGCATGTGTGTGTAAGCATGCTTTGTGTGAATTAAGTTGGAATTAAAATTGTTTAAGTTTTTGTTTAATGTCAGCCCTACATTTTGGGTTGGCCTAGACCCTAACAGTATAGATGGCATGACGGTTTTAAAACGCTTGAACCCCGTTAATTGCTGCTTGCAGCTATATTTGTTTTATGTATTCAAATATTATACCATTTAAAAGTTTGGTAGATTTGGTCTGTAAGACTTTTAAATGTTCTTGAAAGAAGTCTCGTGCTTACCAAGGCTGCATTTATTTGATCAAAAATACAGTAAAAACAGTAATATTCTGAAATAGTATTACAATTACATTTTTTTCAGGATTCTTTGATGAATAGAAAATTCACAATAGCATAATGTTATTTTTGTAACATTATAAATGTCTTTACTCTCACTTTTTATGAATTTAATACTTCATTGCTGAATAAAAGTGTAAATGTATTTTTCTTAAAAATCTAACTGATGCTGGAATTTTAAACAGTAGTGTATAATCAATGAATGACAGCATGTACAGACTCTAAATTAACTAAAAAAAAATACATCCAACACCCAAGAAAACACATTTACGCACTTGTCTTTTTATAAAGGCACCGTGGAAGACGACATTGGTCAGAGTGGCTGTGTTCCTGTGAACGAGTGCCCTTGTGTTCACGATGGCACAGTATATCAATCAGGAGAGTCTTACAAACAAGCTTGTAAAAAATGGTAACATTTACATTTAAATATTTTTTACATTTAAAATCCTTTATACATTTCCCCATGCTAACACTGATGTAATTCTGTGTCAGTATGTGTGCCGCGGGACGCTGGACCTGTACATACCTGGAATGTCCTGGAATCTGCTCTGTTGTGGGAGGGTCTCACATCACCACTTATGATGGAAAGAGCTTCACCTTCAGCGGCAACTGTGACTACATCCTCACTAAGGTCTGTCAGGATAGCAGATGATCCATGTCTGGGCGAAAAAATGAAACTTGTACTTTTATAGCAATCAGAAACATATGGGCATTATAATTTATAGATATTCATTATATACAATGTGGAGGTACTTACAGTTCTTTTTTTATTCCAGCACTCTAATGACAGTGATATAGCTGTTGTGGGAAATCTGGCAACGTGTGATTCAGCCCGAACAGACACATGTCTAAATTCAGTTACTCTTGTCATCTCGGGGACCACTGTAAGTACTGGGTTTAATGTAATAATAATAATGTAATTAATACTACAATCTTATTAATAATAATATATATTTTTTGATGTTCTACTTATTAAACAGATTAGTTTTTCTTCCACTGGAACTGTGACACTGAATGATATGAGTCTTATGCTTCCTGTTACCAGAGGTGGAGTTTCAAATATATAGGAGTTATTTTTTTTTTTTAATCATAAAATATATTTTAAAAAAATAAATTTCCCTATTCAATAATTTTGTTGTCGCAGGTCCTGTGAGCATCTTCCAGCCCTCTTCCTCCTACATTATTGCTGATATGAAGAATCTTCGTCTAGAAATCCAGTTGGCTCCAATAATGCAGTTGTATATTGTAGCCAGCACTGAAGAGAAAGAGAAAATGAGTGGTGAGTTGGAAAAGAAAGACTGCAGATTTTAAATTTTACTTGTAGGACATAGGACATTGTCTCAAATCTAATAGTTATGGACTACAATCCACACAATGTGTATCTAGTGAACTACCTTTACCTTTGTTCCTCTCAGGTCTGTGTGGAAACTATAATGCTGTCCAAAGAGATGACTTTAAAACAGATTCAGGCATTATAGAGGGCACACCAACCAACTTTGTCAACTTTTGGAAATACAGTTGTCCAGATCTTGAAATCACATTTGACAACCCCTGCAGTCTGAATATGGAGACAGGTGCTTACTGCATATAAAAAAGCACCATTCTCACAATTTCCATGTTACAGTGATAATTAATTTTTTTTCTTGACATAGTAGAAAAATATGACTATATTTTAAATTCTTCTGTGCTAAACGAAGTAAACAAATGAATATCCTGTTTTTTCTCTCTCGTAGTTCAACTTGCGAAAGACTGGTGTTCCCGTCTCACAAACCCAAATGAAACCTTTTCCGCATGTCACTCAGAAATAAGCCCTGAGATTTACTACCAAGTAAGTCTTTGTTCGTAAAACACTCTTCTTTTTTGAAATTTGCTGTGCAATTGTGTTCTTTAATGCATTTTATCTGTTTTTCTCTGCAGTGGTGCGTCTATGACACATGCAAGTGTGCAGATATTAAGAAGTGCATGTGTGCGGCCGTGTCCACCTATGCCCACGCATGTGCTGCCAAAGGAATCATTCTCAAGGGCTGGATGGATTCAGACCCCTGTGGTGAGAACTTTATAAAGTACACATTCAAACAAATATCTGTATGTGTATTCTGTTACAAATTAGCCTCTGTTTGTCTCTTGCTACATAGACATGATTTCGAGGTGTCCAGAAAACATGAAGTACTCCTATGGCGTGACCAGCTGTGACAACACCTGCCACTCTCTAAGTGTACAAGACAACACCTGTCAAGGATCCTTCACACCTGTAGACGGCTGTGTCTGTTCTGAGGGAACATATCTTAATGAAGCTGGCATCTGTGTACCTGCTCACCAGTGTCCTTGTTACTATGACAACCAAGTCATAGAGCCATCCGGAGTGTACTACAAAGATGGTGCTAAATGGTATAAATAGCAGTTTAACATATGCATAATGTATCCTTTAACTTTTTCTTTACCATTTTTAAACACCTTTTTACCCCCACTATTTTATTTTCAATAGCCCTGTACTGCCAAATGACAAATTCATTTCTTAAAATGACAAGCTGCCAAATGATGTTTAAAATGGTTTTAGATGTAGCATGTCCCAAAAGCATACAGCCATATAACAATATTGACATGCATTATTAACTCTTCATGGTGGATTGTAGTAATTCTTTGCACTGTTTTGTCAAATGCAGCACCTGTAACTTTGGCAAATTGCACTGCATCAGTGAAGCAGGTGAGCTGCAACTAGTTCTTCCAAAATACTACCTTCTAAATTCAAACGTGAGGCATTGCTGGTATGATGTAGGCTAATTTTCTGCACATCATGCATGTGCCTGTTGTGTTTTTAGAATGTGAGGCTCCGATGACATTCTTCAAATGCTCATATCCTGGAAAAAAAGGGACAGAATGTCAGAGGACATGTGAGAAACAAGACCCAAATAACTGCGTGAGTTGGGATGGATGGATGAATGGATTACAGCAGTTTTATGACTTTCAAAAAATCAAGTTTGCTTACTCAATTACAATTCAAATGCAGGCATTCTTGCACCAGTTCTAAATGGCGAAAAATTCTGACATAGATAACATGAAATGGCAAATCTTTTAATACTGCAGAAGTTTGCAGTGAAAAAGTTGGCTCACCAATTTTGTCTTGTCAATAGGTGAGCACAGGGTGTGTATCAGGATGTATGTGTCCAGATGACCTTCTGGCTGATGGCAAAGGTGGGTGTGTGGAGAAGGAAAAATGCCCCTGTACCCACAATGGAGCCAACTATTCACCTGGAGACCAAGTTCAACAGGACTGTAACACCTGGTGAGCCAATCACAGCTGTTATAACCCATGTTATCATAGTGCCAACCTCTACAGTACCAGTCAAAAGTTTGGACACAAATCTACAAGTGTTGATGTCACATAGCCTGATCCAGTGTTTTTATTGTTAACTAAAAGTAAAACTATTAAAAATCATTTTCTGTAATTGCAAGGAAATAAAATGTAGGTATTATTAGATCAAATGAAAGAAATTTTGCCTTAGAAACTATTGTGTAACTGAAATAAATTTAAGTTAAAGTACTAAAGTACATTCTTACATTAAAGCTAAAGAGAAATGTAAAGAGAACAAACTATAAAAGCACATAAAACAAACTAAAATGAAAATGAAAAAATTAAAACTATATAATAATAGCTCATTAAAAATATGAATAAATATTATACTGTACACATAATAATAAAATAACACTGGCATGACCCAACATGATCAGTATTTATTTGTGAATTTGTCTATATTTCAGCATATGCACAAACGGGATGTGGATTTGTACAGAAAAGGAATGCTACGGCACCTGTACCATCTACGGTGAAGGTCATTTCAAGACTTTTGATGGCAAAAGATATTCCTTCCATGGAGACTGCGAACACACCATAGCCCATGTATGTTTGACTGTGCGGGGGAAAAAAAAGTCATTATACAGATATCTGACACATACCAGTCACTATTATGTCTGCAAAGGCACTAAACCCATCGACGAATAGGCTTAAAAAAGAATCATATGACAAATATGGCTGGGTATTGACAAATTTCATAATTCTCTCACAAAGGAACCCTGCAGTTGGTACATTACTATAATATTAAAGTGGTTTGTATACAAACATTTAAAGGGTTAATAAAATTCTGTCATTAATTACTCACCCTCATGTCGTTCCACACCCATAAGACCTTCGTTCATCTTCGGAACACAAATTAAGTTATTTTTGATAAAATCCAAGAGGTTTTTTCTACCTTCCATAGAAAGTAACGAAATTACCACATTCAAGGTCCAGTGAAGTAGTAAAGACATCGTCCACGTGACTACAGTGGTTCAACCTTAATGTTATGAAGTGACAAGAATACTTTTTGTGCACAAAAACAAAACAAAAATAACAACTTTATTCAACAATTTCTTTTCTACCCTGTCAGTCTCCTATGCAGTGCAGCGCTTCCGTGTTTACGTCTGGACACCGGCTCAGTATTGGCCGAAGCTGTTCACGTGAGCAGCACGACGCATGCGTGTGATGCTCACACAGGAGCCGGCCAATAATGAGTCACATTCTTACGTAGAACATGGAAGCGCTGAACTGCGTTCATTGCATCAGCTGCGTAGGAGACTGACAGGGAAGAGGAAAAATTGTTGAATAAAGTCATTATTTTTGTTTTGTCATCTTTTATTATGTGTGTAACCCCTCTAGGATTATTGCAATGCAAACCAAAATCCCTCCTTCCGCCTGGTCACAGAGAACATCCCCTGCGCCACCTCCAACACTATTTGCTCCAAGTCCATCAATCTTTTCTTTGGGGTGAGGTTATTTCATAGATCATAGTCAGCACAAGTTTATTACTAAAGCATCCTAAAATTAAACATATATTGTGTCACTAACTATTCAAATCCCACAGAAATATGAGTTGATTTTATCCGAAGAGAGCGGAATTAAAGTTGTTGAAGGCAATGGCACAGATTACAAATATCAGATCCATTCTGCGGTCCTATATGTTGTCATAGAGGTCAAAGGTCTTTTGAACTTGATCTGGGACCATAAAACGAGTGTGATGATCCAGCTCCATCACAAATTAAAGGTATGCATTCTTTAAAGGTACACCCATTCACAAGAAACTTCTACCCTTTGTTCAACTACTTACCTAAACATCCACATGACCTCTATGACAGGGCAAGGTGTGTGGACTGTGTGGAAACTTTGATGGCGATGCGAACAATGACTTCATGAAGCACAATGGTGAAGTGGTGACAGATTCAGAGGAATTTGGGAATAGCTGGAAGGTGAAGTCTGACTGCCCAGATGTGACAAACGTGAAGCATCCTTGTGACGAAAATCCAAAGCGGCGTCCCTGGGCTGAAAAACAATGCGGAATCATTCTGAGCTCTGTGTTTAAAGACTGCCATTCGCCTGTAAGTAACATTTAACAAGTTGCGGACAAAATCAAGCCTTGTTCAAGTTCTTTAAATTTTGTTTTTTACTCACGACTTTCTGCTCTATGTAATGCTTAGAAATGCTAAATCACTGCAATGAAATGAATGTGTGTTGCTTAGTACTTTACAACTTAATTGAATACATCTAGTGTAGCTATCATGGTAACCCTTGAAGTTCTGTGTGTCTGATTTTCCTGTCTCTAGGTGGACTCTGGCCCATACTATGATGCCTGTGTAAGGGACACCTGTGCATGTGACAGCGGGGGTGACTGTGATTGTGTCTGTACTGCAGTGGCAGCTTATGCTGCTGAATGCCGTAAAAAAGACGTTTGTGTGGCATGGAGGAGGCCAGACTTTTGCCGTAAGTTACATTTCTAACATTTATTTTGCCTATAAACATACATTGCAACCAATCTACTCGGGGTGGAATGCATTTATTGTACTCCCCTGAGTTAATTTATGATACAAGCATGTCATCCACTATAAATGAGTGTTTTTTTTTGTTTGTTTGTTTTTTCAACTATTGACACCTTTGGCTTTTCTAGAAAATGCCTCCATGGTCTTAATACGGATAATTTTACAGCTACCACTGCATTTAAATACAATTAATAATTTAACAATCTTTCCACAATTTGACTAATATATAACTTTATTGGAAATAAGACACAATAGAAATGTAAGTGATATTTCCCCTGATTTTTCCTTTTCTTCACGCAACACTTCTGATACAGTATTTTATATGTTCTTCAATGACACATTTATGTCCTTGGTAAACAGTAATAATAACATTTGAAACTTGAAATTTGTTGGTCATTATGAAAGGTTTACAAGGCCAATTTAAAATGACCTTTATTTAATAAAGAAAAAAGTTTAAAATGCTTGGGTCATTAAATCTGCCTATGGCTGAAATAAATCTCAAATATATAATTGTCCTGACTCAACTGATTGTTCTTGCAGCTGTATTCTGTGACTACTACAATGCTCTGGGAGAATGTGAGTGGCACTATAAAACCTGTGGATCGACCTGCATGAAAACCTGCCAAAACCCCTCAGGAACTTGCTCTGATCAAATTCCTCAGCTTGAGGGTAAGAATTCATTATTTTAGCATATTTTGAAAATATGCCATATAGAGTGTCACCCCAAAAAAAAAAAAAAAACAGTGTTGGGGAAGCTACTCTGATACAGTAAGTAACTCGTAAGTTAAAGTAGTTACGTTATATTTAAGCTACCCTTCTGAAAAAGTAGTTAGCTACACTATTTTTTATTTCTTACAATGATGTTACAAATAACTGAACAATTGTTAATGTAGAATGCTATAAGTTACATATTTGGGGTTTAAATCAACATAATGCAATGCAATTATGATTTCAAAGAGTAGAGTGAATTCAGGTCGATCGGGACCCTTTTTCTCAGTCATTTCATTGGCAAAAACTGTTCCAATCGTTTGACACATAATACTCAAATATAGCTCAATACTTAGATATATCTCAAACTGGCTGTCAAAGTGCAAAATAGCTACAAATGTAACATCAGTGCAAGAACAAAATGTATGCAACTCAAATTAAATACTCAGGAGCAGTCAAAAATACAGGGTAAACTCAAAGCACATGCAGTGATGGAGCGAGCAACATTTATATCGACCGCTCTGAGGCGCCAATCATGAGCTGCTCGCGTGAACACAGTGCGGAATCTCAACACAACCAGCCTTTGCTATGTGATAAGTGCACTACTACATCAAGATTTTTATTTTCTGTTCGATTAGTGATCTTTTAGGTTCACTACAAAACTGTGGTGGGACATATTAAGCCATGGCATGTCATCTTTGTAATTAAATCAGAAATAGACATTTGATTTAAAGTGCAATAAAGCAGGATAATTAATCAATTTAAAAAGGCTATTATTCACCTTCTGTGTGTGCTTTAAGTCTTCGACGCAGACAGCATTTTAATCTTTGGTTTGTATAATTTACAGTCGACCCGTGAAATAACTACTCCTGTACATCCTTTACATAATCATCAGACAATCTCTTGTGTTCTGTAAAGCCGTAAGATGCATGATATAACAACCCATGGCGGTAATGAAAAAAATTACTTGTAGCTAGCTACTCCCTAGCATTGCAAAAAACATATACTACATATACATAATGTTGAATAAGATGAGTATTTTAACATTATTACATATATTAGGTACCAAAGTGTCTAGAAGCATTTTCTAAGACCCATGTCTTATTTTTTTGTCTATTCATGCTTTGCTTTTTTATTTATTCTTTTAGGTTGTTTTCTTCAGTGCCCTTCAGAAAGGCCATATCTTAGGGAGGAAACCATGAAGTGTGTTACAGAGGAAGGATGTAAACACTGTTTCTATCATGGGAAGTTATTTCCACCTGGATCCACCATTTACAACACCACAGATGGGAATGGTGCATGTTTCATTGCTCAGTGTGATTCAAATGGGGAAATAATAAGAATACTGATTCCTGACTGCTACACAACAACAACACCTTTCACTTTCACAACTACAACTGAAACAACAACCACAGCATCCACATCAACAAAAACGTCTACAATTACTGTAACATCACCAACAGTCACAACTCCCACATCAGAGACATCTACAATCACATCCACTACTACCACTCCAACATCTACAACTGTTACGACAACACCTACATCAACGGAAACAACACCATGTTATTTTAGTTGCAAATGGTCAGATTGGATTGATAGCAACACACCCAGTACAGAACCCCAAGGATTTGAAACCGAATCAATCAATGAATTGTGGAAATCAAACAAGATTGCCTGTCAAAGCCCTAGAGAGATTGATTGTAGGGCAGTAGACTATCCAGAAATGTCCCTGAATGAATTGGGTCAACAACAGTATTGCAATACATCATTTGGACTGTTGTGTTCAAATGAAGAAAATGCAGCTGTCCTGCAACCACTTTGTTATAATTATGAAATCCGTGTAGAATGTTGTGAAGGCAACATCAACTGTGAAACAACAACTACAACCATTACATCAACAACCACATCACCAGAAACTGTTACGACAACACCTGGATCAACGGAAACAACAACTACAACTCCTACGACAACACCTACATCAACGGAAACAACAACTACAACTGTTACAACAATACCTTCATCAACGGAAACAACATCTACACCTGTTACAACAATACCTACATCAACGGAAACAACACCATGTTATTTTAGTTGCAAATGGTCAGATTGGATTGATAGCAACACACCCAGTACAGAACCCCAAGGATTTGAAACCGAATCAATCAATGAATTGTGGAAATCAAACAAGATATCCTGTCAAAGCCCTAGAGAGATTGATTGTAGGGCAGTAGACTATCCAGAAATGTCCCTGAAGGAATTAAGTCAACAACAGTATTGCAATACATCATTTGGACTGTTGTGTTCAAATGAAGAAAATGCAGCTGTCCTGCCACCACTTTGTTATAATTATGAAATCCGTGTAGAATGTTGTGAAGGCAACATCAACTGTGAAACAACAACTACATCCATTACATCACCTACAACTGTTACGACAACACCTACATCAACAGAAACAACAACTGTTACGACAACACCTACATCAACGGAAACAACAACTACAACTGTTACGACAACACCTACATCAACGGAAACAACAACTACAACTGTTACAACAATACCTTCATCAACGGAAACAACAACTACACCTTTTACAACAATACCTACATCAACGGAAACAACAACTACATGTTATTTTAGTTGCAAATGGTCAGATTGGATTGATAGCAACACACCCAGTACAGAACCCCAAGGATTTGAAACCGAATCAATCAATGAATTGTGGAAATCAAACAAGATATCCTGTCAAAGCCCTAGAGAGATTGATTGTAGGGCAGTAGACTATCCAGAAATGTCCCTGAAGGAATTAAGTCAACAACAGTATTGCAATACATCATTTGGACTGTTGTGTTCAAATGAAGAAAATGCAGCTGTCCTGCCACCACTTTGTTATAATTATGAAATCCGTGTAGAATGTTGTGAAGGCAACATCAACTGTGAAACAACAACTACAACCATTACTTCAACATCCACATCACCAGAAACATCACCTACAACTGTTACGACAACACCTACATCAACGGAAACAACAACTACAACTCCTACGACAACACCTACATCAACAGAAACAACAACTACAACTGTTACAACAATACCTTCATCAACGGAAACAACAACTACACCTGTTACAACAATACCTACATCAACGGAAACAACAACTACAACTGTTACAACAATACCTACATCAACAGAAACATCACCTACAACTGTTACAACAATACCTTCATCAACGGAAACAACAACTACAACTGTTACAACAATACCTACATCAACGGAAACAACAACTACACCTGTTACAACAATACCTTCATCAACGGAAACAACAACTACACCTGTTACAACAATACCTACATCAACGGAAACAACAACTACAACTGTTACAACAATACCTACATCAACAGAAACACCACCTACAACTGTACCAACATCCACATCACCAGAAACATCACCTACAACTGTTACGACAACACCTTCATCAACGGAAACAACAACTACACCTGTTACAACAATACCTACATCAACGGAAACAACAACTACAACTGTTACGACAACACCTACATCAACGGAAACAACAACTACAACTGTTACAACAATACCTTCATCAACGGAAACAACAACTACACCTGTTACAACAATACCTACATCAACGGAAACAACAACTACAACTGTTACAACAACACCTACATCAACGGAAACAACAACTACAACTGTTACAACAATACCTTCATCAACGGAAACAACAACTACACCTGTTACAACAATACCTACATCAAGAGAAACATCACCTACAACTGTTACAACAATACCTACATCAACGGAAACAACAACTACATGTTATTTTAGTTGCAAATGGTCAGATTGGATTGATAGCAACACACCCAGTACAGAACCCCAAGGATTTGAAACCGAATCAATCAATGAATTGTGGAAATCAAACAAGATTACCTGTCAAAGCCCTAGAGAGATTGATTGTAGGGCAGTAGACTATCCAGAAACGTCCCTGAAGGAATTAAGTCAACAACAGTATTGCAATACATCATTTGGACTGTTGTGTTCAAATGAAGAAAATGCAGCTGTCCTGCCACCACTTTGTTATAATTATGAAATCCGTGTAGAATGTTGTGAAGGCAACATCAACTGTGAAACAACAACTACAACCATTACTTCAACATCCACATCACCAGAAACATCACCTACAACTGTTACGACAACACCTACATCAACGGAAACAACAACTACAACTGTTACAACAATACCTTCATCAACGGAAACAACAACTACACCTGTTACAACAATACCTACATCAACGGAAACAACAACTACAACTGTTACGACAACACCTACATCAACGGAAACAACAACTACAACTGTTACAACAATACCTTCATCAACGGAAACAACAACTACACCTGTTACAACAATACCTACATCAACAGAAACACCACCTACAACTGTACCAACATCCACATCACCAGAAACATCACCTACAACTGTTACGACAACACCTACATCAACGGAAACAACAACTACAACTGTTACAACAATACCTTCATCAACGGAAACAACAACTACACCTGTTACAACAATACCTACATCAACGGAAACAACAACTACAACTGTTACGACAACACCTACATCAACGGAAACAACAACTACAACTGTTACAACAATACCTTCATCAACGGAAACAACAACTACACCTGTTACAACAATACCTACATCAACAGAAACACCACCTACAACTGTACCAACATCCACATCACCAGAAACATCACCTACAACTGTTACGACAACACCTACATCAACGGAAACAACAACTACAACTGTTACGACAACACCTACATCAACGGAAACAACAACTACAACTGTTACAACAATACCTTCATCAACGGAAACAACAACTACACCTGTTACAACAATACCTACATCAACGGAAACAACAACTACAACTGTTACAACAACACCTACATCAACGGAAACAACAACTACAACTGTTACAACAATACCTACATCAACAGAAACATCACCTACAACTGTTACAACAATACCTTCATCAACGGAAACAACAACTACACCTGTTACAACAATACCTACATCAACGGAAACAACAACTACAACTGTTACGACAACACCTACATCAACGGAAACAACAACTACAACTGTTACAACAATACCTACATCAACAGAAACACCACCTACAACTGTACCAACATCCACATCACCAGAAACATCACCTACAACTGTTACGACAACACCTACATCAACAGAAACAACAACTACAATTGTTACGACAACACCTACATCAACGGAAACAACAACTACACCTGTTACAACAATACCTTCATCAACGGAAACAACAACTACACCTGTTACAACAATACCTACATCAACGGAAACAACAACTACAACTGTTACAACAACACCTACATCAACGGAAACAACAACTACAACTGTTACAACAATACCTACATCAACAGAAACATCACCTACAACTGTTACAACAATACCTTCATCAACGGAAACAACAACTACAACTGTTACAACAATACCTTCATCAACGGAAACAACAACTACAACTGTTACAACAATACCTTCATCAACGGAAACAACAACTACACCTGTTACAACAATACCTACATCAACGGAAACAACAACTACATGTTATTTTAGTTGCAAATGGTCAGATTGGATTGATAGCAACACACCCAGTACAGAACCCCAAGGATTTGAAACCGAATCAATCAATGAATTGTGGAAATCAAACAAGATTACCTGTCAAAGCCCTAGAGAGATTGATTGTAGGGCAGTAGACTATCCAGAAATGTCCCTGAATGAATTGGGTCAACAACAGTATTGCAATACATCATTTGGACTGTTGTGTTCAAATGAAGAAAATGCAGCTGTCCTGCTACCACTTTGTTATAATTATAAAATCCGTGTAGAATGTTGTGAAGGCAACATCAACTGTGAAACAACAACTACAACTGTTACAACAATACCTACATCACCAGAAACATCACCTACAACTGTACCAACACCCACATCAACGGAAACAACAACTATAACTGTTACAACAACACCTACATCAACGGAAACAACAACTACAACTGTTACAACAACACCTACATCAACAGAAACATCACCTACAACTGTACCAACACCTACATCAACAGAAACAACAACTACAACTGTTACAACAACTACATTAACAGAAAAAACAACTACAACTGTAACAACACCTACATCAACAGAAACATCACCTACAACTGTAACGACACCTACAACTGTTACAGTAACAACACCTACATCAACAGAAACATCTTCAAGTACTTTTACTCTGCAAACAGGGTCAACCACAAGAGAGCCCACAAGCCCGATAATTGTTCTTTGTTGCACATATTTAAATTCAACATTCTCAGCAGGTAAGTGCTACTTTAACAGTAATCATTCAAATATTTTCAGTTTTCTGAATTTACAGTTTGTTTAATCCTTGTTCATGTGTACATTTCCTTGACTCTACATTACACTTATTAAAAATCTCGCATATCCTTTCATTTTAATTATAGGGTCAACAATCTATAATAAAACGGATAATGACGGTTGGTGCTACTTTGCCTACTGCAACTCCACTTGTCATATTGTGAAAACGTCTAATAAATGCGTAACCCCTCCACCTCCACTAGACTGTTCAAATATCAGCAGAAAGGTAATTTAATAAGAGTACAGTAGAATTACACTTTCATAGTAACGCATGTACAACTTCTACAAAATGTTAACAATACACAAAACACAATTGCCTGTAATAGATATTTGGTATGATAATATCTGTTGTAATACAACACTAAATTAATTACACTCTGTATAACTGTTAGATGACTGGAGTATAAATTGGTAAGAAAAAGAAAGAATACCTGAAATTAATTCTATAATCTTTATTTTTTTTTAAATTAATCTCTGTTCATCAATCTGATTGTGTCATCCAGCATATGGAGTCCTGGATTGAAGACTGCAAAAACAAAACATGCATAAATGGCATTGTCACATCAATACCTCTAACGTGTGGCAATTTTGACACACCTACATGTACTAATGGAATTAAACCTAAGAAGGTGTCTTATAACAATGGCTGCTGCTCCAAGTATGAGTGTGAATGTAAGTTCAAGTCTTGCTCATGAATATTTCATTAATATGAACTATTTATAATAAGTAATTTTCATTAATATAAAAAATAAACAATTGTCCTAGCCATTGCCTTATGTTTACATTTGGTGTAACTTGGTTTGACAGGTAAATGCAGTGGCTGGGGTGACCCACATTACAAAACTTTTGATGGAACATACTATGCTTTCCAAGGAAACTGCACATATGTTTTGTTCCAAGAAATCATCCCAAGATACAATATCAGTGTCCATGTTAAAAACTATTATTGTGATGTTTCAAATAAACTCGCCTGCCCAGAGTATGTGATTGTGTACTACAAATCCTATAAAATCAAGCTGACAAGCAACACTAAAGTGGTCCAGGTAAGTCTTAGGATGACAGCAAAACATTCACAGGCTCCTGAAAAACAAGCAAAAATTCAAATTAATTGAACACAAAAGTACTCAAAATTTCAAATCATGAAACACTGCAAAATAACACTGTACTCTAGAGAACAATTTTCATCATAACTCAGAAAGACCTTGTTTCACACAGGTCTATGTTAATGATGAGGAGAAAAAACTAACTTACATTAATGACCAATTCTTCATCACCACCTCCGGCATGGCAGTAGTTGTGAACATCACTGAAATCAAAGTTGATATTTTGGTCAATCATCAAGGATTTGAGATCAATCTCCCGTTCTCCATTTTCCATGGCAATACAGAGGGACAGTGCGGTGAGTACAGATCAGAGATCTATTGTCGCAACAAATAAAACTTACATTTGTTTTCTGTCTGGGAGATGTGTACAAAGTAGTATTCATTTCATGTTTACCAGTGTGAGAAATAAATTAGATTTTCAATAACTATAACCTAACTTTAATTAATTAACTTTAAATACATTTATTTTGAATTGTTCCATTACTTCCTCTCTATATATCCAGATTTAGTATAATTAAAATTACATTTTTCAGGGGTTTGCGACAACAACCGTACAAATGACTGCAGACGTCCTGATGGACAAACTGATCAATCGTGTGTAAACATGGCACAGCTTTGGAATGTCACACAATGCAAAACCCCTCCACCTCGACCTGAACCAACTATACCTCCAAAACCCTGCACCCCGAAGATTTGTGATCTCATCAAGGGCAAGTAAGGAAAAGCCAAAAATTGTAATCACTTGGTAACACTAATTAGTACAAAGTGTTAACCTTTTAAATGAATACGTCACCCAAAAAATGAAAACTGTCTTTTTCTCACCCGTAAGTTGTTCCAAACATGTTTGATTTTCTGTGGAAAATTAGAATAAAGGAAGTCATACAGGTTTGGAACAACATCACGGTGAGTGAGAGATGGCAGATTTTTCATTTTTGGGAGAACTATTCCTTTAAGATGGCTGAAAATTTGTTTCTTCACAGCATGTTTGTGAAGTGCCATGGGGTCATTCCTTATGAAAGTTATTATGAGGCATGCAAATATGATGTGTGCCACATGGGAAACGAATCTATTGGTTGTACCAGTCTGGAAGCATATGCTCAGCTATGTGGCAAGGAGGGTGTCTGTGTGGACTGGAGAACATCAGATGAACTAAAAAAACAATGTCGTAAGCAGAATGAACCTAACCATTTAGACTGTACTTTAAAGCTGGTTATCTTCCTAACACATTTTAATACATGATATACTTGAGAGGACCTGAAACATGATTGTCATTGGTTTCTATAACAGAATACAAGTGCCCCAGTCACAAAGTCTACAAGGCATGTGGGCCTAAAGTAGAAAAAACCTGCAGTACAAGGTAATCTCACTCGACAATACTACATATTCACAAAAAAACAGTTCTTAATAAGTGCTGGAATTATGGAATGTCTGATGTGCTTCTATTAACTCACGACTAGGTACAATGATTTATTTGTGGAGAAAGACTGTCAAAACAGCAAATGTCATCAAACATTTATGGAAGGCTGTTTCTGTCCTGATGACACATATCAAGTTAGTTCAGTGATAAACAACTGTACGGCTTACTGCGGTAAGACATGTTTCTTCATTTACTTTCTCTGTTTGCTAGATTAATGCACCTTCATGTCCTATTTTCATTTATTTGGTTTTTATTTCCTCCATGTAGACTGCATCGGCCCCGATGGCTTACCTAGACGGGTATGTCTAGACAAAACAAGATATTTCGAAAAATATTTCAAGAAAGACAGTGGGGTCCAAAGCATTTGCATTTGCAATTCATAATCACCATCAATTCCTAACCATCATCTACTTGCTTTTTCTTCTTAAGCCTGGGGAGACATGGATCATGGACTGTTCTGAATACACATGCTCCAATGAGACCTTTGGTATTAAAACTATGCCTGTTGGGTGTCCAAGTGAAAAGTCCTGTGGACCAGAACAAAAAAAAATCACTGAAAACTGCTGTCCAGTCTGCGGTGAGCCAAGATTAAACATGTTCGATGGTGCATCATTACAAGCTAGATAATGAATTTGCAACACTTACTAAAACAGAGTTCACTAAAAACACATCTTGCTAATAGAACACATTGTCTGCATTGTTTTATCACACAATTTACAATTAGTGAACTAACCGTACATATGCATTCAGAAATCAATTAAAAGGATTCACAATTTCTCAACCCATTTAGTGTGTGATCTCGAGGTGTGTCTTCAGAAGAAATGTGATGTGGGATTTGAGTTAGCAGCAAATAAAAGTGAAGACAGTTGCTGTTCACCCTGCGGTAAGTCTCAGATACATTTTTGTGGTCTTAAATCTTAAACATAATTACTCAGATTTTGCGGTCATACAAAAACAACAGTCCTTTTTGTGAGTCATTCCAGTTAAGCAGTAACTTTTGAGTCCATGTTTTAAATTTCCACAATAATACAATCTGAAGAAAAACTTGGAATATGAGATAAACTGCCAGTTCTGCCTGTTAAAAGGACAGGGTAATAAGGGCAACATCAGCAGTAGTGTAATGTAATTATGTTCACTCTGATAATGCTAAATAATATTATTTCTATCTTTACAAATTGTGAGATTAATATTTTATCTAACCATATGATTAAGACATGAAAATGTACTGCACAACTGAAATGACCTTTTTTTATTTTTCATTAAAAAAAAATAGAATAGCCTAAAATAACTGATTTAATGACTTATAAAAATAGATTTTTCTGATTTTCAGTGCCCAAAGATGTCTGTGTGTACAATAACACTGAGTACCAGGTGAGCAACTGGGTTCATTTGTTCACATTAAAGTAAAAGTAAAGTAAAGTAAATTTGGGTAAATCCTGATATTTAAAATGGAGCAAAAGGAAATACTGTAAAAAAGAAATAGTGATACTTTTTCACACTTTTTTGACTCTGTAATCTCTCTGTTCTTCCTTCTAGCCTGGAGCTATAATCACCCCTGAGCCTTGTATCGAATGTAACTGTCAAATGGATAAAGACCCAAACACTCAACTACACAGTGTCATTTGTATTTCTAAAATATGTCCAATTTGCCCTGAGGTAATAATTACAGTTTTTTTGTGTAAACCATCATTGTTTGGAAACTTCTAAATGATAAGAATATAATAAACTATGAATGTGTTTTTGTACTCCAAGGGCTATAAGAAAGTGGAACAACCAGGAGAGTGCTGTGGAACATGCGAGCAATATACCTGTATTTTCACTGCGCCAGACAACCGCACATATTTTCTGGAGGTACAAAGTCAAACTTTCCTTTACACTTTCAGTTCACCAGACAAATTATCTGCTCTACTCTTTGATCCTCATGTAGCCAATTTTTTTTTCATAGGATGGAGAGAGCAAGAAATTCCAATGTGAAAGTGTGACCTGTCATCAAGTCAATGGCACGTTTATGATAGAGAAGACCAAGACAAGCTGCCCTGACATCGATCCAGAAGACTGTGTGACTGTGAGTTCAATATCTTAAGCAAAAGTTGATGCTTTTAGCCGTTTGTATTTTTTTTGTGGCTATTGCTACCTTCTAATACTAAGGGCCAGATTTACTAAATAGGGCAAATTAGTGTGAGAGCGCAATTCCACAAATGTGCCGATGGGAGTGGCAAGTTTTGTGCGTGATCTGCTGATGCGCAAATTAAAGAACACAGACGCAGTCAAATCATTTACATAATGACCAACGCAATCTACCAAGAGCAGCGCAAATTAGCGGTGGGACACAAATAAGCAGAGCTGATTCTCATCAGGTGCGGGTCGACACGGGCACAACTTGTTACATGTAATCACAAACACATACACACACATATATTGGCCAACATGGTCTCCTCCTATCAGCAACAATTGCAGCCATGTCGCAAAATAGGTTAAGACAAGCTTTTTTTGGGCGTTAAATAATGGCGCAAATACCAGTCAATTGACTAGCGCAAACATTAGTAAATCACGTTGCGTGATTCATTTCAATACTTTCCTCCCATAAATTTTGGTTTTGATAGGGAAACTCCTACAAATGCAAGTTAGCCGCAAAACAACTCTTTTCATGCCTTTTCAACACTAATTTTGCACTGCGTGTCTTTAGTAAATCCTGACAGTAGTTTTTTAATGCCAAAAGAGGGTTTGCGCTGGCGCAAGCTGTTAGTAAATCTGGCCCTTAAAAGCTTAGTTCACCCAAAAACTAAAAAAAACTGTCATCAATTATTGCCCCTTATGTTGTTCCAAACATGTAAGACTTCCGTTCATCTTCAAAACTTCAAATTAAGATATTTTAAAAATTAAGATATTTTAAAGAACTAAGAACATGTCACACTGATGTTTAAACAAGGCTCTATTTGTCTGAACAGGGAACACTGAAACTCGATGAAGATGGATGTTGCAGTACATGTAAGAAATTGTTTCCTTGTTCAAAATATCCTGATGGTCCTTATCCATGAAACACAAGCAGAACTAGAGTTGACTGTAAACGGTCACATTCAGTATAATGCAGCATTTTACACAAGATTTGTTCTGCTTTCATGAATAAGGTCCAGTAATTTTAACTGTTAAAAATATGTAATATTAATTCTGATATCTCAGGTATACCCAAGAACTGTGTTCTTGTGAAGAAGAACACCACAGACATTACTGTAAATGGATGCAAGCCCGTCCAACCCATGGAAGTGACGTCCTGCAGTGGCAACTGTGACACCGAATCAATGTGAGAGCACATGCACGTATAATTGATCACACTGATATACGATTTCTTGTGAAATACAGTTCACACTTACATATTCATATTAAATGGATGTTAATTCCAGGTGTAAACTTTAGGCCAAACATTTTGCTGCTTGTTTGTCTCCAAACATGATATATGTTTTGATTATCAAAGACTTGCAAATAGATTAGGATCAGATTTTTTTTTTAATAATAATCTGACTGAGGTTTTTCTTGTGAATCTGCATAGGTATTCAATGGAAAAGAACATCATGAAGCACAGCTGTTCTTGCTGTCGTGAGATGAAAACCCACATTGAAAAAGTGAAGCTGAAGTGTCCCGATGACCGCGAGTTCCTTCATGACTACGTCTACATAGACAGCTGCAAATGCACTCCAATTACATGTGAAAACCAGAATAGCATTGAATAAACAATCTTGTTCAGTTTCTGCTTTACTGCTACAATTGTGATTGCTGAAAATTGCAAGAAAAAATAATAATTTGGTGAAGGATTGCACCATTCAGCTTTTTTTCTTTAACTATTATCTCTCAGGGCATTTTCTGGGCATTCTGAACATTTTGTTTCTTCTTTAGCAATGCAAAATGTGATTCTATACATTTCTTTCTTATGAAATTAATGATGACTATAATAAAGCAAAATAAATGGCAACAAAAACAGTATACTGGATTTTTTTCCCCCCCAAAAAAACGTAATTAGGAAAATAAAAACTGGCATTACTTCACAATAAGGTTCTAAATGTTAAAGGACTTTTTTATTTTATATATGAAAGTTGTTTTATCCGCTTGGATTCAATAGAAGCTGTTTTTGGTTTTGAGGTTTTGAGTTATAACACTCACAGGATATTTTTACAGTACAATGAACTCTTATAAAGATCAAGGCCCCTTTAACATTAGTTAGCATCAGCAAACATGAAACAATCATTTCTTTCACAGCATTTATTAATATTCATTCATTCTTTGTTAATATTAACTTCAGTAACACTTTAGGGTCAAATTCTCACTATTAACTACATGCTTATTAGCATGCATATTACTAGGATATAGAGGTTATGCTGGACTGAGTGGCAAAAGACTGGTTTTAATAGGGGAACCTGCGAAAACGCGAGTAAAACAAATTATTACATTAAAGTCCGCGTGAACCGGAAGTTGCAAACGACTTTTCTCCAGTGTTGTGACGTATTTCCAAGTGAAACGGAATATTGAATAGAGGGCAGAGTTTTACTTTAGCGCTCCTCCTCTCCATCTCTCGCTCATAGCAGACTAACAGTTGGAGGGGAGTGGTTTAAGCGTTTTCAACCCAAGCCGTAAAACTGATATCATTAGAGAAGGGCCATCGTTGCAGAGGGGAGGAGCATTTTCAGATTTTGATTAAATATTACGAAGCCAAACAATTTTTTTTTGTGTGTGTGTGGATTGACTTGCATGGATGAATTGTTCACCACAAAGCTAGCAATTTAAGCTAACAAAATAAATAAGGTCAATTTTGATTTCATGTGTACTTTAAAGGTTGGGCTAGAAAGTGTTCCTTATAACGTGTCAAAGAAACCTAATCCATGGATATTGACATGCAGCCAGGAATCATGTTTCCTGACATTTATATGTGCCTGAGTTGGACGCCAGGGAAATACATAAAGCAAATCCGCCTGTGAACACTTTATATAAATACAATATAGGTAGGTTTAAATCGGAGCGTTCACTTATATCAATATATATATTGATAGATTTTATGTTGGTCTCAGCATTGAAGGAAAGTGGACAGAGGGTCCTTTGTCCACTGTTGAAGTTGTATCTTATGTTTTAACATATGGTTTTCTTTATGTACCGGAACCATTTCCATATAAGGAACAAGATGGGACGGGAGACAGGGAATGGTCCCTGCTTTTTGTATTAGGTATAGGAGAAGGTCCTTGGGATATCAAGGAATTCTGGTGTACCTGACCGGTAGATGACCATATTTAGACTTGTTTTTCTATATGTATCACATTCCTATACCATGAGCTATATGATGTATTCTCTCTCTCATTGGCTGAAGATATACTACACCCCTTGTACTCTTTCTATATATTCTCTCTTTGCTTATCAATAAAACAAGACTATATTCTCCCTCAGCGAGTGATTGCTCATTCAATTGCCAATTAAGAGGTCTGGGATGAGGCATGCATTAGGAGCAAAAACCTAACATGTATATATATATATATATATATATATATATATATATCGTCATATCGTCCAGCCCTAAAACTTGTATAAAAACACCCAATTATGCAGAATATAAGATGGTAAATATTTAACTGATGAGTTGTCAACCCAATATATAAACAATATATAGTATGGTGACCAGACATCCCCGTTTTCCGGGGACAGTCCCGGTTTTTAGTGTTCTGTCCCCGACTATGTCCCCGTTTTACAGCTCGTTTAAAACAACCCGCAAATACATTGCAAAGAAAACACAACCAACATACAGCAGCCTGTTGATTATCGGAGCAATCGTGTAGTGATTATATTCACCAACAGAAGGGGCTGTGCGCGCGCGTGCCGCTGTTCATGAAGAACAGACAAATATCAAAATAAACATCGTTATCGGCCTCAAGGTAGTATCATACTAACTATTTATGTTAAACTAAAGTAATACTGTTTGTATGTGTTTTATAACAGGGCCTCAACAGGGTGTGGGGTTGTTTTGCACAATTTTAAACGACCACAAAACGTTATGACTGCGGCAGCAATTTTCACACATATCTTAACTATATAACGTTGTGAAGGTACACTCAGATAAATAAATAAATTAAATTAAATAAACAATACACTTGCAACTTACTTTGTGCTTAAAATTAGTCTAAAATGCAAAATAATAGTTGAAAATAACTTAAAAGTTTTACCATAAGTTTTTAACTTAAACGTTTAGTTTAAGTTGTAATTTCTGTATACAGCATAAAAAGCTTGAATTCAATAATGAATGTTAAAAAAATATTTGTTAAATGCCATTTTATTGATTTTATATTTATATATTTTTGTAATGTAATGTGCTTTTCTAAAGTTATAACATAATGTTTTGAACTGCTTTTGCAATGGTTACTATGAATAGTGTAATAGTTTTTTGGTGAATTGTAGGCTATTAAAACCAGACCAAAAATCCTAATAATCAAACTAAATCATAATAATTATTTATGTAATAATATAAGGAACCCACAGCAATTAAAAAAACAAAAACATTCAAAAATGTATTGTCCCCGTTTTTAAAAAAAATTAATATATAATAACAAATGAGATTTCTATGATATTTTGACCACTCAAATAAGAAATGTCCCTGGTTTCCATTTCAGAAATCTGGTCACCTTAATAGGCTATATATGGTATGATTTTACCCCCAAATCCAACATTTTGAAACAAAATGATAATTACAAATCCATGTTTCTCTGCCTGGAGTCCAGTTGTTTCTGTGAATTGCAGCAGTCCATTTGCTTCTCTTTTCTGTAGCTTTCGGCAGTCTGTAAAAAAATACCTCAAATTTTGTGTCAAAGCTATTTGTACAGTCAATCGCAAAACTCTTTCTCGTTTTGGAGGTGTTTTGTGTCTTTTTCGCGGCATTCACGCTGAAAACCAATGGGCGTAACCGCAGTCGTAACGGCCGACGGTGACGTCACGGGCATACCCTCTATTGGCTGTTTATTAGTACTTATTAATGCCTTATTTTGCATGACTATATCCTACCCAATACCTAAACATGACAACTACCTTACAAACTATTAATAAGCATTAATTAGGAGTTTATTGAGGCAAAAGTTGTAGTTAATAGTGAGAATTGGACACTTGTCTAAAGTGTGACCTTTTTTAAAATTTAAATATCGTTTCATTTAATTGATTTTATTAACTGAATTGGTAATACTTTACAGTAAGGTTCCATTTGTTACCATTAGTTAACATAATCTGAAAATGCTTTTGTAAAAAGTATTTGTTAATCCATGTTAATTTCAACATTTACTAGTAGGTACATTATTAAATTCAAAAGTTGTATCTGTTAATATTATTTAACAGACCTGAGCTAACATGAACTAACATGAACAGCTGTCGAACATTAAAATAGATGAATAAATACTGTAACAAATGGAGAGTTTAATTCATTAACTAACGCGACTTGCCTTCTCATGTTAAACCAAATTTTAAGAACATAAAATTAGCAATGAACATTAATATATTTATAAATTAACATTAACCTTGATGAATAAATGCTGCAATCAACTCTAATTTTTAGTACATGATACCTAATCCAATAACTATAGATGCCGAATCCTGTTCCTGGAGATCTTCCTTCCTGCAAAGTTCAGTTCTAACCCTAATCAAACACAATAAGATATTCAGAAACATTTGATATTTTAAGACAGGTGTGTTGAAGCGGAAGGCAGATCGTCAGGAACAGGACTGGGCACCTCTGCATTAACTAACATTAACAAATTACCATCAAACCTCTATGCAATACACTCAATGAATACTGTGAAGGAAACCCAGAAGCTCAAAACTGTGAAAGTGAAAATGAAGTGAATTTAGACTGTATACAATTCTAAGCCTATACAAGACATCTTTGAACATCCTTTTACTTTAATGTTTACATTTTAAAAGACAACTTGAACTGAAACTAGACCTAAACATATATTTGCACACCCATCCGTGATTAATCATTTTATGCTAAATACATATCAAATTACATTTTTCAAATATGTAATACCAACACATACTCATTATATTAAAGTGTATTTGACCAACAAGTGTAGTCCGTTGTTTAAGGAACCTTTTAAATAATTTAATAAAGCTATTAACTTACTTTAATATAGTGAGATCAAATTCATCTTTCAATAAGAGCAGTACTCTGACATGAAGCAAAGAGTGAAAAGACAAATGTTTACACATTCAGATGCTTCCCATATGTTTGCTGTTGCATCCAAAAAGATCTTCAGTCGTAAGATATGTCAAATATGTCAAACAGGCAGAGATGAAGCTCTGAGTACACAATTCTGATGAAAGGCTATTGAATCAACTACTGTTCCTATATGCCTTTGGACTGTCATCGTATTGATTTAAGATGTAAGAATTGTTTGACTGTCAGTCAATTAAAATTTTAAATCTAATTAATTACATTTTAGCTGATTAATTAATCAAAATAATCACAATTAAACAAAACATGAAGGTGGCACTTCAAGCCTGAATTGGTCTGATGGCAGGAGAATTTGTTAGCACAGAAGCACAGAATGACTAGTTTGATCATACCCAGTGTTCCTGAGTCAGCCATATTGCTTTTGAGTTTTGCCATGAAAAACATTGTATTTTACCAACGCTTTGGGGTATTGGGACGAAACTTGGTACATATCATCTGAATCATGCCCCAACGTACCTGAGAAAAATGGGGCACAGTGCTACCAAGAGGTTAAAAAATATTGGAACAAAATGTATAAAAATATACATTTTCCTTAATTTGTTAAATTGTTGTGAGCCTGAGCTCCTTAGTTTCTTCAGAGTCAATCAATTTGAAAATGTCTCAAGGCAACAGTTTGATTTGTTATGGTAACAATGCCTTGACGACTATATTAATTTCATGACAGCACAATTAATTGGTCAAATGTTATTAAAGAATTACTTCAGAACTCAAATTTCCTGATAATTTACTCACCCCCATGTCATCCAAGATGTTTATGTCGAAAAGAAATTAATGTTTTTGAGGAAAACATTCCACGATTTTTGGACTTCAATGTCTACCAATGGTCCAAACTGCAGTTTCAGTGCAGCTTCAAATGGCTCTACACGATCCCAGACAAGGAATAAGGGGGTCTTAGTAAAACGATCTGCCATTTTCTAAAAAAATAAAAATAAAATGTATATACTTTTTAACCACAAATGCTTTTCTTGCACTAGCTTTGTGATCCGCCACACATTACATAATCACGTTGGAAAGGTCATGCGTGACGTAGGCGGAAGTACCGACCCAGTGTTTACAAAGTAAACGTGCAAAGACTAAGTCAAATGGCCTTCACAAAAAAAAAAAAAAAAAAGGTAAAACAACGATGTCGGATGATTTTAAAGTTGGAGGAGAAAATGAGATTTTTCGCTGTACTTAAGTCTACATCACGCATGTAATGCGTGGTGCATCGCAGAGCAAGACGAGCATTTGTGGTTAAAAAGTATACTTTTGGGGGGGGGATGACAAATCGTTTCGCTAGATAAGACCCTTATTCCTCGGCTGTAGAGCCCTTTGAAGCTGCATTGAAACTGAAATTTGGACCTTCAACCCATTGGTAGCCGTTGAAGTCCACTATATGAAGAAAAATCCTGGCATTTTTTCCTCAAAAATTTATTTTCAACTGAAGAAAGAAAGACATGAACATCTTGGATGAAATGGGGGTGAGTAAATTATCAGGAAATTTTAATTCTGAAGTAATCCTTTAACAATTATATAATGATATAAGTAATTGTACTTGTGGCTTTTAATCCCGCTTGCCTAAAATCATTATTAGGTATGCTATATTCAATAAAATGTTTGTCATTTAAGACTGTGGTGTGCTTGGCCCTATACTTATTTCTCGCAGCTTTATTTACATTTGTTCTCATTATTTCTTCTAATAAATTACCTAACAAGTTCAGGTTAACTAATGTGGTTAACTAATGTTAACAAATGAATCCTTGTTGTAAATTGTTACAGCTATTTTGTTATTAGAACAGCAGAAAGACTGAATTTGACCAAAAACAGTAAAAACAGTGCACTAGCAAATTTTTCTTAGACACGTAAATTAGTTAAATAGCTCAATTAAATATATTTCATATTGTGGATGAGTCAAGAGTCACATCCTTGTACAGCCCAAATCAGACAAGCGATAAATGAATCATTGTGTGACTGAATGTTCTCATAATTCAGATACAGTTTGTTTAATCTCAAACACCAAAGAAGACATTAAATATTTATTTGTTTCAAATATCAACCAAGCCCAAGGCCAAATTCAAGCCGTGGGTCCACCCTCTGATCACAAACTACATTCCTCCAAAGCAAACTTATAGCCATTATAAAAGGACAAGTTCTGACAGACAGCTCACATTAGCTCTTGAGGATGGAAGTTGTCACCATGGGGACTGTGAGGATGTCCCAGATGTGGATGCTGAGATGGGTCGTCGTAATGGTTGGGCTGCAGTCCGTACAAGCAGGTAAGCATACTACAACTGAAAAAAAGTTCTCAAAATTCTTAAAAATAACATTCAAAATATTGTATAAACATCTGCCTTTCTATGCTTATAGACTTCATGGGAGATTATGGGGACAGTATGAAGGATCCTATGGACTTTACCTGGGAGCCAACATCAATACCAGGTAAATACTGAATTGTGTATACATGTATGTATTATATGAGACATACTGATTGCAGAGATTTGCAATGTCACAAATTCATTAATAGATCTCACAATCCACAAGTAAGCCTTAAAACTTTGATACATCATTGTTAAATATATTTGTATTTACTTTTCAAAGTATTTAGGTTTAAATTTATCATCAATAAAAAATAAGTGAGAAAAAATTATTTTGAGGTATAAAAATGTGCAGTAATAAAAATACAATAATATGTATTTTTGGTTACACTTTATTTTAAGGTGTCTTTGTTACACTGTAATTATACATTTAAGTACTGAGTAATATTAAGTAACTACATGTACTTACTATAGGTTTAGGGTTTGCTTCGGTTTAGTTGCATGTAATTATGCATAATTTATAGTTATTACTATAGTAATGTAACATATGTAACAATGACACTGTAAAATAAAGTGTTACCGTATTTTTCTCTGAATGACAAAAATATAACATTAAAATATTAAATTAAAATATAACTTAATTTAAATTAAATGATAATAAATCATAACCTTTCAAGATTTTTTCAAGGTCAGTGACAATTGTAACACTAGTTATGGAATAGAAAATTAAAAATTTCAGTCTTTTAAACATGTAATTCACATTCTTTCTAATTATGTATCTAATTATGAATAAAGTAATATTTTGATGAATATACAACTTAAACTTACTATAAACACACATTATTCAGGACATACAAAGTTCAGTAACAACATGTTCAGAAATATTCATACATCAAACACATTAGTACTTTGAGGTTTACTCTTATTTGAGTGGGTAAATATACTGGTAACACTATTTTAGTGTCCTCGTTAAACGTTACATGTAGTTACTGTAGTAATAACTATAAATGATGCATTATTACATGCATCTAACCCTAATCCTAACCCTATAGTAACAGTACATTTAACAGTTACTAATAATTATACAGTGTCTTTGTTACACTGTAATTATACATTTAAGTACCGAGTGATATTAAGTAACTACATGTACTTACTATAGGTTTAGGATTAGGTTTGGTTTGATTTAGGGTTAGTTAATTATGTATAATTTGTAGTTATTACTATAGTAACTACATGTAACATATGTAGACATTGTAAAATAAAGTGTTACCAAATATTTCTTAAGTGTAACAATTGCCCCATAATGAGGCATTTGCAACATGTATGAGAAGGAAAATGTTTTAATAAATTTTAATAAAATATGAAAACACTTTTTCCTTTAGTGTTCACCACTATGACGACTGTGATGGTAACAAAAGGTATTTAAAAGCAATTTAATTTATGTACATGTGCAGAAACTAAATTGTGTATTTTTGCACACTGAAAGTACAGATTTTTATATTTATCAACTTT
Source organism: Elopichthys bambusa (assembly GCA_037101425.1). Taxonomy (NCBI): domain Eukaryota; kingdom Metazoa; phylum Chordata; class Actinopteri; order Cypriniformes; family Xenocyprididae; genus Elopichthys; species Elopichthys bambusa. Next base: position 5,895,966 of record CM074455.1, read on the forward strand.
ATCTCTTGGTTCAGCTGAACCGAATCCTGATCACCAGTCCACGATCTGCAGCACATGGGGAAATTTCCACTTCAAGACATTTGATGGTCATTTCTTTCAAGTGCCAGACACGTGCAACTACGTTCTGGCAGTGATGTGTGACACCACGACTTCTGATTTTAACATCCAAATGCAAAGAGAGATTGTAAATAACTCAATCACTTTTAGCACAGTCACAATAAAGCTGGAGGGGACAGTCATCAAACTCACCAATGGCGACATCACTATGGACGATCAAGCGTGAGTTGATATATATACTTAAGTTTTACATGAGTAACTGCTGCAATGTGCAGCTTTTGTAAACTCATATTAATTAAGAGACAACACTGAATATTAGTGTTGATTAAAAATGTCCAGACAGCACCTAAAATCTTCTACAATTATGTAAAGTTATATACAAATGTGTTCTTACACTTTTTTCTTACAGGGTGTCTATTCCAATCAATCAGAATGGAATTAAAATCGAAGGAAGCCCAACAAGTATTAAGATCTCTAAATATGGATTGACTGTCTTTTGGGAAGAAGACAACTCTATATTGGTATGATTTGCTGCGTAAATACTTTTACTAGAATATGTGTGATTAAATCTGTGAGATAATGAGCTCCAATGAAAACCGTAAAACTGATTTGATGAAATCTATTGATAGCAGTAAAGAAAAACAAAGCAAACCTGAGTGTACGAGAGTTTCCGTGCAGGTTCTGCTTCAGAATGAGTCAAGATAAACCCTATAATGCAATCACACACCCTTTAAGCGCATTATATTTGTTTGCACACAACAAGTAAGACTTGGAAAATTACACATTAAACAGGATATCAGTTCTACGTATCATAAAGCAAATATTAATCATCTAAGTAAGCCACAGTTAACCAACAGGTTTTGTGTATGTATCTGACAGCTCAATGTTGATTTTATTAAGTGTGTTTGTACTGCCATAAATAAACATTAAGACAGACTAAATTTGAGAAAATTAATTGTATTTGTATCACTAACATTACCTTATTAAATGATGTTCCCTAGATTGAACTTGCAGAGAAGTACCAAGGTCAGACCTGTGGACTCTGTGGAAACTTCAACGGCAATAAGGATGACGATATTTCTGAAAAAGGTAAACCTGATGTTTTGATCAATTGACCTAGTTTGGTTTTGAATCCAAACACCTGACATAGTATTATTATGACATGTAACCAGCCAAATCCTTCTCAGGTCCGGCCACATGGAAGGTGTCCACACTAACTGAATCCTGCGAGGATGTTATACTTCCACCTGGGGATCAGTGTGACCAGGTATGAGAAATAAATCATAAGTTTTATAATCATTTTTTTATATATATCTTTATATATATATATATATATATATATATATATTGTTTTACCTCATCTGCCAATTGAAACATTGCTTTCAATAACTTATTTCCTTTTAGCATGCGAGCGTTTGCCAGCAGTATCTCAGCAGTCCAGGGTTTAGGGACTGTTTTAATGTGATGGACATGGGTTTATTTGAAACAGCCTGTGTAGACGATCTGTGTCAATGTTACGGCAATTACGACTGTCTCTGCAACACGCTCACAGAGATTTCACGACAGTGCACACATGCTGGAGGAAAACCAGGAACATGGAGGACAGAGCAGCTCTGTCGTGAGTATCATTTCTGGAAGATGAATAGAAAAAAAATCAGTGGGAATAAAATGCCATTACCACCACACCACTTACAGCTCAGAATTGAACTGAACATTAGAACATTAATTTTCAAAATGTATGGATATGATTAGTTATATGCTTGTAGAATAAAAATCAATATACATACACTATTAATTTGGACACATGATACTGTACGGTGTGTTCGATATACTAATTGTCTTATTCTGTGGAGCAGCAAAGTCATGTCCTCTAAACATGCAATACCTGGAGTGTGGTAATCCGTGCAAGAACACCTGCTCAGATCCAGACGCAAATCTAATGTGTAATGAACACTGTGTGGACGGCTGTTTCTGCCCTGAAGGTAATTTCACACAGAGATGTGCTTGTGACACTGTTTTTTTTTTCTTCCTCATAATAAATGGTATCATGCCTTCTTTTTATAAAGGCACGGTGGAAGACGACATTGGTCAGAGTGGCTGTGTTCCTGTGAACGAGTGCCCTTGTGTTCACGATGGCACAGTATATCAATCAGGAGAGTCTTACAAACAAGCTTGTAAAAAATGGTAACATTTAAATTTTAATATTTTAGAGTCAGATTTAAAATCCTTTATACATTTCCCCATGCTAACACTGATGTAATTCTGTGTCAGTATGTGTGCCGCGGGACGCTGGACATGTACATACCTGGAATGTCCTGGAATCTGCTCTGTTGTGGGAGGGTCTCACGTCACCACTTATGATGGAAAGAGCTTCACCTTTAGCGGCAACTGTGACTACATCCTCACTAAGGTCTGTCAGGATAGCAGATGATCCACAGATATTTTCTGTCAGGGTCGAGATAAATTAAAGTCTTCACTTCACTTGTACTTTTTTTATTCCAGCACTCTAATGACAGTGATATAGCTGTTGTGGGAAATCTGGCAAAGTGTGATTCAGCCCGAACAGACACATGTCTAAATTCAGTTACCCTTGTCATCTCGGGGACCACTGTAAGTACTGGGTTTATTTGTCCCATTTTTAATAAATGTTGCATGTTTTCTTCATTTCATATTCGAAAATACTCTTTTTCTGGGAGAACGGCACAAGCTAATTGTGGCTGTGTTCAGAATGGCACACTTGCTTTCAGCATAGTGAACAGAACATACTGCATACTTCACTACTTTTATACTAAAAGAAAATCTGCAAAATCATCCAAGAAGCAATTACAAAACATCATTTTGTTTTCTTTTTGTTGTTTTATGTATAAAACAGATTCACTTTTCCTCCAGTGGAGTTGTGACACTGAATGGAAACCACCCACTGAAGCTTCCAACTACCATAGGTAGGGTGTCCAAAATGGGGAATTGTTCTATTATAAGCATGTTCAACATAAAATTAAACATAATTAAATGCATTTCTCTGAAAACTTAAGCCTCTATTTTTCAAATGCAGATATCCCGTATGTTAGCATTAACAAAAGTCATTGTTGACTAGTTGTTTTGTATCCTAACCACCCATTTTGTTGTCGCAGGTCTTGTGAGCATCTTCCAGCCCTCTTCCTCCTACATTATTGCTGATATGAAGAGTCTTCGTCTAGAGATCCAGTTGGCTCCAGTAATGCAGTTGTATATTGTAGCCAGCACTGAAGAGAAAGAGAAAATGAGTGGTAGGATGTCAAAAAATATGTGATTAGAATCTATTTTTGTTACAGAAGGTAATTTAATATAAAGAAGGTAAAAATTTATAAAATCAGGCATTGTATAAATCATTCACTGTTTTTAATTGTACACATTGCTTACACATTGCAGGTCTGTGTGGAAACTATAATGATGTCCAAACAGATGACTTTAAAACAGAATCAGGCATCATAGAGGGCACGCCAATAACTTTTGTCAACTTTTGGAAGAAAAACCCATACAGCTGTCCAGATCTTGAAAACACATTTGACAACCCCTGTAGCATGAGTGTGGACACAGGTATACACAGTAAAAAAAATACAAAAATAATGAATAATAATATATGCAATAATTTATGTTGCAAATATTACAGAACTATGTTAAACCTTTATTATTTCCATTCAGAGAAACTTGCTAAAGACTGGTGTTCCCGTCTCACAAACCCAAATGGCACCTTCGCCCTATGTCATTCAGAAATATGTCCTGAGATTTACTACCAAGTGAGTGTTTTTGCACAGAACACTTTTCTCTTTTGAAATTAACTGTATATATATGTATGAATGCCATATAATTGCATCTGGGTTTCATCCTTTGTAGTGGTGCGTCTATGACACATGCAAGTGTGCAGATATTAGGAAGTGTATGTGTGCGGCCGTGTCCACCTATGCCCACGCATGTGCTGCCAAAGGAGTTATTCTCCAGGGCTGGATGGATTCAGACCCCTGTGGTGAGAACATTTTGTTTGTACAGTTCTATATAATTCATGTAGTTGAATCACATTCTGTTGATTTGGAATTAAATGAGACACTGAATCATAATAAAAATGTGTTTATCTCTGCTTAGTATCCGAGTGTTCAGAAAACATGAAGTACTCCTACAGTGTGACCAGCTGTGGCAGCACCTGCCACTCTCTCAGTGAACAAGACAACACCTGCCAAGGGTCCTTCACACCTGTAGATGGCTGTGTCTGTTCTGAGGGAACATATCTTAATAAAGAAGGCAGCTGTGTACCTGCTCATCAGTGTCCTTGTTACAAAGACGACAAGGTCATAGAGTCATCGGGAGTATCCTACATAGACGGTGTAGCATGGTATATAAGTTCCTCATTTCACAACCAATGATTTGTTGACAGAATACCAATGATAACTCTTGAAGACCATTAGTAATTACTGATTTGTACAATTCTGTCATATTACAGCACCTGTAACCTTGGCAAATTGCACTGCTCCAGTCCAGAAGGTAATTTGCAACTTAATTCTGCAATTCCATTAGTCAGATTGTAATTTGAGTTATTACTAGTATGAATTGTACAAGTTTCCCATCCATGCGCCTGTTGTGTTTGTAGACTGTGCGGCTCCGATGGTCTTCTTCAAATGCTCAAATTATGAACCAGGAAAAAAAGGAACAGAATGTCAAAGGACATGTCAGAACCAAGACCTAAACAATTGCGTGAGTTTGGATGGTGAAAGCATTACTGGCATCTTTCAAAAGTTTCCATATTGTTTTGGTTGCCACAAATGGATTTGTAAAAGCAGAGCTATGAAGAAATGAACATTGCTGGACCTTCTTGATTTGTTTTGGCTGTAGGTGAGCACTGGGTGTGTATCAGGGTGTATGTGTCCAGATGACCTTCTGGCTGATGGGAAAGGTGGGTGTGTGGAGAGTAAAGACTGCCCCTGTGTCCATAATGGACTCATCTATTCACCTGGACAGCAAGTTCAAGAGGACTGTAACACCTGGTGAGTCAGAATTGATAGCAGAAGGCGAGGAATTACGACTATACCATCACCATGTGTGCACTTATTTTTTCTTTGCCCAAAACAATAAGCAATTATCAAACATTACTCGATTACTACATTTAATTCTCACCCAAAATGAGAGGTAAGAAAGAAAATAGGTGGTAACCACTGTGCATTAGTTCATCTGTGAATTTCTGTCTTATATTTCAGCACATGCACAAACGGGATGTGGACTTGTACACATAATGAGTGTTATGGCACCTGTACCATTTTTGGTGACGGTCATTTCATGACTTTTGATGGCAAGAAATATTCTTTCCACGGAGACTGTGAACACATCTTAGCCCATGTATGTTTTCCATCAATTTGGGTTCTTGGCTAATTTCAGAAGAAAAAAAAAAAGTCAAATTCTGATCTAATACACGATTCATTTGTGCAACCCCTCTAGGATTACTGCAATAAAGACCAGAGTCCATATTCTTTACGCCTGGTCACAGAGAACATTCCCTGTGGCAGCAGCAGCACCATTTGCTCTAAGTCCATCAATCTCTTCTTTGGGGTGAGGCTATTTCATAGCTCAAAATCAGATTAAGTATATAATAGTATTTTAAAATGTTCAATTATGCATACATTGTATATAAAAAAGAGGATGGATATGTAGAATACGTAGTTTCATTTGACTTCATCATAACATTATAAGAGAGTTCTAATTATTTATGCTGTTTATGGATAACTTTTATTCCATACTGACTATTCAAATCTTGCAGAGATACAAGATGATTTTATCTGAGGAAACTGGGATCAAAGTTGTTGAAAGCAATGGCACTGATTACCAATATCAAATCCATACTGCTGGGATATACAATGTCATAGAGGTCAAAGGACTTTTGAACTTAATCTGGGACAATAAAACGAGTCTGATGCTCCAACTCCATCCTAAGTTTAAGGTAAGCATTACCCCTACATACACAAACACACAATCATCCTTTACACTTCCCCATTCATCCACTTTGCTTAACATATTCATGATCTCTATGACAGGGCAAGGTGTGTGGACTGTGTGGAAACTTTGATGGTAATGCGAACAATGACTTTGTAAAGCATGATGGAGAAGAGGTCACTGATGCAGTGGTATTTGGGAATAGTTGGAAGGTGAATCCCAGCTGCCCGGAAATGAGCAACTTGATTAACCCATGTGAAAAAAATCCACATCGGAGTGCCTGGGCAATCAAACAATGCAGCATCATCACAAGCCCAGTCTTTACAGACTGCCATTCACGGGTATGTAAAATTATAAACTTTGTGAATTCAGAAAGTTGTTGGTCTTCTGGACTTTGTTTAAATGGTCAGCCTTTGTTGGTTATATGCCTGAAATAATAAAAAAAAATGTTTCTTACCAATTTACAATTCAGCTTAGCACATAAAACTGGTTACCCTTAAAGTTCTACTGACTTTTCTGTTTCTAGGTGGACTCTGGCTCATACTATGATGCCTGTGTAAGGGACACCTGTGCATGTGACAGCGGAGGTGACTGTGAATGTTTCTGTACTGCAGTGGCAGCTTATGCTGCTGAATGCCGTAAAAAGGGGGCTTGTGTAGCATGGCGGAGCCCAAGCATTTGCCGTAAGTCCCAATACTGTTAAAAATTGTATTCATTGGATTGCAACCTCAGATTTTGCCTGGGCCTACCCAAAATTACCTTCTATTATTTTTTCTCCTATAAACATTGTCATACTGCTGACTGAATTGATTATTCTTGCAGCATTATTCTGTGAGTACTACAACAACCCTCCAACTGAATGTGAGTGGCACTATAAAACCTGTGGATCGACCTGCATGAAAACTTGCAGAAACCCATCAGGAACCTGCTCTAATCAAATTCCTCTCCTAGAGGGTATGAATTAATCTTTAAACCTTTGAAAACAGGCTTTTGTGCAGAATTGAATAAATTAATACTTGGGGTAAATGTAGCCCAAACTGCAGAGTAACTGCAAAATTATGAGTGAATTCATATATTTTTATTAATATTAATTATTTTTTTCCTAGAGTCAAGAAACATTGAGTCAATAGAAATACTTGTCTCTTGTTTATTCCATCTGTCCTTTTATTATTCTCCTAGGGTGTTTTCCTCAGTGCCCTTCAGACAGGCCATTTTTGAGGGAGGACACCAGGAAATGTGTTACAGAGGCAGAATGTGTTTCTCTGTGTACCTATGATGGGAAGATATATAATACTGGAGAAGTGGTGTATGATACTACAGATGGGAATGGAACATGTTTTACTGCTGTATGTGGATCCAATGGCACAATAATAAGAACTATTACAAAATGCATGACAACAACTACACCATTCACTTTCACAACTCCACCACAAACTACTAAAACAACGATTACAATAACAATGACCAAGACTTCTACTTCTACACCGACTACAGTAACACTAACAACACCAGAAATGCCTTCAACAGCTACTCCAACTGTTTCTATATTGACATCTACATCACCAAAAACTTTTACTTCTGCTGTTACTGCTGCAACACCATTGACCCAAACAGCACCTCCAATACGAACAGAAACGCCATCAACAGCTACTACAAGTGTTATTTCAACAACACCTACAGCACCACAAATTTCTACTACTGCTGTTACTGCTGAAACACCTTCTACAGAAACACCACCTCCCATAGAAACAGAAACACCATCAACAGCTACTACAACTGCTGTTCCACCAACACCTATATCTCCTGAAATTACTACTGCTGTTACTGCTGAAACACCATCTACGGAAACACCACCTCCCATAGGAACCAAAACAGCACCTCCAGTAAGAACAGGAACGCCATCAACAGCTACTACAACTGCTGTTCCACCAACACCTACATCACCTGAAATTACTACTGCTGTTACTGCTGAAACCCCACCCACAGAAACACCACCTCCAATAGGAACAAAAACGCCATCAACAGCTACTACAACTGCTGTTCCACCAACACGCATATCACCTGAAATGACTACTGCTGTCACTGCTGAAACACCATCCACAGAAACACCACCTCCCATAGGAACAGAAACACCATCAACAGCTACTACAACTGCTGTTCCACCAACACCTATATCTCCTGAAATTACTACTGCTGTTACTGCTGAAACACCATCTACAGAAACACCACCTCCCATAGGAACCAAAACAGCACCTCCAGTACGAACAGGAACGCCATCAACAGCTACTACAACTGCTGTTCCACCAACACCTACATCACCTGAAATTACTACTGCTGTTACTGCTGAAACCCCACCCACAGAAACACCACCTCCCATAGGAACAGAAACACCATCAACAGCTACTACAACTGCTGTTCCACCAACACCTACATCACCTGAAATTACCACTGCTGTTACTGCTGAAACACCATTTACAGAAACACCACCTCCCATAGAAACAGAAACACCATCAACAGCTACTACAACTGCTGTTCCACCAACACCTATATCTCCTGAAATTACTACTGCTGTTACTGCTGAAACACCATCTACAGAATCACCACCTCCCATAGGAACCAAAACAGCACCTCCAGTACGAACAGGAACGCCATCAACAGCTACTACAACTGCTGTTCCACCAACACCTACATCACCTGAAATTACTACTGCTGTTACTGCTGAAACCTCGCCCACAGAAACACCACCTCCAATAGGAACAGAAACGCCATCAACAGCTACTACAACTGCTGTTCCACCAACACGCATATCACCTGAAATGACTACTGCTGTCACTGCTGAAACACCATCCACAGAAACACCACCTCCCATAGGAACAGAAACGCCATCAACAGCTACTACAACTGCTGTTCCACCAACACCCATATCACCTGAAATTACTACTGCTGTTACTGCTGAAACACCTTCTACAGAAACACCACCTCCCATAGGAACAGAAACACCATCAACAGCTACTACAACTGCTGTTCCACCAACACCTATATCTCCTGAAATTACTACTGCTGTTACTGCTGAAACACCATCTACAGAAACACCACCTCCCATAGGAACCAAAACAGCACCTCCAGTACGAACAGGAACGCCATCAACAGCTACTACAACTGCTGTTCCACCAACACCTATATCACCTGAAATGACTACTGCTGTTACTGCTGAAACACCATCCACAGAAACACCACCTCCCATAGGAACAGAAACACCATCAACAGCTACTACAACTGCTGTTCCACCAACACCTATATCACCTGAAATTACTACTGCTGTTACTGCTGAAACACCTTCTACAGAAACACCACCTCCCATAGGAACAGAAACACCATCAACAGCTACTACAACTGCTGTTCCACCAACACCTATATCACCTGAAATGACTACTGCTGTTACTGCTGAAACACCATCCACAGAAACACCACCTCCCATAGGAACAGAAACACCATCAACAGCTACTACAACTGCTGTTCCACCAACACCTATATCACCTGAAATGACTACTGCTGTTACTGCTGAAACACCATCCACAGAAACACCACCTCCCATAGGAACAGAAACACCATCAACAGCTACTACAACTGCTGTTCCACCAACACCTGTATCACCTGAAATTACTACTGCTGTTACTGCTGAAACCCCATCCACAGAAACACCACCTCCAATAGGAACAGAAACGCCATCAACAGCTACTACAACTGCTGTTCCACCAACACCCATATCACCTGAAATTACTACTGCCGTCACTGCTGAAACACCATCCACAGAAACACCACCTCCCATAGGAACCGAAACACCACCTCCAGTACGAACAGGAACGCCATCAACAGCTACTACAACTGCTGTTCCACCAACACCTGTATCACCTGAAATTACTACTGCTGTTACTGCTGAAACCCCATCCACAGAAACACCACCTCCAATAGGAACAGAAACGCCATCAACAGCTACTACAACTGCTGTTCCACCAACACCTATATCACCTGAAATGACTACTGCTGTTACTGCTGAAACACCATCCACAGAAACACCACCTCCCATAGGAACCAAAACAGCACCTCCAGTACGAACAGGAACGCCATCAACAGCTACTACAACTGCTGTTCCACCAACACCTATATCACCTGAAATGACTACTGCTGTTACTGCTGAAACACCATCCACAGAAACACCACCTCCCATAGGAACAGAAACACCATCAACAGCTACTACAACTGCTGTTCCACCAACACCTGTATCACCTGAAATTACTACTGCTGTTACTGCTGAAACCCCATCCACAGAAACACCACCTCCAATAGGAACAGAAACGCCATCAACAGCTACTACAACTGCTGTTCCACCAACACCCGTATCACCTGAAATTACTACTGCTGTTACTGCTGAAACACCATCTACAGAAACACCACCTCCCATAGGAACCGAAACACCACCTCCAGTACGAACAGGAACGCCATCAACAGCTACTACAACTGCTGTTCCACCAACACCTATATCACCTGAAATTACTACTGCTGTTACTGCTGAAACACCATCCACAGAAACACCACCTCCCATAGGAACAGAAACACCATCAACAGCTACTACAACTGCTGTTCCACCAACACCTATATCACCTGAAATTACTACTGCTGTTACTGCTAAAACACCATCCACAGAAACACCACCTCCCATAGGAACAGAAACACCATCAACAGCTACTACAACTGCTGTTCCACCAACACCTGTATCACCTGAAATTACTACTGCTGTTACTGCTGAAACCCCATCCACAGAAACACCACCTCCAATAGGAACAGAAACGCCATCAACAGCTACTACAACTGCTGTTCCACCAACACCTATATCTCCTGAAATTACTACTGCTGTTACTGCTGAAACCCCATCCACAGAAACACCACCTCCAATAGGAACAGAAACGCCATCAACAGCTACTACAACTGCTGTTCCACCAACACCTATATCTCCTGAAATTACTACTGCTGTTACTGCTGAAACACCATCTACAGAAACACCACCTCCCATAGGAACCAAAACAGCACCTCCAGTACGAACAGGAATGCCATCAACAGCTACTACAACTGCTGTTCCACCAACACCTATATCACCTGAAATGACTACTGCTGTTACTGCTGAAACACCATCCACAGAAACACCACCTCCCATAGGAACAGAAACACCATCAACAGCTACTACAACTGCTGTTCCACCAACACCTGTATCACCTGAAATTACTACTGCTGTTACTGCTGAAACCCCATCCACAGAAACACCACCTCCAATAGGAACAGAAACGCCATCAACAGCTACTACAACTGCTGTTCCACCAACACCCGTATCACCTGAAATTACTACTGCTGTTACTGCTGAAACACCATCTACAGAAACACCACCTCCCATAGGAACCGAAACACCACCTCCAGTACGAACAGGAACGCCATCAACAGCTACTACAACTGCTGTTCCACCAACACCTATATCACCTGAAATGACTACTGCTGTTACTGCTGAAACACCATCCACAGAAACACCACCTCCCATAGGAACAGAAACACCATCAACAGCTACTACAACTGCTGTTCCACCAACACCTATATCACCTGAAATGACTACTGCTGTTACTGCTAAAACACCATCCACAGAAACACCACCTCCTATAGGAACAGAAACACCATCAACAGCTACTACAACTGCTGTTCCACCAACACCTGTATCACCTGAAATTACTACTGCTGTTACTGCTGAAACCCCATCCACAGAAACACCACCTCCAATAGGAACAGAAACACCATCAACAGCTACTACAACTGCTGTTCCACCAACACCTATATCACCTGAAATGACTACTGCTGTTACTGCTGAAACACCATCTACAGAAACACCACCTCCCATAGGAACCGAAACACCACCTCCAGTACGAACAGGAACGCCATCAACAGCTACTACAACTGCTGTTCCACCAACACCTATATCACCTGAAATGACTACTGCTGTTACTGCTGAAACACCATCCACAGAAACACCACCTCCCATAGGAACAGAAACACCATCAACAGCTACTACAACTGCTGTTCCACCAACACCTATATCACCTGAAATGACTACTGCTGTTACTGCTAAAACACCATCCACAGAAACACCACCTCCCATAGGAACAGAAACACCATCAACAGCTACTACAACTGCTGTTCCACCAACACCTGTATCACCTGAAATTACTACTGCTGTTACTGCTGAAACCCCATCCACAGAAACACCACCTCCAATAGGAACAGAAACGCCATCAACAGCTACTACAACTGCTGTTCCACCAACACCTATATCTCCTGAAATTACTACTGCTGTTACTGCTGAAACACCATCTACAGAAACACCACCTCCCATAGGAACCAAAACAGCACCTCCAGTACGAACAGGAACGCCATCAACAGCTACTACAACTGCTGTTCCACCAACACCCGTATCACCTGAAATTACTACTGCTGTTACTGCTGAAACACCATCTACAGAAACACCACCTCCCATAGGAACCGAAACACCACCTCCAGTACGAACAGGAACGCCATCAACAGCTACTACAACTGCTGTTCCACCAACACCTATATCACCTGAAATGACTACTGCTGTTACTGCTAAAACACCATCCACAGAAACACCACCTCCGATAGGAACAGAAACACCATCAACAGCTACTACAACTGCTGTTCCACCAACACCTATATCTCCTGAAATTACTACTGCTGTTACTGCTGAAACACCATCTACAGAAACACCACCTCCCATAGGAACCAAAACAGCACCTCCAGTACGAACAGGAATGCCATCAACAGCTACTACAACTGCTGTTCCACCAACACCTATATCACCTGAAATGACTACTGCTGTTACTGCTGAAACACCATCCACAGAAACACCACCTCCCATAGGAACAGAAACACCATCAACAGCTACTACAACTGCTGTTCCACCAACACCTGTATCACCTGAAATTACTACTGCTGTTACTGCTGAAACCCCATCCACAGAAACACCACCTCCAATAGGAACAGAAACGCCATCAACAGCTACTACAACTGCTGTTCCACCAACACCCGTATCACCTGAAATTACTACTGCTGTTACTGCTGAAACACCATCTACAGAAACACCACCTCCCATAGGAACCGAAACACCACCTCCAGTACGAACAGGAACGCCATCAATAGCTACTACAACTGCTGTTCCACCAACACCTATATCACCTGAAATGACTACTGCTGTTACTGCTGAAACACCATCCACAGAAACACCACCTCCCATAGGAACAGAAACACCATCAACAGCTACTACAACTGCTGTTCCACCAACACCTATATCACCTGAAATGACTACTGCTGTTACTGCTAAAACACCATCCACAGAAACACCACCTCCTATAGGAACAGAAACACCATCAACAGCTACTACAACTGCTGTTCCACCAACACCTATATCACCTGAAATGACTACTGCTGTTACTGCTGAAACACCATCTACAGAAACACCACCTCCCATAGGAACCGAAACACCACCTCCAGTACGAACAGGAATGCCATCAACAGCTACTACAACTGCTGTTCCACCAACACCTATATCACCTGAAATTACTACTGCTGTTACTGCTGAAACCCCATCCACAGAAACACCACCTCCAATAGGAACAGAAACGCCATCAACAGCTACTACAACTGCTGTTCCACCAACACCTATATCTCCTGAAATTACTACTGCTGTTACTGCTGAAACACCATCCACAGAAACACCACCTCCCATAGGAACCAAAACAGCACCTCCAGTACGAACAGGAATGCCATCAACAGCTACTACAACTGCTGTTCCACCAACACCTATATCACCTGAAATGACTACTGCTGTTACTGCTGAAACACCATCCACAGAAACACCACCTCCCATAGGAACAGAAACACCATCAACAGCTACTACAACTGCTGTTCCACCAACACCTGTATCACCTGAAATTACTACTGCTGTTACTGCTGAAACCCCATCCACAGAAACACCACCTCCAATAGGAACAGAAACGCCATCAACAGCTACTACAACTGCTGTTCCACCAACACCCGTATCACCTGAAATTACTACTGCTGTTACTGCTGAAACACCATCTACAGAAACACCACCTCCCATAGGAACCGAAACACCACCTCCAGTACGAACAGGAACGCCATCAATAGCTACTACAACTGCTGTTCCACCAACACCTATATCACCTGAAATGACTACTGCTGTTACTGCTGAAACACCATCCACAGAAACACCACCTCCCATAGGAACAGAAACACCATCAACAGCTACTACAACTGCTGTTCCACCAACACCTATATCACCTGAAATGACTACTGCTGTTACTGCTAAAACACCATCCACAGAAACACCACCTCCTATAGGAACAGAAACACCATCAACAGCTACTACAACTGCTGTTCCACCAACACCTATATCACCTGAAATGACTACTGCTGTTACTGCTGAAACACCATCTACAGAAACACCACCTCCCATAGGAACCGAAACACCACCTCCAGTACGAACAGGAACGCCATCAACAGCTACTACAACTGCTGTTCCACCAACACCTATATCACCTGAAATGACTACTGCTGTTACTGCTGAAACACCATCCACAGAAACACCACCTCCCATAGGAACAGAAACACCATCAACAGCTACTACAACTGCTGTTCCACCAACACCTATATCACCTGAAATGACTACTGCTGTTACTGCTAAAACACCATCCACAGAAACACCACCTCCCATAGGAACAGAAACACCATCAACAGCTACTACAACTGCTGTTCCACCAACACCTGTATCACCTGAAATTACTACTGCTGTTACTGCTGAAACCCCATCCACAGAAACACCACCTCCAATAGGAACAGAAACGCCATCAACAGCTACTACAACTGCTGTTCCACCAACACCTATATCTCCTGAAATTACTACTGCTGTTACTGCTGAAACACCATCTACAGAAACACCACCTCCCATAGGAACCAAAACAGCACCTCCAGTACGAACAGGAACGCCATCAACAGCTACTACAACTGCTGTTCCACCAACACCTATATCACCTGAAATTACTACTGCTGTTACTGCTGAAACACCATCCACAGAAACACCACCTCCCATAGGAACAGAAACGCCATCAACAGCTACTACAACTGCTGTTCCACCAACACCTATATCACCTGAAATTACTACTGCTGTTACTGCTGAAACACCATCCACAGAAACACCACCTCCCATAGGAACAGAAACGCCATCAACAGCTACTACAACTGCTGTTCCACCAACACCTATATCACCTGAAATGACTACTGCTGTTACTGCTGAAACCCCATCCACAGAAACACCACCTCCAATAGGAACAGAAACGCCATCAACAGCTACTACAACTGCTGTTCCACCAACACCCATATCACCTGAAATTACTACTGCCATCACTGCTGAAACACCATCCACAGAAACACCACCTCCCATAGGAACCGAAACACCACGTCCAGTGCGAACAGGAACGCCATCAACAGCTACTACAACTGCTGTTCCACCAACACCTATATCACCTGAAATGACTACTGCTGTTACTGCTGAAACACCATCCACAGAAACACCACCTCCCATAGGAACAGAAACACCATCAACAGCTACTACAACTGCTGTTCCACCAACACCTATATCACCTGAAATGACTACTGCTGTTACTGCTAAAACACCATCCACAGAAACACCACCTCCCATAGGAACAGAAACACCATCAACAGCTACTACAACTGCTGTTCCACCAACACCTGTATCACCTGAAATTACTACTGCTGTTACTGCTGAAACCCCATCCACAGAAACACCACCTCCAATAGGAACAGAAACGCCATCAACAGCTACTACAACTGCTGTTCCACCAACACCTATATCTCCTGAAATTACTACTGCTGTTACTGCTGAAACACCATCTACAGAAACACCACCTCCCATAGGAACCAAAACAGCACCTCCAGTACGAACAGGAACGCCATCAACAGCTACTACAACTGCTGTTCCACCAACACCTATATCACCTGAAATTACTACTGCTGTTACTGCTGAAACACCATCCACAGAAACACCACCTCCCATAGGAACAGAAACGCCATCAACAGCTACTACAACTGCTGTTCCACCAACACCTATATCACCTGAAATTACTACTGCTGTTACTGCTGAAACACCATCCACAGAAACACCACCTCCCATAGGAACAGAAACGCCATCAACAGCTACTACAACTGCTGTTCCACCAACACCTATATCACCTGAAATGACTACTGCTGTTACTGCTGAAACCCCATCCACAGAAACACCACCTCCAATAGGAACAGAAACGCCATCAACAGCTACTACAACTGCTGTTCCACCAACACCCATATCACCTGAAATTACTACTGCCATCACTGCTGAAACACCATCCACAGAAACACCACCTCCCATAGGAACCGAAACACCACGTCCAGTGCGAACAGGAACGCCATCAACAGCTACTACAACTGCTGTTCCACCAACACCTATATCACCTGAAATGACTACTGCTGTTACTGCTGAAACACCATCCACAGAAACACCACCTCCCATAGGAACAGAAACACCACCTCCAGTACGAACAGGAACGCCATTAACAGCTACTACAACTGCTGTTCCACCAACACCCATATCACCTGAAATGACTACTGCTGTTACTGCTGAAACACCATCCACAGAAACACCACCTCCCATAGGAACAGAAACACCACCTCCAGTACGAACAGGAACGCCATCAACAGCTACTACAACTGCTGTTCCACCAACACCTATATCACCTGAAATGACTACTGCTGTTACTGCTGAAACACCATCCACAGAAACACCACCTCCCATAGGAACAGAAACACCATCAACAGCTACTACAACTGCTGTTCCACCAACACCTGTATCACCTGAAATTACTACTGCTGTTACTGCTGAAACCCCATCCACAGAAACACCACCTCCAATAGGAACAGAAACGCCATCAACAGCTACTACAACTGCTGTTCCACCAACACCCATATCACCTGAAATTACTACTGCTGTCACTGCTGAAACACCATCCACAGAAACACCACCTCCCATAGGAACAGAAACACCATCAACAGCTACTACAACTGCTGTTCCACCAACACCTGTATCACCTGAAATTACTACTGCTGTTTCTGCTGAAACCCCATCCACAGAAACACCACCTCCAATAGGAACAGAAACGCCATCAACAGCTACTACAACTGCTGTTCCACCAACACCCATATCACCTGAAATTACTACTGCTGTTACTGCTGAAACACCATCTACAGAAACACCACCTCCCATAGGAACCGAAACACCACCTCCAGTACGAACTGGAATGCCATCAACAGCTACTACAACTGCTGTTCCACCAACACCTACATCACCTGAAATTACTACTGCTGTTACTGCTGAAACACCATTCACAGAAACACCACCTCCCATAGAAACAGAAACACCATCAACAGCTACTACAACTGCTGTTCCACCAACACCTATATCACCTGAAATGACTACTGCTGTTACTGCTGAAACACCATCCACAGAAACACCACCTCCCATAGGAACAGAAACACCATCAACAGCTACTACAACTGCTGTTCCACCAACACCTGTATCACCTGAAATTACTACTGCTGTTACTGCTGAAACCCCATCCACAGAAACACCACCTCCAATAGGAACAGAAACGCCATCAACAGCTACTACAACTGCTGTTCCACCAACACCCATATCACCTGAAATTACTACAGCCGTTACTGCTGAAACACCATCTACAGAAACACCACCTCCCATAGGAACCGAAACACCACCTCCAGTACGAACAGGAATGCCATCAACATCTACTACAACTGCTGTTCCACCAACACCTATATCACCTGAAATTACTACTGCTGTTACTGCTGAAACACCATCTACAGAAACACCACCTCCAGTACGAACAGAAACACCATCAACAGCTACTACAACTGCTGCTCCACCGACACCTATATCACCTGAAATTACTACTGCTGTTACTTCTGAAACGCCATCTACAGAAACACCACCTCCGATACAAACAGGAACGCCATCAACAGCTACTACAACTGCTGTTCCACCAACACCTATATCGCCTGAAATTACCACTGCTGTTACTGCTGAAACACCATCCACAGAAACACCACCTCCCATAGGAACAGAAACACCACCTCCAGTACGAACAGAAACACCATCAACAGCTACTACAACTGCTGTTCCACCAACACCTATTTCACCTGAAATTACTACTGCTGTTACTGCTGAAACACCATCTACAGAAACACAACCTCCCATAGGAACAGAAACACCACCTCCAGTACGAACAGAAACACCATCAACAGCTACTACAACTGCTGTTCCACCAACACCTATTTCACCTGAAATTACTACTGCTGTTACTGCTGAAACACCATCTACAGAAACACAACCTCCCATAGGAACAGAAACACCACCAACTACAACATTTGTTACATCATCACTTTTGACAATACCTCCAGTGACACAAAAACCATCAACAATGTTAACGGTGCATACAGAATCAACAACTGAAATGACACATGTCACATCACCTCAAATTGTCATCACAACGAGTTGTCATTGCACATATGCAAATCAAACATTCCCACCCGGTAAGTAATACACAAATGACAATTTCTCATTTTTTCATACAGTTTTGTGATTGGACAGTTTGTTAAATCTATGAACAATTGTTAAGCATATCAATGATGCACATTCTAATTATAGAGTCTGTGATCTACAACAAAACTGATAAAGCGGGATGGTGCTACTTTGCTTACTGCAACTCCAGTTGTGTTAGTGAAATAACACAGAAACCATGCCCTCAGACTACTACAGTTCCAGTTTCAACTGTTCCAAATGACTGTACTGATGTCAACAGAAAGGTAAAAAAAAAAATGTTCAATTTAAATTTTTCAAAAAATTTATTTCAGCTAAATTACAATGGAACTGAAATAGATAAGCCTTTTGTATTAATCTTTGTTCATCAATACTGTTTGACTCTTTAACAGAATGGAGAGTCATGGAATGAAGGATGCACCACTAAAAACTGCATAAATGGCAATGTCACCACAAGCCCTGTACAGTGTGATCCAGCTGATTCTGTCATACCTACATGTGTCAATGGACTTAAACCTGAGAAGGTTTATTATAACAATGGCTGCTGCACTAAGTATGAGTGTCAATGTGAGTTTAAATCATGCTCTAGGAAATTGATGTTTTATTAATATTAATCATAACGGTTCTACAAAGCAAATAATTAACAATATCCTTGGCAATTTATTCTATTTATAATTCTGCTTTAACTTTTTTTCTGAAATAACAGGTCGATGCAGTGGCTGGGGTGACCCTCATTACAATACTTTTGATGGAACTTATTATGTTTTCCAAGGAAACTGCGACTATGTGTTGGTCCGAGAAATCATTCCAAAATACAATATCAGTGTCCATGTTAAAAACTACTATTGCGATGTTACAAATAATTTTGCTTGCCCGGAGTATGTGATTGTGAAGTACAAATCCTATGAAATCAAACTATCAAGTAACAGTAAAGAAATGCAGGTGAGTGTCAGCCAAATTTGATCACAAAATTACTGACTTAAGAAAATGACAACTTAATACATTTTCAGTGCTAATATGACTTAACACTAGGGCTGGGTTGAAAATATTGATTTCCCCAATGATAAACCCCAACTTACATTTTTAGTATGCTGTTTTCAGTTGATGCATTAACAAAACTTTAATAAACATTTGTAACATGCAATAAATCGCAATAAGCATTGTTCTTTGTTACTTTTGATAGGAAACAGTCATATGTCAAATGTCAGTTTTATTACAAAATTCAAAAAATGAATACCATTTTGCTGCTCTTTAATGTGGAGCAACAGATCACTGTAGCCACTTCAGGTCAAGCTAAGCGACATTACGGAGTGCACTTTACTACTAGTTATAGCAAGGAATAAACATTAACATCAGAAGGTATGTTGGAAGATGCAACATAGTACAACTTCCTGAAATGTATCATGTCTCATGTAATCGCTCAATCAGTGTTTCAACAGCAGAAAGACATTTGGAATCGACCGATAGAGGCTTAAAAGTAAAAATCGGTATGAAAAAATCCTGCCGACATGCCTATACCAATAAGATAATGTGTTAATTATGCGCCTGCGATAACTCGCGTGTGCACGTCAGCAGTGTGGTCATTCTTGAATTTAACATTTGCATGTTCACTGTTTTGGATTGCTTGCTGGCTGGAACTTGTGAATCGTGAAAATTGTGTCAATGCCCAGCCCTAATTAACACTGCTAGAACACCTACACTAGAACAGCAAAAATGTAATCTAAGGGTCAATATTCATTACAACTCAAAAACCCTTGTTGCCTGCAGGTCTATGTCAATGGTGTTGTAAAGGTCCCAACTTTCTGGAATGAAGACTTGAGTATTACCACCTCTGGCATGGCATTGATTCTGAACATCAATGAAATCAAAGCTGAAATTTTAGTCAGTCATCAAGGCTTTGAGATCAATCTCCCATTCTCCTACTTCCATGGTAATACAGAGGGACAGTGTGGTGAGTACAGTTTGGTGCCCTTGTTGCAATAAATATAACTATGATAAACAATATTTCTTCTGTGAGACAACGCAACAACTTTCTCAGATATAAATATTTAGACAGACTTGGAATATGAAGTCTAGTATGTCAAAATTATCTAGAATGTTCTGTTGTAGAATAATTGAAATTAAATATACCTTAATAAGAATGTCTAATGTTTCTGTCAATTAAAATTTTGAAATGCTGCCATTATTTTTAGGGGTTTGTGACAATGATGCCACAAATGACTGTAGACGTCCCGATGGAACAACTGACCAATCATGTGAGCAAATGGCAGCATTGTGGGCGGACTCTCCAGGATGTGAAAGCCCTCCACCAAAACCAAGTGAACCTACTCCTTCCTGCACAGCACAAATCTGTGAGATCATCAAGAGCGAGTAAGAAAAAGCTAACAACAATCACAATGTCAATTTTCAGAAATTGGGGAATTTCTCTGCCACTAGCTGCACCAAATAGAAAGACTTTTTTAGAAAACCCTCTTTCCACCATTGGTCAGCAAAATGGTAGTTGTGCCCCAAACTTACACCATTGGTTGAGCCAATGTGATTTTGTGTCCAGTCCACTCAGACCACTTAAACAAATTGCAATTCCATTTGATACCGCAAATGACAGAGAAATTACACTTTACCTTAAATTAATTAAAAAAAAAAAAAAAAAAAAAAAGGTTTTCAGAGCTCTTTTTTATGGCTATTACTATGCAATATTTCTGTTTTTTGGTACTGCTATCAAACATACCATTAAGCCATGTAATGCTTCAGTTTACATTTTCTCCCTAAACTTCTGTGTTTTGTTCAGTTTGTTCAAGAGCTGTCATGACATCATTCCCTATCAAAGCTACTATGAGGCATGTAAATATGATGTGTGCTACAAAAATGACTCCATGGCCTGTGCCAGTGTGGAGGCCTATGCACAGCTATGTGGCCAGCAGTCTATGTGTGTGGACTGGAGAGACTCAGCCGACCTCAACGGACTATGCGGTAAGAGAGCAGAATGAACCCACCATAACACAATGTTGGATCTTTTATCTGATAGTAACCTGAATCTCTTGATTGCCATTGGTTAATAGCATACAAATGTGCCGATCACAAAGTCTACAAGGCATGTGGGCCTAAAGTGGAAAAAACCTGCAGTACAAGGTAATCACTTCTCTAACAATTCATATCCATAAGTGGAAATAAAATACTGACTTTACCGCATTAACAATCTTCATGCCATATGCGCTTGGTTTACAACCAGATACAATGAGATGTTTGTGGAAAACCAAAGCAAAAATGATCATCAAACATTCATGGAAGGTTGTTACTGTCCTGACAACACATATCTAGTTAGTTCAACAACAGATAAGTGTACACCTACTTGCGGTAAGCAATATTACTTCATTTACGATATTTGTTATATTAACGTGCTCTGAAGTCCAATTTTACTGATGCATTTTGCATTCCCTACATGTAGATTGCATCGGCCCTGATGGATTACCAAGACAGGTATGCATCTTTTAGTAGTAGTAATAGCAGTAAAACAATTTACATGATATTTCCTAGGATTGTGAACTTCAATCAGTCAAGAGATTCTCAACTCTTCCACTTTCCTGTAGAGTTTAGCTTACCAAATTTACCTGCCTTTAATTTTATAGTAATCCTGAAGACCTTGATTAGCTTGTCCAAGTGTGTTTGATTAGGGTTGGAACAAAACATTTGCGATATTTTCTAATTGTCGATAAAAAACTATTGCTAAATGACGGTGTTTCCATTAACCGATGTTATGCGACTAAAATGTAATTTTTTCCTCTTGCGATAAGTCAATCCAAAAATCACGGCAACGGATGTTAGGTTTAAGTATATCCACTACACTAGCCATTATTTTTAATCGAAAGGAGACGTAAGCATGTTATCCAAGCATTAATGCCAAGGAAAGAACCTTTTACTTGGGAGCGGCCATGTATGAGGTGTTCCTTCATATCTGCTTTGAGGTCTTGATAAATTGTGGCATTTCTTTGTTGTTTAGAATCCAGTATTCCCATAATTATTTTGTCTTTTATGAGTTTAATAAAGAACTCTGTCTCGACTTCTGTCCAAACATTGTACGTACGCCAGGTGACCTGTAAATGCAAAAAACTGTTTCCATTGCAGTTTTGTGAAATATTCCTTTTTTTTTTTTTTATTGCCTGGAAAACCACCTCACGTGAGTGAAAAACTTTTTTGCGGTATATGAGAGTTTTTGCGAAATTGTCGTGTTTACATTGCGCATATTTTCAATTCGCAATTTAAAGGGTAATGGAAACGCAGCTATTGAAACGTGAAAATAGCAGAGCGTAACTATCACACTACTGCAAAGCTACGCTGAAATTCATACAAATGGCTGTATAAAGATACTTTACTCATTTAGTCAAAGTTAAAATGGCATTTGAACACAATCAACCCAACCTTACCATAATTTATAATCCCAACTCACATCTAACTATTATAACCTTACTTCCTCTCCTGTAGCCTGGAGATACGTGGATTGTTAACTGTACAACATACAAGTGCTCCAGCGAGAGCTTTGGTGTTGTTCAAGAGCCTATGAATTGTCCGACCATAAAGCCCTGTGGCCACGAATACAAAAGCGTGATTGAAAACTGCTGTCCAACCTGCGGTAAGTAACCAAGCACAGTTTATAATTGACATGACAACAAAACCAACCTCATGTACTGTCCTTATATGCATGCTAACCAAAAGCCAAGTAGGTAATTAATCATTGTTTTAGGTTGGTGTTTCAGCTTTTCTAAAATCTTGCCAATAATGGATAGTAATTGGATGCAGGGTAATGTTAATATAATAAAGGGATAGATTTGAAAAACATACTGTGAATGTAACTTTCAGTCTCCATGTCCGAGTCAAAAAGTTTCCTCGAAAGTGGGTACTGGTGGGGCTTGTGCATGTCTGGCTCCATTCCTTTATAGAAATTCATAATCCAATTCCTAATGGAAAAAAAATCTAGTTGAAGAAACTTTCCATAATAATTTAAATAAGACTCCCTGCCCCTTCTGCCCATTCAGTGTGTGATACCAGCCTGTGTTCTACGAAATGTGATGTGGGATATGAGTTAGCAGCAGATATACCTGAGAACAGTTGCTGTGCACCCTGTGGTAAGTCTCAAATTTCATATCTAGACTACTAATATTAAACTTCAAAGTATTGTTCACATTTAATTTATTTTTCTACAAAAAAAAGCGTTTGGTATTTATGTGGATTTTGTGTAATCCACAACTAGAAAGGTTGCTAAATTAATTACATTATAGTTGTTTAACTTAATAAAACATTTCTGACTGTATTGTTTTTCTTTTTCAATTCAGTGACCAAAGACGTCTGTGTATACAATAACTCTGAGTACCAGGTGAGCTGCTGGGTTCATGTGTTTATACTAATTGCATATTATAACATATTACATTATATGCTTTTTTACCATTAAAAAGTTAATCTTTATCTAAAATCTCTTTTTTAGCCTGGAGTTAAAATCCCTACGGAGCCTTGTTTGGAATGTTACTGTGAAATGGCTAAAGACCCACAGACTGAACTACATGCTGTGAAATGTGTTAATAAAGTCTGTGTACCTTGCGCTGAGGTAATATTTACAATTTATGCTTGTGATTAGAATACATTAGGTTTGATTTATATTAACTTAAACAATACATCAAGTGTCTGAACTTCTAGTAAAGCCTATTTGGACTGGGTGTTTTGATTTCTGAAAGTTAAAGTATGTTTTCATAGCAGCCTGCATCATGTTATCTCTAAAGATCAAGTAAAAATGGATTCCTTATGATATAACCATTTAAATGAAATTTAAAGTACTCTTTTTGCACTCCAAGGGCTTTGAGCGTGTGGAACAAGAAGGAGAGTGCTGCGGAACATGCAAGCAAAATGCCTGTATTTATACTGCGCCAGACAACACCACACATTCTCTCAAAGTACATTTGAAAACATTCTCAAACTTTTCTTCAACTGTCTAATTCAATGAACCTTCATAGTTTTTCAATCCTCATGTTGCCTGTCTTTCTTTTTTCTTTTAGGTCGGAGAAATGCAAAAGTACAAATGCGAGCATGTTACCTGCAGTGAAACTAATGGCTTGTTTGTAACAGAGAAGATGACACCAAAATGCCCTGACTTTAATCCAGATGACTGTGAGCCTGTAAGTTGAATACATACTATATGTTTTATATGTTTTTACTTATATATGGGTCATTGACGAATAAGGTTTAAAATTAAAATTGAATAAAAAAACATAATGGACATATAATTAATTTTGAAGTTTTATTAAGTGTTAACAATGAAATCGTGGTTTTTATAATCAATTAACACTGCTTTTGTCATTTTTTACAAGATGGACAAAATTTATCACCAAAAAAGTCGTTCGGCTTAACTAAAATTTCGGTTTTACCAAATTACACTTTTGGTTATACCGAATTACGATATTTTCAAACAATGCTAACAGGCTGATATCTAGCTACCTAGCTAGTTAGCTTGCAGGCTAGCTAGCAAAAGAACAATCAAACATTTTATATGTTTGATTGTTTTTAAAGCTATTTTAAATATGAGGACTCATGAAATGTCCTCTTAAAACATGTTTATGTCGTAATACCAATGCAATACCCATGTCATTATACAAATTTGTGTTCTCATGTATAATAAAAAACAAGCACATACACACACACATACACACACACATATTACATAACCAATAACTTGTTTATAATAAGCTTCAACATTTTGTATTATTGTTTTGGTTACTTTCCACTATAATGCTAAAATGTGTCACTGTTTTTATACAGGGAACTGAGAGATTTGATGCAGATGGATGTTGCAAGATCTGTAAGCAACTCTTTAATTATTGTCTATTTATTACCTGCTACCAGTAATGCTTTGAAAAATTGTCATCTTACCATATTTACAGCAGATCAAATTGTAGACGATAAAGAATTGTAAAAATGACTGTTTCATTGCCATTCTCCCTCCACTGTACTACTCTCTCTAATATCTTAGGTGAGCCCAAGACCTGCATTGTTCTGAAGAACACCACCCATGTGGAAGCAAACGGCTGCAAATCCATCTACCTCATAGAAGTGACGTCCTGCAGTGGTCACTGTGGCACCCAATCAATGTAAGAGCACGTGCATATCTAATTGATCATGAAAATACTCTATTTTGAATCCTGAGATGACCTTGATTATGCAATCATTTCATAGCTAAAGTCCATTTGAAATTGGCCATATTTCCTTTCTTTTTATAATTTTAGTCATCTTCAGAATGCATCATATGAAATTCCCAATGGATAACATTAAATCCACCAAAAAGAGAAGTAAAATTGGTTACTAACTGCGTTCCACAATGACTTTAACAAGAGTTAGCATCATATTTCATACATAAGCATCTAAGATTTGAGAAACTGACAGCACACATTGAATATCTTAGATCACAGCAGATAAATCTGGCACTTTTCCATCTTTAGCACATCAGATAACTCATAATTACCAAATCATCCAAAAGAAATCAGTGTTTCCTCCATGATAGTCATCAATATAGAAGTATTTGATTATTAAATGTTTTTAAAAAAAACAAGCTAATAAAATCGTATTCATCTTGGACACCTGCACAGGTATTCAATGGAAAATAACATCATGATGCACAGCTGTTCTTGTTGCCGAGAAGAGAAATTCAGCACTCGACAGGTGACGCTGAAGTGTGCCGATGACAGCGAGATCGCTCATGACTACATTTACATTGAGAGCTGCACATGCACTCCTACCAAGTGTGCAGAATAGAAGATCTGAAGACTAGATAAAAGATGCTGATAAAAGATCTTAATGAAAGCTTTTCCTTTGATTATTGCTAATTTGAGCTAAATTACTTGACATTTTTAAGTAATAACCTGAACAACAACAATTGAAGTTGTGTTTAGAATAATCTAACAAAAACTAATTCATGCTTTTATTCTAGGGCTATGGTTTTCAATTTAAATATGTTATGAAATGTTTAAAATGTCTGCAACAGGACTATTTCAATTGTTTGTTTTCAAGCTTTTTTGCTTTCTTCTATGATGTAATAAACATTCTGTATAATTTAATGAAATTAATGTTCAACAAAATAAAAAGTTAACCTGCAAACAAAGTTCATTGCTTTCCATTTTGTGTCAGTGAAATTGTAGTCTCATTCTCAGTTGTGCTTAAATCTTTTCTAAATTTTGTCTGGTTTTGTTAAAATAAGTTAAAATATCAAGCAACTGTAAAAGGACAAACAACTGTAATCATCTAAATGTGAATTTCCAGGTATTTTCCTGCAGTCAGCAAGATGTATACATATCTCAAAATCATAAAACTTGTTCTGACACTAATGTATTCAAATTTCAGCCTCCAAATTTACTAGAAAGGCTTCTCAAGAAAGTCCAAGCCAAAAAAAGTCACAACCTATGTACTTATATACAGTTTATAATTTATAATAATCGATAATAACCCCATATAATACCACATCATACAACATATATGTAAACACTAGCTTGACAACATCAACATCAGTGCTTCAGTCTGAAAGGGGTAATTTAATAAAAATCTATATGACTATTGCAACAATAAAATATTACAATAGGTTTAATATCCTGTATTGCCCTCCACTTAAAAACAACTCACCATTATCCACTCCTATGTGCAAAGTATTTCATGATATGTCCTACATGTTTGAACATCAATATTTTGGCTTCACCTGTTGCCAGCAAGGAGCTCTAAAAGGTGGCCTCTAGCGGCACCAAATAGAATTGCAAAAATTGCAGGAAAAAAGTCAGTTGGGTATTTTAAATCTCCTAAGTCAAGAACTTGCTAATTTTTTTAATCCACCGCAGTAATAAATTATTTTACAAAATCAATTTTGTAATCACCAAAAACGATTGTGATTGGTCCATTCTCTCAATCGCTGAGAAAAGTGTCCGGTATCACATATCAATGCAATCTAGAAACAGCTATGGATATTAATTTTAATCTAACAATTAACCTTATTAGTGCAAATTAATAGCAAAACATACTCTGAAAATAGACAGTGAATGGTAAAAAAAAATGTAATGAAAAAAGCGACTGGGCTGCTAACCCCGCCCATACGGGCCAATCAAATGTACAGAAGTGACATGACGTAATAGGAAGTGTTTCATGCACATACTGGCGGGAGTTTCGGTTGTTATTAAACAAGGTAACGGGTTTCCGACTGCAAAAGGCTATCAAGCAACAGTGTTTCTGAAAAGGAACATTTATAAACAAATCCTACATAAAATTCGCTTAAACAGGCAAGTGTTTTACACTGTAAAGTTAGTCTATACACTTCACGCGTTTAAACGTTTCGATTTTAATATGTCTGTTTTATTAAATGCGAATCTGACAGTTGTTCAGTTTTCTTTGCTTATTGTCTTATTGATTTTATTTATATTAGGTTGTCCTAATCCAAACATCGCTTTTAAAAGACAACGATAACAACTTATTTTCCATATTCATATTTGCTGTGTTAGCCAGTGAGATATCTTACAGATATTCTATTGATATGACTATTTTTGCTTACACAAAGAAGCCTGTTACATATTTTAATATTTCACATTCACTAATTATAATGAACAGGTATGAATGTATGTGTGCATATGTAATAAAAGCAGGAGTTGCTTAATAAATAACCGTGTTCTTTCACCGTTGAGTCATTCTTTTCACATTATAAATAATTATTATTAGTATTTTTATTAACGTCCCTGAACCGCCAAATAACTATAGTAGGCAGAGAATATTAAGGAATAATTTGCCCTCAAAATGCATTTTCTCGTATTTGACCTCGTAGGCTGATAGTTTTCAGTGGAACACAAAATGAAAAGCATTTTTGCAGAGATACAATGGCAGTTCATAGTGATTATGAAATGTGAAGCTCCAAAAAGGGCAAAAAATGCCATAAAAGCAGAAATTATGCAGATCAAATTCTCTTTTTAGGACGTTGCGTTCCTCTTGTTTTAATTGCATGTGTTTATGTGAACTTATACTCACAGGTCCGGGCACATAGATGTCCAAGACGAAGGTTACTATGGATAAGATCATATCGTTATCGGAGAGTGATGGTGTAGATGAGCTACAGAAGCATCTCACTTCATTGTCTGATGATCAGGTTTGTGTTTCTGTGAACTGTAGTGAATAGTCTCTATGCAAATTTGTCTCTAATCATGTTATGTACAAGGCATCACCTTTAAATTATGTGCAGATGACTTTCAAATGTGCTTTTTTTTGTCCCTCTACAGCTCACCACCATGCTTACTAATAGTGCTCTGAAAGGGAAGGACACCGGCATCCTGATCAAAGCCATATTTAAAGGTAATGACAGTGTTCATTTGATTTAATTTTAAAGTACCAAATACACCTGCGAATAGGGTATTTCTACAATGGTATCATCCAGGGTTATTATTGTTAACTAAAACTAAAACCATTAAAAAACATTTTCGTTGCTTGAAATAAAATGAACATTAACTGAAATAACCTATTTTATTTCAGTTAGCTGCCAAGGCAACATTTCTTATTTTTATTTAGTTTATCTTGGTGTACTAAAATAACTAAAACTGGAATAAAATTGGTAAAATCTATGTAGACATTTCTTTAAAAAAACAAAAAAAACAAATAAAACTTTAATTAAAATTAAAATAAACCTGGAGAATATAAAAATAAAAGCTATAGTATTTCTCTCAATAATACTAAAAAATACATTTACATTTACATTTAGCTAACGCTTTTCTCCAAAGCGACTTACAAATGAGAGTAGTAGAAGCAGTCGAATCAACATGAGTACAATCCAAAAACAGTACATAAGTGCCGTGTCAATTCACAGTTTTTTAATAAATACACAAATAGATGGAGAATATACACAAGCAGAACACTGGTATCATCAAACAAAAACATTTTCTTTCGCGTAATGTTTCATCCATGTCTAATAGGTATCAGCGTAAAGAAGCGTAAACTAAAAATGACTCTGTGCTGCTTCATCAAGAAGTGCTAAATGTCAAATTGTGTTTGTGTGTGATGTTAGGTTCACCGGTAAGTGCCTCACATGGCGCTAACCGAAGACTGCTTGTGTACAAGCACTGTATTCCCCTATGTGAATCTGGAGACCTGCAGACAGAAGTGGCCTCAGATATCATTGGGCTTCTGATGTTGGAGGTGACATACTTACCATACCGTTGTACACAAATGAATAGTGACGTAGTGGTTAAAGGTCTTGGCTGGTAACAGTAGGTTGAAGGTTCAAACCCAATATGATGGGACTGAACTTGTAATTAAAGTGCTTTCTAGATTATAACTGTTATTATTTGTAGATAATGAATATTTGATGGTTCAAGTCCAAACTTCACAAACTTGAACTTGACTATTAAAGTCAGCATGGAATGAATTTTTTTCCCTGTTGTGACATATATCCGAGGAAAAGGCTTCTCGAACGAGAAAAAAATGTAGGGCGGGACTTGATTTTGATCATTGGCAACTGATTGGATGGTTGGGTAGTTGTGGTTTGCTATTGGTTGTTCTCGTGTGAGTGACAGGTTGTCGCGCCAGTAAACACATCAGAGAAGAGATTTTGCTGCAAGAGGGAGGCAAAGTTTTTTTAAATTAATGATTATTAAAAGGGCACATGAATTAAAAAAAACAAAAATGATGTGCACGGATAAACTGTTTATAATAAATACTGCTATATTCCATAAAAATAAAGAATTTTTGGCTACTATACTGTACCTGTATAATATAGATTTCTTCTGTGCCATAGACACACAGTCTACCTGGTCACGCATTAGCTACATTAGCATCTCTATATGTGGATGCCATCAAAGTGGGTGAGATGAACAGTGGCAGATCGCTGGAACTTTTCCCTACAATCCTAACAGCTCTTGCCGCTACAGAAACATTGGCTTATGGGAAAGGTAAGCTGATATTTGCTAAGCCCAAACTTCTGGTAAAAAAGGAAATAACTCTGCAGAGTCAAACAAAAACAACAGTTATATCTGTTCAAAAATGTTTAAGTGATAAATATGTCAGTAAAAAAATTGTATCTTTTGGCTTTAATTTCTTTTGTTTTTGAACTTTTGATTGTTCACAAAATGGCAAACAAAATGTATGTACACTACTGTTCGAAAGTTGAATGTAATTTTTTTAATAAGTACACATTATATTGATTAAAAGTGACAGCAAATACATTTATTTCTTAAGCACCAAATTAGCATTTTTGAATGATTTCTGAAGGATGGTGACTCTGAAGACATTTTTATTTTATGTTATTATATAGTAATGTACATACACATTTACTTATTCTTTTACCTCAGGTGAGCTGAGTGGAGATGAATACAAGAAGCAGCTGATCAACAGTCTTTGCTCTAGCAGGTAAAAATCAGCATTTTAAGTGCTTTGATATTGGTTTTCAATAAGTAATCCATAAAGACGATTAAGAAATGAAGTGATGGTGCTCTCCAAGTAAAACCAGAACACAAAAGGCAGAAAATGTTCTATCTATAAACTATACAGCACTAACATTTTAGTAACATATCTCCACACAGATGGGATCCACAGTGTGTGATACACCTTACGACCATGTTCAGGTATGTCGAAACATACTGGCTAGTTATCAACTTTGTGTCTTGAACACATGCACAAAAAAAACATGTTTTTTGTGTCAGGGATGTTCCGTTATCTGCTGAGGAGCTTCAGTTTTTGATTGAGAAGATTCTACGGATGTTCCTCAAGTTGGATCTACAGGAGATTCCACCTCTGGTCTATCAGCTGCTGCTTCTGTCTGCCAAGGTCTGACATCAGTTTATATGTTTTAAAAGCACTTTAAACAGTGTGTCTATATGGTCAGATTCCTATTTTTTCATCAACAGGGCTGTAAGAAGTTGGTTCTAGAGGGAATCATCAGTTACTTCAAGAAGCAAGACCAACTTCAGAAAGAGGAGCAGAGAAATGCAGAGTGAGTATCCAACTTGCTCAGATGGTTTTGTTTATTTTGACAGGTCATTTTATCTATGTATCTGTGTTAGGAGTGAAGATGTGGAGGTGCAGACCATCCCTCAGGATCAGCTGCGACACGTAGAGGGAACCGTCATTCTTCACATAGTGTTTGCCGTTCGTCTTGACCATGAGCTCGGCAGGGAGTTTTTTAAAAACCTCAAGGTGAACGTCTGCCTGCCTCATGAATAATTACCCACATAACCTTTTCTTTGAGCATCTGTGAGTGCTAGCTGGTTGTCTTCCTCTGTAGGTGGCCCAGAGTGATCCATTGTGTCCCTTCAGTATCGCTCTACTGCTCTCTGTGGCTCGCATCCAACGGTACGAGGAGCAGGTACGTCTGGGTTTTATTTTTCCTCTTTAAACCTAGTGAGCTGTCTACCAAGTAGAGCTGTAGCAAAAAATTTTTTTAATTTTTCATGGATGGATGCATTTTTTGGAGGGGGGTGGCTTCAAAATTGCGTCCCCCATTTATTATCATTATAACGCTTGGAAGAGCAAGGATATTTTTAAATATATCTCCGATTGTGTTTATCTGAAAGAAGATACACTTAGGATGGCTTGAGGGTGGGTAAATCATAGGATCATTTTCATTTTTGGGTGAACTAACCCTTTAATATTACCCATAATGCTTAGGTATTTGAGTTCCTGAAGAGTGCCATCACAAAGAACTTTAAGGATAATCAAATTCAGCACAGCTCGAAGTTTCTGCAGGAACTGCTGCCTCAGTGTAACAGCGTCTCCAACATGATTCTGGACACCGTCAAAAACAGGTCTGGTTAAACTGCAGTGCTTTTTTGTTCCTTCATTTATTTTGTAGTATTGTTCAGTGTGTTATGTCTTCATCTGCAGTGTTTTTGGCTGGGATCATGTCACTCAAGGTCTGGTGCAACTGGGATTTATACTTATGGACTCATTTGGGCCTAAAGCTGGAGCATTTGGGAAGGTCACAGAAGGAACATCCACCACTAAAACGCCAAACCAACAAGCGTGTCGACTTGGTGGACAAGTTCTTCTTGAGAGCTTCAAGGTATAGTATAGTTGTCAACCAATGTTTTTCCACTTGTAATACAAATCATGCTACATATATCGCAAATATGTGACAAGAAGCTGAGTCTTTGTGTTTTCTTTTTTGTACAGATGCATGAACCAATCAGAGGAGAGATCCTAGAACAAGTCTTGAACCGATTGGTGACTAAAACAGCCTCACCTGTCACCCATTTCATTGGTTAGGAGTTGTTTTTTGCTTTTTCATTCAAGTTTGCTGATGGTTTCATTTAGATCTAAAATTTTTGTTCTTCTTGCCTTTATCACTGCCACAGACCTTCTTTCCAGCATTGTGATGTCTGCTCCCATGATCCTCTTGGAATCTTCCTCTAAGGTCACAGAAACATTTGACCAGCTCTCATACTTGCCTCTCAGCACTGTACAGGGGCTCCTCAAAGCTGTGCAGGTAACATCTCAATCCACATGACATTAAAAAAGGACCTGCTATGCTTTTTTATATTTTCAGCTTTGTTTAGTGTGTAATGTTGCTGTTTGAGCATAAAAAGATCTGTAAAGTTACAAAGTCACTTGAAACTGAGTTATTCTCTATATCACTGCGTACTGTTTCTCAACTCGCTGAAACGCCTCCATTGTAGTCTTCTTCTGGAAACAAACACGTCACAATATTCCTCATTCAAATAATTCCCTCCCACACTGCACTTTTTTGGGAGGCTTCAAGACTTTGTAAAAGGGCATAATATGGCTTCTTTATTAAGTATGAGTCACTTGATCAGCTGTGTGATGCGTTTAATGTTTTCTCTGCTCAGCCCCTGCTCAAAGTGAGCATGTCTATGAAAGATGCCCTGATCCTGGTCCTCCGGAAGGCCATGTTCTCCAGGTACAGTAAGGAATGTCCACCCATCCAAATGTATTTTCCTCTGTGTTGAATGATGACTTAAAGTACTAATGGATCTTCTTCTCTCTAAAGTCATTTAGATGGCAGGAAGTCAGCAGTGGCGGGCTTCCTGTTGCTACTGAAAAACTTCCGTATTCTGGGGAGTTTAGCTTCCAGCCAGGCCAGTCAGGCCATTACATCCAGCCAGGTAAACTATAAACATCTGCTTAAAGGGTTAGTTCACCCAAAAATGAAATTCCTGTCATTAATTACTTGACGTTCTCATGACGTTCCAAACCCGTAAGACTTTTGTTCATCTTCGGAACAAATTAAGATATTTTTGATGAAATCTGACAGCATTCTGTCTCTCCATAGACAGCTACGCCACCACCACTTTGACACTTCAAAAAGTTAATAAAGAGATCATAAAACTAATCTATATGAAGCGAGCGGTTTGGTCCAAATTTTCTGAAGAGACTCAATTGCTTTATATAGTGAACAGATTTAATTTAGGCTTTTATTCACATATATTCATCATCTTACAGTAATAGTATTTGTACTGTAAAATAAAATAATATTAATATTATTATTAATATAAATTTTTCTGAAATACTCTGGTTACGGTGAAATATTACAATAATAATAATATTTCTTGTTTTTTAATGTTTTTAGTATAAATAAAATAATATTTTATAGTCATATTGATATATATTATACAAATTGTGCAGCCCTACAGACAAGCACAGGAAACCAGGAGGGAAAAAACACATTTTAAATTGCAATTTATTTAGAACTAGTTTTACAATTTACTTTAGAACTTTATTTACAACTAGATTTGTATCATTTAATTAGAATTTTAATTATCATTAATAGTAAATATGCTAGTTTGTAGAGATGCAGTAAGTAATTTTAATATGTTCTAATAGTGCTAAGTTGTGACATGACAGTGGTACCTTTGCTGTACACTATTAACACCCCTGAATTACCCCTCAGGAAGCAGTCAACTTTCTATTGGTCTACATAATGCTACTACATTGTGACGTCGCTTCAACACCAGCCAATCCGGTTTAAGAATCCTCTAACTGTGTGAACGTAACTGATTCCCATTGCAGGTCCAGGCGGACGTCCACTCGCGCTACAACACTGCCGCTAATGAAGCCTTCTGCCTGGAGATCCTGAGCAGTCTACGCCGGTGCCTTAACCAGCAGGCTGACGTCCGGCTCATGCTTTATGAGGTCAGACTCTCTCCTTTCCCATTTAGAAATAAAGGAGTGAAAGAATATTCAGTGAATTTGACATCTGTGTTGTACTGAGAAAGTGATTTGTTTGATTTTAAAGGGTTTCCATGATGTCCTTCGTCGTAACTCTCAGCTGGCAAGTTCCATCATGCAGACCCTCCTGTCACAAGTGTGTATCATTCTTTACCAAATCAAGCTCTTATGCCTTCCTTCTTATGTACTGATCCAATTGTGTTTACCAGTTGAAGCGATACTTTGAACCTGAGCAGGATCTGCTTCCGCCTCTGAAGCTGGAATCATGTATCAGCGCACATGGAGATCAGGTGTTCCTCCAGGAGCCTCTGGTACTGATGCCATGCCTCAATCACATCGTTGTGCTGCACTTGAACATGTATGAAACTTCAGGTCATATATGTTTCTCCAGGCCCACCTGCTCTGCTGCACGGTTCACTGCCTGCTGTGGAACCAGAATGTACAGTCGGGTTGCAGTGTGAGCGATAATGATGATGATGAGGAGGAGGGTGGAGTCCAAAGTGAACTGCACGCTATACTAGAAAGCATAACGAAGCGCATGATTAAAAGCGAACTGGAGGATTTTGAGTTGGTATGTCATAATTCCCACCATTGCTGGTTAGTAATGTCTAATATAGCTGAAAATGTCAAACAATTCAAATTATTTACTTAGATAATACCATTTATTCAGCAAGGATGCATTAAATTGATCAAAAGGGACAGTAAGGACATTTATAATGTTACAAAAATTTAAATTTCAAATAAATTAATTATTTTGAACTTTCTATTAATCAAAGAATCCTGAAAAAAAGTATCACGGTTTACACAAAAACATTAAACAGAACTAAATTTTCTTATTTTCTGCTTCTCAGGATAAGTGTGCTGAATTTTCAACGAGTTCCAGTGTTGGAGTAAAGAACAGCATCTACGCTGTGTTGGTGATGGGGCTGAACGAGGTTCTCATGGAGTACAACTTCATCACTGCTAATTACAAGTGTGTGTTTGTGAAAGCCTTGTTTCTGAATACTTTTAAATCAGGCATGACATGCTAGATGTGTTTAACATATTCTGTGGTGCACATGCTGAGCAGTAAGAACCATTTTGAGGACATTCTGGAGCTGTTCAAGCGGTATCATAAGGTGTCTGAGATCCTTAGGGAGCGGGCAGGGAAGGGCCGCTCCACGTCCTCCAGCAAAACCCCTCGCAGCCTGCTGTCTCTAGGATTCATCTCCATGTTACTCACTGCTCTCTTCAGGTAGTTTTGTAACATTATAAATGTCCTTACTGTCCCTTTTGAACAATTCAATGCATCCTTGCTGAATAAAAGTATTAATTTATTTTAGAGACAGCACTCAGAGCCGTGAGGAGAGTCTGTCTGTGTTGCGTTCCAGTGGAGACTTCCTGCGTTACTGTGTGAGCGTGGCCCTGCAGAAGATCCAGCAGCTGGAGGAGACCGGACACACAGACGGACCGGAGGGACAGAGCCCTGACAAGACCTTCCGCCACCTCTGTGACATCACCAGGTTATTGGGCAACACATTTTATTGTGGAAACAACTGGTATTAAAAGGATTAGTTCACTTCACAATTAAAATTTCCTGATAATTTACTCACCCCCATGTCATCCAAGTGAAACGGCTTCTCGAACAAGAAAGAATGTAGGGCGGGACTTGATTTTGTCCATCTGGAATTGATTGGAAGGTTGTGGTTTGCTATTGGTCGATCTCATGTGAGTGACAGGTTGTCCCGCCCTCACGCCAGTAAACACGCCTTTAGAGAAGAGATGTTGCTGCAAGAGGGAGAAGTTATTTTAATTAGAGATTACAAGGGCACATGAATTAAAAAAAAAATGCTGATGTGAACAGATAAATCATTTTATAATAAACACTGCAATATTCCATAAAAAATAAGAATCGTCAATTTTGAATTCATGGTGACTTTGTGTTTAGTGCTTGAAAGAAACTGCATTTAATTTCCGGTTTCCCTGCATGCAGTGTGCTAATGTGGCGCTACACCAACGTGCCGTCCACCGTGGAGGATGCTGGGAAGAAGGAGAAGGGCCAGAGTGTATCGTTACTATGTCTGGAGGGTTTGCTGCGAGTCTTCACCACAGTGCTACAGCGATACCCGACACGCATGAGCAACTTCCTGTCTTCTCTCGGTGGGCGTCTTAGCATTTCTGTGACTTCTAAATGTAGATTTTTTCTAATGAAACAAAATCTGTCTTAAAGATGTTTCAGGGGAAGCAGAGGGAGAGGCAGAGGGCGAGGGGTCTGATCTGACAGCGCAAACAGCTTTCTACATCCGCCAGTTTGAGGTACCAGCTTCCCTTTCAAACCCAGAATGATCATAATGTTCCATTTGCTCTGCCCAATCAGTTCATATTAACCCTAATATGAGAGGTTAGAGACAAAACACAGATCGGCAGGTGTTGTAAGTTGATCTTTTCTGTCCAGCGAGCGCTGATGAACCAGCTCAGCGGGGGAGAGGAGGAGTTCAATAGTAA
Source organism: Elopichthys bambusa (assembly GCA_037101425.1). Taxonomy (NCBI): domain Eukaryota; kingdom Metazoa; phylum Chordata; class Actinopteri; order Cypriniformes; family Xenocyprididae; genus Elopichthys; species Elopichthys bambusa. The sequence continues at coordinate 5,933,431 of CM074455.1, forward strand.
AGAAGCTCAGTTATTGGTCAGCATCCTCAGCGTTCTGTCGCGACAGCTCAATCCTTCCTCTCAGCAGGTAACTCTTCAAAACACTCTTGCTATGGCAGTATTGGCGGTTAGGAATCTCAATATATTTTCTTCTTTTTCTTTTTTTTTATGTGCAGTTTATGCAAATGCTCACCTGGACTGTGAAAATTTGTAAGGAAACCAACTTTGGTAAGTGATCCGTGTTCAGAGACAAAGATTAAAAATGTATTATGGTCAGCTAGGATTGTTTTAAACCATTATGCATCCAACATTTTCTCTGCATTTAATTTTTGTCGCAAGAATGAAAACACAGATATATCTCAATATTTATGCCTTTAATTTGGGATACAAACAATACTTTTAACCATTTCATAGCAAAAGAACCACTTTTTTGTCCAAACAACCTTTTTTGCTCAGTAGATTCGAAATATTTAACATAAAAACTAAAACAGTAAAAATCTAGTTTAAGAAAGGTTTGCGGCCAGTAATATATTTAAGTAATTACGTAATACTTTTATTCTGCAAGGATGCATTAAATTGATCAAAAGTGACCATAAATATACATTTATAACATTACAAAAGATTTGTTTCTTTTTAGAAAATAAAATATCAGTTTCCACACAAATATTAAGCAGCACAACTGTTTTCAACATTAATAAGAAATGTTTCTTAAGCAGCAAATCAGCATATTAGAATGATTTCTGAAGGATCATGTGACTGAAAATTCAGCTTGACCATCACAGGAATAAATTACATTTAAAAATATATTCAAATAGAAAATTGATTTGAAATTGTATTAGTATTTCACAATGTTTTTTGAATAGTAGAGTAAACAGTACAATGAAAGAATAACACAAGACACGTCACGAGAAAGTGTGGCGGAATAAGTCCCGCCTTTTAAATAAGAGCCAATCGCAGATTGGTAAAGTCATCGTGTCACTGCAGCGGCCGTTAAAACTCTGGTTCCTATAGAAACAGTCAGATGTGCGCCTCCGAAATAAGACACAAGACGCACTTAGGACTGCGCATGCACATTAGCTTAATCCAGCCTGAAAAATACAGTTGGTTTTTGTCATGATTAGAAACAAAATTTATGATACAGTTGTTGTCAGATTTCATTGGTGATTTCAAATATGAAATTTAATTGAAAACTTGGCAAACCGCTTTGGAGAATTTGATGTTTCCCCATTTAAAGAGATAGGAGCTGCACTTGCATGCCCAAGAGGCGTTTCAAAGATGGCCGCCAAGTGAAATGACTTGTCTTAAAGGGACTTTGGTATAATACATTTTAATATATGAAAAATCACTCCATTTAAACATGAATTTTGAATTAGAATTTTGAAGGAACCAATGTGATGAGAGATTATGAAACTTTTCAACAATCTTTTCAACAAAAAAAAAAAATGTGGTTATCAAATAGAGATCTTGTTAAAATCGTCACAATATACACAATGCTGCTTAATTTTATATCACCATCTTAATTTTGCATTCCCAACCCCTCTTTAACCATATTCTCTCTTCCAGAGGACATCTCTCTCACTAAGGGCTTGCTGTCCCTGCTGTTCAACCTGCACGTCCTGCATAAAAGCCCAGTGTCTCTGCTCTGGGAGATGTGCCAGGACATACACAGCCAGCTGGGAGACATAGACCAGGTACTGTCGTCTCTTTTAAAATGAATGAAATCTCTCTAGTGCGCACAGGTCTTTCTCAAGTCATCAAAACTGTGTTCAAAAACCAAAGAAAGTGTGTAAAAATAACTGGAGACTTTACATTTGATCTTACGTCACTAGAATAATCATCTCTGTTTCTGAACAGGACGTAGAGGTGGAGAAACAGTCTCATTTTGCCATCATCAGCATGAAAACGGCTGCATCCACCACGGTAAGAACGGACATACTTCAGAAACAAAGTTTTAAATTCATACCTGTTTAAAGAGCGCATTGTCTGCCTCTCTTCCTTCCCAGCTTCTAGTCTTGTCTCATGTTGGAAAGGTGCTGGATGAAGTAGACTGGTTGATCGCCAAGAAGAAAGGCCAGATAAGCTCAGACAGAACCATTTCAGGTAAAACGCACCAAACATCTTTTTTCCTGGAAGGCTTCCAACACACCTGCCTAGAAGTTGCTTGCAATCCTGAACAGCTTGATTAGCTTGCTCAGGTGTGTTTAATTAGGATTATAGCCTTCCAGGACTGGATTTCCCTATGCTAGGACAGGGGTGCTCCTGGAGGGCCACTGTCCTGCAGAGTTTATCTCCATCTTATCTTAACACACCATCTTGGAAGTTTTTAGTACGCTTAATAAGACTGAATTCGGAATCGCATACTAGCATATTACGATATAGTAACAATAGTAAGAGTAGTATGCTAGTACCTGGTTCTAAATCAAACACTTAAATAGCTGGTTCAGGTGTGTTTAATTGGGGCTAGAGATAAACTGGACACCCCTGATCTAGGATAAAGAGCATTAACTTCCTGTATGTGCATTAGGAAATACCCAGCAGCCACTGGGCCAGCAGGACCTGATCGAGAAGGCAGTCACAATTCAGTTAGGCACGCTGTTGACGGCTCTGCATGAGCTGGTTCAGACCGCTCTGCCCACGGGACCCTGCACGGACACCCTAATGAGAGAGCTCAGCCGAACCTACAGCATCCTCACTACACTTACCAAATATGTGAGTCTCTTCCTGATTCACGACTGTGATATGATTCATAATCGCAGATTCATTCTTTTTGATTTGCTCTGTTATGGTCTGGGGAAAAAAGTGCTGCACATAAAATTGAAGAAATCAAAAACACTTCTTTTTTTTATTTTTCAGTATATTCAGCTGTGTGCGACCCAACCTGGCCAGCTTCCTGCACGTGTGGAGAAACTGGTAAGATTCTTTAGAGTACAGAGGATGGCAAGAAATTAACCATTTAAGTGTGATGTTGAAATGATTATTATTAACACGTCATATGATGATAGAGTCTGTTTCAATCCTGAATCTGTTTTCAAGTGGATTAAACTACTGAGACTAGATACTGATAGTAATAATAAATGTTTCTTGAGCAGCAAATCATCATATTAGAATGATTTCTGAAGGATTATGTCACTGAAGACTGGAGTAATGATGCTGAAGATTCAGCTTTGCATCACAGGAATAAATTACATTTCAAAATGTATTCAAATAGAAAACAGTATTTTAAATTGTAATATTTCACAATATTACTGTTTTTACTGTATATTTGATCAAATAAATGCAGCCTAGATGAGTATAAGAGACTTTTTAGATACATTTTAAAAAACTTACCGAACCTTATGACAGTTACAACATTTATCTTGAAATGTTGCAAAGATGTAAAATGTTCTCTGTCTCTCAATGTTTATACCTTTTATTTGGGATAAAACAAACCTTTTACCAAAAGAACCATCATTTGGTCCAAACAGCCATTATTACCAAATAGATTAAAAATCTTTAACATAAAAACTAAAACACAGTAAAATGAAAATAATATTCGAGGCGTGTTTTTAAAAAAAAAAAAAAAATTAAGGGGTCCTTTCACGTTTTTAACTAGTTAGTGTGTAATGTTGCTGGTTGAGCATAAACAACATCTGCAAAGCTACAACGCTCAATGCAAAGGGAGATTTTTTTTTTTTATTTTTTTTTAAAGAAATCGCTTTTTAAGGCCTACAACAAGCTTTCTCCCAGGTTGGTGACATCACTAACCCTAAAAATTTACATAAACCCTGCCCCCAGGAACACACAACAAAAGGGGTGAGGCCATTTTGGGCTGCTTTAGAGAAGAGGAAGAGTTGTTGCAGTAGAGTGTTGTTGCCAAGCCATCATTTTACACCGGACTGCTTCACAGACGAGGGTCGATTCAACGCTGGATTTTAACATGACGGCACATGCTAGTGGATAAATTGATGTAGTTGCTGTTCAACTCATCAACTAACGTCCAGATGCATTCTAAAAGTCCTGACTCCGGTTTGAATAATGTAAAGCTGAACACCATTACTGACAATCATCATTTTGGCTGCGTGAGATTCTCCAGCTTTGTTGTTGTTGAGCAACCGAAGTGCAAGCTGTTAAAGCTCCGCCCTCTTCTGGAAAGCGGCCGGGAGCAGCAACTCATTTGCATTTAAAGGGACACACACAAAAACGGTGTGTTTTTGCTCACACCAAAAAAAGGCAAACTAGACAAGCTATAATAAATTATCTGTGGGGTATTTTGAGCTGAAACTTCAGACACATTCTGGGGACACCAGAGACTTATGAAAAGAGTCTCATCTTGTGAATAGGGGCATTATAGGTTCCCTTTAAATTACTAAATAAACTCACAAACATCTCATGTGTTCAGGTGAAGCTGTCAGGGTCTCATCTCACTCCTCAGTGTTACTGTTTCATCACATATGTACAGGTATGTGCCTATAAATGGGTCCATTTCTGTTTGTTTTTTTAACCTTCACCACAGTGTCTTAACATAATAAATGTCTCATATAGAGTGGAGAGCTGACGGCTGGAGGCCCGGAGAAGTTGAAGAAGAAGAAAAAAGAAGATGAGGCAGTAGCAGCTGCTTCAGTGAGAACTATTTAAATTCATTACCTGAGACTGAAAAATAAGTTTTTTTAATGAAAATATTTTGGTAACAAATAATTTAGGCCTTGGAGTGCAACGTCTACTTGAAAATGTTTTGTGCATCTGATGTGATTTCAGGCTAAAGTTCTTCGGGAGACCAAAGCCATCCCGAACCTCATTTTCAACATTGAACAGTATGAGAAGTTTCTCATTCTTCTTTCCAAGAAATCCAAGGTAAAGTCTCTTACGTTTTTGCCCATATACACAGCATATACAACAACAAATGTAACAAAAACCTCTGAAACATCTGAATGTCTTTACACAGGTCAATCTGATGCAGTATATGAAGCTGAGCACTTCCAGAGACTTCCGAATCAATGCTGCCACGCTGGAAGCTGCACTGCAGGAACAGCAGCAGGATGAAAGCCAACAGGTTTGTCTTTGTTTAAACGTGTTCTTTCTCCGACAGAACTCTGGGATTGGTTTCTTACATTTTCAATGGTGTCTTTCTTTCCTTAGACTGAAGCTTCTCAGTCTTCAGAGGAAAATCAAGCACCAAAGAAAAAGAGGAGGAAGCAGTGAAAAAAAAAACTTCTAGTCCTTCTTTTGCACTTTTTTCACCTCCATCCATTCATTTCAACGGAGAACACCACCCTTTTTTTAAGTTCACACTAGAGATGGCCATTTATCTGTCAAGATCGTCCGCATGACCTGCGTTTATTCTTTTCATGCCACAGATATTACTTTAACCTTGCAGCTTGTCGTTTTTCTTTGGCCAAAGACCCTTTGGTGATCTCTATAATCTGATAAATGTCCAACGCCTCACCTGTTGATATAAAAACATAATAAACTTTGTTTACAGTAGCACATTGACAATATTTAAAGAATACCTCCCTAACTCTTGCTAAATTAATGCATTGTGGTCTTAATACAAGTGATTTAGACTTAATGAGTTATTAATGTTCACAAAATGCTGCTATAATCTTAATAACCAACTGTCCACATGTGATCTGGTGAATTTCTTAAGGAACTGTTCAGCCAAAAATAGTGTCATCATACAACTTTTCTGTGGAACTAAAAATGTATTTAATTTTTTTGACCCATACAATGATGTCATATAAAAAAAGTGATGATTTATTTTGTTCCACAAAAAAATTATTTAAAACGTGAGAGTAATGAAATAAAGGCAAACTAAAATAAACTTCTTGACATTAAAAATCTGAATAGGCTTTGAAACACTAGGTATCATACATTTGCTGACCTTGTAATTGGTAACGGAGAAAAACTGGCCATCAAACAACTGAGGATCACACGTTAGTAAACTTTCAAGTTGTTCCAAACACAACAAAATCACTTTATCGATTATATTCGGACACTGAGAAGAGGTGATTCTGCAATGTATATTTTGAGAAACTTCGTTTTTTTTTTTTTACTTTGGATGCGTGTAAAACTATTGAAGGGGACGTCCAAAACAAAATTAGAAACCTTTAAAATAGCATAATAGGGGCACTTAAAGGCTTAGTCTTACCTTGTGGTAACCCGTATCTCCGCTCCAGTCCTGTGGGATTGGATGGAGTCACGCAGTCCATGGTCACCTCCTTCCGTAAGCACTTATCAATGTCCACTGCACTGAAAAAAGCCACTGACTGTGGCAGATCCATCATTCCCAGTTTATAGGCAAACATGCACCTGAAAACGGAGAAAAATATTTAAGCATGGACTTCACAGGGTAATGCCACACGTAACAGGAATCAAAGGTCGGTCTTCACCTGGTGAGCAGGTTGGTGATCTGTAGGGCCAGCGCAGCTCTGTAGCGATCTTCGCTCGTCACCAGGTAACGCACTTCGTCGTGAATACTGATGCAGAAGCGCCCGTCAATGTCATGCTCCTCAAACAGCCAGCGCATGGCCACCAGCATCAGATGGAGATAGTCCACCGCTGAACTCTGAACCGCCCAGTTGATTCTGCTGGTAATGAACTGAGGCATAATAGAATTGTCATGTATTAAATGTAAACTAAATTAACTAAAACCACTGAAACTATGGCTTATGTGAACAATTAAAAGACAAACAATACTTATTCTCTTAAAGAGGGCCTATTATGCTTTTTTTTTTCTTTTTCTCAGCCTTCTTTAGTGTGTAATGTTGCTGTTTTAGCATAAAAAAGGTCTGCAAACTAAGTCACTCCAAAGGGAGTTATTCTCTATTTCTGAACTGCCTGAAACGCCTCAGGTGTACACAGTCTTGAGTTTTCTATTGGGAATGAACACGTCTCAATATATTCCTTATTTAAATAATTCCCACCCAAAGCATACGCAAAAAAGGGGCGAGGCCTGGTTGAGTTGCTTTAGTAGTGTGTTCAAACTCCTCACGGTTATGGTAAGGGCTGTGACATTTCCCAAACATGCCCAAAGTGGTTGACCAATCACAACACACTGGTCCAGCTGACCAATTAGAGCACATTGCACTTTTTGGAAGTAGAGGCTTCACAGTGACAGGAACTGAACAGAGCGTTACTGACAGACTGGGATGAGAGGTGCTGCAACAGTGTAAAATATGTGAAAAATAAGGAGTTTTTTGAACATTCAAGCATGAAAACCCATTCTAGAAGACCCCAAAACAAAATCAAGACTTGGTAAAAGCGCATAATAGGTCCCCTTTAAAGAGAATTGGTTTACAATGTTAATTAACATACTGCATTATTTGTGCCACATCACTGTTTTTGAAAAAAAAAAAAAAAAATTAAAAAAATAATACAGTATTATTAATTCAACACCAAATACATTTTTAAAACTGAACATATATGATAAACAAAAAACAATTTTTGTAATATATTTGATTGTACCTTTATTTACACATGATCATATGTACAATGGGTTAGACAAATGCATGTTTCACGAACATAAGATGCATCACAGTAATGGTTCCCAGTTCATTTTGAATTACACATTAGCGTTAAAAGACTTGTGGTTCAGTGAAGGATTCAGTTGTGAACTCAATAATGGCTCTTAATAATAGTGCAATAGTCGGGTTCCAGAAGAAAAATTATAATACATTTTCTCCATAGGGAAAGCAAATAAACCTTTACTTTGAGCTGTGAAGTTAATGGATGGTATATTTTGTCTGTTGAAGCCATCAGCCTGCATTATTTAAACTCTTTTTAAATAATCGTGTTCAACAGGTGAAAAACTACATTACCCATGATTCTGCAGAGAAATCACCAATCTTACATTATAACAAGTTTAAGCAATGAATAAACTTATAAAAAGTGTTGTCATTACAGAAACATCAATTTAGAGGTATAAATGATACAAGACTTAAAATAATGAATTATTAAAACCTGAAGTGTTCCCTCACCTCATCCTTAACAGCAGAAGGTTCCAGAGCTCTGGATATCCTGCAGCCCAGCACTGGAGTGGCTGGTTCCTCAGAGTGGGCGATACTTTCCAGCTTATTGAACATCTCTGATTCTGTCCCGGCCACCCACACGCGCTTCTCTGTGAGATTCCACTTCCTCATGCTCCCCCTAGTGGTACTTCAAGGATCAAAACAAAAGTATAACATGCAGATTTGTCCAACATAAACTTTCATAAAATGTCTTGTGTAGCAGCCGGGGTAGTCAGACCTTTCAGATGCCAGTTTTGAGATTTTACGCAAATCCTCGAGTGAGATGGTGCCATCCTCAGCTCTTTCCACATTTTCATCCAACTTCTTTACCAACCATTCCCCTTCCTCAGACAGGTGATATCTGCACATAATCAATACATTTAATAAATGAATTAATTAATACAAAGCACCAAATGAAAACATTTTAATATATTTAAATCATATTTTAAACAATACATTCTGAATTTAATACTATTTAATATAATTATTATATTTTAAATAATTGAAAAATATTTTAATAGTATTTAATACATAATATTAATTATACTTTTTAAATAATAGTTTTTAAAAACAAGTTATCTTAAATAATGTAATTTAAATCAACTGTATGTTTTACTTCTTCAAAGGTAAACAATGTACATTTTTAGAAATGTTTTGAGGTTTTAGCCTACCTGCGCAGTCCTTTGGTAAGTCTGTACATCTGCCGAGCTTTACTGGTTGCTTCCTGTTGGCTCAGTTGGTGATTGAACTGCATGAGCAGTCGCTCAGCAAACGACTGGCCGGCACCATAAATTCGTCCGTAGTTAAAGACCTTGGCATGTTCACGGCTGATGCCCACAGCATCTGCGGTACGGCTGTGCAGATCCGTGCCCTGACTTTTCTTTCCCTGGAGCGTCATCCATCCAAATGCTGTGCATCCTGAAAATGAGAGATTAAGAATGACCTGCAGGGTGTGGTTTGATGATCCATTAAAGCATCATGAATTGCCAGGGAATTTGCCTCTTGGAATCTGATGACTAGGAAACAGCTTGAATACCATGCATTCCTGCAAAGTGTGCTTCGCCCAGTATGGCAGCGATCCACAGCTCTTGAGAATCCACATCTGCTCCCACCAGGTGATAACCAGGAGGCACCTGCACCATGGCCTTCAGCTCACTGCCTACACGATCTTTCTGCAAACACACATACACTGCTTAGCTTTTTAATGCCACTTCATTGTCATCATTACGGAAACATTTTCACACATGAGAAGAAAAAAAAGAAGTAGAAATTATCAACTCAACTCAAATTTTACTTATAAAGCAGTTTCAAAACCACAAAAATGGACTAAAGTGCTATACATAAATAGCTTAAAACTCCAAAAAAAAACACAACACCAATAAATTGACCACATAAGATAAAAAAAAAAGTCAAAATTATGAAAAATATTTGAAAGATACCTCAAATTAATCCTACATCATAATGTCGAAACTGGCAAAAAGTCAAAATTATGACATACCAAGTCATAATGAAATAAAACAAAAATTATGACTTAAAAAGTTAACTTTTTGTCAAAAAGCAAAATTTTTGTTACAACCGACTTTTTATTGGTCAATTTCGATAACTTTTTGTCATAATTATGATTTACCAAAGCATGATTTTTTTTTTCTTGTCTCAGATATGCACTTCCTTATATGAACGAAATCGGGCTAAATCAGCAATGATGATAAAATATACAACTATATAAAAAACAATATATTAAAAAAATAATTAATAATATATACTAAATAATAAAAAATATATATTATATACACTACCGATCAAAAGTTTGGAATAATTAAGATTTTTATTTGGTTAAAAAATACAGTAAAAACAGTCATATTATGAAACACGATTCAAATTTAAAATAACTATTTGAATACATTTTAAAATGTGATTTAGTCCTGTGATGGCAAACCTGAGTTTATTTATCCAGCATTTATTTGAAATAGACATCTTTTGTAACACTATAAATGTCTTTACTTTAGCTTTTGATTATTTTAATTTTAATTTAATTAAATTTTTTTTTTTTTTTTTTTTTTCTTGCTTGCCTCAAATTTTTGAATGGTAGTGTATCATGGTTTCCACAAAAATATTAAGCAAAAAATGTTCAACATTAATAATAAGAAATGTTTCTTGAGGACCAAATAATATATAATTTATAATTTATATAATATAATATAATGATTTTGATTTCTGGAGGATCATGTAACACTGAAGACTGGAGTAATGATGCTGAAAATTCGGCTTTGATCACTGGAATAAATTACATATTAAAATATATTAAAATAGAAAACAATTTTTTAAATTGTAATAATATTTTTAGTTTTTACTGTATTTTTGATCAAATAAATGCAGCCTTGGTGAGCATAAGAGACTTCTTTCAAAAACAATAATAAATCTTAATTATTCCAATCTTTTTGACTAGTAGTGGACATATTTTAAAATAGTTAATGAATGGAAATCATTAATTATCATCATTAATTGTGAATTGTCATTGTTATCGGTTGCTCACTCCACTGTATTTGTCATACCCGAGCATTACTTGCAGTCAGCCACGTGGGCTCTACAGCCCTGCGAGTGACCGTTCCAGCTGGGATGACCTGGGGTAAAATGGCACCATATTGTCCATCCTCATTATAGCAATTATGTCTGATGAAGGAGCAAAGAGAACGTCAGACAAGTTGTGATGTTTCATAATTATGAATCATGTGATGTTTTGTAATTAAATGAAGAAGAAACACTATAAGATGCTGTTAACTTACAGTCTGATAGTGTGCGGCAGTTCTGCCCTGCGGAGCCATACTACCTTTTGGGAGCTGCAAAGAGAGACAAAGTAAGAGAGTTCAGATGAAATATCAGCTATAGGCACTTTCAACACCATTCCAAACATCATCATATTTAAAAGAGAGCACATTAGGAAGTCTTAAACCTGATACGTTTCTGGGCATTTCTCCAGAAGGACATCATCTTGTTGATCTCTAGCGCTCGTGTGGCGTTTGTACCTTCACGTCCTGCCTGAAGCGTACCACTCTCCATTTTGGACAGGAAGTCTTTTGAGAATGGACTGCCCACATTGTTCTCATTTCCATCCTGTGATTTTAAACAGTTTGAGTCTATATGACTAAAACTTCAATGACTGTATTGTGCGACGAGGACAGAAACGCAATCCTGTACCTTATGAGGCAGTTTGAAGAACCAGCACCCAGGGATGTTGACATCATTGTATGGTCCGTTTCCATGGTGATAGGAGCACTCGCCGTTCCCTTTTTCGGATAATGAATTTTGTGTTTTCTAATACACAAATAAAAGTATTAAAAGTGAAATTCTTCCTATAAAAACAATTGCAAACTTTCATAAAATTTTATTTTTTTAATTAATATTTTAAATAACAATCAGTTTAATACTATTTAATATATCGTATAATATGAATAATATTTTTATAATGTAAATAATTTTAAAATGTAACATTTTAATCATAGTATTAAATTCATCATTAATATTAAATGCTATAAAATATATTAGATAATTTAATATTATCTAATATATTTTATATCATTTTATATTAATGATATTTTTAAGTAATTTTTTTATATTTGTAATAATATTTTTTTCATAATTTAATACGATGTTTAAAATATTATCTAAATTATAAAAAATATTTTAAAATATAATTAATATTAAATTATATATTAGATAGCATTAAATTATAAGTTAATATTAATTATATTTTCAAATATTTTTATAATTTTAATAATATTTTAATCATAGTATTAAATTATGAAAAAAAAATAATAATATTACAAATATAAGATGTTATTACTTAAAAATACCATTAATATTAAATGGTATACTAGATAGTATTACATTAATATATCATAACATTAATTATCTGCTTATATTTTTAATAATGTTTAAAAAATATTTAATTATAATTTAATACTATTAATATAATCTAATATTAATGATATTTAAAAATATATAACATTTAATAATTTTTTATGAATAACTTTTTTAAATAATTTAATGTTTTCTTTTTGGTTATCATGAGGTTTAAATGAAGCGAACCTTGATCTTCTTGGATGGGCCTGCTGTACTCAGCACTTCATCATCAAACACGTCCAGTCGACTCACTTCTTCAACCTACACAAATGACAAAAACATGCAGACACTTTCACGGAAGACACCAGCCCTAAAAACCCTGTTTAGTAACATGCAAAGCTCTAACCGTCTGCCACACGGCACTGTCCGTCAACATAAAGTCATCAGAAGGTGGGCTGTCCAGATATTGGGGCTGCTCCTTCCCCTTCCGCTCACAATACTCCTTATAGATGCTCTCAATTGCCCTAGAAACCAAATTTTAGGAAAGATGCTGTCAAGCCACTGTATATTTTCCTAATAAACACATTATAATCCTCACTTTATTTTACCTGTATGGACATACAGGTCCTTTACTATCCTCTGAGATGTCCAGGTTATCTCTGCGGCCTGGTACCAGGTAACCCCAGCCGTGCTGGTCGGTGTAGTGCAGGGGAAAGCCATCCCACGTGAGGCCCATCAGCTTGGGCGTGACCCTCATCTGCAGACTGATGAGACTGGCTCCAGGAGACCAGTCCTCGGCCTCAGACATCTTCACACTCAGCTTACGGTACCAGCTGACCATAAACAATATACAAAATATGAACACATGCAATGTGGAACCCTGTGCTATTTTACCCAAATGGAATAACGGGGGGCGGCACTCACCTGGGGTGGGCCGGTAAGTGCTGTCTCCTCTTTGGCAGGCAGCTGACGGTCTCCTTTAGTCTCTGTAAAAGCTCTCTTCTGGGGTCTGGACCAGCCTCATCTTCTTCTAAAGGAGGACCTGGGTCTGAAACATATATAATAATGTACCAAATCAGCATATTAGAATGACTTCTGAAGGATCATGTGACACTAAAGACTTGAGTAATGATGCTGAAAATGTAGCTTTGCATCACAGGAATAAATTACACTTTAAAATATACTCAAATAGAAACGTTGTTTGAACAATGTAAGGCTGAACACCGTTACTGACAACCGTCATTTTGGCTGCGTGAGATTCTCCTGTTTTGTTGTTGTTGAGCAACCGAAGTATGACCTGTTAAAGCTCCGCCCGCTTCTGGAAAGCGGCCAGGAGCAGCAGCTCATTTGCATTTAAAGGGACACACACACAAAAACGGCGTGTTTTTGCTCACACCCAAATAGGGGCAAATTTGACAAGCTATAATAAATGATCTGTGGGGTATTTTGAGTTGAAACTTCACAGACACATTCTGGGGACACCAGAGACTTATATTACATCTTGTGAAAATAGACATGATAGGTCCCCTTTTGAACTGTAGTGTATTTAAGGAACTTTAACACAAACTACTTCACTACTTTGACAGCAAACTATTTCAAACATTTCAAGAAAGAAAAATACTGTAAATCAGCACCGAAACCTTCATCTTGCAAGCCAGCTACTGAAAAATATTTAAAATGTTAAAGCAATGATATATCATCATAATGCAAGGTTAAATGTGGAATTAAAAAAACCTTACCCTCATCCCAGTCTTTGGGTACGTTTTCATTGGCTGCTGCTGTTGCCTCTGCCTCCTGTTTGGATTTCTTCTTACTTACAGGCATTTTCTTCTGCTTGAAGTCCTGAACGTCCCAATCCAAGTCCCACAGCCAAGGATCATCTTTGTACCTGAACAGCAGACCACACCAATAATAACTAAATATTGGATCACTGAGCACTAAAACTGTTAGCATAATCTATTTTACACCAGTCCAGTTATAAGTAAGCAAATAAAGAACTGTATGGTCTGTAGAAGTGGATACTTTTCTTTTAGGGACTCCAATGAATGTTATGAAAGAAAGAGAAAGAAACTAATGCGTGTTTACCGATCATTCTCCAATAACTGGCAGGCATCGTCAGCCAAAATCATCAACGATTTCTTCATCTCTCTCTGCAGCTCATCATAAGTGGCCTGAGCATCTTCTAAGTACCGCCTCCAGTTCTGATTGACAGGAAGGTAGCACACGCCCATTTCTAGCATACCTGCTAGTGTCACTGGGTGAGGACACCTAGAAAAATACAGATGACGAGTGACAGCAAGTCACTTAAACAATTAGTGCTCAGCGTAAATGAGTACACCCCTTTGAAAAGTAACATTTTAAACAATATTTCAATGAACACAAAAACAATTTCCAAAATGTTGACAAGACTAAGTTTAATATAACATCTGTTTAACTTATATTATAAACCTTACTTTCATGTTATAACAGTTTTACTCAAATTAGGGTGATGCAAAAATGAGTACACCCCACAACAAAAACTACTACATCTAGTACTTTGGATGGCCTCCATAATTTTTAATGACAGCACCAAGTCTTCTATGCATGGAATGAACAAGTTGGCGACATTTTGCAACATCTATCTTTTTCCATTCTTCAAGAATGACCTCTTTTAGATACTGGATGGAGAGTGATGCTCAACTTGTCTCTTCAGAATTCCCCATAGGTGTTCGATTGGGTTCAGATCAGGAGCCACTGAATCACTTTCACCCTGTTCTTCTTCAGAAATCCAACAGTGGCCTTAAATGTGTGTTTAGGATCATTGTCATGATGGAAAAGTGCATGACGACCAAGGGCACGAAGTGATTCTAGCATCTTCTCTTTCAGTACAGAGCAGTACATCTGTGAAATCATGATGCCATCAATGAAATGCAGCTCCCCGACACCAGCAGCACTCATGCAGCCCCACACAAGGACACTGCCACCACCATGTTTCACTGTAGGCACCATGCATTTTTCTTTGTATTCCTCACCTTTGTATGGCAACTGTATGGCGACACCATACAGTTTTGAAGCCATCAGTTCCAAAAACATTTATCTTGGTCTTATCACTCCAGAGTATAGAGTCCCAGTAGTCTTCATCTTTGTCAGCATGGGCTCTGGCAAACTCTAGGGGGGCTTTTTTGTGCCTGGGCTTTAGGAGAGGTTTCTTTTGTGGACAGCACCCATGCAAGCCATTCCTCTGCAGTGGATGCCGTATTGTGTCACGGGAAATAAGTCACCCCAGTTTGGCTTTCTACTTCTTTAGATAACTGCAGTGAACTTGCATGCCAATTTTCTTCAACCCTTCTTATCAGAAGACGCTCCTGTTGGGGTGTTAACTTCCGTGGGAAGACCTGGGCGTCTCCGTGAGATGGTTGCAGTTCCATCTTTTTTCACCTTTCTGGTGTAAAGAAATTATTTTCTTTCTCAGGTCTTGTGACATTTCTCTTCCATGTGGTGCCATTGCTGACAGCATGAAATGGGAAGGGGTTTTAAAACCCTTTTATAGTCAGCTGTCTGCTGGACACCTGTGTAATGAATAATTAGACTCACCTATGGTTGAATTCTTGTTAAATTAGACATTTGTAGTCTGAAATTTAGCTTTGCTCCAAAGACTTTCAGTTGGGTGTACTCAGTTTTGCATCACCCTAATTTGAGTAAAACTGAAAATTTTGTTCTCTAAGTTACATTATTAACCTTACTTTCATGTTATAAGTTAAACAGATGTTATATTAAACTAAGTCTTGTCAGCATTTTGGAAATTGTTTTTGTGTTCATTGAGATATTGTTTAAAATGTTACTTTTCAAAGGGGGTGTACTCATTTACGCTGAGCACTGTATATGCCACAATGTTAAGCTGTGGATGGGTTTATGTAAATTGAGTGCCATACCTCTCCATAAAGAGAGGCAGCTGCTCTGTGAAGACCTCATGTGTGGCTAAAACATCAAGAGCACAGTACTGCATCAGCTCCTAAAGCATCAAACAAACAGAGGAGACATTATTAACTGATTTATTCCTTTATTTGTACTTTTATTAATTTAGGAAATGGTATAACATAATATACAGCATCCTTAAAGGGGACCTATAATGCCCCTTTTACAAGATGTAATATAAGTCTCTGGTGTTCCCAGAATGTGTCTGTGACGTTTCAGCTCAAAATACCCCACAGATCATTTATTATAGCTTGTCAAATTTGCCCCTATATGGGTGTGAGCAAAAACACACCATATTTGTGTATGTGTCCCTTTGAATGCAAATGAGCTGCTGCTCCTGGGCCCCTTTCCAGAAGAAGCCGGAGCTTTAACAGCTCGTGCCTCGGTTGCTCAACAACAACAAAGCTGGAGAATCTCACGCAGCCAAAATGATGACTGTGTTCAGCTTTACATTATTCAAACCGGAGTCGGACACTGATGGAGAGACTCAGGAAGAAGTTACAACTTTTAAAATGCATCTGGATGTTTCTGAATGGTTAGTGGATACATTTATACAGTAAAGTGTCCATCATATGCACTCATCAGAATCTTGCCGGACTTTTTGCCTACTCTTTTATTCCGACATACTTCTTCTGTCACATACTGTTTTTCACCTACTATATAGTAGGGAAGTATGTGATTTCGGACACAGCCTTAGTGTTTACACCTGAGAAACTGAAACTCGCAGTTATGGTAAGGGACGTGACATTTCAGAAACATGCTTGAAGTGAAGAGGTTAACAAATCACAACACACTGGTCAAGCTGACCAATCAGAACACATTGTGCTTTTCGGAAGGAAGGGCTTCATAAAGACAGGAACTAAACAGAGCATTACTGGCATGAAGAAACAGTCAAGCATGAAAACCTATTCTAGTAGACCCCAAAAAACGTACACGTCCTGCTTACCTGAAAATTGGTCCTAACATCAGACATGCTGCCCTTCACGAACACATCCCTAGATTCTTTCTTCAACGGTTCTCCTCCCACATAGAGAGCGTGAACATCAGCAAGGTTATTAATACTACTGATATCAAGCCATTTCCATGAGCCAATCTGCATGAGAAAATACATACAATTTAATATTCTCTACAGTACAGTAAACTATTAAGGCTGATCTGACAAAAGGTTTGCACAAACCATCGGGCCCTTAGAGCGACGGCCGACACGCTTCATGTGCTCCCTCACTTCCTGTAGGCCTTTTCTCTTGCCGTGTTTGCTGGCCATCCAGAGCGAGCGCTGGAACCCCGTCAGCCCTGAGATCGCCATGTGGAGACTCATTGTGTCCAGGAAACGCATCTTGGAGCCCTGCACAGACCAACCCAAAAGCACATGCACTATATATCAGAATCATACTGTTATCAGCTGATATTAGAGATTTTGTCTAATTTATCGTACAGACGTGAAAATGCAGTATCCAAACTTAAATCGATGTAATTCAAGAATGCTTCGGACTACAGACACAAGTTTGGTCTTGTTTTAAAGAAGACACTCAGCAGATTGTTGCTGAAAGTATAAAAAATAAAAGTATGAAAAAGTTATAGAAGTTTAAATTTACTGTAAATGAAATGTACTGTACTCATTTTTTTAAATATATTTTATATAAAATATATATTTTACAAAATAATTTTTACTCTAAAATTATATAAAATCAAAGCCATATGTCTAACCAAGTTGTGTTCCAAATTTGAAGTTGATATCACAAAAATTCCCATGAAGTTCCCATGAGATTTTGTTTAGGTGTTGTACCAAAAATAGCCACCGGGTGTCATCTACATTCCATTGAAATTTTTTTTATGCATTCTGCTGTAACAAATTAATATCAGTTATTAATTCAATAACAAATATCAGTTCTATCACTAAACAGATGCCAAATATGGAAGCTTGAGATTCAGCCCTTACCGAGGATATGTGTTTTGTCAGGTTTTGACTATAAAGTAGTTAAAAAACATTTTGTAATATGAAACATGACAATGCCCACTAGGGGGAGAAGCCTGATAAAAGGATTTAAAGTACTGTTTCCAAGGTAAAGCAATGACCCATTTTAAAACAGTTTTCACAGGTTGAATTCTGAGTTTTTAAGCTTTCGAATGATACCTAATTTATGATGATTACTAAAATATGAGATACAAAAAAGGGCAATAAATAAAAACAGCGCCAAACGTCCCGCTAGGGGGACGGTGACAGTTGGGGTTAATATTAGATATTTAATTGTAAGTGTTAATTGTGCATGTTCACTTGAAGTTAATCTTTAAACATACTAATAATTTGATAATATACTTAAATGTAATTTTATATACAGTGGGTACGGAAAGTATTCAGACCCCCTTAAATTTTTCACTCTTTGTTATATTGCAGCCATTTGCTAAAATCATTTAAGTTGATTAGGAAAGCCACACACCTGTCTATATAAGACATTACAGCTCACAGTGCATGTCAGAGCAAATGAGAATCATGAGGTCAAAGGAACTGCCTGAAGGGCTCAGAGACAGAACTGTGGCAAGGCACAGATCTGGCCAAGGTTACAAAAACATTTCTGCTGCACTTAAGGTTCCTAAGAGCACAGTGGCCTCCATAATCCTTAAATGGAAGACGTTTGGGACGACCAGAACCCTTCCTAGAGCTGGCCGTCCGACCAAACTGAGCTATCGGGGGAGAAGAGCCTTGGTGAGAGAGATAAAGAAGAACCCAAAGATCACTGCAGCCCTCCACCAGTCGGGGCTTTATGGCAGAGTGGCCCGACGGAAGCCTCTCCTCAGTGCAAGACACATGAAAACCCACATGGAGTTTGCCAAAAAACACCTAAAGGACTCCAAGATGGTGAGAAATATGATTCTCTGGTCTGATGAGACCTAGATAGAACTTTTTGGCCTTAATTCTAAGCGGTATGTGTGGAGAAAACCATGCACTGCTCATCACCTGTCCAATACAGTCCCAACAGTGAAGCATGGTGGTGGCAGCATCATGCTGTGGGGGTGTTTTTCAGCTGCAGGGACAGGACGACTGGTTGCAATCGAGGGAAAGATGAATGCGGCCAAGTACAGGACGAAAACCTTCTCCAGAGTGCTCAGGACCTTTACCTTCCAACAAGACAATGACCCTAAGCACACAGCTAAAATAACGAAGGAGTGGCTTCACAACACCGTGACTGTTCTTGAAAAAAGCCTGTCTTTTTTATTAGTTTTTAATTTTAGTTTAATTTCTATTTGTATTTCAATTTTAAGTACTTTAACTTATTTTATTTCAGTTAGTTGCCAAGGCAACATTTCAAAGTATAAGTTTTGCATCTAATATTTAGATTTTATTTTATTGTAGCTTTAGCAATGATTTTTAATAGTTTTAATTTTAGTTACCATTTAACAACCCTTTTACATAAAATATTTGTTAATATTTTAATAATAACAAAATGTTGGTATGTTCACGGTTTTCTAATGCTGGTTAATGGTCACATGACATGCAAAAATACAGATAAAATATTTCAAGTGATTAATTATGATCATTTTATTTTAACTTATTCATTTGATTCAATTAATTCCAATTGACCAGTTTGGGAAACACTTCGTTACAACATAATGTTCTGATGCCTACATTTATTTTTAGCATTTAAAATTTTACAGTTTTGGTTTTAATTTATCAATATTTTAAGACCAAATAATGTAGAATTTTAAATATACCCCTTTAATATTCCCTTAGAATCAACAGAAAAAGGAAGAAACGTCTAAAATTAGACTCAAATGAGTCTGAAATGGATCTCACCTTTAGTAAGTACTGTTCTTTAATGTGTGCCCGATCAAAGCTCACATTGTGTCCGACTACGAGCCTCTCCTGCCACACATTGCCCGGCGGCTGGCTGGAGTTTGTGTGAGTCTCCAGGGGGATGAGATCAGCCAGTGTCATATCACTAGACCAGGTGTATCTGTCCTCTAAGAGCCTCTTGCTGCACCACGAGTACCTGAAACACCAAATTAAAAAGTTTGTCTGGAGTCAGTGATGACATGAATGGTAAGTACTGACCTGTTGCGGTAAATAATCCTCACCAGGCAGTTGGGGAAACAGCCACGGCCAACGTAGGACAGTGTCCCTCTGCCATGCAGACTTCCACATCAAACACAATAGCATTCTCATCTGGAAAATTCACCCCGTGGCACTTTCCATCCGCCCCATACCGAGTCCAGCCCACTTTCCAAGCCCATTCCTTGGGCATCCTAGGAAGCCGAGCTTGCTGAAGCTGGCTGGCTGCATCCAGGTAAGGAAGGCTCTGCTTTTGGGCAAGTAATCGGAAATGCTCGTCAATGTCACTGCCGTACATTTCAGGTAATTTGAGTTCTATGTCAGGTAACAGGTCTGTTTCTTTTCCCCAGAGTTTATGTTGCTCCAAGTGTCTTATACTGCGTTCAACATCCTCATCTGTGTACTCCTGTATCTGGCCCCGAAATATCTGCTCGTGCAGGTTCTTGGAGAGCATCTGAATGTTGAGAGGGTTCAGACGGGTCTGATCTGAGCCCTGCTGGGATTTGGGCTTTACTGAGGTGGAGCAACACCTTAACCAAACTCCAGTTTGTATGACGGTCCGCCACCGGTGACATGATATCAGACGAAGCATCATTTTAGGGCATTGGATAAAACACACTCGGAAGAACCTGGTCAATGAAAAATAAACATAGAGATGCATCTCACAGACCACAGATAACCATGTCAAGACTGGCTATACAAGCTTAATCATGTTTTATGAATTTAATATAAAAATTCATACTAAATTTTCACATTTTTAATTTTACATTATATTATATTCAATAATATTAAATATATATGTTGTTATTATTATTATTATTGGTTAATGTTTTTTTTCTGAGGTAAAAGTTGAAGAACAAAATTGTAGCTACTGCAGAAATAAATACGAGGACAAGTATTTAAAATATTTTGATAAAGCATCTTTCTTATTTTATTTAATCTGAAAATTCACAAGCTCAACTGTGACAACCTTATATAAGAATACCTGATTAACCACCGTTGGATAAATATGACGCTGCCTCGTTGTCCATGTTGCTGTACTTTCAACCCGCTTTCTTTATAGTAACGTAAACATTTTACTCTCAAATGCAGCAACTGACCCTAAACAGACATTCGGACGCACCACACATGCATACTACAGTGTTATTCGAAAAAATACTGTGTTTCTATAAAGCTCGACTTGCCTCACAGCGACACCCAGTGCTTTGGTGCCACGTGATAACGCCGTCTGTGATATTTTCATCAACGGTGGAGACGCTGAAAAGGATAAAAATCCGAATCTACTTCCGTTCATCCACAACCATATTTCGATTTTTTTTTTACACATCCTCTGTTGATTTTGTTTTTTGTACTTCCAAATATAACGATTTCTCTGATAGTCGTGTCTACGCAAGCGTGGTAGCATAGTACAAACATAGTAGCAAACATTTTTTCTGTCTACAGGAAGTGGCCTCGTGGCCTAATGGATAAGGCGTCTGACTTCGGATCAGAAGATTGCAGGTTCGAGTCCTGCCGGGGTCGCAGTTTTGCTTTCATGGGGTGTACTCTTGTTCATATTAGTTAAAGAATGCTAAAAGACGTGAGCTACATGCACAATAAACAAATAACGTTTAATTGCGCGATAACCATCTCATTTTAGTCAGTAATATTGCGCGCTTTTATGTCACTTCTCGGCTTTGATACAGCTTATGATGAGTTTAAAATACAAAGCTCTCCCCAAAAAAGGAAACAAAACACTATATTAACACAATCTTAACTGCGTTAATTTATCAAATCGCTCTGCAAATGTTTGTTGAGGAACTTTAGTCGAATTCAATGTCCAACACGTATTCTTACTGTTGTCGCATGAGGGTGCTATCGTCATAGGAAATGAACCTCTATGAAATCTTGCACAATAACTTTTTTTATAACTTAACATTTTTATATTATAATATAATATAATATAGCAACTGAAAGAAAAAAATGTATTTTAACATCAAATAAAATAGGCCTATACTAAGCCTATTGCTGTCAATGTTCTTTTTCGTCTATTTAATAATTTAATCTTTTTCCAAAAATAACATGTTAGCATAGCTATATATTTATAACATGCCTATTCTTTGGAATAAAGCAACAAGGAGTACAAAACAACATTAAAGTTGATTTATAAAGACTGCTTATATTTTAATTCCATATGTTTATGATAATTGTAATAATATAGTGAAATATTGTAAATTTAGAACAGTACAGTGAATTCTACCATGTCTTCAGCTCTTTATATTTGTAAATCTCTCTCTTTCCCTCTCTTCTATTTGTCTTTAACATCCAGGTCATTCTCTCGTGTCTTCTCCAGAGAGTTTATGTGCAGATTATTGTGGGTTAAGTTCAGAATGAGTAAATGTTCTTTCTTTTTTTTTGCTAGTGTAGTCCTATAGAAGCCAGAAGAACAGATACTTTCTCAGCGGATGAAAGAGCCCTTGTTAGATCAGACCCTTAATTTTGCCAAGTGTGGAGCCTGAAGAAGAGGAGGGGCGGGACGTTTGTGTGTGAGTAACTGAGAGAGAGCATTAGAAGGGGAGGCATGTCTTTACAGGGGGGTTTGTGTCTTAAACAAACTTCTGTTAGTCCCTGCAAAAGCTACCCGGGGGGCTGAGGATACATTAAATCATCATGTTTAGGAGCTTAGGCACGACTCAGGCCGGCTGAAAAGCCTGTCCGGGCCTTGAGTGATGCTATTCATGTTTGGGGGAGAGGGGTCAAGGGGTCAGGGGGGTTCACATGCTCCTGCTCTATTGGTATGCTAACGTGCAATACACATATATCCTCAGAAAGAGACAGAAATCCTGTGAAATAAAACAGTTGTAGAATGAAAATACATTTTCTTTTTTACTCTATCTATCTATCTATCTATCTATCTGTAATGGTCATGGGCTCATTGACATGCGGATGTTTTAGGGATCTCAGTGTCATCCACCCTCACTGGTCACTGGGGAGAAAGAGGAAATGGCCACTCAATTAGCAGTCCTCGACCTGTCACTCTGAACTCTGACCTGTGGCTTTGGTCCAGTTTATTGTCCTCTAGGGAGTGACCAGCCGGTCCCTGTCCATCTGATATTCATTCATCTGGACTCCATTAAGTGTCCATTTAGTGGTCTGGTCTAAAGGAGTCAAGGTCATTACTAGTAAAGAACCAAAATGCTTCTTATGTATTCTTATGTTTCTGTTTTTTTATTTTTTATTTATTTTATTCATTTACTTTGTGGTTTTGTTTTTAGCACAATAACAATTGTCATATATATATATATATATATATATATATATATATATATATATATATATTACATGAAACATTAATAGATTAGCCTAGTAGTATGTTATCTGTAATATTAATAATATAATTTATTCTACAAGATTACATTTGTCTTTGAGGTTGAAAATCTTGTGTTATAGGTTATAAATGCCTGAAAAGTGTTATTGTTCTTATTTCAACAAACTATTCTCAGTTTAGAACCCATTACAGATCCAACAAAATCTAAAATGTCAAGATTTTACTTATTTGAACTATAACGTTAGACCCTTTTCACATGTCCGGGTTTCTCGAAGCGGAAGTCGTCATATTTGGGTAAAATTCAATTACGGTGAATGAGAGAATACATTAAATATATTTTTGGGTGTCCCCATTTTCTCAAATAGCAAAAGAAAAACTCAATAACAGTGTTTTCAAAAAAGAGGGGAAAATAGAGAGAGATTGATAACGGCAGTCAGAAGAGAGAAAGATGTCAACTTTACCAAGCTTCGACAGCCACAGAAACACCCTCACAGTTAACTAGTTTTTTTTTTTTTTTTTTTTTTGTAATTTGATGAAAAGGTAATACAATACTTAGTGTTACATATGTGCATACATTTAAAAAATATATATATATAAAAAAACTTAAACGATGATAACCGTTAAAACGCGCCATCACTGTACGTGAAAAGAGTCCATTGTTGTGAATAAATGTGTATCTAATTTAAGTTTGTTTAGGTAGGATACTGAGACACAGACGTTGTAAGTAAAATATTTTAAAGGCGATAATTTTCTTTGTGTGTAAAAGTACTTAGTTACCCTTTTTTCCTAATTTCCACAACTGCACACACAAATACCAAGCTTATTTTATCCGTGTGTCTGTTACGACAATAGTTTTCCTGACGAGAATTTACAATTCCTACTATGGCGAAAGCTAAGTCCCTGAATATTAAAAAAGTACATCTTGGGTCTCTTGGTAAAACGTCCAATGGTAAAAGCTTGTGTTTTGAATATTCATTTGATCTCGTTGACGTTGATTCGTAACTGTCCAATAGTGAACGTTTGTGTTTTGAATACTAAATAGGTTGTTCGGTATCCTTCCAATGTCGAAGGCTTGGTTTATGAATATTAATTGACGATCCTTCACAATAGTAGGATTAGTGAATTCGCGTGCGGGATTCCCGGCACGTTTTAGCGTCTGGTCGTCACATCTCCTCCATTCATTGGCTAATTAACACTTAATGCTAGCTGGCTCAGAGGTCACTGATAGAGACTTTCTCACAGTCATTTGCACGGATGTATGAGGAATGAGAGGAGTTGATATAGCCTGCACAGATAGAAAATTATACATGCTTTGTTGTGAAATTTGTTTTATGATATAGATAAAAATATATATGTATATCCAGATATCAACCTTCAATTTATAGTATTAAATTTATAATGACAGCGTTCTCATGACAAGTTGGCTTAAATAAGCTACGTTTTTGCAGGGTGTTTTCCTATTAAAGGTGTAGCTAGTCTTTTTTTAACATTAACAAATTTGGATTTTAAATAAATTGTGCTAAAATAATCTATTATATTTTAAGTGTTTTTAATAAAATATTTTTCAAAAACTTCGTGAATAACCCACATACATTTGTATAAGTATGGCTGCTCGTTGAAAACTGCCATTTAAGATGATCATCTCAATATTATACAAGTGTTTAGCCTAAAAATAGCCAATTTTTTATGACAAAACCTGACTCAATGAAATACAAAGCTTAAAATGTATTCTTATTTATACAATTCACGTTTGAATCACACTTATTTTTTTTTTATTAAATTATCAGTACAATACAATACAATACATCATTTATATATAGATAAAAAGTAAAAAATACATGGAAAAATACTGGTAAAAATCTAAAATATGCGTGTATATAAAAATACATTATATTTCTATTTTTAAAACCTGTCAGAGTAAAAAAAAAATACATTTATAAAAATGAATAAACAAGTTTAGAATTATGTGTATATCTTTAAGCAACTGTGAAGAGATGCAAATAAAATAAATAACAATGAATAATGGACAGCTTATGGTTCACATGATCTAAATGAAAATACAATACAGTACAATAATTATTTTTTTTAAAGACCAAATAATTTTGCTCTCATATACACATATCCCCATCAACATTTTATCTGCCTCTTAAACTTTCAGGTGCTTGAGGCTCCCATTGTTCTCTTATAATGCATAATTAGTCGATTTTCATCCCACAAGTGTGTGTATCCATCGAGTTCAGCCCACATCTGTAAAAGAAAAACACATCAATGCTTTACCAGAGGTGCATTAACTTCCTTAAACAGTGATTTTTTTAATTGCACAGACATTATTAGTCAAATGATCAGTGTCGTTGTACCTGCAGCTCAAAACACAATCCGCTACAGCTTCACACAGAGACGTACAGAGAGTGACGATGATACAATTTTAATATTTTCACGTTCCGCGCTCATCAAAAGCAAAATAAATGATCCGTAATCAATTTCTTTCTCTCTTCTTCAATGGTTCTTTGTAAACAGTGTAAGCGCTCTGTCACAGTGTTCAAATATTATGCATAGAGGTTCCTGATGCCTTTCATTACCACAGGGGAGCAGCCTCAAGTCTTTCTCTGTTAATTTCCACCCTCTCCCCTATACGCGAGCTCTCGCTTTCTCTTTCTGCCCACACAACGTAGGATTTGTCCTTTTTTCTTTCTTGTTGTTTTCCTCCGAACACCCTCTTTGGGCTCCATGCAGCTTATGCAAATGACTCCTTTTATTATACCCTCCTGCTACCCGACAGCCACACACACACATTCTTACACACAGTAATTCTCTTTCCGACTCCCAACACACACCTTCAGAGCATCGCCAACCAATTACAAAACCGACAAGCCACGCCGGTCTTACTTGGCAGATCTCCATTTATATTTACTGAACAGTGCGTAAAAACACAACACGCATTATCGCAATTACAACTGAACCTTTGCACCTCAGTGTTGTGCATTATGGGAGATAGGACTAGATTTGAACTTGGACTCGGAGTGGGATCGTGCAGATGGCGGGGTGAGAATACGGCTAGACTGAGTCTCGGTGGGGGGTGGACCAGGTCTGAGCCCGAAGATTCCCAGGCTTCAGGACCGTGCCCAGCTGCGGAGGGAGGCGGGGAGGGGGGACGTCACAAGACAGCCCTGACAGCACGGCCCTTTCACGGGAACATTACTGAACCCTCTCGCCGTCGTTCCATAGCAACTTACGCACGGGTCAAAGGGCAAACAGACCCCCTGAATGTAAAGAAAGAGGGACGGTATAGGACAGGACGGGTCTAGACATCTTGAACTTGAACTTCATTGAATGTTTACATAATTTCACCTGTCGTAAAATCAATCAGCCTTCAAAAGCGGCTAAATTAGTTAAGGCAAGACACCACAGGTGGATAGGGTAGCATACATTTTTAAACTAATAAATCACCATACTTCAGCAGTTAATTAATCACAGTGTGTTAAGATATTAAAATTGTATGTTTTTTTTTGGAATCTAACTTTGTAAATCGACCTTGCCCTTACGAAAAATAACCACGGTTTTACTACGAATAAAATAAAAAAAACATGGTTATTGTAGTTATTCCATGGTAGCCACTAATTAACCATGGTTTTGCTTTAAAAATCATAGTTTAACTATGTTTTTTTTTTTTTTTTTGTGGTTATACAAATGGTAGTCAATGTGCCAAAAAAACATTGTTTTACTATGATAAAACACACCCTTACAAAAATTAACAATAATTTGCGTAAGGGTGGGTTTTAGAAAGGCACTATAAAAATTTAAAATTGTTTAAATATTCAAATTAGGATTTATCTCATTAAAAATGCAGTAATTTGCATACACTTCCAGAACTATTCAATCTGAACACTGAATAAAGCCAGGTTAAAATAAAGTGGTTTCATTTTGCTGATGTATTAGGAGCCGTTTACATGACTAAAAATTGAAAACGTTTTGGCGTTTTGGATTTACACGACAACAGCGTTTTGGGGGCCTGAAAACATAAAACGTTTGAAAACGGCAAGCAAGATTTTTTAAAAACAATACCTTTATCACTTTGTGTAAACTACAAACACAAATTTGTGAAAACAGTGACGTCATCCGCATGTGTATTACGTGTTTAGGCTAAAGGTGCATAGTGTTTCTTTACAAAGTGACATCGCCAACTACTGGCCTGGCAGCAGAATACAGTGTTTTTAGTCGTTTTTGAGGATCCGTGTGAACGGGGATCGTTTTGACAATGTTGACACCTGTCTGCAAAACTTTTCAAAAACACAAAGGAAAAACTTTCCAGTTTTTAGTACATTGTTGTCAAGTGAATGTAGAGTTAAGGGTTTTTACTAAAAGGATTTTGGATATCTCTTTTAATCACTCCATAAATCAGAAATTACTGTCAACAGCCAGGGGGAGAAAATTCACCATGTTTTAGAAATAAAATGTTATATAAATCAGGTGAAAGATATATGAACAAACCCTTCAGATTTCTGGCTTAGTGCATTAGGGGGGAAAATCAGTTTCAGAAAACAGCCTAAAGATATGTATCATATTTTAAATCTACAGGCACAAATAGATAAAACACTTGTTTTCTTTCTACTAGTCTGAAAGACGACATCTTATAGGGAAGAAAAATAGCTCAAGATCTTAAAATTGAACAGTGAACGAAAAAAACTGTGGTTATGCCTGTAGTGTCTTGCCTTAAAGGGATAGTTCAGCCCAACATGAAAATTGTGTTATCTTTTACTCACTCTTATGTTGTTCACAAAATAAAATCTCAAAATGTCTCAAAGTTCCGCTTAACTTTCGTTATGGACAAAACACAGGAGGAAAAGAAAGTCATACCGATCTGAAAACAACATGAGTAAACGATTACTGGATTTTCATCATGTTTAGGTGAACTATCCCTTTAAATCCTAGTTTAGCTGATGTTTGAGCTGTTGTCTTCATCAGCTTTTCCTGTGTTTCACCACAGAGGCTCAATCAAACTCATAAGCCCCAAGGGTTACAGGCGCTTTGCATCAGCTAATGAGCGGCCCTAATAAATAAACTATAAACATGTTTTTCAGTCCATTGGTAATTTCATTGGCTCATGTGTTAAAGCACATTTCAGGCAATTAAACCATAAACAAACCAACATACATCTGAGGATGACACAATGACCTTATCCAAGAAGAAATCGGACAACTGAGTGAAATCAGACTCAAAAATCAGGTCAAGTGCTTGTCATGAGCTTATGCTGCTTTGCCGCTCATTTTAAGGGTTTCCCCCGTGTCATAATCTCAAAAACTAGGGATGGAGGAATATCCTCCTTTACTTTAAAGATACTTAAGATCTGGGCTTTTTAATAGATTAGTTCTTGGCCAAAGTTGCATTAAGAGACTAAGATTACTGTCAGGACTCTGAATGACACATGACGGATTTATAATATATTTTCATAATATATATTCATAATATATTTGCCAAACCTTATAGGTCTCTAGTAGTTCATATATAAGAGTTGCAGTCTATCTATCTATCCATCCATTTATCCATCCATCCATCGCACAATATAGCTTACATTATAAACACCTAAAAGATCTGATAATATTTAAAGGAATTGCACAATATAACTTGTATTATTATTAGAAAAACTGTTTTCTGGTGATAAGTAACTTTACCACTTACAGTTAATGTCTTTAACACTTCAACAGCATCCCTTGTTACTGTTTAAGAGCAGATATACAGTTGATAGAGTATGACTTTAGCCCAGTTTAACAGCACACAGTCAAAGACATATAAAGACGACAGACTTTTGCTCATGGCTGTTGACCTAAATACACAGCAGACATGATCTTGATTTAATCTTACTGGACTGTGTTAACAGATAATGCAAGACGCTTCTCTTAATCCAGCTCACGATCCAAAAGCGTGCCGATTGTCTAGTCAAGCAGGCGACGGATGGATTTTTTGATTGAATATCACTAGGTAAATACAAGCTAAGCTCTGTCGAAAGGCATGGCTTTGGGTTTACAGAGAAATACTAAACAATTTCTAAAATAATTGTAATTTTTTCTTTTGTCAAATCAACTTCAATAATTAATGTGGTTTAGATAACATAATATTTTAAGTTTCGGTTGATTAAACCAATCGCTTTCATTGTATTAACTCAAATGAACTCAAAATTTTGAGGCAACCAGGTAACTTACTTTTTTAAGTTAAACCAACAATTATTTTTATAGACTTTCACTGCAAGTGCACCGTCATTGTATTTTTGTCTTTACAGTTTAGAGTTTAGGATAGTTATCTGTGGTAATGAGCTTAACTTGGTTTTATTCCTGTTTTATTCAGTGATTAGCATGTTTTTGGGACTTTTTCCTTGGGGTTTTTATTATTATTTTAGATATTAGAAAGATTGTTTTAGGAAAGAGAGGTCAGTTAGTTCACTGCATCACAGCTTTTACAGCACGTTTTTATACAAATAGCATGATTAATGTAGCTGAAATCGATATAAACCAAACACAAACCTTTTTCACGTCTTGTATTTCTTTTAAGATTTCTCTGATTGCTGTGGTTAAACAAAGGGTTAAAGCTTTAATAATATCTGCCTGCTGGGTTTTTAATTAGGTCAAAGGAACTTATTATAAGAATCTGATGGCCAAATAAGAGGTTCATTTAAAATTACTACTATTATTGTTATTTTAAGTCATATATCACTGTGGTCTCTGGGAAACCAGCCATTAAAATCAATCTCAAAAGAAGATTACCATTATTATATCAGATATTACATATCACACATTCAACAGTTTAGGGTTAGAAACTTTTTTTTTTTTTAAGAAATTCATTATTCTGCAAGGACACATTAAATTGATCAAAAGTGACAGTAAAGACATTTATAATGTTACAAAAGATTTCTATTTCATATGAATTCCCCCCAAAGAATCCTGCAAATTAAAATGTATCACGGTTTCAACAAAAATATTAAGCACATTAATTTTTACATTGATAATAATCAAAAATGTTTCTTAAGCAGCAAATCACCAAATTAGAATGATTTCTGAGGGATCATGTGACACTGAAGACTGGAGTAATGACATCACACAAATAAATTACATAAAATATATTAAAATAGAAAACAGTTATTATAATAGTAAAATGTTTACACTATTACTGTTTTACTGCATTTTTGATCGAATAAATGCAGCCATGGTGAACATTCTTTCAAAAAAATCATACTTTTAAATGGTTTAACTATTAACAAATGCATAAAAGAAATTCTGATAAATGTTTTTCCCCTTCTCTAAGGGTGTCCAATCACATCCAAAGGAAGTGACTGCAGAACCGTGGTTTACAGTAGTCGTAAGCATCAGAGGAAGTCAAACATGGCTCCTCATCACGTGTCGCCCCTCCTTCCTTCCATCCTCTGAATCTATCACTCTCGCACTACAAACTCATCCCTATTTTCCTTCTTTTCTTTTTTAATTTTCAAACCTTTACCACTGTAATGCCATATTATCATCATCATCGTTTTTTTTTTTACTTCTCTCTGTCTCTCTCTGCCCTGTCTTTGATGAGGTGAAACTGAGGTGGGCTTGTTGTTTGATGGTTTCTTTACTCTGCAGAGCTCACAGTGCACGAGGTGCCCGCCTCTGATGTCATATGACCTTCATCACGGTGCAGATGCAAATCACCAACCCGTGCAGCCTTGTACGTTTCCCAGAGGTCTATTAATTTCATCAACAAACAGTGTCGCTCTTTACTGTATCTTAAAAGACCGATATCTGAGGGCGTTTCTCAATTATTTTCACCAGCAGTAAGTACAATACGTACATCACTGCAGTTTAACTTATATTGTTTGGTACATGTAAAACATATAATATACACTGCCAATATGATATTTAGTGGCCCCAAAAAGTATTTGGACACCTAAGTCACACTTAAATATGTTTAATAAATTGTGCTTAAAAAAAAATTATTTGTGTAGTAAAATTAATATTTTGTTATATACTGCAATGATTTTTCGTATATTGGTATATTTCAAATATATATATATATATATATATATATATATATATATACACACACACACACACACATACTACAGTTAATAATTGGGGTTGGTCAGACTTTTTAATGTTTTATAGTCTCTTATGCTCACCAAGACCGCATTTATTTGATTAAAAATACAGTTAAAGCAGTAATATTATGAAATATTATTACAATTTGAAATAACTGATTTCTATTTTAATGTAGTATAAAATGTAATTTATTCCTGTGAATCAAAGCTGAATTTTCAGCATCATTACTCCAGAAATCCTTCAGAAATCATTCTAATATGCTGATTTGCTGCTCAAGAAACATTTCTTATAATTATCACATTTAAAAAAAAAGATGAAAAAAAAGCATTTATTTGAAATCGAATCTTTTGTGACATTTTAAATGTCTTTACTGTCACTTTTAGTTCATTTAATGCATTCTTGCTGAATAAAAGTATTAATTTCTTTATATATATATATATATATATATATATATATACATATATATATTATTGACCCTAAACTTTTGAACTTACAAATTATAGCTTATACATTTTTTAATTTCTTTAAAAAAATGTATCTAATGTAAAATGTAAACATCTAAAACAATAGAGCATTTATTAAAAACTCAAAATGATTTTAACACAGCTAAATTTGGATGCGATCAAGAAACGAAAGAGAACAAAATCACCTTCAGCACATTCTGTAATGCACAGAAACACACTTGGCACATTTACATCTGCATCCCACTCAGACTCAGACACGTATTAACTACATGCAAACTAATTAAGATGATCAGGTGGCGTACAGCCTCCGTCTGTAAACATACACACCCCTGTACACACAAACACACACAAAGGGCCCTGCGATCTGCATAACCGTCTCGTGTCTTTGGCATCTGGTGGTGTCTGGTCTGCATCGGTGTTTCCCACCCTGCCCCCTCTCCAGTCGTGCCGCAGGAGCAGCGGCCCTGACAATGGTGGGAAAGCGGAGCTCTTTATAAAGGACGGGGGCCTCCATTGAGAGCGAGGGACCAGCCGCGAGCTGGGCAGAATATTAATGGCCGACACCACGTTCTGTTCATTAAAGCCACGCATGCTGCAGCTGCCGGCCCTCATACCAGCTTCACCCTTCATAAAACCAGATCGCCAGGGGCACGACGTGCCGTTTCTGCCAGGGCCTGAGACTGGGGGGAGGCAGAGGGGAGACCCATGCTGTTTGGAAAATTGCATTGTGTCTGTGTGAAGGCCAAAGAGCAATATCAAGATACTGTGACTGCCACAATCACTTGAAGTGAAAAGCTTTTTTATCAAGATTTTAGGTTAGAAGTCATATTAGAGAATGCATATATAAAATCATTTAAAATATTATTTTTAATCATAGTTTCGTAGAAAACATTTTCACACCAAAGTTAAAGTAACACACTGAATTCAGCAATAACACTTTACAATAAGGTAAGTAAATGAAATAACTAACACAAACAAACAATGAACGATATATTTTTACAGTATTTATTACCCTTTGTTAATGTTAGTTAATACAAACGCTTCATGTTCATGTTAGTTTAGAGTGCATTAACTAATGTTACACCACTTTTGATTTTAATATGTATTAGTAAATGTTGATCAACTAAGATTAATAAATGCTGTAGAAGTGCAGTTCATTGTTCATGTTAATTAATGTAGTTAACTATTGAAACCTTATTGTAAAGTGTTACCAATTAAACATGAAATTTTGATGTAAAACATACTCAATAACCTTTGTTTTATTACCTTTAAAAAAATAATTTAGTAAGTAAGTGTGATAAATGCAATTTTAGAATACAAATATTCCAGCTAGTTTTTGAACTGATCTGGAGTCATAACAAAAGCATGAACCAATATAAAAACGAATTGATGGTTTAATTTAGAAAAGTTACCTCATTGACTTAAAATTTTGAGTTCATTGAAATTAAAATTTTGAGATAATACAATGAAGGCGATTGGTTTAATCAACAGAAACTCAAAATATTATGTTATCTGAACCACAATAATTATCTAAATTTACAGTGTATGTATATATATATATATATATATATATATATTGATTCATGCTTTTTGTTATAACTTCAGGTCAGTTGAGAGACTATCTGGAATATAAAATCACATAGCAACTCGCAGGCCAAGTTTCCAAAAGTATTTCACGTCAACATGAATATCTCCTTATTTCTTTGCCGAGAGGTATAATATGAAATTATCTATTTTGAATGAGAAAAAAATGTTCAAAGCAATTAAAAATTTTGCATGTATTTGACAAAATGTGATTAGGTATTATCTACATTTGGATTGATTGCATTTTTCAAAAGATTACATACATTTACTCACACATTCACTAATTCAATCATGTGTTTATTCTTTAAACAATTCATGCATTT
Organism: Elopichthys bambusa; assembly: GCA_037101425.1. NCBI lineage: Eukaryota > Metazoa > Chordata > Actinopteri > Cypriniformes > Xenocyprididae > Elopichthys > Elopichthys bambusa. The sequence continues at coordinate 5,966,978 of CM074455.1, forward strand.
TTTCATTCGCATTTATGTAGGCTGATTTAGTGTTCTTAAACTTTTGAGATCGAAATCAAAATAAATCCCGCCAAATGCAACAGGATTATCAAGAATGCTGGGAGGTCGCCTGTCTCTTTAAACATGCCACCAGCCCTCACTCTAATTCACTGCATCTATGTCAAGAGGATCTTAGCTTAGCACTTCTCATTAGCAGCCCTAGTTTCGTTATCTTCTCCTTTTTATCCTCCCACCCCTCGTTATCCGTCCTCAGCTACAAAACTATTTGCTATAAGGAACAAATCTGAATTGTAAATAAGCCTGCTATAGAAGTACATTTATACTTGTATAGCTATAAAAAGGACAAAAACAAAAGTGTACCATCATTTTTCCCTTCTGTAGGTACATAAGATGGATTTAATGTTGATGACTGAACTACACAGCATATATATATATATAGAGAGAGAGAGAGAGAAAGAGAGAGAAATTATATATATATATATATATATATATATGTGTGTGTGTGTGTATGTGTATATATATATATAGAGAGAGAGAGAGAAATTATATATATATATATATATGTGTGTGTGTGTGTGTGTGTATATATATATATATATATATATATATATGGATAATGAGACAAACGTAATTTTAGAGTTTTAGATTTATTGCCGATGAATCTGAATGTCGACCTTAACGAACAGTCTCTGTTAATGTATTAAGGAGGCACAGTGCCGCTTTAACAAAGGAAGATGGCAGTCGCTGCTACAGTCATTGCCAGCTAATTTATTTTCTTTGCCCCCCCCCCTCCTCGCCAAGCCCCCGCCAAAACCCTCTCGCTAATTAGTGTAGTAAGATCAGATAGGCTAGAAGCAAGGGGGGCAAATGAAGGGGGCTATAATATCCCCCATAAACACACACACGCACAAAAACAGACCATGATGCAACTCACCTCATGTGCCAGCCCAGCCATCTTAGCTTCCCGTGTAAGATCTCCGTCAAGATGGCCTCCCTTCTCTCCCTGTGCCGTCTGTGTCGGGGCTCCAGGACGCTGACGAGGTTTTTGTCGCCGCTGGCACTGGCACGGATTCTCCCGCACCCCACAGGGGTACAGATGGTACTGGGGGTTTCTGGGTATAGGCGGAGGAAGGAAGATGTAGCAAATGGAAACTGCCATGTTCCTCCAAGCATCTCTCTCACTGATGGCTGTGCCCTTGTTGTCTTTATTGTGCCATATTGTGGATGGAAATAAGAGTCTGTATGAAAGGCGAGAGGAAAATCGTGAATACAAGAAAGTGAGATAGAGAGAAAAAGGAAATCGAAAGTACCAAAAAGACAGATACAACATGCTTTAAAAGACACTCTTTGTTATTATTGGCATGGCAGTCTCCTTGTTTGTTTCAAGCTGGTTACTAGGGAAAATTTGTTCCCATATAATAGAACTGTATAATGTATAATATAGTGCTGTCAAATCGATTAATCATGATTAATAGCATCTAAAACAAAAGTTTGTAAATTGTAAATGTATATATAAGTGTGTGTGTGTGTAAGTATGTATATATATATATTTACAAATTTTTATGTAAGATGCGATTAATCACGATTAATCGATTTGACAGAATTAATACATATGTGTGTGTGTGTGTTTGTGTGTGTATGTATGTGTGTGTATGTATGTATGTGTGTATATATATATATATATATATATATATATACAAACATATATGTACAAACATTTATGTAAGATGCGATTAATCGTGATTAATCGATTTGGCAGAGTATACACACACACACACATATATATATATATATATATATATATATATATATATGTATATGTATGCGTAAATAATATTTTATATCTAATAATAGTTGTTTTTGATTTATTAAAACTAATAAATCAAAAACTATTATTAGATATAAAATAAATATATAATGAATATATTAATTAATGTATATAAAATTATATATATATATATATGTAATTCTATTATTTTATTATAATATTTTTATTGAAAAAAAAAAATATATATATATATATATATTTATATATAAGCTAATTTTTTTTTAAAACAAACATGCATTTTTATCCAATCCAGAAAATGCAGGAACGCATGGGAATATCCTCACTGGCTTTTAAAGCTATAAATGCACTCCACTGAATCTAACCAATTAGCCAGCAGTGTGTATCATTACCTACTGCAATGGATTTCTGTGCTATCGAGAGGTTTTTCCTAAAGAATTAAATGCAGCCTCATTTAGGCAGCCACTGAATGCAATGATAGGCCGCTTTCCCTGTGTGTATATACAGAGAATGAATGTGTTTGTACTGCTGCCATTGTTTCTGTCTTTCACACGGGGAAATCCAGCACAACGAGTCTAAATAGGACTACAGGACAATCCCGAGGCCTCCGTTTAGGCTACAGGCCCCAACAAATAGCCCTCAAGTACCTCTTTTAAAGCTGAGCTATAGTGAGTATCTCACCAGTCACAATCATTGGCCTTCACCTGACGATGTGATCAAAATGAGCTGAAAATCTGCAAAATGGGAATCTCTTGTAATGTTTTAAAAGCACCACACGATTATGTGACTGATTGTGCAGGTCTATCTTTTAAAATAATTGTCAAGAGAAAAAAACAAAAAGATTCTCCTAACAAATGCAGATTTCCACACAACTGGTTTAGACTGTTGACTAGTTACTAATGGCAACTTAAGAAACATCATTTGTGAATTAACACATTCAGAAAAACCAATCACAATCTGGACAATAAATCTGATTTGATTATTTTTTTAAATGAAAACAAACATGTGAAATTACCTGAGGTAAAAGCAGGTGTTCTCTAGCTTTCAGGCTACTTTCAACAGATTTTGAGAATTATTTCTACTTTCGGTTATCTAGCTTTATGAAAAGTGTTAAAACTCATACAGCTAGATAACCAAAGAGAGAAACCAACCCTCAGAAAGAGGTTTCAGGCCCGAGTTGCTCTGGTCGTACATTGCTGGTCTGGATGTTATAACTGCAGAAACACATCTACAAAGAAATTGCAAGCATTTCGTTAAATAAATTATCAACAGCCAAAAGAAATGACAAAAAAGCAGCAGAAACACATCAGCAAGCCTTATAAAAACTAAAACACATGAAATGCCTCAGAGTTTATTAATGAATTATCCTAAAGAAAATCATATATTTGCTAAAACAACTGACAAAATGGCTACAATATATATATATATATATATATATATATATATGACCCTGGACCACAAAACCAGTCATAAGTCACACAGGTATATTTGTAGCAATAGCCAACAATACATTGTATGGGTCAAAATTATCGATTTTTTTTGTATGCCAAAAATCATTAGGATATTAAGTAAAGATCATGTTCCATGTAAATTTCCTACTGTAAATATATCAAAAATGTATTTTTGTGAGTGGATATGCATTGCTAAGGACTTCATTTGGACAACTTTAAAGGCGATTTTCTCAATATTTTGATTTTTTTGCACCCTCAGATTCCAGATTTTCAAATAGTTGTATCTCGGCCAAATATTGTCCTATCCTAACAAACCATAAATCAGCTTTCAGATGATGTATAAATCTCAATTTCAAAAAAAATTATGACTGGTTTTGTGGTCCAGGGTCACATATGATGTTTATTTGATATAAATATTGTTAATATTATTTCAAAAGTTTTTTCTATAGTGCTCAAGTAACATTGATCATATCTTTACTTAATTCTAATGAAATCTAATGCCATTCCTATAATACAAAATTAAGATTTTTCAGCAGACTAAACATATCACAAAACTAACCACTCCTATACTAAAACAAGATTCATACTATAGAAGATATTTGGCTTTTTTTTACTCCCAAAAAAGATGATATTATGATTTTCAAAAACTATACTCTGTTGCACATATTTAATAAAGAATTTCCAAAAACTTACACTCTCTTTCCTTATGGCAGGTCCTCTCACCATTAAATCCCCTTTTAAATACTGTAGGCCTTATCATATTTAATGGCATTATTATATAACACACCACCACAATTGTGTCTTAAAGATTGTTTTTCTAGCACACCTACATTTTTGAGTTTAAGGGGACATCATTTAATGATATAGACCTCTTTTGAAAGTTTGTTTTGTTTATAATTACGACTTTCATCAAGAACACAAGCAAACTCCCTTCTATTAAATCATATTTGATGATATGGTCTAAAAATACTATACTATACACAACCTTTGACCACTAAAAATTATGACGTTTATTATTACCATCATCAATATGTGGGATATTAGTCAACTTTCATGTCTGAGAAAATAGAAGGTTATCTCACATTGGCTTAACGGTCAAGGATGAACGACAGCCATTGGGTTTCTGCTTTTTATTTTGTTATCAAACGTACAAATTAAGGCGTGTTTATAAAGAAATCCACTTGAATTCTAACCAATAAATTCGTAAAGAGCCAATAGTTCACATGATAAATCTATCGATAATGAGGTTATGATATTTATTTCTGGGTTCTCTTTTTTTTAAATTCAAATGGACTGAAAACAAAACGTATTTCAGATGAAACAGTGCACAGTTTACCTCATGAATCCCTCCGTGCAAATGGCATCACCATCAGCGTCCTCGTGCAGCCGCACATGGAACACACGAAACATGCAGCATGTCTGTAATCCACAATGTCTCCTATAAATGTCTCACCAAACAATGGATTTCCCCTCAAAACAAGCCGCTCTACTCTTTCTGGACGCGTGCTGACTGAAACATTTACAACAGGTGGCAAACTCTCCACAGCAGCATTGATTATATTGATTATGGTGATGCCGATGATGCCGATGATGCTGGTCGCGCAGCTATGGTACCAGTCCACAGCATCCTGCCCAGTATGTTCTCTCCTGCAGTGACGTGAGCCGCGGACCGGCCAATCACAGCCTCGGCTGAGCGCAGTGCTGCGGACTGGCCAATCAGAGCGCGAGGACGCAGGTCGCTTTTGTGAGCGGGTGTGAGATGATGTGATCGAGGCTCCGCCGATGGCACGTTTCTTAATGAACAGATGTGGCAGCGCTTTGATGAGCTTGTTTATTCATTTACTCACTCTTATGGCTTAAAAAATGGTTATGAAATAAACACGCAATTTATAGGTTATAAAAAACGCGATGGTGCCAAAATGTTCTGGGTAAATCAGACAAATCTATCAAAAATCCCGTATTTGATTATTAAAAAATAAACACACACTGGCTATACAAAGTGTTTGTGATTGTGTCATTTCAAAACAGATTATTTTGCAGCTTCCTTCAAAATAACAACAAGGTTTTTATATTAAAATCAGCACAGAAGACAGACAATGGGGTGATTTTAACAACTGTGTAAAAATAATATTTTACTTAAATATATATTTTTTAAAAATCTACTAATTTATCTTTCATAATTGTTTTCTAAAAAAAGGAAAAGAAAGAATGGTTGAAATGTGAGGGGTTATTTTGTGTGAATTGGATTAATTGTTAAAAGTTCGTCTGCATTCAACAACAACAAAAAAACATTGACTGTTATAAATATAACAGTTAAAACCAAAATTAAGTAGGCTATGAACTATCAAGTCAATGACTATCAGCATTTTTATAGCTTGTGCGTAAAAAGATCTGTTTTATCTTTCTCTGAACGTCGTTATTAGTTTTCGTTTGAATCATTATATTATATTATATTACATTACATTACAATATATATTTCTTTACACGTGTCTTTTCCTTTCATACACATCAGCATTACATTTAAGAAGCTTTAGATTGAACAAAAAAGACCAACAATTTTGCTGAAAACAGAATTTAAGCATTTTTTTCGTTACACAAATGAGAGAAACAATATATTTAGAGATCGAAAAAAATGATCAGATGTCAAAACTTTCGTATTTCCACATTTTAGTTGATCATATTTTTAGCCAAAAACATCGAAAAATTATTTTTTTTCCCCCAATGTATGCCCGACCAGGTAAAAGAGGAGGGGAAAAATTATGAGTGAAAAAAGTAGGAGGAGTTCATGAAAGGAAATACGTTTAAAACTACGGCTCTTCTCGCTGTAAGGGAGACCGGGGCTAGTTGTCACACTTTCACTCCAGTGAATATTTTTCAGGGTGGGTTTATATCAGAAAGATATTTTCTGCATAGCCTTAAAAAAGCTATTGGACATTTTCACCGTTAAAGCCCGGGAAAAATTCAGATACACATTGACCTATTATAAAATTGTATAATAAAACATGAAACAATTTAGGAAACAGCAAAAGTGTGAAAGGAAACATATTAATCCATTGCTTTGGTCAACAAATATTGTAACTTATAAATTGAATAGTTTAATTTCAGTTAAAATTCTTCATTATATATATGATTATAAGAATTTTAGTTTGGATAGAATTCACAAAAATGATTAAAAATGATCATAGGGTTTTAAAACCAACATACAAATGCATAGAAAACATACATATGTGACAATGGACCACAAAACCAGTCATAAGGGTCAGTTTTTTGACACTTAGATTTATACATCATCTGAAAGCTGATTTATAGTTTGTTAGGATATGACAATATTTGGCCGAGATACAACTATTTGAAAAAGTGGAATCTGAGAGTACAAAAAAAATCAAAATACTGAGAAAATCGCCTTTAAAGTTGTCCAAATGATGTCCTTAGCAATGCATATCCACTCACAAAAATACATTTTTAATACATTTATGGTAGGAAATTCACAAAATATCTTCATGGAACATGATCTTGACTTAATATCCTAATGATTTTTGGCATAAAAGAAAAATCAATCATTTTGACCCGATGTATTGTTGGCTATTGCTACAAGTATACCTGTGTGCCTTAAGACTGGTTTTGTGGTCCAGGGTCACATTTGTGTAACTGGACTTTTGACTAAAAACCCTTATATTTGTAGAGATACACATTGCTGTGTAGTTTTTTAACGAAAATAAGGGGAAAAAATCATATTTTCACTGATTTATACACTTGATCAAACAACAATGTATTTATTTTTTGTATCATGTATCATTTCTCAGATAACGTAAATTTGACATACACTGAATTTATATTATCAATAAGTTGTGACATGTTTTTACGTTGCGTTAACACATCAAAATAAGTTATACAAGATCTTTTTAAGTCAGTTTAATGTAATTTAAGTTGAAATGACTTAAACATCCAAGTTGATTGTACTTAATTTAAAGGATTAGTTCACTTTCAAATGAAAATTACCCTCAAGCCATGCTAGGTGTATATGACTTTCTTCTTTCTGATTAATACAATCTGAGAAATATTAATAAATATCCTGACGCATCCAAGCTTTAACGGCAGTGTTACCAAATGAGTATGAGCTGAAGAAAGTGCTTCCATGCACATCCATCCATCATAAACGTGTACTCCACACGGCTCCGGAGGGTTAATAAAGGCCTTCTGAAGCGAAGCGATGCGTTTGTGTAAAAAAAAATATCCATATTTAACAAGTTATGAAGTAAAATATCTAGCTTCCGCCAGACCGCCTTCCATATTCAAGTTACGGAAAAAACAGAACTGGCGTCGCATCAGTTAAGCTTTTTCCGCAAGTTGAATAGGGAAGGCGTAGGACATATCATAAAATTAACAAATCAAATATGAATAATACATATCAGATTTTATATTTGGAACATATTTTATTAAAAAAAAAAAACTATTTCTATTCATCACAAAAACACTACATTTGCATAGCTAAAATATAACCTTCATGACCAAGTTTTGAGCAGTTTATTTGTTGTAAATAAGAGTTGTGTTATTGTCTCTCTCTGATGAGACGTCCCGAGGAATGTGCGTCTACATTCCTCCATCCCTTAATCAGGACTATAATGCAACAGTGACTCTGAGTCATGGGGTAAAGTGACAGCTGGTGTTGACCTCTGACCCCTGCTGTCTGGAGGGCTGTAGTGACAGAGGGGGTCACGGTTCTCTCAGCCCCTGTAGGGAGGGTGGCTGTCTGGGAAAAGCCATCCAGACAGTCCTAGAACACGCCTGGGTAGAGGGAGGAGAGAGGAGACATGTTTGGGACAATGTGGTACCCATATATCCCCAAGTCTGAGTGAGACGCCCCACCTCAGGGCCCTGACTGGGGCACGGGGGCCAGACACCATGAGTGTGATCAGCATACACAAACACACCAGAGCACAAGAGCAAACACACACTAACACTATGGGAAAACAGCTACATTTATTCATGGCATGATTACTGTCGTATTATTAATGATATGACATAATACAGTATTACTCTCAGAGTTTTAGTTTTATAAAACAATAATTAGTATATTACATCAGACTCTTGCGCACATGCTCTCTAAAGATGGTAGAAAGTTTCAAAATAATACTTTTTTTTTTATTGTGCCCACTATTTTTTATGTATCCATTGAATATATTCAATAATGTAACATTAAATTATTACATTTCAATTTTACATAATTTAAATATATGCCGAAAAATGTACAATATGCAGGAAAAAACAGATGTTTAAGTAAATATTCCGTTTTTTTATGAGGTCATAATCTTTCAAATAGGTGATACATTTTAATAAAAAAAAAACAAATTTGTTTCCAATATTTTATTAAAATTCTGATTGTTTTGGTATTAAGATAGTAAGAAAAATTAATAATTATAAATTATTATTTGAAATATTACTAATAATATTGTAATATTATATTATTTGATATTTATAAATCAGTACATTTTTCTAAGATATTAGGACAAATATTTAAAAAAATATTAATATTTATATATTAGTATTAGTATTGTTAAATGATCTGAGTGTTTTAATATTAAAACATTGAAAAAATCATTTTAACATTTTTTAAATAAATGTTTCTAAATTGTTATTACATTTATCTGAGTGTTTTGATATTAAGATATTAAGAAAAATTAATGTCTATAAATGATTGTTTGAAATGAATATTTATAAATTATTATTACATTTATCAGAGTATTTTGATATTAGCATAATGTTAAAATATTTTTAAAATGTATTTTTAAAATGTAATATTTATATATTAAAAATTTTAAATCAATGTTTCTAAATTGTTATTATTATTACATTTATCTGAGTGTTTTGAGATAAAGATATTAAGAAAAATTAATATCTATAAAAATGAGTACTTTAAATGAATGTTTATAAATTATTACATTGATTTATCTGAGTATTGTGATATTAGCATACATTTTTAAAACATTTCAATGTTATTTAAACTTTAAAATGAATATTTATATTATTATTAATCATTTATTATTATTATTAAATTACCTGAGTGTTAATATTAAAACATTAAGAAAAAACATTTTAACATTTTTTAAACTGTTTATATATATATATATATATATATATATATATATATATATTTTATCATTTTAAAAAACAGTTTTTTTTTTATCTATTATTATTATTATTATTAGTGGTGCTTGCAGCAGTAATGTTATCTTATTATTATTATTATTTATAAATTATAGACCTACATTTTTAACTCTACTTAGAACTACCAGAGCATTCGCCTATAAAAAAAATAAATTAAGAAAATCAAGCCTCCATTATTAAATGTAACACTGAATGCAGTATACACAAGCATGCATTATAAACACAACATATGGTGAAGATCCACTATAAATGTGATGTTTTGAAACAAATTGGCTCCTTTGTTGTTGAATGATTTAGCCAGAGAAGTATTGGATCAGCAAGGAAGGAGTCTTGCCACATATATCACAGAGGCGATGCCCAGGCCGATGCCTTCTCTGATAGGAAACATGGCATCCACACCATCTTCAGGTCAGACAAAGCAACACTCTCTCAGACAGGTGCCTCGGGTCTGGAGGGGCCGGGGAGCCGAGCGTGCAGCCTCATGTCAATCAAACACTAACAGAGACGTCTCAGACATCTGCGGTGGCATCCTCCTCATTTATTCTGCCTTTGCTGGCAGCCATCGTCCTGTGAAAGAGGCCCTTTGTCACAGAGCGCCATTCAGAAGCCAACCAGCCGTAGTCACCGTGCTAAAGCGAGGGCTTTTTTTCTCTGGTGGGCTTCTATTCAGACCAGGGATTCCAACGCTGACCTGAAAGCCACGGCTCCTCCTCCAGGTTGAAGGAACAGCGAGAGGAACGCAGGAGAAGGATTGAGTGGAGTGGATTGGATTAGGGATAATCTCTTGTTCCTCACCGCGGTGTGCTGACAGGGGCACTTACCGACCCTTTGAGTCACCGGATACCTAGAGTGTGCGAGGCGCACAGCCGGCGGCGGGTCGCCAATTATGACAGGTGGGGGTGGGGGGTACAAATAAATAAATAAATCAAGCAGGAACACCTCAGCTTATGGAATCAGTGGCATCTAACATTTTCATGACAATACAGGATCTAGCTAAGAAACTTCAATCAAAAGTGTATATAATAGCAGCAAGGATGCATTAAATTGATCAAAAGTGAGAGTAAAGATATTTATAATGTCACAAAATATTTCTATTTCAAATAAATACTGTTCTTTTGAACTTTTTCTATTTAATGTATCAGAGTTTCCACAAAAATATTAAGCAGCACAACTGTTTTTGATAATAATAAGAAATGTTTCTTCAGCAGCAAATCAGAATATCAGAATGATTTCTGAAGGATCATGTGACACTGAAGACTGGAGTAATGATGCTGAAAATTCAGCTTTGATCACAGGAATAATAAAGCAATAAGCCCCAAGAAGCCGTGGTTTACAGTGAATTCACTGTAGACCATGGCTTCACGGGGCTTATTGCTTTCATAAAACTTAGGTTACCACACAATACAAATGTTAAAGCCAAAAAATATGTATCAATGCAACTTTCATGAAGTAAAATCATTAAAAGGCTTCCTTCCGCTGGAAAAAAATAGTCCCTTACCGTCCCTTAACAGCAACAGAAGTTACATATATTACGCCCTTAGATGGCGGCAATGAGCGAGTCACTCAGTCGCAAATAATTTTATATTGAAACTTGTTTTGAAACACGGAACAAGACGTGTCAGTGTCAGCAAGGCACGGGAAAACCCATTAACTGTTGAAAGGACAACAAACGGATTTTTATTATGAACATAGGACCGACATGAAGGAAAATGCTAAACCTGAATGCAGGTAATACACTCGGTCACTCGATATCTCTCCCACAATACTCTTCTACATAATGCAGTAAGCTTCAATAAACAAAATCAATAGAGAACAAGCATATGTTTACGTTGCTAAGACAGACGCAGCAACATACACACTCAGTGGCGCAGTGATACTTATGTAATGCGGTCAGCTGTATGTTTTCGGGAAATTCACAACGGCTTCGAACGCGGCGCAACCAATCAGAATCAAGGACCGGAACTATCCGTTTTATAGATTACATTTTAAAATATATTCAAATAGGAAACAGTTATTTAAAATTGTAATAATATTTCACAATATTACTGTTTTTACTGTATTTTTGATAAAATAGATGCAGCATTGGTGAGCATGAGAATCTACAAGATCTATAGCATATAAAAAAAACTGAATAGTGAATGATTTAGAGATTATTCAGTGGCAGATGCTGATAATGATATTTAGAAAACGGGGTGGTCAATGGCTTATATAATGCATACAGTATACAGTACATAAAACAAAATTATTTTGATAATTTCAAATTCACTAAAATGAAAACAGAAAATGCATTATCTCTTGACAAGCCTATTGGTACATTATGGCATTAATATAAGAGGAAATTGTCAATCGGCTGAGCTAATATGGTTATCAATCAATCTTATAGTGATCAAATAAGGTCTTATTAGTTTAAACTATACATTGGTCTTTCTTGGAAGCTTTATCCTCCTTCCAAAGGGTCTTCACTTTAGGTTGCCAGCTAGGAAACGTCATAAAACAATCAAAAAGAGTAAACATTTAAAAAACATTTTTTTTTCTAGTGTGAAGAACATTTTAAAAATCTAAAGAACCCTTTTGCTTTATAAAGAACATTTTGTGAAATGGAAATGGTTCTATGGATTCTAAAGGTTCTTCATGGAACCATCAATGCCAATAGGAAACCTTTATTTTTAAGAGTGTATGGTAGAAATGAAAATCTCTAAAAAATAAAATTCCCCCCCACAAGACTGACTTGAAAAACATGAAAACATAAAAAGCATTTGGCTTATTATTACTTGATGTAATACTGGTTCTGTTGATTGGATGAAAGGGCAGTTTTCAGCTGACACTTTGGATCTCAAAATATTGACCAATTAATCAGGCTGGTCGATATACTGGTCCATCACACCAAAAATGTAGCAAAGAAAAAACCTCAGTAAAGACTGTTAAAACTAACACGAATAAGGTATATTCACCTGAATCCACACTGAAGAGCTGCATACTAACACGGGCCAGCATCAGTAAAAGGTTTTACTGCAGCTTTTCCTGAATGAGATTTACAACAACATCCCATAATAGTAACAGATTCCTCAATGAAACTAGAATACAAACGAAGGTCTCAGACCGAAGACAGTGAAAGACCAGTTTGGCACATTTGTAAATGTGTTTATGGAGCTGTGTCTGAATTTACAGGCTGGTTTATGTAGAGCACAGAAACACTCATGACCTCACATTCTTACTGGGTTCCTACAAATTAGACCAGCACAAATACAGCGGAAAACATTGTAAGATTAAATCGTTAAATGTAAATACAACCCGAATTCTGGAAATGTTGGGAGGTTTTTTTTAAATTTCGAATAAAATGAAAACTAAAAAACTTTCAAATCACATGCGCCAATATTTTATTAACAATAGAACATAGATAACATAACAAATGTTTAAACTGAGAAATTTTACACTTTTATCCACTAAATTAGCTAATTTCAAATTTGATGCCTGCTACAGGTCTCAAAGTTGACACGGGGGCTACAAATGGCTGAAAAAGCAAGACATTTTGAAAATATTCAGCTGGGAGAACATCTAGCAACTAATTAAGTTAACTGATATCAGGTCTGTAACATGATTAGCTATAAAAGGGATGTCTTAGAGAGAGGCAGAGTCTCTCAGAAGTAAAGATGGGCAGAGCTGTAAAAGAGTGCATAAAAAGATTTTGGAATACTTTAAAAACAATGTTCCTCAACGTCAAATCGCTTTGCAAATCTCATCATCTACAGTGCATAACATCATCAAAAATTTCGGAGAGACTGGAGAAATCTCTGGGCCCGGGAATACTTCCAGAAATCACTGACGGTAAACACAATCCGCCGTGCCATCTGCAGATGCCAACTAAAGCACTATCATGCAAAAAGGAAGCCATATGTGAACATGGTCCAGAAGCGCCGTCGTGTCCTGTGAGCCAAGGCTCATTTAAAATGGACTGTTTCAAAGTGGAAAAGTGTTCTATGGTCAGACGAGTCCAAATTTGACATTCTTGTTGGAAATCACGGACGCCGTGTCCTCTGGGCTAAAGAGGAGGGAGACCTTCCAGCGTGTCATCAACGTTCAGTTCAAAAGCCAGCATCTCTGATGGTATGGGGGTGCATAAGTGCATACGGTATGGGCAGCTTGCATGTTTTGGAAGGCACTATGAATGCTGAAAGGTTTTAGAGCAACATATGCTCCCCTCCAGACGACGTCTATTTCAGGGAAGACCTTGTGTATTTCAGCAGGACAATGCAAAACCACATACTGCAGCTATTACAACAGCATGGCTTCGTCGTAGAAGAGTCTGGGTGCTGAATTGACCTGCCTGCAGTCCAGATCTTTCAACCTATAGAGAAGAATACGTCAAAGATGACCACAAACTCTTTAGCAGCTGGAAACCTATATCAGGCAAGAATGGGACCAAATTTCAACACCACAACTCCAGAAACTCATAACCTCGATGCCCAGATGTCTTCAAACTATTTTAAAGGAAATGTAACACCATGGTAACATGCCCCCGTCCCAACTATTTTGAGACCTGTAGCAGGCATCGAATTTGAAATGAGCTCATTTTGTGCATAAAATTGTAAAATTTCTCAGTTTAAACCTTTATGTTATGTTATCTATGTTCTATTGTGAATAAAATATTGGCTCATGTGATTTGAAAGTCTTTTAGTTTTCATTTTATTCAAATTTAAAAACCGTCCCAACATTTCCGGAATTCAGGATGTAAATAACTAAATAAATAACTACAAATTTCTATTATGCATCTACATCAAGGCCACAGCAACAAGTATTTGGACACTATGTTTACATGACAACAATGTATTAAAAACAGAAAAAAATGTTTTGTGTCCAAACGAAAAGATCCACAAAAAATGATTAATAACGCTGTATTCTACTGCCAGACCAGTAGATGGCGATGTCACTTTGTAAAGAAACACTATGTGCCTATAGACTGAACATCTAATACACATGTGCATGACGTCACCATTTTCACAAATTCGTGTTTTTGTAGTTTACACAGAGATTATAACGGTAATCGTTTTCAGGCCCCCAAAAATTGTTGCGCAAATGAACGGCCAAAACGTATAAAATGTTTTCAGTTTTTAGTTAAAAACTGTTGTGTAAACAGCCCCTAAAGTCACACAGAACTTTTTTATTTTTAGGATATGTTTACACAACAACGATGTACTAAAAACAGAAACGTTTTTCCTTTGCGTTTTTCACGTACAGACGACAACGTTGCCAAAACGATCCCTGTTAACATAATCCGCGAAAACGACTAAAAACGGTGCATTCTGCTGTCAAGCCAGTAGATGGCAACGTTACTTTGTAAAGAAACACTACGAACCTATAGACTGAACACATAATACATGTACACATGAAGTCACCATTTCCACAAATTTGCGTTTTTGTAGTTTACACAGAGATGATAATGCTAACAATAACGCTTTTCAAAACTTTGCATTTTCAGGCCCCAAAAACGCAGTTGTTGTGTAAATAAACAGCCAAAAAGCATAAAAAGTTTTCAGTTTCAGTTGAAAATGGCATTAAAGGCCCCTTAATTAACTCGTGTCAGTGTGATTTTTATTGGATGTATGAAGTCAGTCATAATAATACATTTAAGATATTATACTAGACACTAAAGACAGATATATTGTTATACACATTTAAAATAAAAATATACACATATGTATATATATATATATATATATATATATATATACATATAGGTAAATTTTGGTTCTGATATTTTATTGACTGCAATAAATAACATTTTTATGGTTTGGCCATCTCAAGACATTTTGTGGCCACTGTACACAATGCACACTGCACACATTAAATTCCACATTATCCTTTCTAATCTTCGTAAAACATTTATTTGTAATATTCAGCGTGCTACTGAGCGTCTGTAACGGTCACAGCTAATTACCGGCGTGGAGATTCTCACCAAAGCCTCTCTTCTCACACACAATGTCCTAACCTTCATTTCTCACAGCTCAACATCATCCCCACCCAGAACTTTCCCACCCTTCAGCTCCACACTGGCTGTCAATCAAAAGACGGGCAATCAGTCATCAGCCGTGAAAAGACCTTGTCCCACTATCCCTTCATTCCCTCCTATAACGTTCCTTTATTCCTTTATCCCAGTGGCTCTGAATGGGCGTGACATATTTTAATCTCCAGCACGCCTCCTCTAAATTCCCGCCGTCGTGCTCGCTGCATCCACCATTGGTCGGCTTAATCACCGTCGAGGCAGACAGTGCTGTCTTTTTTTTAGGAGGCTATAGGATCAAACCCACCCCTCCCTCGCTCTGTCCCACTCTGCGTCTTCGGGGTCACGGCCCCCCTCAGACCGGAGCCCTTTGAGCCCGGCGAAAAGGATCATGTCATGAATGGAGCTTGATTTAGTTTTAACAGGGTGCTGTGTCCGTCCTTTAAGTGGTAAATGAATATACATTAGCCGCGAAAGGCCTGCAGGGAAGAGAGAATGAGAGCGAGGCCTCTGAATGCTGAGAAGGTGGAGAAGGGGTGTGTGAGTGCAAATAGAAAGGAGGGGGTTTCCCGCTTCCCTCCGCAGGAACTCAAAGCAGTTAATTGGAACGTTTGTTTGTTCCTCACGTCCTTTGACGAGATGGGAGCTAAGATCTAAGTATGTCACATGCTGACTTCCCAGAGAGGGGAAATTAAAGGTTCACGGATACAGACAGGACGACAGTTTGCTTATATTTTACTGTTTTGAAACGAGAAATTAAACAACATGGAACGAGAGTGTGTAGTGACCCAAAATGTTAACTTCTCTCAACCAATTTCAGGAAAGGGTTCACATGTGCTGGGCATTTGTTGGCTTTTTTTTTCAATAACGTCTATTTCATTCCTTTAAAAAAAAAACAAAAAAAAAAAACCTTCAGATGAAAATGTTTCAAAACGAGAAACAAATTCAATCAAGGGTCTCCAAACTTTCGGCTGTTGTTAGTTTCATTTATTTTAAATATCACATTTAAATTAAATAAAATACCTGTCAAAAGTTTGGAAACATTACCATTTTTTTAAATGTTTTGAAAGAAGTCTCTTATGCTCACTGGGGCTGCATTTATTTAATCAAAAATACAAACTAATATTGTAAAATAATTAAAAGAACGGTTTTATATTTGAATATATTTTAACGCAATTTATTCCTGTGCTGTAAATCTGAATTTTCAGCATCATTCCTCCAGCCTTCAGTGTCACATGATCCTTCAGAAATCATACTAATATATAATTTCCTGAAAAAAATAATAAAAATATACTCTATGCTATTGCGGTTTGAAATGTCTTATACTCTATACTGCATTCACCTGTGGCATCCATCTGCCCTTTGACCTCCAAACATACAGATATCTGTTTGGTCTTGTGTTTAATGAGACAGACATGTGGCATGATCACCTCTGACATCAACCAATCGACCCCAAACAAGCAAATGTCATGACCTTTCACCATGAGTCTACAAGGGACATCAACATGGTCACTGGCCAAAAAAAGAGGACTGGACTACTAAAAAGGGTTCAAACCAAGTTTACACAGCAGTCTGGGATAATAAATAAATAAATAAAATAAAGTCCTTCCTCTAGTGCTCAGTGGATGAAACTTTTCTTCTCCAAATTAACATTTATAAACTACACTTTTAGAACAAAGTTCAATGGGGTTCTATATAGCTTCTTGACTCAATTTTAAAGAACTCTTTATACCAAAAAGGTTAAAAACATGTTAAATGATTGCATAATACTTTCATGTTTAATGGGTTATTTCAACTTTTTCTAGTGATAAATGTTTACAAGAGCCATAAAATGATCCCATGATAGGAACCCCTCAAAGGTTCTACATATAAAGCACCTAAAAGAACCCTTTAAAAGTTCTATATAGAACCTTTTCTTCAAAGGCATGTGTTCAGACAGCAGGCAGACTGTCTGCGGCATTAATTGCAAATGCATCATCTCGCTCGCCAAATAAGTGCTCTGAGAAAACTCAGCGATAGAGGAGACTGGTATATATTATGTTCCGGGCTGTAGTCATGGCCGAAATCTTTGGACATACCGTTTGAATACAGTATGAACACTGGTTTTGACATTATTGTGGTGCGTCGCATTAAGAATGAAGATAGTTTAAAATCTGATTTGAGCAGCCAGAGCACCCAGAATATGTTTAGTATCCAGAATCAGACACATCTGTAAAAATCTGAGTGGAATTGCATTTTAAACCACCTCAGAATGTGGTTTGAATCAGGTTGAGGGGAGAGAGAGAGAGAGAAAAAAAAAAAAAAAAAAAAAAAAAGTGCAAACATTGTGCATTTTCTATTCAGTGGCTGTTATGCAGGTCTAGCATTCAGAATTAAGCTTTAAACAAGTTACACTTAAATTTTTATACATACATTTTTTGCTGTCCAGACATTTAAAAAAAAAAAAAAAAACCCTAAAAGGATACAATCAGGATGTGCAAAAACCGATTTTGCACAATACAGGAAAAATTAATAAAAATTTGTATTTAAATGTTATGACCAGTGGGCATAATATTTATTTAAAAAACTAACTCCAATATGCGTGTGTGCGCGTGTGTGTGTTGGAAGTTCAAGTATTTGTACAAATGAGTGTGGAATTGTGGAGGAAAAAAAAAAAAGTAACACATTAACTTAGAGAATCACTCCAATAATTTAATCTGGACAGTAGTCAAAGATTTAATATTAGTTTCTTTTCATAATCTTACAATAAAGACAACATACTGAAAGGTCAAAACAAATTAAATGTGTTACATTATAAGAGACAGGAGAAACATGTAGGAATATTTACACAGATATTGCACATTGTTGCCGTTTGTTAAAGCATTAAGAATATAAATATTTGATTTAGAGATGGTGCGCACATGCTGATTGACATGGACAGGCAAATTATTGGGTAAAATCTATAAATAAAAGATTATAGAATTTTCCTGTTAAGAATATGAACACAATGTGCGGTTTCTCACCTACAATATTAAGACAAACATTTTCTAATCTTCTAAAACAAATAACATCATAATGGACCCCCCCCAAAAAAAAGAACAAAAAAAAAAAAAAAAAAAAGAACAAATGCTTAAATGAACACCTGTAAAATTAATTTAAAAATGTAACAGCTTGGAGGTTTAGAGGTTGTGGTTTTTTTGGTCACATTTTCTCTGAACAAACACATTCACATGAAAGTCACTTTAATCTAGAATCTCATTTAAAAAAAAAAAAAAAAAATTAATCAGATCATTTTTTCATTGATTAATCTGATCAGATTTGGATCTGCAAATTGGATAAAATAAATGTATTCTCTGTATCATTAAGATAGTATGGGTCTGTGCTTCATGGAAAGCAAAAGAAACGCTCCTTCTTTGTAATTTTGGCAGGTAGTGAGTATTGTTATCTTTAGGGAAAGCAGCAGGAAAGCAGATGTTTTTCCCAGTGACACAGATTCACATCACTGCAGATCGGATTCCATGTGTTAACGCTGCTCCACGAAGTTTGTTTCCGTCCTGTATGAGAAACCATATGTTACTTTCAGCTTTCCGTTTGATTTTGCTGGTCCTAAACTCAACGCGGTCATTAAGCGCCACCTTGTGGTGGAGAGAAGAAAATGACTCCTAATGTCACATGATATGAGGTGACAGCATAGCAATACTATGCATCTAAATGTAATCTTTCTTTCTTTAAAATGTAACATTTAAATAATAAAATAAATTAGTCATTTTTCATTTTATTATGAAAGAATTATAAATACTAATTTATGTACAAATTAATTCATTGTGCATTTTCAATTCAGTGGCTGTTATGCATGTCTAGCATTAGGAATTAAGCTTAAAACAAGTGTTACACTTAAATGATTACACACAAGTGTCTCTAAAAGTACAAAAAGCATCCTGAACTTTAAATGCTTTACCAATTCCTCCATTGGTATTCTGAGCCCTCATGTGCCCCCTGGTGGATATTTTATGCATGACAGGAAATTGTAATTTAGTTATCAGTTATAATTTTACTCGGCCAGAGATTAAAAGGTCTAGAGTTCACAAACCACTAGCCACAGAAACAGTAACTGAAGAAGACTAGTCCCATTTTTAAAAGGAGGGGGGTCACCACTTTATTTCTGTACTCACATGTTTGCATGTTTGTTGGGGATCATATGGTTGTTGTAGGCCAGGATGGGAGGAACACTTTCTTCATCCTCAGGAACCTGCAATGAAATAAAATATATTTTATTTACAAATTAAATAAAATGTAGCTATATATACAAAAAAAAAAAGTGCTGGGTTGATTATGTAATTCCTTACATTACATTAAGGTAATATAACCGGACTACTTTTTGATTACTTTTGATCTCGTTTATCACATTGATTTGAATAGGATAATCTTGTACCATATTGATATAAAAAAAAAAATTCAAAAGAATTTCCATTCCATTCTTTGTTATGAGCAATAACAAAGTGCATTAAATATTACATTATATCAGGGTTTCCCCAGAATGGGGTTCATGATGGAATGACAGGGGGTTTGTGAGTTTAATGAAAAGCTATTAAGTCACTTATAATTAATAAGCTAATAAGTAATAAAAAATTAAAATAAAAATAAAACACCAAATAAAATTTTTATTTTTTACCTGCATGTCATGTGACCAATAACTGGCAAAGAACTGTGAACTTTAATATTTAATTAAAGATTAAAGTTTATTTACCTATTTATTATTATTATTATTATTATTATTATTATTGACTTAATTCTATTATTGACCTCATTAATTCAAGTGAATATATCAGCTGATAAAAATCATTGGGGAATTCCTGGACTGCATGTAAATTTGAAATGACAATTTTTTTTACATTTTAATGTGTTTGAAAGACAAAAGCCTTCCAAAAACAGCAATACATGGTTAAATGACTAATTCAAATAATTAATGTTTTTTTTTTTTTTAACAGAAAAATCTGACCTCCCAATAGATCTCGTCATCAAAGCAGTTTTCATCTGCAGGATCACCCCAGATGGGCAGCTTCAGAACCAGGCCTGTTGGTGTAACAATACAGTTGTCAACATGATAAATGTGACATTTCCATTACAAACTGAAATCAAATACACCTGTCCATTCATGTCGGGTGAAGATCAGGTGTATTTGTAGAATGACTACCAAATGTCATCCAACCCGGTCTTCTCGAGTTTTCATGTTACAAACACCACACCTGTGCCACTACATGACAGACAATTGCAACAAAGCCCTTCAGATCTGCAAGCTTTTCATAAGTATTGTATGGTGTACTGCTGCACACAACGGGAAAGCATCACAATATGCACTTAAAATGGATTAATCTTTCAAAAGACTCTTACCAACTAATATGCCACCTCCAATTCCAAAACATAAGGCCACACACAGTCCTGCTGCCTGGTATCCTCCCTGGACAGTGGGCACCCGTTTCACAAATTCTTCCGTAAAGTCAAATGTATTTTCCAACCTGAAATGGACAAATATGGCTGGCTATATATATATATATATATATATATATATAAAATATATGAAGGTGTTGTCTTCATGTTTACAGCTTGTGGAAAAGAATCTGGACGAGACTTGGCCAGAAATCATACTCATGGATGAGCTAATGTATTAAAGAATTATTAACATTATTGTAGTACGAAGCAGGGTATGGCTGAAAGCCGTTGGAGCGATTGAGAGACGAGCGTGAGACACTGCTTGAGAACAGCTGAACTTTTGTCACAGTCGCCACTGCCGCTTCCGCTTCTTCCAGTCATGAGTATGTGGGGTAAAGCAGCACTGTTTATCATTAGACACATTTGTGTGTTGAAAATAGTTATAATGCTACTCTGCGTTCGCTCTGCGGCTGCTATGAGACACTTTACTGTGGTAAAACATTGTACTCGTGGTAAATCAAGAAAACGAGATTTAAACAATAAGACTTACTGGAAATTGGGGGTAACGCAGGTATGGTATCATTTACAGGCGACACACGGACACAGTCCGTGTCCTGGTTAAAATGGCTTACTCTCTGGATTTAAACATTCTGTATATATAAATAAATAAATATTATTATTATTATTATTATTATTATTATTACTACATATTGTGCCTTTAATACAAATTAACATTATTTAATATAGTTTTAAAAAAAACCTACCACTACTACTACTACTACTAGTACTACTAGTTATTTAATAATTATAATAAAACACTAATATTAAATTCTATTGTTAATACAATTATTTTTTATTATTTTATAACATTAATATTGTAATTTATTACTATTATAATAAATAACATTAATATTAGTATTAATAATAATAATAATTAATAATAATAATAATAATAATATTATTTAATAATAATGTTATAATAATAATAATAATGAATAATGCTTCCAATAGCTGGGATTCAGTATCGGCCAATACAGATCTGATATTAAAGTAATAATAATTTAAAAAATGCTAAATTACCTAATAAACTGTATGCCTCACTGTGTGGAAGAAACTGGGAACATTCTTTTGTGCAGCGCATCAGGCATTTCTTTCTTTTTTTTTTTTTTTTATTTAAATAAAGGCAGCAACATATGATAGATAGGACAGAACAAAAAATGCTATTAACCATCTTTCATTGCGCAAAAACATAATATGAACGGCTCCCATTCAGAGCAGCACAAAGCGCTTATGCGCATCCCGTGTGCAGAATGATGCGCTTTAAACATCATGGAGTCACAGCACGCAACAGCAGAGCTCCGCATTGAAAAGTTCAAAGCACAAAGTGAAAATATATTGATGCGTATTGTATTACCGGTATCGTTGTCTACAGATGAAATATAATAGAAACATTGATTCATCTTGGACAGAGTTTCATTGTGTTGAATATCATAACCGAACGCGACACTCAGTCTGAATGTTGAATGGAGAATGACTGACAGCCGCAGCGGAGGGAGGCATTTACGTGAACTTTAATTTAATGACTTAAATATTTATCTGTACCTCAAATTAAACTATGGAATGGCTTCAGAATACTTGGAATATTGTGCACGGAAACTTTATGGTGCTTTTTAATGTTTTTGTGCCTTTTGTGGAGTTTAACAATAACACGATAGTACACCCACAATATAGGATTTGGATCGGTTTCATCCGGCCGATACCCAATACGGCAAAAAAAAAAAAAAAAAAAAAAAAAAAAAAAAAAGGCTGTATCGGAGCCAACACCAGATCTGAGTATCTGATCAATGCATCCCTAATAATGATAGTTATTTCATTATGATAAATAGCATTATTAATATTAGTATATGTATTAAAAAGTTGTATTTTTTTAAAAATTATTATTATTATTATTATTTATTTATTTTATTTTTTTTACCGTTTACTGACCCTAGATCTCCATAAACTGTGTTGGTGGCGGCAGCGGCTGAGATGGCGCCCACAATTCCTCCAATGACCCCTGGCATAGCATGCAGGTTATGGATGCCACACGTGTCCTGAATCTTCAGTTTCTCCTCCAAGATCGGCTGAGGAGCAGAGACAAATGAGAGGTTTATGCAATCATAACAGAAGACAATTTTGGCAAAGTTTTTACTGTAACAATATTCTTCATTGAATAAATCCAGTTAAATAAATAATTAAAGAAACAATGATGATTTAAAAGGTCACTGTGTGAGAATTATCTGGAATAATCTGACAGGTAAGACTCACAGATAAATAAATGTAACCCAGCGTGGAAATTATGCCACAGAAGAAGCCCACAATCAAAGAACCGTATGGCATCAGCATGAACTCCGCTGCTGTTCCCACAGCAACTCCGCCTGCCAGTGTGGAATTCTGGATGTGAACCTGGAAAGGAAAGAAAAAGAAAAAAAAAAAACATGGCATTTTAAATAGTGATGACCGATTGATTTTTTTTTTTTTTTTTTTTTTTTTAAATCTATACCGATAATTTGTCTGTTTGTGCGCCCGATAACCGATATTTATTTACTGTTATACTTCTGCTTTTGACACAATTACAACACCACTAAACAAACCATTTAAAAAAAAAAAAAAAAAAAAAAGTGCATTGTTACTAAACTTTTTGTTTAAAAAAAAAAAAAAACTTCGATGAGGTAAAAAACAAACAAGTAAAAATAAAAAGCATAAGTAATTCTAACCAATTAAAAAAAATAAAAATTGCTATTTTAATGCAGCTTAATACTCCCAGTTGAGTATAACTAGGTTGTAGTATTAAACAGTCTTTCAGCATTCTGCCCCGTAAGCCTGCTTTGTTCGTTCATAAATGGCTCTGACTTCACTGATGGAGTCATATCAACTTTGCAGAAATGTAATACTTCATTTTAAACTACAGTTTTAGTAGATTTATAAGCTGTTTAATAGGCTAAAGAGTGAAGAATAATTCACTGGATAATGTTAAATAACTGAATAATATTCTCTGGAATATTGGAATATAACAAAACATTGTATTTTATTGCATTTCTTAACTGGTATGTTATATCAATTACTACAATATACAATCTAGATCATGAAATATCTGTTGACAAAGCACTGTTTATCTATGCATTTACACAGAACTATACTCAAACTGCGATCGCTCTGAGATAATTTCTATAGAGTTGTATTTACTTGGATGTTTATTAGTGAATTAATGGTTATATAGTAAATGTTTATATAATTATGGTGCTTTAAACAAGTGAATCTTGTTAAAAGTTACATGCAGTGGCCGTGCTGGAGGAGCATTTCCTGAGCATCAACCCACTGAGTGAACAGCAAAATGCAGACGACTTCACGAGACTAATGACGAGCATAGACAACAGAGAGAATTAAATTCAGCGCTTTTATTTCCAACATGTGCTCATTCATGGCTGTATTATTTAATTCATGCCAAGTTACATCTTTATTGGGACAGGACTTGACAGATTATCTTACGTGACTCCGTGAGCTTGTCTCTCTTTCTTAGAGACAAGCTGCATAAACTAGCTACATTTCAGGCATTTAAGTAACATCTAATTTGTTCATTAATAGCGGTTATGTTAAATAAAGTTTACTAATTACAGCAAAGCAGGTAAGTATACTTCACCTGTGCACGCCGTTGTCTTGTCTCCCCTCAGATGTGCTGTAATGGCGATCCTGCGCGCAATTCTCAATACTATATCCGTTTATAGTAAAATGCTTAAATATCGGTAAATCGATATATCGGTCGATCTTTAATTTTAAACAGTATCAACCTGGCAGGACTGGGATTCTTTTTATTAAATTAAAGATGCAACATTTAGTTTCAAATTCACATCTGCATTTCAAAACAGGTTAAATGAGTAACTGAATTGCTGACTGGACAAGCCATGGAAATTTAGTGGCCAACCACAAGCCTCCAATAAACTTTCATGACTAGTCATTGCATTTAATTTAATATACTACTACTACCAAAAATGTGTATTATATATTCAGTATATTAATATGAACAATTTCCATATTTTATTGTATTAATTTCTGTAAGTTTTCCAGACCTGGAAATCACATTTCTAAAATAATCTCATATTTCCAGGTTATGACCATGTGAAAAAATAAAACAAAAATAATAATAAAAAAAGATCATCCTGCAAAAAAGTCAAGTCTGCAAAAAAAACAAAAATACCTAATATTAATAAAGGATGCTTACCATGTCTAGTTTCCCTGTTTTCTCAAACAGGCTGGAAATGGCGACTGTAGTGAGGACGGTGGAGGCCAAGGCCAGGTATGTGTTGATGGCAGCTCTGTGCTGACCGTCTCCATGATCAGCAATGGCAGAGTTGAAACTTGGCCAGAACATCCACAGGAAGAGGGTTCCTGCACAAGACACCAGAATGCAAACACTATCTGAGCCTTCAGTAAATCTTTGCATCAGTGTCCTTTTGTGTGTCCTTTTGTAAGCTTTTGCAAGCTTTAGTTCAAGTTGCACAGAATGTCCAGTAGTCCTTTCAGTTTTTTTTTAAAAACAAATGACCCCCAGTTTCACAGACAAGGCTTAAGCCTAGTCCCAGACTAAAATGCATGTTTGAGCTGAAAGCAACTTGCACTGACATATCTTAAAATATGTCACTGGTGTTCATCTTGAGACAAAACAAACTTTTTTTTCTAAGGCACACTTATAAAAGCTTAAATTTATCTTAAATATATTTAAAGGGGACCTATAATGCCCCTTTTACAAGATGTAATAAGTCTCTGGTGACCCCAGAATGTGTCTTTGAAGTTTCAGCTCAAAATACACCACGGATCATTCATTATAGCTTGTCAAATTTGCCCCTATTTGGGTGTGAGCAAAAACACGCCATTTGTGTGTGTCCCTTTAAATGCAAATGAGCTGTTGCTCCAAAAGAGGGCGGAGCTTTAACAGCTCGCACCTCGGTTGCTCAACAACAAAGCTGGAGAATCTCACGCAGCCAAAATGACAATTGTCAGTAACGGTGTTCAGCTTTATATTGTTCAAACCGGAGTCGGACACTGATGGAGAGACTCAGGAAGAAGTTACAACTGTTAGTCAATAAATTTATGTAGTTGCTGTGGAGTTGATTCAACTCATCGATTAGCATGTGCCGTCATGTTAAACTTTTGTGCAAATCCAACGTTAAATTAACCCTCGTTTGTGAAGCAGTTCAGCGTAAAATGACGGCATGATAACACTCTACAACAACTCTTCCTCTTCTCTAAAGCAGCCCAACATGGCCTCACTCCCTTTGCTGCGTGTTCCCAAGGACAGGGTTTATGTAAATTTTAGGGTTTGTGATGTCACTAACCCAGAAAGAAGCTTGTTGTAGTGCTTAAACAGCGATTTCTTTAAAAGAAAGTATCCCTTTGCATTGAACTTTGAGCGTTATAACTTTGCAGATGTTGTTTATGCTCAAGCAGCAACATTACACTAACTAAAGTTAAAAAAAAGTGAAAATCAACCCTTTATGGACTCTTACCAATCATGGCAAACACGTCCGAGTGGTAGACAGACCCGTTCATATGTTTGCTTTTATCCAAATTAGGCCGATACATAACCCATGAAATGGACAGACCATAATAAGCTCCAAAAGTGTGGATCACCATGGAGCCGCCAGCATCTCTAGCCTAACAGAGATTGAATCAATAAACAAAGGTTAGCATGAAGGTATTTGATGTCCTTCATCTGAACTCAAAACTTTTAATGACCCGTAGCTTTGAGCTCATCAACAGTTTATGCTAGTGTACACAAACATACTGACAGAATTAACCTTTAGCAGATAAAACATTGTGAATGAGATATTAATGCAATTCCATATCATTTTACCTGCTGGGTTTGAAAATAAAGATTTTACTCGATCATTGTTTTTATTAAAAAAAATTAAATTAAGTAAAATAAAGTATAAAAAAATATTTTTATACTTTTGAGTTGACAACAAGAACAATTCGGTGATTGTACATGTATAAAACACTTTATTGATGTTACAACATTTTATTAATATCTTAGATGCAGGTTAACTTTGACCGCCTAATAGACCAGCGATCAGACTCACATGGAGGATGTTCAGGATGATGTACTCTTCAATGGCGAACAGCGTGACCCCGAACAGCGTCATCACCAACAGCTGCACAGGACTGACCTTTCCCAGCACGGCACCGTAGGCGATCAGACACCCCGCCACACAGAAATCTGCATTGATCAATCTGAACACAGGATGCAAGCTCTTAAACGAAACATTTCTACCTTTCTTTTCAGCCCTGAATTTGCATTATGTTTGAAGCGGTCCAATTCAGTGTGAAGAGTACACAAACCACACTATAGTGTTGGATTCAAAATTTTGCATTTTTATAACTTTTTTTAGGTTCATATCCTTCATACAAAGTAGCAAACAGTGCTGGATACAAAATAAACAGTATAAAATGCCTGCATCTGCATACTAGGATCATTCACATTCCAGTTTGGTCTGGCTGTTTTTCTAGTTACAGTTTAAATGCAAAACAAATCCTTCATTCCCACAGGGAACAAATCAGCTAATTCTGGTGCAGAGAATCAGATACCAGTATTAATTGCTGGAGAGTATAAATGTATCTGGTTTTAAATAAAACTTTTTTGGCAACTGTAATAGCTCACAAAAGAGAAGAAACATACTGTTCTATCCCGATCTTGATTTTTCCATCGCTGTAGTCCAGAGAATGGAACCAGCCTTGCATCAGAAGAGCCCACTGAATGCCGAAAGCCGCAATCAGGAAGTTGAATCCGACAGCACCAAAGCTATAGCGCTTCAGGAAGGTCATGAGAAACCCAAAACCCACGAAAATCATGACATGAACATCCTGAAAACCTGCAGGAAAACAAAATTTACAGTTCAGTCAAGCAAGATCACATCAAGAATCATTGGAAATCAGCCGAAATAGAAAGGTGTTGTCAAGGGTGTAAACACATTCAGAATGGAGAACCCCAGAATGGTTGAAAAATAATCTGAATCTAGAATTTATTTTTTTATGTAAACTACCGTTCAAACGTTTTGTGTCCATAACATTTTTGAATGTTTTTGAAAGAAGTCTCTTATGCTGACAAAGGTTATTTATTTATTTATTTATTTCAAAAATACAGAAACTTAAAAATATCATGTTATTTAAAAATTAATGTTTGTTATTTATTTTTTTTTTTTATTACACTTTAAAATGTAAACTGAATTTTCAGTCTTCAGTGTCACATGATCCTTCATAAATTATTCTAATATTCTGATTTGGTGCTCAAGAAACACTTATGTTGAAAACAGTTGTGGTGCTTGATTTTTGTGGAAACCGCAACATTTTTCTTGGATATCTTTGACGAATATAAATTTAAAAAGTACAGCATTTTTTTGTAACAATGTAAATATCTTCTGATCAATTTAATGCATTCTTGCTGAATAAAAATTTATGGAAAGTGTATTTATTTTTATTTATTACTTTTTATACATTTAAAGTTATCATTATAGACTTTACATCTGTCTTTTGAAAACAGAATGAAAGTACTATTAACCAAATTCAGTGCACATAAAATGTAAACTATTATTTCGTTAATCTTTTTTCCCCCCTATATTGCCTGCCATAGGCAAAAAGAAGTCAAGTCAAGTCACCTTTATTTATATAGCACTTTTTACAATGTAGATTGTGTCAAAGCAGCTTTACAGTGATAACTGGTACATTATTTTGGCTGCACAGCAGCTTTTAAAGAATAGTGTCAATGCAGGTAGATCAAAGCACAGACATAAGATGAGACAAAATGTACACTTACAACAAAAAACCAATTGCATCACCCTCATATGACTAAGAACAAATGTGTTTTAGCAAGTCAAACTGCAATCGGAGCCTTTTGGTGACATAACAGAGGTCAAAGCAGCAGCAAATTTGACTAAATTGTAGTTTAAATGAAAATTCTCAGAACAGGAAGGGGCTGGGCTGGTAATTGTGGAGATGTTTTCCACAGTATACATGGCAAGGACATCTAGATGCTGGTGACGCCACACAAAAAAAAAACTGCTAATGACAACAGACAGTGCTGTGGTTTCTGAACAAGCCCTTATTTGCACAGAGGGGGGAATAAGAGGAGGGGGGGGGGGGGGGATTTCTGTTACCACGAAATCTCTTCCAGAAACTGACAACACTTTGCTTCTTTAGCAAGGTTATCCTTTCATTCTGGCCTGGCACGAAGCTTTATCTTGAAATCCTTCTCAACCAAAGATGCCTGGATCACAAAACTCCAGGTTTCAGGTGTGTCAAAAAACAACCAGAACTCCCACAGTAGCATTTGCCTAGATCAATTACAAGATGTTCTTTGTGTATTTATACACAAAGAACATTTTCTGTGCCAAGTAACTCAAGTTCATTCGGATATAGCAGGTGTGATACATTTGTTTACGGGCACATTAAGTGGTATCAAATCTCACACCAGTAACAAATGAGGAGCTATCATCACTTTGTGTTTATACCAAACTACACCCAATCACAACTAACAAGTGGACTACTAGAAGATGAACTCCAACAGACTTCTGCTGCGACAGTCACACCTCAACCATGACAAAACTCATTCAATGACATCTGATCGGTCCACAAACAATAGTTTGTGACAGAGTTCATACACCACCTGTCATCCAGCGCTTGAAACGTTGATAGTTGGAGAACAGTGGAGTCTGGCTAGATGACTGAAGATCTACACATGACTGAAAAGTTCTTCAAAGAATCAAAAGAGGACAATGGATACGGATCCTTACATAATCAAAGAGCAAATGAATCCTCTACCATCCCCTGTATCACAGTCCCACGTGCATAAGAAGGTATGCATGTTTTGAAGAGAAAAACTGATAAACATTAATCACAATCAATGAACAGTGATGAATTTGTTTGATAATGACATATAATGCTTAAACACACACACACGAGATTTAAATACTCATTCAGAAAACACAGTTATAAAATACTTTTAAATAGACAATAATTAAAATAAGTAAATAAATAAAATAATTGTGCACTTACTTGGATATCTGAAGTAGAAGTCATTCTCAATATCACTTGAGATATTTTTATCTTTTCTATAGTAAACCCAGCGTGTATCTGACTCCTTATCATACCGCATAAATACCCCAAAAAGAATAATCATAGACAACTGCCAGACGAAACACACGGCAGGTAAAGTGAATTTAATGTTAGTGTTCTTTGGCCAGTCGCACATGTTCGCAATGCAGTTCCCCATGTCTGCAGGTCGTTCATTGAGAGAACTAGTGATGTTGTTAAGAGACGTGGACGCGCATTAGTGTCCCTTTTAAACGCAGCGGGAGCGCGGAGGTGTGTCTGTATCTCCATTTCTCGGCCCCCTTCTTTAGAATAATAATTAAAAAAATCTTTGCGAGAAACGTCTGGATGACTGATTGCTAAGTCACGCCACGTGTTGCTTTTGAACACATGCTGATTATGCGAATTAGGTTTTAAAGCACATGTTTTGTTGCTGGGATATTTGGAATCAGTTCAATTGTTATATGTGTATTAGGATATTTCATTGTAAAACTTTTAATTTAGAATTAATCTGTTTGGCCAAATCGCTTTTTTCTGCCACGAAACGTCTGACGCCATGTGCCGTAAAGACCCTAACAAGATGTCGCCATTTACGCGGGAAATTATTTGGCTACGTTCTAAATTAACAGCTAGCGTACTACGTCCTGAATTCAATGAAATACTATATACACTTACGTGTCACGTGACGTTTTAAATTAAGCATAATTTTATTCATTACTTTTTCGTTAATTGTTCTGTTGTAAGAACTAAGTTTGGGTTGATAAGTCAACTATTAGATTCATAACTATTTGATTGGTTTGACCTAAATCATAACATAACCTTGAATTATTTTTTCTTTTATTTATGAGAAAGAAGACTTACAAAATAAACTCAATGGTCAGATTTTGTTTCATTCATGCATTCAAATATTTAAACACATTTATCAAATAAATTAACAAATTGCCCAGACAAAAATCCCTTCACATAGAACATTTGAATGTTTTGTTTTTCCTGGGACTCTTGTCATTGTAACTGGATCTGGCCGAGGAGTCTGTTTATTTTATTTTATTTTAATTAATTTGCTAAAAGAGGCAATTATTCCTAATTTGTGGAGCATTTTTGTACATCATTGGTACATAATACACGCATTTGTGCAATGTCCATGTATGTTACAGTTTGGTAAGCTTTTCTTTCTCCAGGCAGTGACGTGTTGGACATCAGTGGGCTGAACTTGTTAATGATTGATCAGACAGAATATGTGCATGAATAAGACCATTAATTTTCACTGTTTCCCCTTGTAATTAATTGTGAAGATTGAGAACTTTGACATGGTGAAGGTGTAATTCCTGAGGCTCAAAATATTTTTAGAAAAGGGACACATCCTGCTTAAACGGACCATTTCCTGTCTCCATTGGGTATTTGACATTGTCCTCAATGGCACACTTAATGTGTACTTGTGGTCTTATGATGGCTGTCAAATGTCCCATATGTTCTGACAGTCTATTTGGCATTATGTCACCGAAGTATGGACTTGGAGGAGGACGGGCAAGGCTATAGGACGACATGTTTCATCGGTTCCTATGGCAGAGGTTATAGAGTGCAACAGCGGTTGTCCACTTTTTCAGCTGCGAAGTATTTTGTCCATTCATTTCTCCCATGGGGATTTCAAAATAGTCTTCATTAAAATGTTTTAAGCTAAGAACCAAGCCAACTTTGATTTGAAGAGAAAAAGGTTTTGAAAATCGGACAAAAATATAAAGGTACAACACTATGTACTTAACGGATTTAGTGAGGGAAAGAACTACAATCCCATGAAGCATTGCAAATAGCATAATCGAATTAAAAACGATGGAGAATAAAAAACTACTCATTTAAAAATGGTGATTATATAGGCTGTATAAAACAATATATTTTAAGATTATAGCAAAATATGCATATAATCAAATATTTAAATATTTTGCGAGCATAGGGAGACCAATTTGATTACATAATTTGCGGTACTTTGAGGGAGTGGGCGGAGCTAAAGAGATCTTTTAGCAACTTGGGCATTTTTTGCTTGTTTCAACTCTTTGATTTGTGGAATTTTCTGTACAGCTGTCAAGA
Source organism: Elopichthys bambusa (assembly GCA_037101425.1). Classification (NCBI taxonomy): domain Eukaryota; kingdom Metazoa; phylum Chordata; class Actinopteri; order Cypriniformes; family Xenocyprididae; genus Elopichthys; species Elopichthys bambusa. The sequence continues at coordinate 5,998,989 of CM074455.1, forward strand.
TTATGTTCTAGTCTTAGTTTTTTAGATCTGCCTTGGGTCTTCTGGTCTCCAGCTGCGCCTTGACAAGGGGATTCCCTGGCTCCACCTCCAGCCACCAAATCCCTTTACTCCACCTCGGCTTGTCAGCCAGTCGACTCCGCCTTGGCTCCTCCCTCCCTTGGCTACACCAGGCTCCCTCGTCCCTCCGGCTTCGCCTCGGTCAGTTGTCGCTCTACTTGTGCCATGGACTTCCGGACCTTCAGATGCGCTTCATCACTCCGCCCCTTCTGCTCCTTCAGACTCCGCCTTCCCTTCGACTCTGCCTTGGTCCTCGGTCTCCACCTCGGATGCTTGTCGCTGCGGCTGCGTGTCGCGTGGTCTCATTGACTCTTCAGCTCCGCCTGAAGACCAGCCAAGTCTCCACCCTCCTTTTGACTCTGTCGTGGGCCTTCATCCTGGCTGCGTTCTGGTTCACTGCCTGGCTCTTCCTGCTCTTGTCTCCTCACTGGCTCCTCCCACCTTTATCGCCACCATGGTCTCTCCCGCCGTCATCTCGCCTGAGTCCTACCCTTCACCAGCCCCTGGTTCCCCTTCCTCTCTCCTCAGTTGGACTCTTATTACTGTGCGAGGACATGCCTTCTCTTTGTGTTTCATTTTCATTCTGTCTCCTGTTTGCTTTGCCTGAGTTCTGTTTGCTACTAAGTTCCCTTAGTTACTGATTATGTTCACCTGTTGTTCATTTAGTTACCTCATAACTCCCTGTGTATTTAAGCCCTGAGTTTCCTCAGTTCATTATGTCATGTTGTTTATGATATAGTGGTTGTGGGTTTTTTCCTAGAGTACCTCCTGCGTATTACCTTTGAATTTTGTTTATTAAAGACTGTTTTGAATTCTCCATCGCTGCGCGCTTCATTACAGCCAGTGTGACAACAGCACCATGGGTAATGTAGTTTTTCACCAAGAATTCTGCTGTTAAACGTGATTATTTTAAAATAAGCTGAAATAATGCAGGATGACATCTTCAACAGAAGCAAATTGATTATCAACCTCGTAGCTCACAGGAGGTCTGTATTTAAAGGTTTACATGGAGAAAATGAATGGAGTTGTTACTTCTGGAACCCGAATGTTGCTCTATATACCACAAAGTGGACTACTTATGCTTCAGGGAATTGCTGTAGCCACTATACTCAGCATCGACATCAACATGTTTATGCTCCCATTAGATCCAGACAGTTTATTTTGAAGTTTTTCACTGGAGGGTTTGAACCTCCACCAGTTTCGTGTACAGTAATTAGTACGTAGTGTTCTTACATGTGCACTGTAAATGTTATCCGTCGCGCTCTGCTAACGTTCTTCTGCCTGCAGGCGTCACTCGGCGGACGTGCTGGTTATCCTAGATCTTTGAGTGCTGAATAAAATTTGTTACTGATTCATGGAGTATGTGGCTTTATGTATGAGCAAGACTTATCTTGTTTTTTGTTCTTTATCTTTGCAAATGTAAAAACAAAGCATTATTAATTGCTTTTAAGGTTCATGTATACTCACTCCATTTGAATTCAACTTCTATTTTCCCTTGTTTATGTCCCAAGGGTCATTGTGAGGAGAGGGGCTCATTCTGCTTAAGCAAACTCCTTCCCCCCCTCCGTTAAGCATTTAAGTGATCATTAGTTTTTTGTATGCCGGCTCTGACTCTGTCTTTATATAATATAATTTAATTTTAATTCATTTCACTTATGTAATGAATTGTACTCGATTAAGAGATTAGCATAAAATGATAAGTAATCATAATTTACAGCCATTTAGTTGCTTCAGTATTGGCCAATTAAAGATCCTTTTTGGTAGGACTGACTGGAATGTTAAATGACTGAACATTTAAATATGGGTTTTATTGATTGCATAAGTAAATCTCACATAATTATGTGAGCATTTTTAAACATGTGTCCTCTGTTTAAGTGTTAAGAGGGGCCATCGAACCCTTATTTGCACCTTGAATGTTTAGTCATCACTGTCTAATTGATTGATGCTGAATGAGGTTGAAATCAAGTCAAGGTTTGACCTCTATTGGTTGACTCAAACCTCACAGCAACAAGTAGGTCTAGAATCAGTTTAGTAAAGATAAAAGGCTAATATACCACCTCTTGAGTGTTTGTGTACCAGGTTATGGCAGATAAAAGGACCTGTACACAAGATGCACAGCAGGGCTTTTGTTGTGGTGTGAAACAGATGACACAGGTCTCCTCAGACCGGTTTAGTGTTAGTTACAGCAACCATCACCTGGAATTAATAGGTATTTGAGGCCACAGAGAGCGTTTAAACAACGCCAGAGTGGCTTTACGTTGTCTGGGTTGGATCCTCTCGGGCGTGCGGTTTCGGTTCGACACATGGGAGGGATATTACCTCAGTGAGCTGTAAATAGGACAGGCAGACTGCGCTTTGAGGTGAAATTCCTGTCTAATAACTATAAGGAGCCACAAGGGAAGATGAATACCTTTTAACCATCAAACTAGCTTCTCTTTCAGGCTCCTTTTGTTATGAAGAAACACACACTGCTGGCCTGAATGAGCGTCGTTAGTTGGGGCGGTGCGCGTGTCGTGTAGCAGAATCAGCTTTGTTCATCACGATCTGATCAAAAACTGATTCAGACAAAACAGTGTCCACTTACCTGGCGTTTCTATGAAATGCTGCCATTATTTACAGTTCAGACGTCAGACTTGTTTGTTTAGGATGGAACAATCTGTAATGGAACCGTGATATTATCAGGAATCATGCTTATAGTGTAGGCCTAGTCCTGAGACAGATAAATGGTTGATGTAATTTTATAATTAAATAAATGAAGTTCTTTTAAACTGGAAATAAAATATAAATAAAGTAATTAAACATTAATGTAGCCTACAAATGCTTATTTTATTCCCCAAATCTAAATATTTTAACCGCGACTCAGACCACTAGATAGCGCTATAGAGAAGGATTTCAAGTATGGTGCTGTATGGAAGTACTTTACTATTGCTGTAGTATAGGCTATACCATGTTGTGATTTATTTTTTTTATTTTTTTTATGTATGTATGTATAGAATACCCAGATCACCAAATATATCTGCTAAAATAAATGCCAATAAATTATCAGTGAATTAAAACACACACGTGATAAGGCCTGCAGATGAAAATGAGCTTGTATGGCTGAATCTGTCACATTTACATGATGGACACAAGCGCTCATATTGATTAATGTGCATCGTCTCTTTAAAAATAAATAAACGTAGCACAAAACTGTTTGAAATGTTTGTTGTATTATTGTTTGTAGATGGCACTGTCACTTTTCACCGGTTACACAGACTAGCCTTAAAGGCACAATATGTAATAATTTTCGCCGCTAGATATCGCTTATTCAAAACAAAGGCGTAGCGGATATGATGTCATTGACAGGCGATGCAATGACACGCTCTGTGTCCTGGTTAAAATTGCTGATTTCTCTGTATTTAAATGTTGTTAGAAATGTTTGGGATAATGGAAGTACACAAGTCAACAAAATATATAACATATTGTACCAAGGGCTACAACTCACTGTGTGATGTAGCCTATGCAGTTATTGCCCCTAATTCAAGATATTGAGGCAAAAATGCCCTGTATGAGTTACTGTCTCATATTTATATCATAGTTAAGCAATATCACAGGAGTCCGGTTTTAGTTCCGAATAGCACGAGTGCAAACTGTGATACTGATTTTAAACAAACAGTTAAAAAAAAGTTAATATTGTTATTTTAGACACAATATTATCTGTTTTTGCTCAATTTTGCCAACGAAAATATTACCTAAAAGCCAGAGCAGAATTGTTGTGCGTCTTTGAGCAACACACAGCTGTGCGTCTCTGAATGAATCCTTGTTTTGAATGAATCAATCGGGTGAACCAACGATTCAATGGCCTATTCATAGAGAGCCATTTACTTAATTCCTGAATGAATCAGCCGTTTGAAAGAATCGAATGAATGAATGACTCAATGACTTACTCATTTAGACATTTACCGCCACCAGCTGGCTGTTTTAGTTTCTGATTTAGAGTATCATTACATTAATTTTTTTTTTGTCATATTTCCAATAAAAAAATAAAAATAAAAAAAAACATGCAAGGGATAGTTCACCCAAAAATGAAAATTCAGTCATCATTTACTCACCATCAATGGCCTCTTGGTTATTGTAGCATAAAAGTTTGTGTAATAAATTTTATGTTAAATCAAATATATAATTTCTTTCTAAAGCTACTTTTTGTAATGGCTATTTGATGCTTTTCTCATTTAACACAATAATGACTTTAAATTATCTTTCAGGGATAATTTCTCAGCGAAATTTGATGTGATTATTTAATCTATTTTATTAATTAGATTAATGTTAATTAATTAATCTTAATCCAAGCCCTGTCTGTGAAACCGGGCCATTAATTTTTTAAAGCAATAGTAGACAGAATATAAATCAATTAAATAATTATTCTTTTACACCACATAACTTTATATATATATATATAATGTATATAATTTAATACATATGTGAATTTTAAAAAGTCATAATTTTTTACATCACATAGGCCTACGATAAAAAATTATACACATAATTAACACATTTTTATTATATACACATACATCACCATTTCCATAACACATAATAATAATAATAATAATCAATACTATATAACTTAGCAGCACTTCATATGCAACTTCAACTGACAGAATGAAACATTTGTGGTAATAAAATCTGATATTTAATACACAAATATTTATTATATATTCCCTGACATTTTAATACAGGATATTTTGACACGTGCCATCTATAAACATTTCATGACATGCTTTTGCAATTCACTAAACTCTTCTTGGGGCAGCAAATATTCCCGGATGATGTCCTGCACTACGTCCTCACTGGCTGTCTCATAGTCTTCTCTGTTTTTGAAGGGAAGGTGACCGGCGAGCTCACACAGGGCCACATTAAAGGCAGACTCCTCTTTGGCCCCAAAACAGGACAACCGGGGCCATATGATAACCCTCACCCCGATTCGGGATGAAGATGGGCCACACTCCCTCTGTGGAGGACAACCTCGGGTGATGAAGAGGTTGTGTGCGATGTTCCTGTCAACCAAAATATCAGTGAGACTACACACCGCATTGACTGTCAGATCCAGGTTTGGACCCTGGGTGTAGAACAGAAAGCCTGCTGGGAAGTCCAGGAGGCGATACAAGTGTTTTTTAGGCAGGATGAGGTCTGCTGGGGAGGTTTCAATCCTCAGCTGGTGGTTTAGGTAGTAGCCATGGAGATGAAGATGGTTAACTGAGGCAAACCCACCCAGGCTGTTGAAGCCAACCCTGAATCCTGGATCAGCGCTCAGCAGAACCGTTTCTATCCCCATTTGGACCGCCAAAGGGGTCAGTATCTGTGGGTGACACCGGTCCGGTTCAGGTACGAGCAGACAGTGACCGAATTCCAGCGGACTCACGTTTATTATCACTTTGCACCTTCGTTTTGAACCATTTTGATGGCACCCCCCTTCACACTGTAATTCAAAGAGGAGCTCTTTTGGGTTGATTTTGTTGAAATTGAACTGCTTTGGGTCAAAGTTCTGCCGGACGCTCAGGATCTCCTGAGGTTTTCGTCTCTCGATGCCTCTCATGATGTTCAGCTGAGCGATGTAGCCACAGGGACCGGGGAGGATCCGCGTCTCCAGATCGTCCAACTGGTACCTGAACAGCCCGGCGTTCTTCCTCTCAGTCCACCCGGACCGCAGCGCGATGTCAAATCTGGACCGGTTCTGATTTCCGGAACAAACATCATTTATAAAGTCCTTGTTAGTGTAGGTGAAAATGGCACAATCATCCATAGTTACGTTACATACATTTATATTCAACTGTTTTCCCTTTCCAAGAATGACAACTCAACTCGTGCACGTTTTGAACATCTCTGATTTGTCGAGACGAGTCATATGACACACCATTGGAATCTATGGAAAGCGAGAGGGCTCGTGCCGTTTGTTTCAACGCGATTTGTAGTTTCTCTTGGGCTTTATCAATTTATTTACATTTTCATTTACACTGCTGTTCAAAGGTTTGTGGTTCAGTACAATTTTGTTTTAATGAACATTAATACTATTACCAAGCGAAGATGTAAAGACATTTGTTATAAAAGATTTCAAATGCTGCTAATGTTCATTATAGAATCCTGTTTTCAACATTGATAATAATCAGAAATATTTCTTGAGCAGCAAATCAGCATATAAGAATGATTTCCGAAGGATCGTGTGACACTGAGGACTAGAGTAATGATGCTAAAAATCCATATTCGCCATCACAGGAATAAATTATATTTTAAAATATATGAAAATAGAAAACAGTTCTTTTAAATTCTAATTATATTTCACAACATGACCGTTTTACTGTATTTTGATCAAATAAATGCAGCTTTGGTGAACAAAAGGGACTTCTTTCAAAAACATTTTACTGATTGTAAACTTTTGAACGGTAATGTATGCAAATAATCATTAAGTAATAGTTAAATATGCACATATTTGCATATTAGATCAAAAATCAGTTTATTCAACAAAATATTTAAAAAAAACTTTATATGTAAATGAATGTTTTTTCCCTTTAAATGATAAAATGGGAAAATATTTATTTTTCAGAAACCTCTCTCAATTAGCAGCAATATCCCTTTAAAAATCAAGGATTTTCACCTATTGTGAAACATTAGGTGTAGGTGGAGTGGGGTAAGATGAGCCAGTGGGTAAGTTGACCCACCCCCTGTATCTTGGCAATCGTACCCTTTTATTGTCATGTGACCACATATTTTGGAACTATCCATTATTTCTGCCAGACTGTGAAAAGGAGAAGCACTAGGGAGGAGTGGAAGGTGCCAGTTTATTTTAAAAACAGTTTTTGGCTTGTCAAAGTAAAATTTTAGCATAACAGATTTAATGGCCGTTTCATCAAAGCAAATTTGTCCAGGTCTAAAAATATTTATGATGGTGATTTAGCAATGTATAAAACCATGCAAATCATTTAGCTAAATATTATTCTAAATTGGTAAGCTAGCTTGTTTTTCCCAAAATGGCAGCTATGGGGCAAAGTGAGCCAAATGCTGTGGGGTAAATTGAGCCAGCGTTTACCCCACAATAAGGCACTGAAGTTAATAAATAAAATATATTTATTTTGTCTTTTGTTTTTTTAGTTTATTTGATAGGAACAGTGTTAAATCCACCAAATCCTTCTCTGATACGAACCAGAAGATGCTTAATCATATATATCTTTTCACCTGTAGTCCATAATGGCCTAACATGGTCAACACTGCAGAAAAACTGCCAGACCAAGAACATTTTGACTAAAATATTTATTAGTTTCAGTAACATTTATTCATTCTAATTCAGTTTTTATTTAATTTTACTCAAATTCTCTGTTTAGTCTGTTTTTGGGAAGGTTACAACTTTGGCGTTCAACATATTGTTTCAGAAATACGAACAATAAAGATATTGAAATTTCGGGTTGGTTTATGTTGTTTAAGGTAGCTTTAAGAAAAGAAATATAAATATTTGTAAACGGAGATTTGATTATTTAATTAGTTTTCAAAAGAGGTAATCTTTTAAAAGAGGTTATCTTTACAATTTCACATGGGTTTGATTCAGATTCAGTTAGATGTTCAGTTTACACCTACCTACTGTACCCTACCCTAGGGTCAATTGAGACATTTTTTAATAAAAAAAAAAACTTTAAATACTTTTATTGTACTTCTGCCTCATTTCCCCTTATCTTGAGGACCACACAAGTAAAGAATGGCTCATCTTACCCCACTCTCCCCTAATATATGAGCAAAATTGGTAATTTTGTTAACATTGTTAAACCCAACCGAATCTACTTAATCTGTGAGTAAACGAAAGACAGAATAAAAGACCAACACACCTCAAACAAAAGTAGTGTTTATATAAAACCATAATTTCACATTCAACAATTAAGACTTGAATATAGATGGTCAGGAGGTCAAACAAATGTGCCAAAGCATACATAACATAATTTTAAGATTAATACTTTCAGTGTGTGTCACACATTTAAGTACAATAATCATATAATATCTTGGAATGTGCATGTAAAATAAATTGAGTGCACATAATGGAATGGAAGTGAACAAACTCAATATTTGGTCTCTTTAGACAGTATGAAATGTGTGCTACATTTTTATCCATAGTGGATAAAAGGCTCCAAACCTCCAAGTTGGGGATAAAACATTAGATTGCATCACATGGAATTACCATTAGCTCCTCCCTCATTGTTTCGGATGAGGCCGTACTCAATAGCCAAATCCAAGCATCGCTGGGCGGCTTTCCGAACAGAATCCTGGTTGGAATCGTCTCCTTTAGCCAGGACAGACAGGATCTCCAGTGCCTCACTCTCAATCAGTTTCTCTGCCAGACTTTTGTCGGCCTGCATGAGGTTCATTATGATGACCACTCCACGATGCCGCAGGTCCAGACTTTCGCTGAGCAACAGAGCCTGGAAGATCTCCAGCCAGTGACTCGTCTAGAGAAAAGGAGAAGCAAAGGTGAATTAAAATGAATGTTTTAAAGGATTAGTTCACTTCAGAATTAAAATTTTTAAGTGAAACATTCCAGGATTTTTCTCCATATAGTGGACTTCAACGGGGACCAATGGGTTGAAGGTCCAAACTGCAGTTTCAGTGCAGCTTCAAATGGCTCTACATGATCGCAGACGAGGAATAAGGGTGTTGTCTAGTGAAATTATTTGTCATTTTCTAAAAAAATAATAAAAATTATATACTTTAACCACAAATGCTCATCTTGCACTGCTCTGCGATGCGCTACACATTACGTAATCATGTTAGAAAGGTCACGCGAGACGTAGGCGGAAGAACCATGGTAGGGTGAAAACCTCCATCACTGTTGTTTTACCCTTTTTTTTGTAAAGGGCGTTTGACTTCGCTTTGTAGACACTGGATCAGTACTTTCATCTACGTCACACGTGACCTTTTCAACGTGATTACGTAATGCGTGGCACATCGCAGAGCTAGTGCAAGACGAGCATTTGTGGTTAAAGTATATACATCTTTAAAAATTTTTTTTTTAGAAAATGACTAAAAATCGTTTTGCTAGATAAGACCCTTCTTCCTCGTCTGGGATTGTGTAGAGCCCTTTGAAGCTGCACTGAAACTGCAATTTGGACCTTTAACCTTTTGGTCCCCACTGAAGTCCACTATATGGAGAAAAATCCTGGAATGTTTTCCTCAAAAACCATAATTTCTTTTCGACTGAATAAAGAAAGACATAAACATCTAGGATGACATGGGGGTGAGTAAATGATAAGGAAATTTTAATTCAGAAGTGAACTAATCCTTTAAAGTGCCTTACTATGAATTTTGAGATATTAACTGTCATGTAGTGTGTAATATAGCTGTTTGTGAATGTAAAAGGTCTGCAAAGTTTCAAAGATCATAGTGCATGACAAATGAAGTGAACCTTTAAAATAGCACAATAGGGCCACTTTAATCAAGTAAGACTCACCGTGTCAGGAATACGTGTACACAGCTCGGGCATTTCCCCAGTCAGCACAGCCAGCGTGCCTGACGCAGCCTTCCTCAGTCGCTCATCATCTTCACCACTATAGAGCACCAGCAACTTGAGACGGTCACTGTCTGTAACCAGGTAACATTTCTGCACCTGATCAAACAAAACCATAAAAATCAGTCTTTTCCACAAGGATTTAGCTCAAAATTAGGTCCAAAAAGTGACGTACCTCAGCGCTTAAGGCCAGATTGCACATACACTCGGTGGCAGCAGCACGGACCATGTCATGCTCCTCAAACATGTAGCCCTCAATTTTAGGCACAGCTTTCTCCTTAATGATCTTCTGCCTGTGGGTTAAAATGTGGTTTGACTGGGGGTTGTTCTGCTGTTCATTGGCTTAAAGTCACCATAAAAATCAAAATGAACAATTCTTATTTTTTAACGGAATATTGCAATGTTTATTATAAATGATTTATTTATTAATTAATTCATGTGCCCTTGTAATCTTTAATCAAACTAACTTCCCCTCCCTCTTGCAGCAACTTCTCTTCTCTGATAAAGTGTTTACTGGCATGAGGGCGGGACAACCTGTCACTCATGTGAGATCGACCAATAGCAAACCACAACCATCCAATCAATTCCTGATGAACAAAACCCAAGCCCCGCTCTACATTTTTCTTGTTCGAGAAGCCTTTTCACTCGAATATATGTCATAAATCCATTTTAGTTGGTGACAGCTGACCTGAGTCTCTCACTGATGCCAGCCAGGTTGGTGAGGGCCATCAGAGCCTCAAAGTTCTGCAGCATCGTGCAGTCAAGCGCTAAAAGACTGACCAGGGGTCTTACCACCTCATAGACCTACACAAACACATAAATCATCATATTATACATTTCATTCCTGATTGAAATCAGTGAAAATGGTTAAATAGGGTGCGGACGTACCCTCTCGCCCGGAAATGCGATCTCAGGGTTGGATGTGATGGTGATCTTGGCTAGAGCTTGTGCTGCTTTGATCTTCCCCCGATCTGTGCTCTCAGAAACCAACGGTAGTAAAGCCTGCATCAAGCAAACAAGAAAACTGTCATGCACTACCATTCATAAGTTTGATTGGAAATTCATGTTTTTTTGGAAAGAAGTTAATCTCTTTATTCTGCAAAGACACATTTAATTGATCAAATAAAATACATTCATAATGTTACAAAAGATTTCTATTTCAAATAAAAGATGTTCTTGTGAACTTTCTAGAATCCTGAAAAGAATGTATCACAGTTTCCACAACTATTTTAACATTGATAATAATCAGAAATGTTCACCAAATCAGCGTATTAGAATGATTTCTGAAGGATAATGTGACACTGAATTACATTAAAATATAATAAAACTAGTGCTGTCAATCGATTACATTTTTTTAAAACATTATGTAATGAATTGTGATTAATCGCACCTAACTTTAAAGTTTTTATATACATGTTAATTTCACATTTAATCTACACATTTAATAAAATTCATGTAGAAACAACATTAAGAGTGTTTTTTAAATATTTCATCTAAATATACAGAAATTGAATAAAGTTATCAAACACTTCACAGTCTTCAGTGCATAAATTATAAACTAAATATAGATTAATCCTTATTCTCTTTGATTAACATTAATGACAGACATCACAGCAGCAGGTTTATTAGGCTGCTGTCACTTTTAAGATGACGCGGATCTGACACACATATCCGATGTCCTCACAAATCTTTACGGTCATTTTTGCACACTTTTGTGTGGTTTTTGTCCGTTCAAGTGCGAAAGACAACTCAATGCGGCCGGTGCGCTGTCTGAAGTGGCTTTCTGTGCGTGTGAGTTGAGTGTGTCTGTCACACAGACAGGAGATTCACACACAGACATCTTATCGCACTTGAATGGTTTAATAACACTTGAACGAGTGATAGAACGTAATATTATTTCACAATATTACAGTTTTTACTGTATTTTTGCTCAAATAAATGAGCATACAAGACATTTTTCAAAAACATTAAATAATCTTACAACCACAAACTTTTTAACTGTACTGTATATTAAATAATGGTGTGAAATGTTCTCATTCTGGTCCTGGGAGGAACTGAAGCTCAGCTGGCATGATGAGAGAATATACTTACTTTTCCTCCTCCTTGTGCCACAACTAACCCTCTGTCCTCATGTCTCTCCACCAGAGCCAAAATCACCCTGTCAGGAAGAGGAAGAGAGATACTAATTTCATCTGATAAATGGGCCATTTCCTTGGACAGAGAATAACCATTTTGCACACTAAAATCCATTTTCAAACAATCTCCCCTGATGGAGCAAATTGATCTAAGGCTTAATCTGAATTTGGGACAGTAGTTTTGCCAGCAATGGGAAAGGGCCAAAACTGGAGTGCAATTAAAGTACTTTCACAGTAGCAGCCTTTGAATTCTGCCAGATTGATTTAAATTGATTGAGCTTCAAAGTAGACAGACCTGGCGATACACTCTCTGCAGGCCTCCGTGAGGGCGGGACTCTCCTGTTTCACCATACAAACCAATGCTGACACCACCCCAGCCTCCAAGAGCTTCACCACCCTCTTCTCTACAAACGACTGGGCATCCTACATGAAAAAACATGTAAAAAAATTGGTCATTTATTCTGCCTCATGTTGTTTCAAACCTGTATGACTTTCCTTTTTTCAAAACAACAGGAAAGAGATGAGCAAATAATGACTTTTTGTCTGTTTTCGCAAATTAATATGTGGCAAGGACTAAATTTATAGTGCTTTTTTGGAGCTTGACAGGCCTTGGTCAACAAATACTTTTGTTGTATAGAAAAGAGCAGCGTAAACACTCTGCTAAACATCTCCTTTTGAGTTCCTCAAAAAAAAAAAAAAGTATACAAAATAGTGATATTTGGTTTTGAATGACAAATAGAATGAGATAACATAAATGATGATAAAACTACTAAATGATGATAAAACTACGTTCAGTTTTGGTGGACGTATCCATCATCTCGTTGGTTCTGTTTATGTTACCTTTGGATGTTCCTCAGGCACATGCTGTTTAGCATATTTAGCTAGTTCCACCATCTGAGGGTCTGGTTTCTCCACATCATAGCTGTTGGTGCAGTTAACCAGCGTAGATCCAACAGCAAATAACACTGTTTTGTCCTCAGACTGGAAAGAAAACGAGAACATGAGGGATTTGCTGTATCTGTCAAGGATTAGTATAATGGGGGATGTGTATCTCCAAAACAGTGGGAAGGGCTTTACCTTAGCCAGCTCAAACATGGCCTGAAGGGCTTTCTTATCCTCCACCAGGTCCTCTTTCACATCGGCATCCAGCGTGAGGTAGGCCAGACCCTCGATGGCCCAGCGTCGGGATGCTGGAGGAAGAGCTTCGTTGCAGAGCCACCTGGAAGAGAGAGAGACAGCTGAAGGCCACCTGCACATAACAACTTTGCAATTATAGATCAACCTACTTCTTTAAAGGGGTCTAATTTACATATGCACTCCTGAAACTAAAACATCTGCATAGGTTTCATGCTACAGCTCAACATGAGAATATTCTGATTAGTCTTTAATTAGTAAAAACTCCCCAAATATGATGCACTTTCGAGATACCTCCTTCTTAAAATATAAAAGCAACAATATATTTTAATGTGTAAAAAAATGTGTAATGTTTCATAACTATAAGACACTTATATTGATATTATAAATTAGTATTGTCAAACGATTAATTGCGATTAATCGCATCTGAAATAAAAGTTTGTGTTTACATAATGTGTCTGTGTACTGTGTATATTTATTATAAATATTTTATATATATATATATATATATATATATATAAATATAATATTTTTTGTTGAATATATACATGCATGTGTATGTATTTATATATACATAATAAATATACACAGTACACACATATATTATGTAAACACAAACTTTTATTTTGGATGCAATTAATTGCGATTAATCACATCCAAAATAAAAGTTTGTGTTTACATAATATGTTTGACATCAATATCTATTATAAAAACATACTGTATAAAAGATGTATAGGTTATAATATTAAACAATTTTATATTTTTTTTTATTTTATAATGTCAATGTAATAATGTAATATCAAATAAATAATATTTAAAATAATAAATCAAATTATTATTAAATAATAAATCAAAAACTAATTAAAGTAAAAAAAGTAATAGAATAAAAAATATTTATTAAATAATAAATATTTAAATAATAAAAAGCAATAAATTAATAAATAAAAAATAATTTACTAAATAACAATAAATACATTAATAAACAAATATTATAAATTATTTAATTAAACATATTAATATATAAAGTAAATATGTTAACACTGACAGTGCCTAAAAACATTTTGCTGAATCTACTTTTTTCAGCCCTCTGACATTAGTTTGAAAACCCATTCAAACTATATTTTTTACACCACTGAAAGAAATGCGAGTGGTTGCCTAAAATGCAAAACTGATTGTTACAATACTATTAGCAAAGCTCAAAACCTACTTCCTACACTGTTTGGCGAGTTTAAGTGTTGAACCTTCTGCAAACTGCTTCATGCTGAAATCTGTGCCTCCAGCAGAGCCAAGTTTGCACAACCCCTAGAAAACACACGTACACAGGGGCACCACTCAGAAGTCAGCAAAACAAAAGATAACTCATTGCGCAGATGTCTTTTTTAGTCTGAATACTCACCACCAGCGCTCGCACACGTATTCGGTCATTTTCACTTTTCTTATACAGGTCTTTCAGCAGAGCCACGCCATTGGCTGTAATGAATGATGCTCTCTTGGCTTTGCCCGCAGCGTGAATGAGCGCCTCCACTGCCACCTGCTGGTAAGTGATGTTTTCGGATGCACAAAGAGAGATGACGGCATCCATGATACCGCTCAGCTCTAGGGTGCGATTTCCCACATCACTGGGGCCCTGCAGCAGTACAGAGACCGCCTGTATCGCTCGTAGTTTCCTCTCCATATCTAAGCTGCCAAAGTGATGCCTGTAGAAAATGTGAATGGATATATATCTGACTGTCTATCTTCTGTCTGTCTATATACATAACTTATGTCACTTACTGGACATATTCCTCACAGAGCTTGCTGAAATTTTCCCTCTCTTTATCACTCTTCAGGTCATCATAAAGCTTATTAAGTAGAACAGAGCAGCTCATGGGAGTGTTGTCCGTGAGCGGCGGCCCACCCTCGACCTCAGGAACAGTTCCTGCTACTTCTAGAATCTTCTTTAGCCCTGAAAGGAAAAGTAAAACCATGAAATAATCTGTTCAGGTATCAAATACATTTTAACATAGGTGATGTCCACAGGCAAAAAGTCTACACTATATCTCAAATGAGAGCAGATCTTGTGGTCAAACACTGTCAAACATACCCTGGTCAATGACCCAAAGTGTAAGCGAGTTGTCTGGGTTTTTCAAAGATTTTCGTGGCACCTGTTTGACCAGCAGGTTGATGGCGCTGTCACGTCCGGCTCCGGACACGCTGGAAGCAGGGAGCATGTCAATTAGGTGACGCAACATGGAACGCAGCTCACGGGATGGTTCTGTAACACATAAAACATTTTCAAAATTCATGCATTTTCAATTATTTTTCATATTTCATATCCAGAAGACACCAGAAATGTCTAAAGTATTAATATAATACCAAGGAGTGTTTTGTATATATTATTATAGCATAGGGTTGTTACGGTGAGGACATTTACCCACCGGTTCATTACTATTATTAATGAAAAACACAGCAACTAGAAAAACAACTAATCCTTTGCAGGTTCCCTATTAGCACTGGGTTTAAATTCAAAATATTGCCAAATAGATGCTTTTACATTTCGCTTTGAAACCAAATCTTCCGCCATTGTCTTGTCAGTCAGCTAGTGACTGTCATCATAAAATGAGAACTGACTCCTGCTGCTGATCTCGTTCGGCACACGCTGCATTCAGCAGACACGTTCAGTTTTTAATTGGAGTGTCTGTTCTGTAACTGAAAAAAATTATTTTTATTACTATAACAACGGTGGGTAAGTGACGTAACCAGTGTTGCGGTAACATCGTCAACACCGACTATCGCAGCAAGCCTAGTAGAGCAATTTCCTACTGTTATGTTTTGTTTTATATTATGTATTGAAGACTTAGAGGATTGCAGACTGGAGGAAATATGAAAAAAAAAATTTAAGAAAATTATTACACAGCTCTCTGGAATACTTGAATTTGACTGGTCAATCGTGGAATTCAGTAGTGAAATATTTATAATTTTTAAATTTTGCTGACCCAGGAAACTGATTTCCTGCGTAGCTGTTTTGAGTATTTGAGTACTTATTTGAGTAGTCATGTAATAAGTGTGATAATGTGCTGTAAGCCAGTCATTTTCATTAAAATAAACTCCTTGAAGGTGATGCAAATCCCCTCTGCTTCATGTCAGGGGTCTGATCCACCTATTACGGGTTATATTGAGATGACGGCCATAAACAGTCATTTTAGTCTTTACACTGGCATAACCCAGTCTTAAAGAAGTAGAACAGAAATTCTCAGCTGGAAATTATTTCTGGTCTTGTCATGGGCTTAAAGTAGGTCGCTGAACTGAGCTCTCAAAGTGAAGGTCGGTCTCACCTGGCAGTATGGCCTCATCTTTCCCTCTGATCTCTTTCTTCATGCCCTCCGTAAGAGCCTCAAACATCACCTGGAGCAGATGGCATGCTGAAAGAGACACGGTGGATGCAGCAGAACCCATGACACCACATAACCTGTCCATGCTGACCTCGTTCACAATGGCCATGGTCTACAAACACAACAATATGCATAAATTGAAAAGCTACAGTATAGATATTTTTTTTGTATAGACTTTTTTTGCTCACCAGCCACTGTGGCTAGTGGTTTTCCAAAGTGACATCGATACCATGGGGAAAAGTGCCATTTAGACATTTTTAATATTATCTTATAATTTGGCAGCAGGTATATTAGACTGCTGTAACTTTAAGACCTGACGCACGGATCCATTATAGTGTTACACGTGCGTTTTCTTTCTCAACTGTTTACGTTCACTTAAAAACATAACTGACTGTGTTTACGTGAATACTCGTCAAGACCATTTCGACATTATTTTGTGTGTATTTGACTCAATTCAGTGAGTCCATGACTCAATTTAATACTGAGAGGCGGCTTTATGTGCATGCACTTTGGGTGTGAGCGCAAAATCTTTGGAAATGAGTAAAATTATGCTCAATACATGCAATCCCACTCTGAAATTCAAGCCCCGTAACACCAACTATATTTATCCGGAGCAAATGAAACAAGTGAGTGAGGGGAGGCGGGTTTGTGTGTCAACTCGCTGTCGGAGAGATGAGAGAGCGAGAAAGTGCAGCTGGTATCAGGTGTCTATTCTGTGGAAAATGAGTATTGGAAACATTTCAGATATTTCAGTATCAATATGTATAGAGAGAGAGAAAAAAAGCCTTTTTAAAAGACTACAATTGAAAAATGTATATATTATATAGTAGGAGGGGTGACTGTGTTACACGCCACTGCTGGAATCCATGTTAATCTCAAGCCCTGTCTGTGAGCTTAACTATCAAACTTAAGTATGATGGGAAGTTATTCACCCTCGACTGGTGTCCGGTACACAGGCCAACCAGAGTTCTGAGAGCAGAAAGGATCAGTTCCTCCTGTTGGGACTCAAGAAGCTTCTGGAGGAGTTTGACTCCATCATTCCTGAAGATCTGCTCGGCGCCTGCGTCCTCCCGTGAAAGAAACACCAGATTCTGAGCAGCCTGATTAAAAACGTGAAGATAAGCAGAGAACATCTTAAAGACTGCATGTTAAAATTCATAATAAGTTTAACGGTGGTCTTGCCCACCTTCTGTCTGTCTGAAATCGGTGCTGAGCTGTCCAGAAGGAGTTTGAACATCTGTTGAACTCGTGCGTCTGTGGAGGAGAGCTGTGCTGCCTATGTAGAAACACAATACGGTTTCATTTTCAGATCATAAATAGTAGCAGTGATATGTTTCTTTGTAAAAAACTCTCATAAACTCGCACCTTCTGCTGGATATGTGCACCTAGCTGTCTGAGAAGGTCCTGGAAAGCTTTATTCTTGGGTTCCAGCTGTGCACATTTCTGAGCGTCCATAAACGCTTGATCCAACCGTCCGAGCTTCTGCAGAGCCTGCGCTCGACGGAATCGTGCCTTGATGTCACCTGGATCTACGTCCAAAGCTTGGGGAACACAACTCAGTTAGAGTGATGAAGATTGCTGATGAAGGTAATATCCTAAAATAATTTTTACCTTTGGTGGCATCTGACTCTGCTTTGGTATAGTCCTCAATTTTAAGGTAGCATGCTGCTCGGTTGCGGTACAGAACTGCACTCTCGGATTGACAGTCGCTGATCTTCAGAGCTTTGGTGTAGCAGCTGAGAGCTTGTTGCACATCACCGGCTTTAAAATGGCTGTTTCCTTCCTCCCTCAGTGCAGAGGAGTCCTGGGTCATCTAAATATTTATAAAAACACATTACATATGGAAACAGAATATAATACAACAGATATTTTATTGACACTTGTCTGTACATACTGAATAGGTGTGCAACACGAATTAATTTAAAAATAAGGGACAATAAGAGGTAATACACAAAAGCGTTGAATTATGTATTAAGTGCTGAATTATGTTAAATGTTTTTGCAAATAATACACATTGCATTATACAGGCATCATAACATATGTGTCTAGAGCTGTAACAATAACTATGGTGAAGTAGCTTGGTGACCATAGATATAATCTCACCTTTCTCTGCGTCTTTGCTTTCGCTTTTCCAGATTAAAAAACCGCCCGGGTTTTTAATAAAGTCTACACTGTTTGTTTCTTTTAAAAACGTCGTAAAATATTCCAAATGATCCAAATAGTTGCAGTAGTTCTCTTCACTCTGTTCTCGACTGTTCTGCCTGTACGCTTCCTGGTTTTGATGCGCGATGATGACGCTACCGAATCTTACTGGTCAAACGTCTTGTTACTTCTTTAATATTAATGAGCCAAGCCTCTGGACGGCTGTAGGATTCGAAGCTCCGCCTCATTTGCTCGTCTTGACCATATAAGTCCAGTAACATCCAACGAAGGAATTCCGTTTGCAGTGATAAAGGACATTAAAATGAAATATAAATATTTGCTTTCTAGTCAGCAGAGAGAATCAATCTGTCAACCTATCTATCTATCTATCTATCTATCTATCTATCTATCTATCTATCTATCTATCTATCTATCTATCTATCTATCTATCTATCTATCTATCTATCTATCTATCTATCTATCCAGAAGTTGACTTTCAAAAATAAACCTGGACTTAGAGACAATAACTACAGTCGTCACAAGTGTGACAGCTAGCCCCGGTCTTCACTATATATATAATGATAAATCATCGGAATTGTATATTTGTACCATTTAACGCCTACAATAATCTAACCAATCAGAGGCCAGTGCGCCTCAGCACTCAGAAAACTTCACTTCCCACAATGCCCTGCTCCATTCTCAAGCTCTAGCACAGGATCACAGACGTCTTTCAGGAGGAAATAACGGGTAGATATTTGATGTCCCGTTACTGCTTTCTCGTTTTAAATCCTTGCCACCAACAGGTAAGCCGTTTCAAAAGGCGCTAGAAGTGCATTATAATGATTTTAAACATAAAAAATGTGCTTTCTGTAGCTTGATCGCGCGTTTGTATTGAAGAATAGACCAGAGCCAATGTATTTACATGCTGCACGCGCATAGTACGCGATCTTACCTGCAGATCTAGCTGATAAACTCTTATATATGTTTGATTTTCAGTGGGAATGTCAGTTAGAGGTGGATAGATCGGCTCTAACGCGCTAAACGAGTAACTTGCCTCCATATGCAGATATAGGCTAAGGCTTGCACTGGTTCTCAGTGGATCTGTCTATGGCAACAAGCTGGTTTAATGACGAATTATGTGCTTAAAGGGTGCTGATATCAGTGCTGATAACATTCCCACACAAGAGGACAATATTTCAGGTATATTTCTGGGATGTAGGCAAGCAATTCTACTGCAGTCATATTGAGGTCTTTGGGACTTTCAGGGCAAGATCAGGCTGCTGTAGTTTTACATACTGATTTCTTTCCTCACTTATGTTTTGTGTATCTTTTATATTGTAATATATATGTATATTTAAACATATATTTTTTTAAAATTTTTTAATTTTAAAGCAGTCAGTGATTTTTGTGATTGTTTCAGTTTTGGGGATGCACCAATTTTTATTAATTAAAGGGATAGTTCACCCAAAAATGAAAATTCCGTCATCATTTACTCACACTCATGTTGTTCCAAACCTGTATGAATTGATTTCTTCTGCTGAACACAAAAGAAGATTGTGATTAACCGTTCCTGGTCCCCGTTGACTTTCATAGTATGGAATTTTTTTTTTAATTCAGTGGTACTCAACAACTGTAAATGACGATTTTCATCTTTGGGTGAACTATGCCTTTAAGAGCAAACGGTGATACTATAAATTTATACTCTTTTATCTGTTGCAGTGTTCACAATTAATTAGTGTTTGACCTATGTGGGATTTTTAATGACTGATGGTGTTGGATGACCAATATAAAGGAAAACATTATCCACAATATTTATTGAGAATGTACTAAAATTTTTTATTACCCTTTGATGAGGGAACTTGCTTCTGATAATCAGTTAAACAAACTTAATTATCAGCCAACTATATCAAATAGCTGTCAATTAATCAACCTGACAGATATATTGGACTATCATTATTCACAATGAAGCTCCAATCAATAATTTTTCATGCTTTATTCAGATATTTTAAGGTATGATATAAAGAATGGATAACTATTAATGATGCACCAAAATATTTATTTATTAATTAAAGTTTTCATTCATCCTGCTGCATCTCCAATGCGTCATTGGAGAAGCGTTATTTAAACGTCACCGTTCTGGTCAAAGATTTTTGCCCGACCAAAACTGAAAATTCCCATTTTTTTATTTTAGACAAATATGCTTTTGTTGCTGAAATTTCAGTGGATCACTAATAATTTAGTATATTTTATTAAATTTGAAAAAAAAAAAGAAAATTACAAAAAAAAAAAAAAAAAATATATATATATATATATAAAATAAAAAAATAAAAAAATATATATATAATGTATATACAGTATATATAATATATATATATATATATATATATATATATATATATATAATGTATATACAGTATATATATAATTTAAAATATCTCAAATTATTTTATTTAATATTACCTGTTTTCAAAATCATTGATTTGTATAATAATTAAGCAATTATAAAAAATAAAAAAGTAATATTAAAAAATGAATACAGGCTCTAGTCAATGAAATCCCCTTACTTTTGCATTGGGAATAATGTGTGTTTTTAAAAAAAAAAAAAAAAAAAAAAAAAAAAAATTTGTATTGATTGACTGCCATTGTTTAGATTTATGCTTTGGCAGATGCATGTAATCGATGCGTTAAACGTATATTTGGGAGACCTATTAAACTACACAGTTCACTGAGATTGTTTGTTTTCACAGGTGCTCGACTCTCTGTTTCTGAGACTTGCTGTGGGAATCTGAGCTTCAAAATAGGAAACATGGAAGAAAGACCTTCAAACCAACCCTATTCATTAGTTTTCTAAAACTAGGTTTACTATCTTCCACCAAGAGCTGATTCTCTTTTGTAGCCTTTTCAGTTTTATGTAGCCATTCCTGGAACTTCTCCATTTTGGACGTGGGATCGTTTGAGCTGTTTACCAGTGCTGGAGGAAAGGCCTAATCCCAAGTCTTTCTGGAGAGCGCTAAGACACTGCCTGACTCGGAGCTGACAGGATTAACTTCATATTAGATTTGCGAGACAAAGGAGGAAGAACACCTGCTTGTTTTTACAGGCAAATCCAGGCCACGCTGCTCTGGGTTTGTCTTGTTTTTGAATCTTGTATGCGAGACGCCACCTTCCGTTGTCAAATTTGGCACAATTCGTGCACTTCCTAGAATTGCCTCCTGTTGTCGGACTTTACAATCTAAAATCATTCAGAATCAAGGTCAGTCGTCCTTGAGTGCAGAAAAGGGACATTGTTCGTGTTCGGCCGCAAAATATCAACGCTACAGACTTTGTTGGATACATTATGGCGTTAAAAGCATAGTGCACAAGCAGATCTGCATTATTAGTGTCCGAGAAGACCCGTCAGGCAAGCTGGAAAGAAAAAAAAAGGCTTAAGAAAGAGGGGGCGTACTGAGCCAGGTTGTTCTTATTCCACTCTGGTCCTTTCTCTGCTTGGTGGAAACCTGCATTCGTTGCGATGGCTCCTCGACCGACTCAGACAGGAGCGACCGCTGCTGTGTGAAGGACTACACTCAACTCTGTAAGTACAACACACACACACACACACACACACACACACACTGGCATCACAAAGTGAAGACAGTTGGGTGGCACTGCTGTACTGGTTGTGACATCATGAATTGAATGAGGCATTTATGTGAATGAAGCATTTATGCAGCGCTTTACTATGTACTACTGTACACCCAAAACACAATTATCATATCAGGGGTCTCTCCACCAGTGTGCAGCATCCACTTTGATGATTGGCAAAGACTTAGCTTTTGAATATTAATTAGGTTGTGCACAATTAAGTATTTACTCATTTTCAAGTCAAAACTGACAACAGTACATGGAAAAGTAATAGTACAATTATAAACCCAAAGATCATTTAAACAGTGTTATTTTAGTATTATTTAAATAATATTCTAGTATTTATTATTCATATACTTTTTTCTTAATTTTGTGTTTTTTTTAATCATATTTATTAGTTTTGTTTTTAATATTTTCATTTAATTTATTTTTATTTTAGAAATTTTAGTACTTAATCTTAAACATAATTTATTAATTCCATATTTACCCCAAAATAATCCTATATTTCACCCAAAAAAATGTAAATTCAGCTATCATTTACTCAACCTCATGGTCCAAACGTTTGTGTAATAAATTTTATGTTGAATCAAATAAAATATTTCTTTCTGAAGCTAATTTTTGTAACGTCTATTTGATGCTTTACACAATAATGATTTCATATGATCGTTTAGGGTAATTTCCGATTAATTCGATTAATTAATCGCCACATCATCTAATTAATTCGATAAAAAATTGTAATCACTTGACAGCCCTAATTAATATAAATGTAAAGAATCCTTTCATCAGCTTCATTTGAAGAATTCTAGGTTCTGATTTTCCCAAGAGATGTTACTGTGAGGAAATTTTCACACCAGTATAAAAACTTGTGGCAACACCAGTATTACCGATTAATAATTATACAAATCACTTTTAAATGTGTTCTCGCTTTTCACTTTTGCTTTTTAATCCGTGAACATGTGTACTCTGTGTATACAGGCCTGTGATTTGCGTCAGGGAGCCGCAATCATTGAAATGGCTTTTGAATGCGCACACGCTTTTTACTTTCGCTTTCATATTCACAGTAATGCATACTCTATGTATAGGGAGCAGCGGCAGTGACCACACATTTGACAAGATATTAGTCAATGACGCTCAGGATCTGTTGCGCACCAAATCCTCTGCTTGTCAGTCATCTCATCATCACATAATAAGTGAAATCTGACTTTTCATTTCTATAAAAAAGTGAAATGATAGTGGGGCAAGCGGTGTGCGGCTAAACACAGTGTAACACAGACTACCGCAGCAAGCCTAGCCCTTATGTATCTTTTTTTAATGCTATTTTAACCAAAATTGTCGCTGAACATCATTCGATGGATTTCATGAGTGGCCGCACATTTGTTTGCATTTCGTTTTGTGATTTCTCTTTAAGAGTAGAGCAGGAGAGAATATTACCTAGTAACAAAATGAAAACTGCTCAAGAACTGGAGATGCTTCCTCTATTACATCCACCCCTGTCGGAAGCTGTGTGATAAAGTGCTGGGGGCATGTCCTCAACGTAACGACATCTATATGCACACACACATAGACAGGCTTTGCCGGAGGGACACTAGATCCCTGTCTGGGCTCCCACTGTTTAGAACCTGTGTTGCTCGTTTCCCCCTGCCTTTCTTCGGTTTGAATGGTTGAGGACAAGGGGCACTTTGAAGGAGGCTGAAATTGGCTGTGGTTTGGTCACAGTTGACAGACTGCTGCTCGGCTCCCACTGATCGGCGTCCCCCGTGTACACTGCCTCCCATATCCCTCCCCTATCCCACGAGCCCCTGCTCTAGAATTTGGAGTGCAGAGGTGGACTTTTAACCTCGCTGACAAACCCTTGACGCTGAGTTTTTTCCAGTAACACTACACTTTTTTACTTTTGGGACCTTCATCAGACCTCATTTGTGCATGTTAACATTCTTTTTGTCTCTGCTCCCCTTGACCTTGACATTAGCATCTGTCAGATAAGCAGAGTAGGATGAAACTGAAGAAGCAGGTGACCGTTTGCGGCGGGGCCATCTTCTGTGTGGCCGTCTTCTCTCTCTATCTGATGTTGGACCGCGTCCAGCACGATCCCGCCAGGAGACAGAGCGCCGGGAACTTTCCGAGGGTGAGTCTGTGATTTCTTTATGAAATCCCTTTGTCCTGGATTACATTTTTTACTGTGTGGGTCTGTTTGAATAGCTCCATTTATCAAAGCCTTCGGTGGGGAGGGTTTTTCAGCCTAGCAAGTGTAAAGCTAGTGATGTGACCAATTTGTTTCTGGCTCTGTCTTGAGCTAATTAACTACTAAATTAGCTAGTGAATAACTCTCTGTGAGTGCTGACTTTTTTTTCCTATCACAAACCAAAGGCTTTTTTAAATGCAAAAAACCTAATTATTAGGAAAATGTATTAGTGTTCTTCTAGAAATTGCATGCAGGATGACACATAGTTGATGGTGTGGGATTTAGCCCATTTTATGTGCTTCATATTGTAAGCCTCAGGAAAAATAACGCACATTATGCAAATTCAGATACGGTTTGTATTTCAAAGCCTGTACTAAATCTTTTTTTGATTTGATTGTCAGTGAGATTTGCACCAGTGAACATTTACAGCTGCTGTGACACTTGATATTAGTAATACTTGCTAAAGCAAGGAATTTAAACCAACTCCCAATCCTACGTATTATATGTTAACATGTAACTCATCGCTCACCCTTTGTACTATGGATCTGAATGATACCTCAAATTGTGCCATTTTTTTGGAGAGGTGTGCTATTGCTTTTCTAAGCCATCAGACTTGTGCTCACCCTGGGGGATGATAAAATGGCAGAAAAAATCCCATAAATCAACATTGAAGAAAGGATCTGAGATATATCTAAGGACCACAATATAATTTCTTTTGACTTTGTCCACAAAGAAACCATTCAGAACATTTTAAATTTAATTGGAAAATGTAAAATGTTGAATTTATTTAGACCAAATAGTATAAAATTTAAACATCCAAAAATGTTTACTAGGGTTGTAAGAAGTACAAACTTTGGTACCAAGTCGGTACTAAAATTGTAAAAATGTGACGACACCAGCATTTCCCCCTAACATTTTGAGCACTGTTGAGTGGATTCTTAAACACCTCTGATTGGCCATTGTGTTCACGTGATCACTGATCAGCAGGCGTCTATCAGTGGATCCCTAATATATCCGCTAATAGACGCCTGCTTTCAAACGCTTCTGTGTGTATCTGTATAAGCGCTCGGTGAAGAGCCTCATTGATGACAATTTACAACAAAATTTTGAAGCGTTGATTATTGTAGCCAATCACAGACATGTATGTTGAGTGCGTGAATCCTCAGAATCCTCTCAACAGTGCTTAAAAAATGCTAGTGGGAAGTGCTTTTTTTTTTTTTTTTAATTTAGTTCCGACTTGGTACCAAAGTCAATGCTTTTGACAACCATACTTCCCACAGTACTAGAGCTGTCAAAACTACCGACTTCGGTCCCATTCGGTACAGAAATTTAAAAAATGTGACACTTTGAGCGCTGTTGAGCTGATTCCTGATTGCCCATTGTGTTCACGCACTCAACAGATATGTCTGTGATTGGCTACAATGGTCAACGCAAGGGAACGTTTGAATTTGAAAGTGTTTGAAAGCAGGCGGACTGGTCCGCGATTAAAATTTAGTTGACCAAGCCTCTTCCCCTTGACTAATGTTTAGTGGACTATTAGGAGGGGCAGCCCTATCGGTTTTCGGCCATAACATGACATAAATTATAGGGGAGGAATTTTAATATTGGTGCATCCTAACTCAAAATCGTGATAGTGAGTTTTGCATGGGCGGACACTCAAACTTTCTTTTGAAAATGTAAAAATTTAGTTTATGATACTCTAGATGTTACAGGTTAGCCATGCCAGTCTTGTGTTCCTTGGTGTGCCGTCCCCTCTAGAGCATTCAGGTCCGTCATGTGATGTTGTAGATTGTGTGGTGGTAGATAGATTACACCTCCATCCCCTTCCTTGTTTTCAGAGCCAGATTTCGGTGTTGCAGAACCGCATCGAGCAGCTGGAGCAGCTCCTGGAGGAGAACCATCAGATCATCAGCCACATCAAAGACTCTGTGCTGGAGCTCACAGATACAGGGGCCATCTCTCCCAGCGGACATCTCCCCTTCCGTAGCGCCAATGGCTCCTGGGTGCTGCCCTTTGATGGCAGGCCCACCTTTCTCTCCGTCAAGCCAATGGATTGCCAGTTCGCACTGGGCCGCAGGAGCCAAACTGACCTGCAGGTAAGAATCAAAACAGCGTCTCAGTGGGTTGGAGTGTGTGTGTGGAATGACTTAAAATTTAATGCAGTGTTCTCTGGGAGAGGATTGCAGTGTGGCTTTGGGATTCAGGTGTTGTGGTTTTAGCTGTGGTACTCTGTTTAAGAGTTTCCTGGTTATACCTGCCAAGAATTACATTAGTAATCACATAGTTTTGAGTCTGGAACTTTTGACTTTCCCTTCCTGTAGTTACTCATGTGGTGACTAATAGTGATGACTTGTATTTTACAAGAATGACAATAGTATTCTGTTATGCTTGATCAAGGGGCTCAGTGAATCCTATACATAATATACAATTTAAGTCAATATAATATCAAATGTACCTCTTAATAACAGTAACACTATTGGTATTTGAAATCAACCCAAACAAACACTGCTCCCCCCCTAAAATGCACGAACACGCTATGCAAGAGTGGATATTTCTTTATCTCTTTTATGGAGCAAAAACAACGCAACCTTGGCATCCCTTTTTCAGGCCTTCCTTCTTATGGTGTGTTCACACCAGATGCGAGTGATTTACATTTTAAGTCAATGCAAAGACGCGAATAGACATCCTGCAGCGCAAAATTGAGCGTTTCGCGCGTTTGACGCGCATAACACGTGATTCGCGCGAATCGCGCAAGTTGAAAAATCTGAACTTTGGCGAAAATTTGCGCCATGTTAACCAATCAGGAGCTTGCTCTAGTAGTGACGTGATTTCGACGTAGCGAGAGGAGGCAGAAATCCTAACAACAATGAAGGACAAAATCATCGTCGCTGTACGATACATCTTCATACTTTTATAGAAACAGGAAAAAAAAGGATCTTGCTGGAAGAAAGTGAATGAGGAGGTCGGACAATGTGGTAAGTTGTAAAAAACGCTCTTTACTCAATTTGAGCTATATATATATATACACGTATTGAGACTACAAGCTAGTTAAAGCCGGCAAATTGAGCTTATTTTCCGTATTTTACAACTTCTTTCTCGCTGACGAGTTGATGTGTTTATTCAGAGGAAGTGTGCAGAAACGAGACGAGCCGTCTGGCAGAAGCCCCTCTTTTGACGCGAATTCGCGTCTGTTGTGAAATGAATTTCACGTGCGAATGAAGCGTGTGTACAAAATGTACAAGCGTCCAACTACGCGCGAATAGCGCGTGTGATTTATTCACACAAGTCGCATCTGGTGTGAACGCCCCATGAGGTCCCTAAAGTGCTGGAAAGCTTTTCTAATATTAACACGGGTCCTAAAGCTCTTGCCTAATCATAACTCTTCTTTTTCCAGTGATATTCCTCTGACATTTTGTAATGTCTCTCAGCCATCTCTCTTTATTTAAATCTCCCTCTTGCTCATTCTCTTTCCTCCCCCATCATGAGTGGACATGCCCCCTACTGCTGATTGGCTGCAAGTGTGTTGTGTCCGATCCACTTTCAACAGCGTTTCTCAGAAATTGCTTACTGCACCTTTAAGAGCACTACTTCTTGAATAGCGCTTTCCCTTTATCAATACTATGATTAATTTCTTTTAAAAATTACTTGGTGCACCTTTTAATAGTATTTTTGGAATCCTTAGATACTTTACTTGGAATTTTTAAATATTTTGAGTGTATTAAAAAAACATTCAAAACACATCTAAGACCTGACATGTTGTAAACAGGCACTTTTCCTCTCCGTTGGGTGCATTGTTGTGCTTCAGGCTGTCACACCTACACTAAATACAGTTCCTGTGTCATCTGTCAGTTATATCAAATTGCCATGAGATGTGGTATTTATCAGTAAGTACGCACCTTGCCCAGTTTTGTGGAAAGTCGCTGAATGTAACATCTTTATATAACGCATTTTTGTGTCTCCAAGTGAAGATTCTGAGGCTTTTGTAAAGATGTTTGAAGACTGTTCTAGAAGAATCAGTGGAATAACATTCATCACAGTCTCTGAATTGATTGTTTGGCCATAGATGCTGGATGTATACTCCTTGCTGAACTTCGATAATGTGGATGGAGGTGTTTGGAAGCAAGGTTTTGAGATCACCTACGAGCCCAACGAGTGGGAAGATGAGCCCCTGCAAGTGTTTGTTGTCCCTCATTCACACAACGATCCAGGTAGGGATTGAAATTTCATTCACTCAAGCGTGTTTGGTGCATCCACCTTTTGTACTGTAGAATTTATGAAGCTCTAGTCCGAGTTTTCTTTTTTGAAGTTGGAGGATTTAAAATTTAACTCCGTTTTGAATTAGTCAAACTTCAGCTGCGTTTATATGTCAAGTTGTTGTCTTGCTATCAGATTTCTTGCTACATGCATAATGCATTAGTCTTAGCGTAACTACTGTTTTTTTTTTATTTCTGTTGGTCATGTAACTGTGACTGAATCCTCAAGTTTCAAAACGGACTCAAAAGCACCATAAAAGTATCAAGTTTCACTAATTCACTAATAAAGTTTATATCTGCCCTACATTTTTGGTTAACCTCCCACTGGAGATTTTCATTTAATAAACTAATTAAATTTCTCATTTAAAGCTATCATATGGCTTCAGAAGCACATGAGTTATTATCAATCTTTGTGTACTAATGCTCCGATCACTTGCTTGCTAATCAGAATTAGCCCATAATAACTTCCTATTGGTAATCTTGGACGAGCACATAACTGATTGATTGATATTTTGATGCAAAACTGCTTTTTTCAGAGGTAAAGTATGAGAGGTATGAAGACTATGAAAGGCTTGCATAACTGTTATTTTTGATGTTTGCCAACAGCTGAACCAGATGTGGCTAAATGATCATAACGCTGGTTATAAGTCTTTATTAAAAAAGCAAATGGTGTTAACAGCAGAGGCTGTTCAGCCTCACAAGTGCATGTTCCCTTTATTAAAGGAAAAAACTAATATTGAAAAGTAATATTATCAACATCTAACACAATAAGGCAGGAAATGCCATTATAAATGCAATAATTCAATATTTAGATATTTATAATAAATTGGTAAATGTAAACCAAGTATGAATGTCATTTTAATATAATAATGTATTCTATTATACATTTAAATGTATAATATAATAACTATATAAATTATTTACTATATTACTATGTTAATTGTATTATTAATTATAATAATAATAATGTTGTTAATTAATAATAATAATAATACACCTGTCACATTAATTTTAACTGCGCTTATGGTTTGTATTTAAAATCAATTTGATATTAAGCGTATTTCCTTATAAATATTACTGATTCTCATGTTTACCAAGGCTGCATTTATTTGATCAAAAATCATTAAAAACATTAATACTGTGAAATACACTGTCCGGCCAAAAAAAAAAAGTTGCAGTTTGGATTTTAACAGGCAAATAATTAAGAATCTATGGATGGATCATTATTATAGTGATTATTATGTTTCTAGCATGTTATATGTTTGACAACGGTTCTTTTAACCCTTAAAGATGGAGTGTTTCGCTTTCTTAAACAACCATGTAGGAAGACACATCATGGCTATATTCCAGGATAACAATGTCAAGATTCATCAGGGTTAAAATTGTGAAAGAATGGTTCAGAGAGCATGAAGAATCATTTTCACACATGAATTGGCACCACCGAGTCCAGACCTTAATTTCATTGAAAGTCTTTGGGATGTGCTGGAGTAGACTTTACAGAGTGCTCACCTCTTGCATTGTCAATACAAGATCTTGACCAAAAATTGATGCACCTCTTGAAATAACATCAGAACATTTATTTCCATCAAGAGGTTTTTTGGTCAAGATCTTGTATTGACAAGATACAAGACACTCTGTAAAGTCTCCTCCAGCACATCCCAAAAACTTTCAATGAAATTAAGGTCAGTGCCAATTCATGTGTGAAAATGATTGTTTATGCTCCCTCCCAACAATTCTTTCACAATTTGAGCCTGATGAATCTTGACATTGTTATCCTGGAATATGGCCATGATACATCTTAATACATGGTTGTTTAAGAAATGAAAAGCTACACTCCATCTTTAAGGGTAAAAGAACCGTTGCCATACACATAACATGCTAGAAAAATAATAATCACTGTAATAATGATCCATTCATAGATTATTTGCCTATCAAAATCCAAACAGCGACTTTTATTTGGCCAGGCAGTGTATTATTACAATTTATAATAACCGTTTTCTGTTTTTCTGCAGTCATCTTTTTTCATGAATCTTTGATGAACAGAAAGTTCATTTATTTGAAATAGAAATCTTTTGTAACATTGCAAATATCTTTACTGTCATTTTTGACCCCAAACTTTTGAACAGTAGTGTATGTATCGTAACTTGGACAATATTTTGTTAAAAACAAAATGCTGTGAAAATCCTGATTAGAGCATTGCTTACTTGCATTATATTTTATGGTCCTTTTCATCCTTTTT
Source organism: Elopichthys bambusa (assembly GCA_037101425.1). NCBI lineage: Eukaryota > Metazoa > Chordata > Actinopteri > Cypriniformes > Xenocyprididae > Elopichthys > Elopichthys bambusa. The sequence continues at coordinate 6,029,646 of CM074455.1, forward strand.
TGAAGTTTAAATTACTTCCTAAAATGTCATAAAGTTTCAATCTCTCCCATAAAGTTTTCAAGCACAGTCCTTAAGTGGTTTCAATCTCTCCCATAAAGTTTTCAAGCACAGTCCTTAAGTGGATGCAACATTTTTCATTTTATTTTAGTTGTTGATGCAGCATCCTCAGTCTAACACCTAGTCATGTGTATTGAAAAGAGCCATGCAGGTAAAGTGGGTCAGTTGCTGAGCTTGCGTTTTGCAGCATTGGCACAATTTGTGAAGCACCTTAAAAACCACAATGAGTTTTAACATCACCCACAGGACAGATATGTTTCCAAATCTGCTCATGAACCCCTGCAGTTGGCGTTTTTTTGCAGCATTATGAAAGAACTGTAGGGCTGAATCTAATACTTTAAAGTCATTGACCCGATTCCCTGTTGTTTTATTGGTGTCGGTACCATTTCACTGGCCTTTGTGCTGATGCGTGTTTAATGCAGATTGTGTAATACTGAAAGCGTTCCAATATGTTTCAATTAGATTTCCGCAACTCTAAATGTCTTTCTGCCATTCTCGGTGTCAGCACGGATCTGTTCTTCCTGCGCTGGTGCCTCTGAATTTTGAACAGACAGTGTTATTTTGAACAGGTTTTTCTTTGGGGAGCAAAGTGCTGCCAAACGGCTGTGCTTCTTCTAAACTTTTCAGTGTTTTATCAAAAGAGTGTTTGTTTTTAGCACAGATTCTGTTGTCACTTCATGCTGTGGTGGTAGAACTACATCAGATCTGTATGCCCTCCTTGGATGATTTTAACTATGATTTCATGCTGCACTTCTTTTGTGACAGGATGGATCAAAACATTTGACAAATACTACAATGACCAGACCCAGCATATCTTCAACAACATGGTGGTGAAGCTGGCGGAAGATCCTCGTCGAAAGTTCATTTGGTCGGAAATATCATTCTTCGCCAAATGGTGGGAAAGTGCAGATGTACCTAAACAAGAGGCAATGCGCAAGTGAGTAATTTTTATATTAAATAAACATTTTAAGGTAAATAATATTTTAAACTTGCATTTTGAAACATATATTTCACCTTTTTAAAAATCCAATATAAAATCAAACTTTACACTGTTTTTTTTCTAAGGTTGTCTTTGTAATCTTTTATCAAAATGTAATAACTTGTGCCCGACTCCCATGCTGGAGATGCCGGTTCAAATCCCACTCGGAGTGGGTCAAGTAGGACCGGTTACATTTGGGGCCGTGACCTGGATGTGAGTGAGGTTTAGGGGGGTGATTGTAGAGGCTGTGGTCTTTAGTGTCCTTGTTAGCGCACCTGCCTCCCATGCCAGAGACAGCGGTTCGAATCCCCCTCAGAGCATTTAGTCATGTAGGATCGGTTACATTTGGTGCCATGACCCGGATGGGAATGAGGTTTAGGGGGTCGATTGTAGAGGCTGTGGTCTTTAGTGTCCTTGTTAGTGCATCCGCCATAACATTAAAACATAAACATTTGAGGTAAATAATATGTTAAACTGGCATTTTGAAAGACATATTTCAACGTTTTAAAAATCCAATGTAATAACTTGCTCCATCTCTGAAATGACTTTTGATTTTAATATATTTAATGGCTACTGAAAATTCAGCTTTGCCATCACAGGAATAAATTGCATTTTAAAATATATTAAAATAAAAACAGGTATTTTAAATTGTAATAATATTACACAATTACTGTTTTACTGCATTTTTGATCAAAGAAATGCAGCCTTGGTGAGTGTAAGAGACTTTTAAAAACCATTTAAAAATTCGACCCCAAAATTTTGAACTGTAGTGTACCTGTCATAAACAGACCATTTTTCAGTCCAATCAATTTTTGATTGAGCTGCAATATTCTCCTGGAAGTACATCACATTATGAATGAAAAATGGGTCTCTGCAATGTTGGTTGTTCAGCATCTTGTTCAGTCTGTTTTGATTCTGTCCCGCATGCCCATTCTTGATCAGTTCATCTTCTTAACTCAGTAATCTGCTGAAGGTTAATTAGTCCATCTGCTTGTGGGATACTCTTTATATAGCCTGATCTAATGTTGTGGATTTCCTCACCTCCTCTTGCGATCTGTGCTTTTAGTTTTAAGAATCCTCTTTAAACCCTTTTTCTTTCAGGCTAATCCTCAGCGGACAGCTCGAGATGGTGACGGGAGGCTGGGTCATGACGGATGAAGCCAACGCTCACTATTTCGCCATGATTGATCAGCTCATTGAAGGCCATCAGTGGCTGGAGAGGAATCTGGGTATGTTTGGTTTTTTTTGGTGTTGTGGCTTAGTGGTTACTGCACTTGCTATGATATGAGAGATGCGGGTATGATTTTAAAAGTGGTTTCTTCAGATTGGTATGGAATATTTAATGGGTGTGTTACTGCAGGTGTGACCCCTCGCTCAGGCTGGGCCGTTGATCCATTTGGGCACAGCGCCACGATGCCTTACCTACTGAAACGGGCGAACATGACCAGCATGCTGATCCAGAGGGTCCATTATTCCATCAAGAAGCATTTTGCTGCCACACGGAGCCTTGAGTTCATGTGGAGGCAGGCCTGGGGTAAATGACTACAAATACAAAAACATGTGTTCACATAAACATAAACACATAAAAGTTACCTTGTTAGCGGTGTTTTTAGTATTATTTACATACTGTTATTTCTTAAGATTTTTTTATTTGTTATTTTCAGATTCTATTTTAATTTTAGTTTATTTTAGTAATTTTGTTATATGCTTTTGTCATTTTCAATATTTTTATTTATTTAAATGTAATTTATTTTTATTTCAGTTTTACTAATTTTAGTACTACTTCAACTTATTTTCTTTCCGTTAGTTGCCAAGGCAATATTCTAATTTATTCTAAGTTTTTTTTTAAGTTAAAATCTTTCATCTTAATATTTCGTATTTAATTTCTATTACAGCTTTAGTTCAATTAACAAAATTAATTCTAATAGTTTTAGTTAACAACAACAACTTAGTTGTTCTTGATTATTTGCACTTTTATGCTACAGACTTGAATGATACTTCAAAAAAACCTTTAGACTCGCACTGTATGAATAACGGAGGAAAGCTAGTAAAAGCTGTGTAGGTAAACTTTACTTCACCCAGTTTGAGTAGGACCGGCTACATTTGGTGCCGTGAACTGGATGGGATTGAGGTTTAGGGGGGTGATTGTAGAAGCTGTGGTCTTTAGTGTCCTTGTTAGTGCGGCCACCTCCCATGCTGGAGACACTGGTTTGAATCCCACTCATAGTGGGTCAAGTAGGACTGGTTACATTTGGTGCCGTGACCCGGATGGGAGTGAGGTTTAGGGGGGTGAATGCAGAAGCTGTGGTCTTTAGGGTACTTGTTAGCATGCGCCTCCCATGCCGGAGACGCCAGTTCGAATCCCGCTTGGAGTGGGTTGAGTAGGACCAGTTACATTTGGTGCTATGACCCAGATGGGAGTGAAGTTTAGGGGGGTGATTGTAGAGGCTGTGGTCTTTAGTGTCCTTGTTAGTGTGACCGCCTGACATGCCGGAAACGCTGGTTCGAATCTCGTTACACAAGCACCACTAATTTCTTCAGAAAATGTAAAAATGTACATATTAACTATAATGGACCAGAATATGGCATTTGTAATCATTATCTACATGTTGGAAATGCTTTAAATGTTTAATGAAGTGTAGGAAAACACAAACCCTTGGTAACCCCTTTTAAAAGCTTTGCCAAGGAGTCTTCCCATCTCAGTGGCTTAGAGACCTACACATCTGAGTTTATTTATTTAATTTTCTTTATCTACAGACATTGAATCGAGCACAGACATGTTCTGCCACATGATGCCGTTTTACAGCTACGACGTGCCTCACACGTGTGGCCCAGACCCGAAGATTTGCTGCCAGTTTGATTTCAAGAGGCTGCCGGGCAGTCGAGTTAACTGCCCTTGGAAGGTGCCACCCCGAGCCATCACAGATGCCAATGTGGCCGAGAGGTGAGGCTGTAGGGCTGATTAATACGAAACCAGGGAATTAATTTGATTCAGGGGAGTTTAGCCAAAGAATGAATGTAGGTTAATTTCCTGTGTTAGCCAACAAAATTCATTTGTCCATCACCCAGCTGGCGCCAGCTGTATTTATATGGGTTGTGCTTGAACTGGGCTCAAACCCAAATCCACCCCTCTCTCTCTCTCTTTCTCTCTCTCTCTTTTGCTCTTCAGAAGAAAACCAGGATTTTAACAAGCTTGTAGCAATTAGTTTGCACCTGTCCTTACACGTCAGAGGTCTTTGAGGTTTACTGGAATAGGCAAGAGGGTTTTATGGGTACACTTTTAGCTTCATGAGACATTTCCTCACAAATGTTCAAATATGTTGTCTTCCTTTTGGTATGATGTGAAATTGAACAAATTCAATTCAAAAAACAATTTAAACATTAATTTAGTTAAATAATGTATGAATTATATTATTTTAAATGTATTACAAATGAAATATTTATATGATTTAAAATTTATATTGAAATGAATAACTTGTATTTATAAAATGTATTAATTATAAAACATAATTTGAAGAAAATTAACACAATTATGCCCCCTACATAAATATATAGTTGTGTATTTAATATAAATTATACAAGGGAATATATATACACACTACCATCGTTAAAATTTTGTTTTCAAAAGAAGTCTCTTGTGTTCACCAAGGCTGCATTTATTTGATCAAAATACGGTAAAAACAGTAATATTGTGAAATATTACAATTTAAAATAACTCTTTTCTATTTTAATATATTTTAAAATGTAATTGCAAAGCTGTATTTTCAGCATCATTACTCCAGTCTTCAGTGTTACATGATCCTTCAGAAATCATGCTAATATGCTGATACTTTTATTATAATCAATGTTGAAAAAAGATGTGCAGCTTAATATTTTTGTAGAAACAATAATACATTTTTAATTATTCTTTGATTAATTGAAAGTTCAAAAGAACAGCATTTATTTGAAATGGGAATCTTTTGTTACATTATAAATATCTTTACTGTCCCTTTTGCTTCCTTGCTGAATAAAAGTATATATTTCTTTATTTAAAAATATGAACCCTAAACTTATTGATTTGAGTCTGTTTAATGCTTAAATTGTTTTAATCAATTGATAGCCTTAATAAAAAAACAATCCAGTGGATTTACTTTATATTTGACATTTTCTGTTTCAGAGCTGGGGTTCTGCTTGATCAATACCGTAAAAAATCCAAGCTGTTCCGTAGTAAAGTGTTGCTGGTTCCTCTGGGGGATGACTTCCGCTACGATAAAGCATTAGAGTGGGACCAGCAGTACTTCAACTACCAGAAACTGTTCGATTACATGAACTCCCACCCAGAAATGCATGTAAAGGTACGTTTACAGATAAACATGGAGCCTCTGACCTGTCTATCGATGCAAAACTACAATAACTGTCTGTGTGTTTGTCAGGAGGATGCTTTTATTAGGTGTAGATCTATTTTGTTTCTGTTAAAAAAACCAACTCAGCATTGATGCACAACTAGGAATAATTTAAATGAATAATTTAAGTTGTTTGTGAGTGAAGAAAAGAGTGAAGATGTTTTTGATTTTGGAAAATGTGTAACTAATTGGAATTGCCCTAAATGCAAATCTCTGTGTCCTCAGGCCCAGTTTGCAACGCTGACAGACTACTTTAATGCGGTGTACAAGGCTAATGGAGTTTCCCAGGGGATGAGACCACCCGATTACCCTGTGCTGAGCGGAGACTTCTTCGCCTATGCAGACAGAGAGGACCATTACTGGAGTGGATACTACACCTCACGTCCCTTCTACAAAAACCTGGACCGTGTGTTAGAGTCTCACCTACGGTTAGAGAAACATCCAACTTATGTCTAATATCGTACTGTTAATAGATGGAAAGAAATTGATTTAGCTAGGGATGCATGCTATTTCGGTACTATAGTTAGTAGCTTATACACACTCACCGGCCACTTTGTTAGGTACACCTTGCTAGTACTGATTTGGACCCCCTTTTGCCTTCAGAACTGCCTTAATTCTTCATGGCATTGATTCAACAAGGTGTTGGAAATATTCCTCAGAGATTTTTGGTAGCATCACACGGTTGCGCATCCATAAGTTGGCATACACTTGCTGTCTCATAAAACGTTCCAAATTGTAAACTTCTGGGAGAAAGAGAAGAGCAGATATATGGATAAATCTGAAAAAGCGTGACAATGCTATTAATGTAATAAAAATGATAATTTATAAGTCATTTATTAAAATTAAGTAATTTTTAATTTGATATAAAATTAATTAACTATTAATTATTGATTTATAATTAACTAACAACTATTAATTATTAATAGCAGCTATTTATTGGTTTATGGCTATAACATGAAAATAATTATGTGTTTATCTTTACTGGCCAGCATATTATTAAAATTTAATTTTAATCAGTGCACAGTGTTTACCTTTTTTCACAGAATGGTTCATTTATAATTGTCTCTGCAAATTAAGCTGGGGTTGAAGAGCATTTTTACATAAAGCTGTTATTTAACACATTGTTAACAATTCAACAAGTAGCTTTCAGTCAAATTTTGCTAACAAGGTTTTGTGGAAGCCTTTTAATTTTTAATTGGCAACACATTTAAATTTGCACTGACAAACTGCCATCGAGGTATCTAAATTTAATCCATTATTTTAGCAACTTTGAAAAGTGTCATGTTTTATTTGCCAGGGATTCAATTATGCTTTATTCTCTGCGGTATTACAGAGGAATAATTAAAATATTTTTCTTCTGAATTCAACACGAGGCATTGCCTAATTATTGTCATTACTTGCTTTTTTAATTTTATTATCATTGGTTTCTCAGCTTGTCAAGTTGTTCAGTGTCAATCACTGTTGCATTTTAAGACTGAATGTTTGGTTTTGTGTTTGTTTCTTGTAGAGGGGCAGAAATTCTCTACAGTTTGGCGGTGGCTCACGCGAGGCGTGCAGGCATGGAAGGGCGTTACCCCATTTCGGATTTCTCCCTCCTGACCGATGCCAGACGCAACATAGGGCTGTTCCAGCACCATGATGCCATCACGGGCACTGCCAAGGAGGCTGTTGTCATCGACTATGGAAACAGGTCTCTAGATAAAAGCTTATGTTTAGAGATCGAAGGAAGTGTCTCAGGGTGATATTTGTGAAGCATCATCTTTGATGGGCCATTTTCAGCATTGGATTGACGACTTTGGATTTGTAAGCGGTTCTTGATTGGTTTCTTTTTCCCCCTGCAGGCTATTACGTTCTCTGGTCGGTCTGAAACGAGTGATCATTAATGCTGCACACTTCCTAGTAATAAAGAATAAAGACATTTACCGCTTCTACCAGACGGAGCCTTTCTTAGAGACGGTAAGGAGCAGCGTTGGTTTTACTAAAATCAGCCAGTGTGTTTAAGAGACTGACCTTTGACCTGTGATTGTAGGATGATAGACGCGCCACACAGGATTCTCTTCCTCAGCGCACTCTTATTGAGCTGGAATCTTCTCCCAGGTGAGATGCGTCATATCTTGAATGCTTCAAATGCGGTCATTTTTTCAGTGTGTAGACATGATTTTCCTCATCTTCCTCTTCCTCAGGTATCTGGTGCTGTTTAACCCTGTCGAGCAGGAGCGTCTGTGTGTGGTCACTGTGCTGGTGAATTCGGCAAGAGTGAGGGTGCTCACAGAAGACGGGCAAACGTTACCGGTTCAGCTCAGCGCGCAGTGGGTGTCTGCTGTTGAAATGAGTGGAGAGGTTTACCAGGTGTGTCCAGTTGTGTTCATTTTCCTTGGAAGCAATTCAAATAAATTCAGTCTTAATCCTACATGCTTGTTTCTTCCTTCAGGCCTCTTTCATGGCACGTCTCCCTGCTCTGGGATTGGCCATCTTCCACCTGTACGACTCTGCTGACTCCCCCATGACCCTGCGCTCTGAAACGCTGCTCAGGATACCAGGGCGGGGTCAGAGCATAAGAAGTTTGGACCCTCTGCCTGTGCGATCGCAAACGGTAGACGCCCAACCGTTTTACATCCAGAGCCAGTCTCTCACTCTAGGCTTCTCTGGAACCACAGGCCTGCTGGAGGTGAGATGATTTTTTTCATGCATTTTGTTTTAACTCACAGGACGCAGAAATTAACCAAAGCTGAGGGTAAAATGTGAAAATGCCACAAGAAGTTTAGTGAATTCCCCTGCTTGTTATTTTTGTTTATATGTATGTGTGTGTGTAACATTTAAAATACCTTTACACCATTATCTGATTTGCATCATTCCTTAAAGACCCTCTGTGGTTGTTTATATGTCTATGTGGTGTTTTAATATGCTTTAAGACAAACCATGTGCAAATTCATAAGTCAACACCATTGTTGAGAATTTTCTCCTTAAAAGTCAAGTGTACCAAAGAAAGTCTCAAAAACACGGTTTGAAATCGCTGGTGTTTCTGACGTCACAAACAAACCAATCACGTCAGCGTGTGGGCGGGCTTTAGCATATCAGTAACTATGACCGCTCTGAAGCAGGGGAGTCTTAAGAGAAGCCATACCGGTATATTTTTCTGTTCATATGAAAAATCGTGTACATTTAACAATATAGCGGGTGAATTATGTATATGATTTTTATTATGATGTTATGATGAACTATATGCCTTTCTCCACTGATGTTCTGAGTTGTTCAAAGCATTTCTAAGGATACTGACTGTTAGAAGGCAGCTGTGAACATGGTTTGTGTAACATTAGCAACACATTATTAGCTGTTTGATAACATAGGCTAATCATATTAATTACCGTTATGCATCCGACGTTGTAAAGAGCAAATTATTTTTTTATTTTTTCCACAGGAAAAATGTTTAAAATGTCATTTTGGTGATCAAAGATGAGTTTTAAAGGGTTAAAATTATTGACTACAGGGGGACTTTAAGTGAATCGACTGCTAAAACAACACGGACAGAATATGCAATGATTGAATCAATGGCAAAAATCATTCTTAGTTAATTAATTCCCCTATGATTTTATATGAAAAGAAAAAAACAGGGATTTCCAATATATTGGTTATCTTCCAATATTAGAAAATATTTAATTCTATATATAGCTGACACTATATATTTGTCCATGCTCATTTCCTATATTTTTTTTTGCAAAGCTAAAAATGAATATCCTTTTTTTTTATACTATACTTTACATTTATGTTGTGATGCATAAATTCACTTGTAGCATTTAAAATGATTCATTATAGTTTTATTTTTATTTATTTTGGCAAAATAGTATAGAATTTTAATATCAGCCATTTATCAGTTATTAGCCAATATTAGAGATTTTTAATTTATTGACATCAGTCTATATGGTGTATATATCAGCTGATTTTGGATATTTAATTGTGCTTGCTCATTTCCTGTTTTACCATTATAATTACCTTTTTTTTTTTTTTATCATTTAATGCTCTTTTTTTTACTTAAAAAATAAATATATTAGATAAATATAGATTACTGTTAAATGTAATCTATAGCAAATCTCACAATGAATATACATTTTTCATACTGTATAATGTTATCATGCCTAAATTAACTTTTTATAACATTTATAACTTTTAGTTTTATAGTGTTTTATTTTTATCGACCATTATATGAATTATAAAAATAAATGTAACTATAATTATCAGCTTGTCAGTATCAGCCAGAACTGTAATATGTGCATCACTTGAAATTATTGAAAATATTTAAAAGGAAAGGGAAAAAATGTCCTGAAAATCAGCTCCACTGAGCAAATATCGCATGTTAATAAAAAAAGGAAGTTTCCACGCTATGACATCAGCAGTCTATTTTTATGTTCAGTCATCTGGACAAGTGTTTTTTTTATTTTTTATTATTGGTTACCAAATGAAATGAAATGGGTCCCTGTCCTATTTTTGTAGTACATATGCTGTTGTGTCCTTTTTTTAGAGTCTTGAGTCAGCAGAGAAGTCTACAATGATTAATTCTCTCTCTCTCTTTCTTGCACACTCTTTTCTCCATCAGAGCATTCGACGTAAAGAGGATCCCCAGGAGGTGAGGGTACAGATTCAGTTCCTTACATACGGAACTCGACCCTCCAAGGATAAGAGCGGGGCCTATCTCTTCCTGCCGGACGGAAATGCCAAGGTAGTCTCCGGTAGTCTTGACTGGGGTGAAAAGCAATTTATCAAACAACGTGGGGTGAATTAACGCCTTCCTTTCCGCTCGTTCTCAGCCCTATTCACAGAGAGAAGCCCCTATAGTGCGTGTGGTGGAAGGTCCTCTCTTCGCTGAGGTTGTTGCACATTATCAACACTTCCAGCAGACGGTCCGCATTCATAATGTTCCAGGTACTCCCTCCATCCTTTAGACGTCCATCTGTTCTGCAAACATGATCATGTGAGGACATCTTGCCCTGTCTGATCATTTATTCCTGACATCACTCTTTGTCTCTGTCGTTCAGGAGTTGATGGTCTTTCTCTGGACATTACCACCATGGTGGACATCAGAGATCAAAATAACAAGGAGCTGGCCATGCGGCTGGTTACCGACATCCAGAGCGGAGACACTTTCTACACAGACCTCAACGGCTTCCAGGTGAAGTTCACATGACTACAAATTCGTAATGTGTCAGGTTCAAACATTCAAAAACCGTTTTGTTCTTTGGAGTCTTTAAATTAATAAAATAAAGCATCATGGAGCAGAAGTTCATTATAGTTTGGCCTAGACCCAGATTACTCATCTACCAGATAATCAAGCTAATGCTCCACGATTTCCCTCCTCTTCAGATCCAGCCTCGCCGGTACTTCCAGAAACTTCCGCTGCAAGCTAATTTCTACCCCATGCCCACCACGGCATACATTCAGGACAGCCAGTACCGGCTCACGCTCCACACAGCCCAGGCACTGGGTGTCAGCAGCCTGGCCAGCGGTGAGTTGGGTTCACAAATACTAATGTTACGGTAATCCATGCCAAATCAGTAAAACTTATTGCACAATATATATCAGCTCTATAATGGCAGTGAATGGCTCTCACAATTTTGAAGCCCAAAAATGCCCATTTATCCATCATAAAAATAATCCATAAAAGCCTTCTAAAGTGAAGTGATGGGTTTTTGTAAGAAAAATATACATATTTAAAACTTTATAAACTATAATAACCAGCTTCCGACAAACATCCGTATGCAAGTCGACTTACGGCGAAAGTGTAACCTCTGACGCAATGGATGTAGGAGTGTAAGCCTAGACGCCTCCTGCAGTTCAAACAAATAGGGCTGGGCAACATACTCAAGCTCCTCTACTCTTATATCGAAATCCTCTGACATTTCTATTTAAAAATTGTAATTTTAGACTTCTAATTCGTGACCAGTGTTTTGTTTTGCTCTATCCTGTGATCCATTCGTCAATACGTCATGCATCGCTTCCGCCATAAGCCAACTTGCGTACGGATGTTTGCTAGAAAATGATTATTGTAGCTTATAAAGTTGTAAATATGTATATTTTTCGTACCCATAGCTTTGCTTCAGAAGGCCTTTATTAACCCCCTGGAGCTGTATGGATTACTTTTATAATGGATGGATGAGCGCCATTCACTACCATTTTAAAGCTTGGAAGAGGCAGGATATTTTTAATATGGATGGTTTTTGGATAGCTTGAGGGTGAAGAGGGGTAATTTTCATTTTTGGACGAACCCTTTAAATCAATCTTGCACAATATATATTAGTACCATATTGGTTATTGGCCAGTATTAGAGACAGAACTTCATTTGTATTTTTAATTTTTTTTAAAATACAGATTTCGGTGCAAAAACCTAATTAAACACACCACTTTAATTGGATATTATTTACATAAACTTTAAAATTACAGCATGTAGCTTAACTTTTTAATTGGCTTATTAATATTATTAGGTTACATGACTTGATGTTTCAGGAAGGGTTTCTAAGCAACAAAAGCATATCTAAATTAATATTCATGTGTTGAGCAGGATTTTACACTTTTTACACCTGTGAACCAAATCGAGGTGCCAATACTGTTGAAAAACTTGCCTCATTGCGCTGTTTTCAATTTAGTATCGACTTAGTACCAAAGTACCGGTGCTTTTTAGATCCATAGCGGTGAGTTCTTAGCAGGATGGAACATGAATCAGGGACTGAGACGGCAGAGAGGTGGAAAACACTAACAGTGGGACACAGCGCTCTGGTTCTGTATTGATTTGATGCAATGTATCCAATAATGAAGATGAAGTGAGTGTATTGTCTAATGCCTTGCCTCGTTCTATCGTATTATCCTCCTCTCCCTCTTCATCTTTCCCTCTTATGCTCATTCCATCTTCTATAGGTCAGCTGGAGGTGATCCTAGACCGCAGACTGATGCAAGACGATAACAGGGGTCTAGGGCAGGGCCTGAAGGACAACAAACGAACGGCCAACCGCTTCCGCCTTCTGCTGGAGAGGAGGAGCAGCAGTGGAAATGTGAGTTCTGATTGCACAAAGATATGGAGGAAATATCAAACTCAAGCTTTGGATTAGTACATTATTATTCTGACCGAAAACCGCCAACTGACTGACATGTAAATCAACCAATCACACAAATTAAAATTACATTTAGGAATAGGGTTTGGTATTGAGAAACGGTTTCATTTTAGAACCAGTTCCAAATTTCCAAGAACCGGTGATTGGATAAGACGCACGCATTTCGATTCTACCTAACGATTCCTGTGTGCGCATTTTAATGTGATTTTTAAACCATTCAAGTGCAAGATGTAAAAGAGAACTCAATACGGCTGTTGAGCACTGTTCCTCTCATATAATGCACAAATACTGAATTGTGCTGTCCTTTGTGTGTTTCTGCACCCAAACAGACAAATATACACAAAATTATGTCAAAATATCCTTGTAAACACAGCCAGATTTGTCTTCAATGAACGTAAACGGTTGAGAAAGAAAACGCGTGTAATGGATCCGTGCATTTGATCTTAAAGTGACAGCAGCCTAATAAACCTGCTGCCATCTGTCATTAAAGCTGCTGTCTGTAACTTTTTTGGGTTAAAAATGATCCAAAATCAATTTCTGAGCAAGTACATAACCAGCCAGTGTTCAAAACTATCTCCTTACCTTAGCCAGATTTCACAATGGTAAGCTTGTAATAATGTTTTATAATTCGAGTGGTACTGGTGGGTTTCCGCAGGAAATTCAAGCATGCAGCAGTTCGTCTTTGCATCATTACGCCACGTCTGTTTACATAAAGAACGAGTCCCAGCTAGTAGGCTATATCATGTAATCCAGAAAGGTCCAAATGACAATCATCAGTGACAACTGGAGATTGACCCGTAGTCAAATGATCCAAATCTGAAATTCTCAGTCAGAACAAAAGTGGCAGATTTGTTACTTGTTCAGATGACATTTTCCGATGAAAATTCTTATTTTGGTCATATTTCCAAGATTACAATCTGTGATTCTGAAGTACAGTATCCACACTGGTGTGGTGACTGACAGCAAACATTAGATTAATCCGCCGTGCCGATGCACAACCCACGTAAAGATGATAATTCCACAAATAGCTGCAACTGCAGGTTTCAAACAGAGATGGCGACAAAGAGGAAAAACAAATCAAAGAAATAGTCATTCACTGATCTTGACTGAATAACTTTTGTAACTTTAATAAGGATTAATCTATATTTTATTTATAAAAAAAAATTATGCAGTGTTATTTTACATTTAATTTTAATTTCTGTACCTGAACTTTGTTCAGTTATATTTGTTATTTCTAATTTGTTCTTATTTTATTACTGTTTACTCATCTTTAATGATGTTTGAAATTTATATTAGTGTAGTTTGTGTTTTTGTTAAAAACAGAACCAAAAATTCCTAGTGTAAGTGGTCTGAAGGCTGCTGATTTCTGTTCATGATATTTAGCTTCTAAATGTTTGACTTTTTTTTTTTTTTTTTTTTACCTTGGAACTTGGAATCGATAACAACCGGAATCAATAAGCAGAATCGGAATTGGAATAGCTAAAATTCAAATGATACCCAGCCTTATTTAAGAACCTATATTAAATAATAGTCATTAAAAATTACAAAAAAAAAAACAAACAAAAAAAAACTAAACACAGAATTTACTCGCTACTAAGTGCCTCAAACTAAACTAAATATATATTTTAAGAATTAGATGACAAAAACAATGACTAGTTGTTCCTCGAACTTTAGGTTATTACACGCTACTTAGACAGGAAGCCTTTGCCTGACAGACATGCAAAGCATCTTATCACACAGAATAAATTAAATTAAAACAAGTTCAAATTAAATTAAATGAAAATATAATATCTTCTTTGAAAGTAAAAAAAACTTTTTGTGGGTAGGGGTTAGTGATGTTTTTTCCTTTTCTGTAATAATAATCAACGCTCAAACATTGATTATTATTACAGCTTTACGCTCAAAGCTCAACGTAGTTTAGATGCTACTGGGTGCCTCAAACAAAATTAAAAATTTTTGAAGTATTAGATGAGACAAACCATGACAGGTTCTTTTTTCAGAAGTGTAGCCCAATACCTTTTTTTAATACAATTTTATTTCCTGGCTGACTGATAAAAACCTTTGCACTCTCACTGGCTTCAGTTGTGTAGCAGTTGATTAATCTAATTGGAGCCTGCAATTTCGGCTTCACAAGAGAGATGTTGTTATGCATACCAAAACTTGGGTGTCCTTTAGCAGTGTGAGCTGTATATAAACTCTAATTTCATTCAGTGGCCTGTAGGGGGCTCTCTATTATTACTCATGAGAGCTTTGTGAAGGCTCCAGGGACAGTGTGGTTCTGAGACTAGTGTCCAAAAGCTGGCAAGTGTGTAATAATAATTAATGCGCTTTAGAGTTTTACACTGCGACTCAAATTGATTTAAGTAATATATATTTTTATTCAAATCATGCTGTCGCCTGAAAGATTATAAATAATATAGTGTCTTATATTAGATAATAATTTAATAGGAGTGGGCTTTAACAGAGCTCCCCCTTGTGTTTCCTTTCATTACAGCTCATCAAGCCTTCCTCATGCATTTTACTACCTTTTTGTTTTTTGTTTCCTGTCTGTCTATCACTTATCATCATGTCTTTCTCTCCTCATGCATGCAGCCTGCTGGCTCCTATGTCAAAGTCACCAACATGATAAACAAAATCATTGCAGGTATTTTAGGAGACAGCCAGCAAGAGGTAACATCACTGCAGTGGTGGAGAATAGTGCTCTAGCAGTTTGGAGAGCCCTAGTTCAGCTTGTTACTATAGCAACAAGTGTCAGGTTTCCACCTGGATTAAGAGGCCAAAGGTCGTTGCCTGTCTGCTATCTATACCTCTGCTGCTAAACCCCCAAACCTTTTATTCACCTTATTTTTAATGTAAAAGCAGGCAAGGCCATTGCTAACTTGAATGTGCAAGGCTTCTGGTGTCATTAGTTATTTTACTTGTAGAAAACAGTCCGTTGTGTTGCTTGTTATCATATTTTAACTTCATTAATACACTGGTTTGTAGCATAAATAGAATTATCGTTACTAGACTTTGTTATTCTTCTAGTTACTTGCCTATAGTGGCTAATTGAATCGGAAGTCTCACATATTTAAAGAAAATAGCCTGCTTTCATGTTACAAAATAAGGTGAATCTTATAACAGGCAGTAGATCAGTAGTAAGTAGAGGCAGAATCTGAATTGAGCTTATCTCATACAGTGACCCCAAAAAGTGTCCACATTCTTTTTGCGGTCACAGTATGTCATGTAAAGGTAAGTGCACTTTCATCAAATTGTTTTACTTGTGTGTGTCCTGATGCATGTCTTTGTCTTCCAGCCGGTGGACAGCAGACCGGTCAGCTTCCCGTCACTCCTCAGTCACATGACCTCCACCATTCTGAACCACGAGGTGCTGGCACTGCCTGTGTTGCCCAGGAAACATGGCGTGCCACCCATGCGTACCTTTGCTCCATTGGCTGGCACCCTGCCCTGCGACTTCCACCTGCTGAACCTCAGGAGCATCCAAAGCCTGGTAAATGAGAGCCTTGGGAAGAAAAAGTGTGTCCGTATTGATTTCACCTGCTGAGCAACTGATGAGGACTTGGAAAAATAATCACACTTTAAGTGTTTGAGATCTTGTGGTCTGGTGGTTTTATTGTGGGTGTGTTTGGTGGGAGATTTATTTTCATCGACAGTTATTTCATATCATTTCATTTATCAGCAGGATGCTCACTCTCCATCTCCCCATACGGCTCTGCTACTCCATCGACTGGGCCTGGACTGTGGTCTGGAGGCCCAGAACCCTGGTTTCAACTGCTCCACCACACAAGGCCAGGTCAGTGTCCTACTAGTTTAACTAAAAAGACTTATAAATAATGAGCACACGTATTCTTGTACATCTATCTTTGTGAGGTCATTCATTGACACGCTAACCTTACTCATCACAACTAACATTGTGTCCTAACCAGACACGTTGCGATAAGATTCAGCGACAGACAGTTTGTATGTCCACACCAGACGTGACACGACTATAAGACGCGATAAAGTCAATCAAAAACCACAGCCAATCAGAAGAGCATGTGGGCGGGCTCTCTCGGCAAGTTCCCGGTACTCGCAACAAAATGGATAAGTACACAATCAAATTCATGAATATTACACCATTTTAACATTATTAAAAATACAAACTGAGTTACTGAAACAATCTTTGTCACAGAATACACTTGTCTGTTCACAGTGGCTACGTTTACATGCACCAATTTTCGTCCATCCGAATGAATTGAATCCGATTGTAGATCTGTTCACGTGTACTCTAAACATTGTATTCTGATTCAAATATCCATTTATATGTTTTATATACATTCCGATTAAAACTTTTGCACACGTGCTCTGCGTGTGTGATGTCATATAAATCACATTTGCGGTAACCCAGGTCGCATCAACAGACGATGATCATGTATCAACAATAGCCAGAGATATTGTCAAAAGCATCGAATCTTGGCAATATTAAGAGGATTTGGTATTTTTCTAATTAATGTAGGCCTGTTACATTCTTCTAGTTTATTATTATAACTATTAGGTTCGGCTTCTTTTATTATTAAATTATTTTACGTGCTGTGAGGATAATAAAATATTAGGCTATTAGCTATCTTTGAAAATGTTTTAATTTTTTTTAGGTCTATTATACGATTAATTATAGGCCTATAATTAAAATTATTAAGAGTGTAGGCTATAATATTTCCTAACACCGCAGTCATCAATGAAAATTAAGCGCAGCTTTACTTCTACTTTAAAAAAACAACCTGTTTAACATGAAATACTATTATTCTCATTTGTTTCACGGCCACAAGAGAAATAATGGAATAAATTAAGACAGTTATATACCGTTATCAGCATATTATGTTGAAATTCGTCTCTGAGAGGATATGCTCCGTTAATGCAGCGTCAGACAGCTCCGTCACTTTTTACTTTCAATTTCTGTAGTGAATACTGACTGAGGTTGAGACTTTTTCACCGGCATAACTCTTGTGCAAAGTTTGCACATTGCTTCTTGTGTGGTATCCATTGGCTCCCCTTCTTGTTTTAAAACGGAAAGATTTCCAATATTATGACAAAGGGATACAGCTATGCCACTGCCTGTTGGCATACATCTTTACAACTAAAGACGTGAACTTGCGCACTACGTAATGCGTGTCAACATTGCACTGCGCATGCCCCCAGAGACTTCTGAATATGATTGAGAAAGTAGTCGGATTCAAGCGTTTAATTTTTTGCTGTTGGATCGGATTAGAAAAGGAATAAACCACCCCTTCCAATCCGATCGAAATTCAGAAAAATAGAAACAACATTTCTAAAATAGAATAATTGCGTGTTGCCATTGCGGCTAATTAGGACAAAAACTTGGAAAAGATACCTTTTATTGCATGTCGCAGCGTCGCGTCTGGTTAGGACACAGCCAGTCAGTACCTAACCTGAACACTGACCTACTCTTGACCAAGTCTTGACCCCTTTAAAGGGGTCTCAGACAGTGAGAACTGGCCAAAAGTCCTCCCTTTACTCTCTTTGTCCTCACTCCAATAGTCTAAAACTCAAACCGGTCCTCAGAAAGAGAGTTGTACTAGTGTGTGCGCGCGCGCACACACACACACACACGTACATTATTTATATTTATATATATATATATATATATATATATATATATATATAAAATGTACGTGTGTGTGGATGCATGTGGGTCTGATAAAGGCTATATTTAGTCATTCTTAATCTGAGTCTCTGATCTTTTTTCCTAGCTCTCCGTTTCTGGTCTGTTCCGTGGGCTGGATCTCCAGCTCCTGCAGCCCATGTCTTTGTCTCTGATGCACTCTCAGCCTCCGCTCTCCAACGACTCCTCCATCAATCTGGAGCCAATGGAGATCTCCGCCTACAAGCTCAAGCTGTGCTAGAGTGATGTTGCACCAGAACCGGGCTCTCCGTGTGGACCCTTGGAACCTGTGCTAAAGCAGAGAACCACAGCTGGATGAGCAGAGGACTCTTTCGGAGATCGTTTATCCAGACTTAACGTATCTGAATCAACACGAAGGCGCTAACTAAACCCTCAAAACGGGGGGGAAAAACATGAGGATGAGAGCGTTCCAGCCAAAGTCATATTTGGTAGCCAGTCCGGGTGCTGAGATAAGAATGTCCGGGCTTTTTTTTTTTTTTTTTTTTAGGTTTTATCAGTCAGAGCGCTAATCGGTCAACATCTTTTTATTCCAGCAGCCGACCATTATTTTTAGCTATATAGTCTTGTTTTTTCCCTTTTGTCTTTGGCTGGAACTGCTGACCGTTTCACATTCTTTATAATCATGCTGTCATCCCTTTGAGTCCATACTGTATGTAAATATCTCAAAAGTTACATTCACAACTGGATCTATACAAAACTGTGGGACTCAGTGCAATATGTGAAGCTTCTCTTGCTGCTTTGTTTCTCCATTTTATTTGTTTTCTACTCATAAAGCCTTGGAAGCTACGCTTGAATCCGTGTCACTGTCATTTGAGCTCACGCAGTTCTTTATTCTCTACTGTGGACGGTTCTGCCTACGCTCGGCGGCCACATGTTTTTTTTTTTTTTTCTATGAATGTCAATCACCACACTCGGCCTGTGAAGGCTGTCAGTGCTGTAACAGACGCAGCATTTACAGCTCTCTTTCTTTCAGGATGACTCGCAAAACTTCGTTGACAGCAGAAGACGTCCACGATCCGACAGTGGTCAGGTCTTCAGATGGCTCCTTCATTGGTTGTTTTTTTTAAATAGGTTATGACTCAAATCAAACAGTCAGAGCTTTACGATCTTTTTCCTTTATTTTCCTTTGTGCTTTCTGTTAATGAATAAAGCTGCTTAAGCTAGCTGTGAATTATCTGCAACACATTTTTGTTATTTTTACCATTTTCCATAATGTTACTTGGCATAGCAACAAGCCGCAGAATGTGCGTTTATATTTTGTGATATTATATGCAGGTTTCAGCCGTATTTTAATGCCGTTCGGGATCAGATGTTAAAGATATGCAGCGTTTGTCTTGTTAAGACCTAGATCAGTCTACGGGCTTACTTGGACATTGATATATTCGCTTGATATACCTTCTCACAGTATTTTCAGGTAAAGGTACCAGTGTGGGTAGTGACGGGTTCCTTTTGGTCAGATTTAGCCAGTTTCCCACATGAAAATGCATTTAGGCCTTATCTCGCTGTAGGAAACACATCCGTAATGTGTAGCAGAGCCATCTCAGTTGTCTCTTCTGGCTTTTGTCTGTCACCTTTTGGTTTGCTTGAATCTGACAATTTTGAACATGAAAATGCTGTCTGTCCATCAACCTATTGTGTCGTCTTATGTCTTGTGTGTCTCTGTCTGATCCAGGAAAATCTGTACTGTCTCTGATTTTAAATTACAGAAAAATACTCTCACTTCTGACTTTTTTTTTTCTTCTCTTCTCTGACTTTCAAGTCCAGGCCTGATTATCTCTCTGTAGTGCGCCCACGTCCATTTACATCAGTCAGTCCATCAGCTGGCTTCTCCAGCTAATCAAGTTCCAGAAAAGCGTCCTATCAGGAAGATAATTCCCCTTAGGAGGAACTCCGAGTACAGAGTGCCAAACGTCTGTCCGATTGCTTTGGAACAGATTTTGGCGCCCAACGCGGGGCACACTTGCTATTCCAGAATGTTCTCCCCTCTGTAATTCGGTCTCTTCTGCTTCAAATTTTCTGTCTGTGCATTTCACTGCCATGCTTGTTTTTCCTATGCATATGCTTTCCATTCTGACAGATATCTTTGTTAGATGTCCTTTATTTGTGTTGTGTGTTCTGAGATGGAAAAGGTTTTTTTTTCTTAAATGAAAGTGAATTGAGAGGTTAATTTATTTTGTTTGTTTTTCTTTTTTCTATTGAGAGAGTGTTCATAAAAATGACTCGTACAAGCAAATGCAAAGACATTAAAGTGGACGTTTAATAAAGATCACACATGGAAAAAAAGTGATTCTTGGTGGTTGTGCACATTTTGAAGTGATATTTTGCATTGGTTTCCCATTGTTGCCAGATGTCTTGCTGTGCTCTGAATTACAGACAGGGGGCAGTAGGGAGATGTCTGCCATTTAATGTGGCTTAAGCGGGAGGCGTGGGGTGTGAAATGTTGAGTTCAGTTAACAAAAGCCCACAAGAGATGCTGCTTTTTATATCTAAACAACCTCTATGATAGCTGGGATATAGGGTACTGATTTACCAAACAGTCTATGAAGAGAGCTGGAAATACCATTGTCTTCTCGAAGAGCTGACAGGTCTACTGAAGTTAGAATGGCCTTTTTTTTCCTTTTTTTTTTTTGTATATATACATTTTTAGATGCCCTTTCATGCTCAGTTGAGACCAGATTTGGTTTCCTCCACAGCAGATTGATCTGTGTGTTAAAAGGGCGACTTGCTCCCTGAGCCCAGGCATTTGAGAAAGAGGCTATTCTTCTTAATAAGTCTGAGGGCTGAGACGGCAATAAAACTCAATCTCGCCGCTGAGGGCTTTAATAAGACGAGAGAGGCGCTGATAGAGATGGAGACGTTTTGAGGGATTAGTTGAGACAAAAATGAAAATGCTGTCATTTATGTTGTTCAAAACCCGTATGACTTTCTTTCCCAAATGGAACGCAAAATGAGAAGAATGCCAAAGCTGCACTTTTCCTATACGGTGAACAAATAACAGTAACCATGGGCTGTCAAGCTGTGAAAATGACCAAAAAGCTCCAGAAAGTAGTTCATATGACTCCTTCGCTGTATTCTAAATCCTTTAAGAATAACAATTTAAGACATTATCCCCCTGTTTCACAGACCAGGCTTAAGATGGTCCTAGACTAAAATGCATATTTGAGCTGTTTTAACTTAAAAGCAATTGCCATTGTTTTGTCGCAAGATACACACCAGTAATGTTTTTTCCCCCAATTTAAATATCCTAATTGAACTAAGGCCTAATCCTGGCTTAATCTAAGCCCTGTTTGTGAAACCAGGCATGCTAATGTATTCATAATATTCATAAATGACACAAAAATGTTTGATGTCAATGTTTGGTTCTTAACCAAACACAATTTTTGAAAATGTGAATATGAAAAAGTGAAAATGATATGAGAGATTTTTTGCAAATAGATACTAAAGGCCCGTTCACATCAACAATAACTGTAATAACTATATATTGTCGGCACAAATGCACAATAATGTTCTTCTCATTATAAGCGCGTGCTGTAGCTATGCCATTTAAAGACCCGTTCACACCAAAAACGATAATTATATAGCATCCACGTGTGCTGCGGTTTTGTCATCTGCTGCTTTAAGGCTCTTGAGTGGATTCTGATTGGCTCTCAATGTTTTTATCATTCATCAGCTGGAAAAAAAATGTCCTAAAAATGATTCCAATGATTTTGTTTCTCTGTCTCGTTATTACAATTACACAAATATATCATATGGTTTCAGAAGACTTGGAATACATGGAGCAGTTTTATAATGCTTTATTTGTTACTTTTGGAGCTTGACAGCTCTTGTATTCATTCTATGAAAAAGAGCAGTGTGAACATTGTTCAAAACATCTTATGTGCTCAATAAGAATTAAAAACGCAGGTTTGGAACTTTCACTGCAATAAGATCAAAGCAAATTTGAGAATAAATAAGTAATAAGCTTATTACAGAATTAAGCTGAACTCAATAGCACCTCATCTGATATACTCATGAAATGCTGAATAAACATGGAGCTCACAATAGCTCCACAATTCCTTATATTTTGCTTCAGATGCAAGTCGAGCATCAGTTCAAACAATCCAGCACCACCTACTTGTTCTGAATGTCAGCAGAACCTCTGAAGAGCACATTGAGCCTTTCCTCAAAGAACATGACAAACACATTACGTCGCACTACATTCAGCCTAATAGAATCATTTCAAAAGAACAGAAATAGTGCCTCGTCTCACAGGAACTAAAGATCTGTGCCTCTCGTTTGGCCCATTAACAAGACTGATAAAACCTATTAAGCGATTGTGGAACATCTAAGGAGGATAAGGTGCACACTGCAGATTTCTGCAACGCTTGAAGTAAAAATACAACAGTGCAAACTGATGGCTGCACTGATACTTGTACTATTACTCAAAGACATGCTTGTTACATTAGTGGTTGGATGGCAAATCAATGGGAGTGAGCTGAGCATGGTGGAAATATATTCCCTTAGAAGAGCAGTGAAGATGAGAAACAACATGACATCACTCTCACGAGTAGCTGGACCATCCATATTTCTGTCTTATTGCTCAATTAGTATGTATGTAGCAGCCTCAGTCTTACTTATAATGCCAAGTAGGCAGAAGCTTCCAGTGCTGAATATGAGATCCAGTTCCTCCCAGCTGAACTAATTACGGAAAGCATTTTAAATGTGCCATTTTCATAAACTAGATCTCTCCTCCCTCTTTAGGGAGTTGGAATGAAAAACAGTCCATGTAAGTTTTTCTCTGCCGTCATGGAAACATCGAAAGTTTAGGCCATCTTATAAAGTACACATGAAATATTGATGATCCTCCACTGCACGCCTCATGTAGCGAAGTGCATAATGTGTGTGTTATTAATTTAGACTGATGGTGCGTGTCTCCATGTGAATTATGGCAAATTGGCATCAATAAAAAAACAACATTTCAACAGATATTCAAGTACTTTTAAACAAATGCAACAGATGTTTGTAATTAATTTAATGACTGCAGTATTGACAGCAGCAACAAAACTGTTAAATGCTTTAATGCAGTGCTGAAAGATCTGTTAAAATGAACCACCCTCCTTGTGTTTTTCCAAATGCTGGTATAACTAAGAATGGCAAACGGCTAGTGAGACCGCATTTTAAGGCATCATAGGCGTGCCTTCAGTGCTCCAAAAGGTAGGGGAGCAACATTATGCTGCCTTCTAAGATACATTACTCTAAGTCTGCATTCATGTAATGCATGTGTAAGGTAATCCCAGAATGCACTGAGACGAGCTCAGTGGACACATTTATCCATGGTAGGTTGATTCTGTAGTGGTTCAAGCACAAAGTGATGACACCTTTGGTAATACAGTAGATATACTTACATTTCATTAAACATTTTAAAAAGTATGGATAATTAATGTAATTAAAGGATTAGTTCACCTCAGAATTAAAATTTCCTGATAATTTACTCACTCCCATGTCATCCAAGATGTTTATGTCTTTCTTTCTTCAGTCGAAAAGAAATGAAGGTTTTTGAGGAAAACATTCCAGGATTTTTCTCCTGGAATAGTAGACTTCAACAGCTACCAATGGGTTGAAGGTCTAAACTGCAGTTGGAGTCCACTATATAGAGAAAAATCCTGGAATATTTTCCTTTGTGGCTGCCTATGAAGAGCTCTCCAAATATGTCATTTATGAGGTTCTCTTTCAGTAAGTATGCTGCCTTAGAAGGTAGCTGCCTATGCAGGCAGTACACTACTTTTTTGGACCAGTTGAATGGTTTGTAGTGCAACTATATCTCTGTACCACTCAAATGTCACATGATTATGAAAGAACCCAACTAGAGGTCCTCAAATACAAGTTAAATTAATGTCTCAGAGCTGACATTGACCTTTTGAGAAATATATGTGACACATTTTCTCTTGAGGCTCCTGTGTTAGCGCAGACAAGTTTTGAAGTCAAAATCTGATGTGAAAATCAATAAAGTAACCTCTGGGACAAAGTTTTCTTTCTGTTAAAACACTAGTATTGAAAACCCATAATAAATATCCACTGAGCCATTTGAGAAAGAACAAGCTAATTGGCTCCGAGATAAGAACAGACAAAACAAACCTAAATGATCTATAAAAGTACTGTAAAGTAAAAAGTTACGATAAAACTTTGGACGTAACAAAAAACAAACATAAATGAACGTTTTTCTGATCGAGAGCTCCTCATATCAACCAAAGATGGTGCTGTATCTAGCTTGACTGACAGATAAGATCTCTGCACGTAGAGCTGCGTTTCACTTCAGCATTTCGATCGTTTGTTTGTCTGTGATTCCCACTGTTCTGAATCCGTGCCGGAGGCTCTTAGCAGGCAGAAGTTTGTGTGTGTTATCTAATTCCATGCTGTTATGATTCACTTCGCTGATGTTGTTGCAACATTTCTATTGCAACAGAAATTATGCACAGTTAAATCATCCTTGATCGTATCATTGGAAATGTCCCGCAGCTGCCTTTGACTAGCAGAGAGAGCAGAACGCAGATATTATTGTCAGGACTTATCGCACAAATGAAGAAGTAATGGAAGTTGCAGAAAGTGCAAGAAGTTTTGTGCATAAAACAGTCCAAACTTTTAATAAAAAGTCGACTGGAACAAATTACAGCCCTTTTCGTGTTACAAAGTCTGATCAAAGTTTACTCAAAAGCTGCACGCGCACAACAAACACATCTACGCGCTGTGGCGCGCAAACAAACACACATCCACTGATGTTATTGATCCTCTTTAGTGGTTCAAATCTCAGGGCATTAGAGCCAGACCACTAAGACAAATAAAGGAGAATATAAAGGGAATCATTCAGCACAGCAGAGATGTCCTGGGTTTAATCGCATTCAGGTCAAACCGCAACTGCAACATTATAGCTCATATATGGCATTCTCTCTCTCTCTCTCACACACACACACACACCGCAGTCGCAGTGGATCTATAAGTCTAAGCAGTGCAGATTAGTTCTGTATCCCAGTAGGAGGAAGACAGATGTACAAAAAATGCCCTATAGGGGGCGCTAAAGAGCACTCTGAGTCCGTATAAAAGCAGTTTTTTCGCTGTGATACTCCAGCTCTTCGCTGTCCGACTCAGAGTTCATCGCTGTATCCTCGTCCCCCCACACAGTGGGGATTCCCCGGTAGGACACTTTTCCCCGGTTGAGTCCAAACCCAAAGCCCACTCGTATCCCCCCTCCGCCTATGTCTGTCACCGGCAGTTTGGTCCTCCGACAGAACGGGGCGCTGGCTGCTCCGGAGTGCAGTTGAAGCAGCACGAAAACGGCTGCAAAAGTGGCCAGGATGAAGGCACAGCTGAGCACTGCCACCAGCGCCGGCAGTCTCGAGGACAGCCCAGGTTCATGCAAGGATTCCTCAGAGTTAGGATCCCCCTCGTGCTGGAGCACAGGAATGCTGGGGGATTTCCGCTGCACCTGGTTCTGGTGCAAGCAAGAAGTGACCGCTAAGTGACTGTGGGGGGGACAGGAAAGACATTCATTCTCCCCAGACCCGAAGCATGTTAGACAGGCCGGGTGGCAGGGCAGGCACGCTTGTACGGTAGAGTGCTCCACCCAGTTGTCCAACGACAAATTAAGCACCTGCGGCCCAGAGCTGAAGCCGGGAGGGCAGGACTTCACGCAGCCTTGCAAGAAAAGAGAGAAACCCGTGCTGCATTCTGGAAAACAGAGATCAGAAGAACGCTTAATCGCAGACTTTACGAATCTGTAAAGAACATAAAATAGCATTTTAAACATATTTTACTTCTGTTATGTGACAATTTTGTGAGAAACCAAAAGGATTGTGGGCTATGATATTATTGGTAAATATTATTTTTCCCACTCATGCAGCCTTGGTTATGTCAGCAGAAGAGAAATGGTTGTTTCAAAGGTTGTGATGAAAGTGAATATGGAAATAAAAATTTTGATAACACTTTACATTAGTTACTATTAGTTAAGGCAATAGGTATCATTAACTTTTTTGTTTGCTTGTTTATAATTTGTCATGCCATATATATATATATATATATATATATACATACACACACACACACACACACACACACATATATATATATATATATATATGCACAGTATATACAGTATTTACACAGTGTTGGGGAAAGTTACTTTTAAAAGTTTTGCATTACAATATTGCGTTACTCCCTAAAAAAGTAACTAAGTGCATACTTAGTTGCTTTTAAAGGAAAGTAATGCGTTACATTACTTTTGTGTTACTTTTTCTCACCTAGCTAAACTTGCTTGCTTGTTTAATAACAAAAAAAGTTGTATTTTTGGCAAATGTAAAGGTCCTTTCACATCAAAAGTGAAATGAATAAGCCTCAGTCTGAACAAAATGCAAATTCACATCTCAATTGGATCATCAAAGGTCAGCATCAAAGACACTGGTTAATAAAGTGAAATTAAATACATAAAATATATTTGTTTAATTTAATATATTTATTTACTGCAGGTTTGTGCAATATTCTGAGATTGCATTTCACAGTTTTTATTCATTTTGAGGAATACTGTTTGCCTGTGCAAGTGAGAAGAGTAAATGCATGCTCGCATTTCCGATTTCTGAATATGAGGACAGGGGAGCTGTCAGTCAATACATGGGAAAACAAAGTAACTTGAGTTACTTATTTGAAATAGTAACTTTAATATTTTGTTATAAATTTAAAAGTAATACGTAACCAGTACATAGTTTACTACATACTATGGTCTGCATAAAGTGGTATGCAAAAGTTTGGGAACCCCGTGCAGAATCTGTGAAAATGTGAATAATTTTAACAAAATAAGAGAGATCATACAAAATGCATGTTATTCTTTATTTAGTACTGTCCTGAGTAAGATATTTTACATAAAAGATGTTTACATAAAGTCCACAAGACAAAAATGTATTAAAATGACCCTGTTCAAAAGTTTGGGAACCACTGATTCTTAATACTGTGTGTGGTTACCTGGATGATCTACGACTGTTTTTTTTTGTTTTGTGATGGTTGTTCATGAGTCTCTTGTTTATTCTGAGCAGTTAAACTGAGCTCTGTTCTTCAGAAAAATCCTCCAGGTCCTGCAGATTCTTCAGTTTCAAGCATTTTTTGCATATTTGAACCCTTTCCAGCAGTGACTGTATGATTCTGAGATCCATCTTTTCACACTGTGGACGACTGAGGGACTCAAACACAACTGTTAGAAAAGGTTCAAACATTCACTGATGCTCCAGAAGAAAACATGATGCATTAAGAGCTGGGGGGTGAAAACTTTTGAACAGGATAAAGATGTCCACATTTTTCTCTTTTTGTTGAAATAACATTTTTTCATTTAGTACTGCCCTCCGGAAGCGACAGAAGATACCTACATTTTTCAAATTATGTACAATTTACCTTGATCTTCAAATTCAAAATGTTTTCACCCCCCGTCTATTAATGCATCATGTTTCCTTCTGAACAACCATCACAAAAAAAAAAAAAAAACAGTCGTGGACCATCCAGGTAACCACACACAGTATTAAGAACCAAGAGTTCCCAAACTTTTGAACAGGGTCATTTTAATAATTTTTTTTATGTAAACATCTTTTATGTAAAATATCTTACTCAGGACAGTACTAAATAAAGAATAACATGCATTTTGTATGATCTCTCTTATTTTGTTACAATTATTCACATTTTCACAGATTCTGTAAGGGGGTTCCCAAACTTTCGCATACCACTGTACTTTCAATACATGAGCTAAACATTCACATTTTCATTTGCATGTTTCTAGAATAAGACCAGGTGCATTTATTAAAATTAATATGGTCATTTCATGTTGTGCTCTCATTTCTGTCCCTAAAGGGACAAATTATTCACCTAGTAAAATTCAGTAGTACCTGCAGTAACAGTGAGGACACATTATGAAAAATGAGTGAAATAACTTCTTAGCAAAGTTTGTACTACAGGCACAATATGAGGCCATGATGGAGAAATCCATCATCAAGTCTCCACAGCAACTTTAAATAATCAAAATCAGGCATTAGTTTAACAAAATTAAGGTTTGTTTACTGCCATCTGAAGGTTGGGAAGGTACGACTTCACATCAAGAAGAGGCTGAGCATTTAAAAACTTTTCCCCTTCTTTAATAATGCACAGTTTATCTAATTTAAACCGCTGGCATCACTCTGAAGTGTTCTGCATTATTTATACTCATAAACATATATTAATATTCATAAGCACAACTGGCAGTCATACCGAGACATATGAACATTTCTATATGACAGAGGTTTTGCCAAGGGAATTATGTGTGTGTGTGTAAATATTTCCTTCTGATTCTGAACCTATAAAAGCTTGTCTATTAAGGGTTATGTATGGTTATTTGTATGGCATTTGGTCCAGGGCATGTGTGTCTTACCGATGCAGATCTGCTGGGTGTCAAAGGTTTTGCAGCTGTTGTTTGAAGGCCGTGTGTAATCGGAAATGGATGGATCTGTTGCACTAGAGCCAGTGCCATATAAGATGAGTGTGAACTGAGAAAGAACACCTGTGGAAAAGACCTTGAACTTTAAAGACGCTTTGGCCATCAACAAAAAGCCAAATTGCATTCACACAGCACAAATATCCTTTTCTTAATCTTTTTTTTTTTTGGTTCTGTTTTGCAGTAAAAGAAAATATCTTGAATTAAGTTTATTATTTTCTTATCCCACTGGCAAATAGTCTCTTTTTCTTTCAAGCATAAATCAAACAAAAGTTAGTGAGATTCATTCTTAAAACAGGAAAAAAAAAAAAAAAAAAAAAAAAAAAAACAATTTGCCAGAGGGGTAAGAAAACTTCATTCAATATTTATACTCTGAAACATCTTTTATCTTCTTCCCAACCATTTTCCTTTTTCACATAAAATTATATTTGTTTTAAAGGATGTTTAGATGTTTGAAGTAAAAAAACAAGACAAAAATACTGATTATGAAAAAGCTTATTGCAGTACCATAGTCATTAAGTCCGGCCACATTCTCGATCTCCAGGGTCCATTCTCCCCGTGGGTCCTCATCCCAGGAGTGGGTGGTCATGAATGCCCAGTCATTGAAGCCTTCGGCTGAGTTATCCTGAGGCCTGAAGACAAACAGAAGAGAAAGAAGATCTCCATGTGTGTATGTCTATCTGAGAATGTGTCAATAAAATGAATTGAGTTGTGTATTTACAATACAGATAATTATGTTTTATAAACATAATGGAGTGAATTGTGTATGTGGCCAGACAAATAAGTAAATGTGTTTTCTTGGGCATCAGATGATACATGCAGACATTTGAATATGTCTGTAATATACACTGCTCAAAAAAATTAAAGGAACACTTTGAAAACACATCGGATCTCAATGGGGAAAAATATCATGCTGGATATCTATACTGATATAGACTGGGTAATGCGTTAGGAACAAAAGGATGCCAAATCATTTGATGGAAATGGAAATGATCAACCTACAGAGGACTGAATTCAAAGACACCCCAAAAATCAAAGAGAAAAAATGATGCAGCAGGCTAGTCCATTTTGCTGAAATTTCATTGCAGCAACTCAAAATGGTACTCAGTAGTTTGTATGGCCCCCAGATGCAACCTGGCGGCGTCGAATGGACCGGAACATAATGTCCCAGAGGTGTTCTATTGGATTTAGGTCAGGCGAGCATGGGGGCCATTCAATGGTATCAATTCCTTCATCCTCCAGGAATTGCCTGCATATTCTCGCCACATGAGGCCGGGCATTGTCGTGCACCAGGAGGAACCCAGGACCCACTGCACCAGCGTAGGGTCTGACAATAGGTCCAAGAATTTCATCCCGATACCTAATGGCAGTCAGGGTGCCATTGTCTAGCCTGTAGAGGTCTGTGCATCCCTCAATGGATATGCCTCCCCAGACCATCATTGACCCACCACCAAACTGGGCATGCTGAATGATTTTATAGGCAGCAAAACATTCTCCACGGCTTCTACAGACCCTTTCACATCTGTCACATGTGCTCAGGGTGAACCTGCTCTCATCTGTGAAAAGCACAGGGCGCCAGTGGCTGACCTACCAATTCTGGTGTTTAATGGAAAATGCCAATCGAGCTCCACAGTGCCGGGCAGTGAGCACAGGGCCCACTAGAGGACATCGGGCCCTCAGGCCACCTTCATTAAGTCTGTTTCTGATTGTTTGGTCAGAGACATTCACACCAGTGGCCTGCTGGAGGTCATTTTGTAGGGCTTTGGCAGTGCTCATCCTGTTCCTCCTTGCACAAAGGAGCAGATACCGGTCCTGCTGATGGGTTAAGGACCTTCTACGGCCCTGTCCAGCTCTCCTAGAGTAACTGCCTGTCTCCTGGAATCTCCTCCATGCTCTTGAGACTGTGCTGGGAGACACAGCAAACCTTCTGGCAATGACACGTATTGATGTGCCATCCTGGAGGAGTTGGACTGCCTGTGCAACCTCTGTAGGGTCCAGGTATCAGAAAAGATGAGTAGGGAAAAAAATGTCAGTGGCCTCCACCTGTAAAACCATTCCTGTTTTGGGGATTGCCTCATTGTTGCCCATCTAGTGCACCTGTTGTTAATTTCATTAACACCAAAGCAGCTGAAACTGATTAACAACCCCCTCTGCTACTTAACTGACCAGATCAATATCCCACGAGTTTAACTGACTTGATGCTATTCTCTGATTTAAGTGTTCCTTTAATTGTTTTGAGCAGTGTACATATATATATATATATATATATATATATATATATATTACTATAATAGTATACTAGTAGTATACTCAGTTTTACAGCAAAAGGAACACTGTCGTGTTTACTTGCTACTCACGAAATCCTGTCATTGCCACTGTATTGATGGACAAAACATGATTAAAACTTGCAGCTCGGCAATTTAAAGCCGGCTCATACACACAACATCATTCATCTTGAAATCATATGATTCGATTCGCTTCTTCCGACTGGTTCTTCTGTGGACTTAAAAGCTTTTGCTGACAAAGGGTAAGTAACGTTTAGTGGTTTCTGCCAACGAACCGGTATTTCTGAATGGGCTGACGCTGGGATTTAGCGGATTTGAAGCAAAAGTATTTGATGAACATATACTATGTGCAGAGAGCATTTGCTCAATATCATTATCTCAGAAATGAATACTTTTATTCTGCAAGGATTTATTAAATTCATAAAAAAGTGACTGTAAAGACATTTATAATGTTACAAAATATTTCTATTTTAAATAAATCCTGTTCTTTTGAACTCTAAAAAATTTTGAAAAAAATGTATAACTGTTTTTAACATTGACAACAATAAAAATGTTTCTTGAAAACCAAATATCAACATATTAGAATGATTTCTGAAGGATCATGTGACACTGTAGATGCCGAAAATTCAGCACAAATAAATTACATCATTTTAAATTGTAATAATATTGCACAATATTACTGTTTTACTGCATTTATGATCAAATAAATGCAGCCTTCAATCAGTGTAGGCAAATGTATGTATGCTAATAACGTGTTTGTTTACCGTGGAGCCAGTAGCGTGGAACGAGTTCCCAATGGGCTGATGAGGTGAACAGCCAAGTTTCCTCTGTGGTTATAAGAGAGGGTGAGTCTGGCCTGCACGTGCTCCAAAGAGCTCACAAAGTCCGGCTGCCCAGAGCAGGCCTCTACAATTCTGCTGAAGATCAGGTGGTTTCTTATGTCCCTGCAACACAGGGAATCTGAAATGATACGCCACTCTCGCAAGCAACTGTATGTTGAATCGTAATTTTGTTGTCCAATTTATGTGTCTAGTTTTCCTGTCGTTAAAAGGTGACCTCTGGCTCCCCAGGTAGCCGGCATTAGTTGGCATTACCTATCTGGTGTACTGATGTATTGCCTGTGCTGCATGAGGTGTTTGACCGTCCTTACCTGGGCTCAGTCAGCATATTAATGACACATTTGTGCTGCGGGCCAATGCTGGTCCAATTCTGAGCCAAAGCAACCATGGCACTTGCATCCAGCAGACCGTAGCCATAAGAGTGGCTCACTGCCACATAGAGAGAGAGAGATGGAAAAAGTAACAAGGTCAGACATGTCCACTGAATAAATAAACACAGCTCTAATTGACTGGTTACGTAAATTGTTATTTACCTAATCGGCCCACACCATTGGTCCTCCAGTCATTGGTTATTAAGTGGGCGGGACGTGAGGTTCTTACTACGAGATGCTGCATGTCTCTCCAGGTCAGGTTCATGCTGGTTGTCATATGAAAAAATTAAAAGTGATACAAGTATTACATTGCAGCAGGGACACAGATTTATTTTTATATTCAAAAGATAATTTGCACATAATTATCCTATTGGATGTGACGGGATGTCTTTTTGAAAGACACATAATTAAAGCTTTTCTTTTACTCGAGTCACAGAAAATTGCAAATGGAAAATTTTGTCCTGGGGGCCATGCATCATTTTGTAATTACACGGCCGACGAGGCCTTTTTTCCCAACTAAAGACCCAAAATTGTATTCCCCGAAAAAGCAGCAATATCAGATTCAATTTATAACTGTATGGTTCACGACTCCAGCTTATTTGTTTTGTCGGTTGTTGCTCTGCATGGAGGAAACAAGCGGCTTTGGGACTAGTGGCCCCCACGGGCAAGGTTGAAAAGCCCTGTTATTTCTCAACAGGGTATTTCAGGGCAAACCACGTCTGCAAAGCACTGACAAAAATACCTGCATGACAAGCCATTTTTACCCAAATGAAATGGATTCAGCGTAAAGATACGCTGCAGAACAGTATGAAAAAAATCCTGCTCTGGCATCCGTATGTTTTTCAGGGTGATTTATGAAGAAGGTGATCCAATTCATAAGCTTTCAATATTTTTGACCTCACAATAAATGACTTAGTGTCTAAATTCATGTCACATGCACAATTTATAAATCTAAAGCCACAGCACAGATGCAGCGATTAATAGATGTAAGACTACTGAAATTCTCATGTTGTACATGGGATGACTTGCACAGATATTGAACAGATATCCCTTCTATATGGATGAAGTGCCAGTGCTGGAAAACATGCCAGACCCTTTAAACATACTGGACTCAAACCAGGAATGTGAAAATTAATGGACAGGGGGAGGAATAATGTCCTCACCACTCAAAGTTTTCATAAATAACAACAGTATGGCTAGACTTATGCAAAGCAGCACTAGATCACTCCTATTATAAACAATAAATTACAATAGAAGCTCTGAGACACATATTCAGTTGGCACACATCCCAATCATATTTTCTCTGTCCGTATAGCTATTTCAGTACCTAACTTATTTTCCTCGTTATTAATATTATATATATATATATATATATGTGTGTATATATATATATATATATATATATATATCTATGAAGATTTGAGAACTTCATATCTCAAAAACAAGATATGATATTGAGCGTATGCTCTCCGCACGTAGGATACGTTTATCAAATACTTTCACTTCAAATCCGCTAAATCCCAGTGTTAACCCATTCAGAAATACTGGTTCGTTGGCAGAAACCATTAAACGCCACTTCCCTTTTTAGCAAAAGCCTCTAAGTCCACAGAAGAACCAATTGGAAGATGTGAATAGAATCATGATTTCAAGAAGAATGACGGTGTGCCTATGAGCCGAGCTGCAAGTTCTTATCCTGCACACATGGACTTAGCTAGTTTTGCAGCAAAAGACAGTCAAATTTGTTAAATACCAATGAATTGACTAAAGTGACATTTTTGAAAATAAGGCATTTCAATAACTGACTAATAACCTTTTCAGTGCCATTAAAGGGTTAGTTCACCCAAAAATGAAAATAATGTCATTAATTACTCACCCTCGTGCCGTTCCACACCCGTAAGACCTTTGTTCATCTTCGGAACACAAATTAAGATATTTTTGATGAAATCTGATGTACTCTGTACACTGTACTCACATGAACTGATTTAAATATGTTTTTAGTACATTAATGGATCGTGAGAGAGGAAATGTCATTGCTGGCTATGTAGGCCTCACTGAACCATCGGATTTCAACAAAAATATCTTAATTTGCATTCCAAAGATTAACGAAGGTCTTACGGGTGTGGAACAGCATGAGGGTGAGTAATAAATTACATTATTTTCATTTTTGGGTGAACTAACCCTTTAAAGTGAAATTACTGAACCTAAATAGAAAAAAATGCTCAATTAAAAGAAAAGATGTCAGACAGACTTAGAGGTTTTTGCATCTGAACTACGATTTAAAAAAAAAAAAAAGAAATTTATATTTTTATTCAGCAAGGATGCATTAAATTAACCAAAAGTAACAGTAAGACATTTATAATGTTGCAAAAAGAAAATCTGTTCTTTTAAGCTTTCTATTCCTTAAATAATCCTGAAAACCAATTTTTCATGGTTTCCACAAAAATATTAGCAGCACAAATGTTCTCAAAATTGATAAAATAGGAAATGTTTCTTCAGTAAATCGGCATATCAATGATTTCTGAAGGATCATGTGACACTGAAGACTAGAGTAATGAAACTGTAAATTCTTTGCTATTGCAGGAATACAATATTAAAATATATTAAAAAAATTAAAATAGAAAAATTGTTTTTTCAAATTGTAATAATATTTCAACTCAAGTCAAGTCACCTTTATTTATATAGCGCTTTTTACAATGTAGATTGTGTCAAAGCAGCTTTACATTGATTATTTTGGCTGCACAGCAGCTCTTAAAGAATAGTGTCAATGCAGGCAGATCAAAGCACTGTTGAATATTGAATATTTCACATATA
Source organism: Elopichthys bambusa (assembly GCA_037101425.1). Classification (NCBI taxonomy): domain Eukaryota; kingdom Metazoa; phylum Chordata; class Actinopteri; order Cypriniformes; family Xenocyprididae; genus Elopichthys; species Elopichthys bambusa. Next base: position 6,064,621 of record CM074455.1, read on the forward strand.
TATTGAATATTTAATATTGAATATTTAATATTTCACAGTATTGCTGTTTTACTGTATTTTTGATCAAATAAATGCAGCCTTGGTAATGTTTTTTTATATTACAAATTAAAATGTAAAATTCGTTTTGAGAAAGGTTCACAGATCCCCTGGCCAAGCACCGGCTCAGGCACAAGCATTTCAGTGGAAAATGAGTATGACTTTCTTACACACAGACATTCAAAAGTCACCTACAGCGCGACATCACAAAGACTTCCGCCTGATGAAAAGAGCAGAGTTGTGACAGAAAGAGAACAGAAATGGGGGTCCTTATAAAAAATGTCCCCAAAAATGTCCCTGTCTCTCTCATTGTGGGGCAAGCAAGATCAAAGCCGGAACCAGCGGGGTTTACAGCCCTGAACAGCAGGGGCCGAACTCACACATAAACAAACACTGTGTGTGAACAGGAGCCCTGAGACTCCACCACACACAAAAAAGACAAAGAAACCCGACGCTTGTGTGAGACGTGATTTCCATGTCTTATTACTGCCTCACAGCGTAAAGGATACAATACTCTGCAGGATCTTTTAATTGAACATGATGACTTGATGTTGTATAGGGGCCTTGGGGTCAATCAGCGTTGAATGAGAAGTGTAGATTGGCAGCCATCACACGTCTCTCTCCATCTCTTTTTTTTTTTTGTTTTTTTGGATGAGCTATGTCAAGGCGATGTCAGAGTGTGTCGGAGGGCTGAAGATGATGTGCACGGGGTAATGAAGTCTAACCGATGAGGGGGAATGATGGACAGGAGTGGGTAGAACATGTGTGCGTATGTCTGTCCGTAGAGACAGGTGTCATGGTTGTCATCACTTACTTGGCCTCCAGAGCGAGAGCGATGATTCCAGCAGCCAAGGGAGCCGAGGCGGACGTACCCGTGTGCGAATCTGTGCACTTCTTCCTCAGGTCCGTCGTCACCTGCACACACACAGAGTGAGATTGGAAAGGTCAGGTGTGTTATTGGCCAGTTATCAGAAAGGACATTGGTTGTAGCTATATATAAGGTGTTGGTGTAGCCGTCTATCAGCCAGAGGCGCCTGCAGCTTCTGTGATGAGATGTGTGACAGCTCGAAACACTTAATAAGCTGGCACCTCACACATGAGGGTTTGGGGTTTTAATCACGCCGTAGGACACATGGGGACATGCCTGTGTGATTGACAACGGTCAGGATGATAGGAAGTCTAGCCCGAGGCTACAGAACCATCAGAGCATACACAGGTGAGTACCTGCCAGACACCCACACACACTCATTCTCTATCATTGTTTAATTCATCTCTGTCCCTTTCAGTCTGATTTAAACACATACAGACACATACACACACACAAAATCCCACCCCACTGCTGTCGGCAAGATTGCGTCCATTTTTAAATTGAATCTGTTACTGCCTTTGTCATCCTAATGGAACAGGGGGTCTCAGAAGAGAGAGAGGGGAGCTATCGCAGTCAGACATACTGGGACAGACTTGACATCAAGCAAACAAACACTCTAAAGCCGTCCGAAACATCTCGGATGAGCTTCAGTGAGCTGGCAGAGATAGACCTGCCTAGAGAAATCACTTTCACAGGAATGAGCGTATCAGAGATTCAAACAGAGTTCGGATAACTACCCACAGCACGAAAAATCCTATTTTCCCCTCAATGTGAGTGTGAATTTGAGTGAACTGAATTAGATTGGTCAAAAAGACTCAAGTTCACAAGTTATCAGTTTGAATATTGAACAAAATTCTTGCTGGATAAACAGTCAAACCAAAATTTATTCAGATACCTTGAACATTTCATTCATTAATACAGTTTATTCACTATAGTTTAAAAAATGTTAATAAAATATGACAAGATCTCAGAGTTAAACTGTGTCAGAAAAAAATAATCTTAATTATGTCAGATAACACTTAAGCAAAACATGGTCAGGTCAAAGTGTCTGAATAATTTTTGGTCCCAAATTTTACTGGTAGTCCACTGTATAAAGAATTTTTGGGTATAATATGTCACAGTTTACTTTATTTTGCTATCCTCACTTACATAAATGAACTATAGTGTCCTGCACCCACTAGTAAAAAAAATCTAGTATTTAAATCTAGTACTTACTATTGTAAGGCCCACCCAATCGGCAGTTTCCCACAGGAGGGGGAAGGTTTCTTGCGCGTTCGGTCTTTTCAGTGTGGCAAAGTAGTTTAATTCCAATTAAACGTTTATCTGACTCCATTTTATTATAACCTCGAATTTAGAGGTTATGACCAGTACACCTTTGTCTAGCCCCATATAGTGAATGCGATTGCATAACAACTTAGTTAAAGTCAAGCAGTCAGTCAGAAATCTAGAATCTCGCCAGATGTGCCCCATGCTCCATACAATCCGAGATCTAGTACTTAACCCTGGTCGTAGATTTTCGGTAACAACTGATATATCGTAATCTACCGAAGTCAATAATTAAAGTAAGTCAGAACAAAGCCAAATGTAACAATTTATTAGTCAGGTAAATGTATCATGCCAATTACATAATATATTAAAAAATAATCAATACAAAACATCAAATGCTTAGAAACAGATGCATACCTGACATGAGAAAAATGCACATTACTGAGTGTCCTGGACACTCAGCAGTGTGGGCTGATCTGATTACAGACCAAGGCAGAAACTTCTTTCAAATGGGAACATGTGCTAACAATGGGAATTTGCATTAATCAGGGTCCTAGAATGAGTAGTTTACCCCTTCTGGGGACAGAAAGCCATTTGTATGAAAGACCCTGTTAAGGTGGACACACCCATTACAGAGAGCAAAATATCTCTAAAATCTTAAAACTCTTTATTACCTTCTGGTTTACTTCTGTGGGAATAAGACCTTTGTACCAGTCGCACTGAGACATTTCAAATGATACCAAACAAGTATAGCATTGTGTGATAATTGTTCACATTAAACCATATAGATTTTGGGTGAATTTCAGGTAGAGAGAAGAGATGGGGGAAGAGGGGGTGAAGGAAAGGAAATGTAGATTAAGGCAATACTGAGGTCTGATTGCATCTCGGATGGGGATGCTAATTTTGCAAGAGAGAGTTCAAATGTTAATTTCCTTTGTTTTCTCAAATAGTAGCCTCTCTTGGTCCAGATAGTCTAGCATCAGTCTTACAGAATAATTTTTGGTTTGACTGAATAGAATTAAGGAACATCAAGAAAATTGCAATTAATTTTTAAAATACTATTTATTTGTCCATTAAAAATATCTAAAGTGTGTCATATTTTGTGTTAGTTCTTTGGACCAGATCTTTGAAACAATGACTTAAACGCATCATTCCAATTCCAGTGAACAAATCATTCAATCATAAATCAATGAATCAGATCTTTGAATCAGTGGCTGCATCCGAAATCTTAGGCAGCTGACTTGTTGCCTTGCTGCCCTATCAGGCAATAACTTTGAAGGCGGACTTTGCGCACGAAGGCACTTCACGAAACTGATTTTGGACAGACTTCTGAGGCGGTTTAATGATCGACAACAAAATAGCACAAGCTCTGATGATAACTAAGTGAATATTTAATTAATACAACAGCAATGAACAGAAACTGTCCACCAACCACAACTTTCAGCTGCCATCTTTATTTTTTAGCTCAACCGTCACAGAATGGAAAGCACAGGATTGTGGGATATCAAAGGCAGTGAAGGATACATCTATGCTGCCCTTAAAAAATTGAAATCCTCCAAAGGCAGCATTTTTCTGTTTTTAGTCTCAACTGGATCATTGCAATTCCAGTGAACAAACTGATTCAAAGACCTGATTCAGTGATTCATTAATGACCCAACCAAATCATTACAAATCATTCATGAATCATGAATCATTTTTTTGAATTACGGACTCAATTGGATCATTCCATATTTAGTGAACAAAAATCAATTATAAATCAATGAATCAAGTAACTGAAAATATGTGAACAGCACATATATTTAAGAACAAAGGAGAGCTACTGCAGATGTCAACATTTTTCAGTGAATAATGACTTGAATATCGGTCTGTTCCTCACACAACTGCTATTTTATGACTTTAGAAGACATAAATATTACACAAGATGTATGGAGCACTTTTATAGTGCCTTTATGGAGATTGTCCTCCCCAGTTCACTTTTATTATATAGAAAAGAGTGACTAGGAAATTCTTCAAAACAACATAAGTGTTAGTATTTGACAGATTTTCCTTTAAAAAAAAGTGTAACCTAACAGCAAAAATGCTCATCAAGATGATCCAAAGACAAAGATGATCAAGATTACTTTTAGAACTTTTGAAGGGCATCTTTTTTTATAGGCATCTTGTAGCCCAATTAGCTTGCCCTAATTAAAAAGCCTACTCAGACTCTCTCAAATACAGCTTATGCAGATAAAACGAAGGTAAGTAAAAACGAGAGGAAGACTTGCAAATAAGAGCCAAAGAATCTGCAATGCAGCATGTTTGGTATTCAAAAATTGCTGTCTCTGTCTTTTGCTTTTTCACTTGGTCTAATTTCTCTGCTCTTTCTCTCTTTGGTTTTTCAGACACCCTTTTCTCATTTCCATTCTTGGAGGACACGCCGGGGACTGAAAAACAGATGTGTACAGCATGCAGCAGCACCTGTGATGGGGAAGTTTTCAGACGCTACTCTAAAGTGATTTTTTGCCTCCTTAGGGCATGGCGTTCTTGAGCTCTTTTTCATATAGCCCACAGGAAATCACAGCGGCAGATGTGGAAATCATTTCACCGCCTGACACTTCATCTTCACAGCACGCTGAACAGGGCGGCACTCTATCACTTTTTCCCCATGTACAGTCGTGACGTGACCATTTAAACCTTGTGGAAAATTTGGCACTCTCGAGCTGTTTGCTCTGACATTTACAGTTCTGCTGACAACTGAGAATGGTAGTGTTTGTGTGAAGACATGAAGGTCTGTCTGTGAGCTGTTAACATGTAAATGCTGCAAAGCTGAAATGTGAATTTATTCTATTTATGGTACCTTTAATGAGATGTGGTTGTAGCAAAGTCTGTATGTTTCACATGATCCTTCAGAAATCATTCTAATATGCATTTTTGCAGCACAAGAAACATTTCTTATTATCAGTATTGAAAACACTTGTGCCGTTTAATATTTTTGTGGAAATCGTGATTTTTTTTCAAGATTTTTTTGATGAATAGAAAGTTCACAAGAATAGCATTTATTTGAATATTATATTATATATTAAGTTTTATAAATTGAAAAATGATGCCAAGTTCATGCTTAACACACACATAAAAATATATGTAAATGTAATATTCATAAATATTAAATGATAAATATTCATAATATTTATAAAATATAAAAATAGAACATTTTCTATGTGAAGATGCAGTTTCACGTGTCTCTGTATGAAAACATGTGACTAAGCTGAATATGTTTGAAGATTTGTTGGCACATATGAACGTGAGTGTTAAATACATACAATCTGTTTCTCGTTGAGGTTTCCGCTGCTGTAGGTGGTGGCGAGGGTTGAGGAACAGGCCTCGCTGTACCACGGCACATTACCGTACTGCGTGGTGCTGCTGATGGAGAGCGTGTAGATACTGTTGGTATATCCATCACAGTTGCAGCTGTCCCGCTCTCGCCCTCCATTACCCGATGCCCACACGAAGATGGAGCCCAGCCCACCTCGACCCTAAACAGATGCACACAACCTGGTCATTGACTTTTCAACGTACAGTTGACTACCATTCAAAAGTTTGCCGTTTTTTAATGTTTTCAAAATAAGTCTCTTACTTTTAAAAGTAATGCATTACAATATTGCGTTACTCCCTAAAAAAGTAACTAATTGTGTTACTTACTACTTTTGATGAAAAGTAATACGTTACATTACTTTTGTGTTACTTTTTCTCACCGGGGCTGGGCTTGCTTGTTTGTTTTTTAATAACAACCAAAAAAGGTGTATTTTTGACAAATGTTAAGGCCCTTTCACACCAAAAGTGAAATGAATAAGCCTCAGGCTGAAAGAAATGCATATTTATGCCCGTACAGTAGAAGGCGAAGCTCAAACAAACCTTTCAGCTGTGCTGCCATTCTGGATTAAAGAAGAATAGGATACAGGAGAAGGAAGTTCAACACTCGTATTTCTAAATCTAATCTAAAGTAATTTTTGCTTATTAAGATCATTGAAGGTCAGCAGCAAAGACATTGATTAAAGGGTTAGTTCACCCAAAAATGAAAATTCTGTCATTAATTACTCACCCTCATGTCGTTCCACACCTGTAAGACCTTCGTTCATCTTCAGAACACGAATTAAGATATTTTTGATGAAATCCGATGGCTTAGTGAGGCCTGCATCACCAGCAAGACAATTAACACTTTCAGATGCCCAGAAATGTATTAAAAACATATTTAAAACAGTTCATGTGACTACAGTGTTTCAATTTTAATATTATAAAGCGATGAGAATACTTTTTGTGTGCCAAAAAAAACAACAACAATATCTAGTGATGGCTGATTTCAATATAAACAGATAACAGATTGGAAACACTTCAAAACACTGCTTCAAAGCTTTACAAATCTTTTGTTTTGAGTCAGAAATCACGAGCCAAAGTCACGTGATTTCAGTAAATGAGTCTTCGTTACATCACAAGTGTTTAGAAATTTCAATAGTTCACATGACTTTGGCAGTGTGATATGCGCTTCAAACCACTGATACGAAACAAAAAGATTTGTAAACCTTTGAAGCTTCATGAAGTGGTGTTTTGAAATCGGCCATCACTAGATATTGTTGAAAAGTCGTTATTTTTTATTTTTTGGCACACAAAAAGTATTCTCGTCGCTTTATAATATTAAGGTTGAACCACTGTAGTCACATGAACTGTTTTAAATGTTTTTAGTAGCCTTCTGGGCATTTGAAAGTGTTAATTATCTTGATGGCAATGGAGGCCTCACTGAGCCATCGGATTTTATCAAAAATATCTTAATTTGTGTTCTGAAGATGAACGAAGGTCTTACTGGTGTGGAACGACATGGTTGAGTAATTAATTACAGAATTTTCCTTTTTGGGTGAACTAACCCTTTAAGAAAGTGAGATTAAATACATAAAGTGTATTTGTGTAATTTAATATATTTAATTATTACAGGTTTGCATAAAATTCTGAGATTGCATTTCATTGTTTTTTATTCATTGAGGAATACTGAATGTTTTCGTGCAAGTTAGATGAGTAAATGCATGTTCACATTTAGTCCAGAACTACAATAACCATCATGTTTACACACAATGCCTCTGCACTTACCCTATTTATCTCAACATGGGGACAGGAAAGCTGTCAGTCAGTAAACGTGAAAAAGTAACTTGCAATACTTATTTGAAAAAGTAATTTAGTATTTTTTTGTACTAAATGTGTTACTTTACTACTTTACTTTATTTGAAAAAGTAATCTGATTACGTAACGTAAGTTACTTGTAATGCGTTACCCCCAACACTGCTCACCAAGGCTACATTTATTCAATAGAAAAAAAATAATTAATAATAATTTTGTGAACTTACAATTTATGCAAATCTGCCAAAGCTGAATTTTCAGCATTATTACTCCAGTCTTCAGTGTCACATGTTCCTTCAGTAATCATTCTAATGTGTTGATTTCTTAATATCAATGTTGAAAACAGTTGTGCTGCTTAATATTTTTGTGGAAACCATGATACTTTTTCAGGATTCTTTGAAGAACAGAAAGTTATTTATTTGAAATAGAATTTTTTTGAACAATTATAAATGTCTTTACTGTCAGTTTTGATAAATTTAATGTGTCCTTACTGAATAAAAGTACTAATTTCTTTAAAAAAAATCTTTCTGACCCCTAACTTTTGAACAGTAGTGTAAATCGAGACATGTAAATGTATTTCCAGTCTCATCCTACAGTCTGTTCACATAATTGGCACGCGGCAACTAAAAACTGCCAGTTCCAATCTGATTGGCTGGCCTTTTGAGACTTGATGCACAGATTTTTACCACCTGGAAACAAACTGTAGTTTACAAGTTGCTGGGCTGATACAACCATACTAAGGTAGAACTAATTACAGGATTTGTGAGGTCTGTGTCATCAGATCTTTAAAAAAATATATATAAGTGGGCGATTCTTGGCCGGAATAAGCTGCTGATAGTCTTTATGCAAATCAAACGTCTGGCTATGTGAGACAAATGTATTTATGAATCAAACATCTGTGTAGTGTCCATTAATGTCTGTGCACACAGGCCTCGTCTCTATTACAATAGCCCACAAAAATCTAATTGAACGAGCCAATTATGGCTGTCATGATTAATTTAAAACCAATACTGTGACCTCTTAAATCTGCTGTATTCAATGCTTTAGTAGTATTGGCTGGACAGCTGACAAAGCGCCACTTTTCCTTTCCCATATATTAGTCTCCTCTCGCGCCGCAGTCAAGCAAGACGGCTGAATTTGATTAAAGTTTCTGTTCTATCTTCTGCAGTCCATATGGGTAATGTTCACAGCTGACTGACTAGGGATTATTGTGGCAATAAACGGTTTGTTTGTTTGTTTGCGATGCCGCAATTTGGTTCAAAATATTCAGAGGCACAATTCTAGGAATGATAAAATTGTGGATAAAGAACTGAAGTGCAGAGAAATAAAAAGTGAGTCGCACTGCTGGGGCAGATGTTTATATGATGCGTAATTTCAGTAAATTGCTAGAGGGAGAAATCAGTTTTAAATCCCACCAAAATTAACAGCAGTCAAACTCATTCTGCACGGCTATATCAAAGTGCCATTATTCTCACAGACGAGACAAAAGATTACATCTTTTTGCAGCGCTCCGACAAAAGCGTGTCTGAGATTACCAAGGACACGTTCGGGATGAAACAGAAGCGGTGCTCGCGGCGGGCAGCCATCCTAAAAAGGTCAGATCCTTTGCCTGTCAAACACGACACTCTATTCTCACTGCGTCGAATCTCATAATTTCTGCAGAGTGAAGCAAAGGCAGGTGGTTCAGATTTAATTCCAATAAAGATATTTTACAAAATTACTTCGAAGTTAATGCAAGCTTTCTAAATGGCTGTCAGAATGTGTCACACTCATGGGGGTGAAGATGTGCGAATTGCATTGAATTTTCATTGATGCTGCTGTGAAATTCTGTCTAAAGGAAAGACAGATTTTGAGCATATGGTTTAAAACACTTGATAGCACAAGGCTTATAAAAGGTAGCGGAATAAATAGAATATTGGAATAAACTAACAAGATCTAGATTTTTACATCTGGCTCAAGTTCCTCTTTCAATTGTTTTTTCCCCACTTGTTTTATCATCCCTCAGGCAAAATTGCAAGTCTGATTGCTTAGAAAAGTAATAGTGCTAGTAATAGCCTCTTCTCAATAAGCCGCACAGTTTGAGCCATCATTCCTGTCGGTAGCACAAATGGTCCGTGATGACTCACCCGCTGAAATTTAGGGGTTTGTTTATTTTCATAACCGCACATATACTACTGTTCAAAAATTTGGAGTCTGTAAGATTTAAAAAAAAAAAAAAAAAAAAAAAAAAAAAAAAAAAAATATATATATATATATATATATATATATATATATATTAATACTTTTATTTAGCAAAGACACATTAAATTGATCAAAAGTCACAGTAAAGGCATTTATAACATTACCAAAAGTTTCTATTTCAAATAAATGCTGTTCTTTTGAACTTTCTATTCATTAAAGGGTTAGTTGACCCAAAAATGAAAATTAACCCATGATTTACTTACCCTCAAGCCATCCTAGGTGTATACAGACGAGCACAATAGGAGATATATTTGATAATATCCTGGCTCTTCCAAGCTTTATAATGGTACTGAATAGGGGGCAAGATTTTGAAGCGATTTGCGGCGGAATAGTAACTCTTGACCTGACACATGACGTAATGACGAACGCGGAAGCGCAGAGGATAGAGCAAAACAAAACACCGGTCACAAATTAGGTGAAATTTTGAAGGAATTCGATATAAGAGAAGAGGAGCATGAGTTTGTTGCATGGCCGTATTTGTTTGAACCGCAAGAGGCGTCTAAACTTACGATACTCCTACATCCTACATCATACATGGCGTCAGAGGATTACTCATTTGGTGCAATTCGACTTGCGCAGTATGTGTACAGTCGTCTGCCAGAAGCTAGTTATTTTAGTTTATAACATTTTAAATATGTATATTTTTCTTCACAAAACACATCACTTCTCTTCAGAAGGCCTTTATTACCCGCTGGAGCCGTATGGTTTACTTTTTATGATGGATGGATGCATTTTTTTGGCTTCAAAATCTTGCCCCCTATTCATTCCCATTATAAATCTTGGCAGAGGAAGGATATTTTTAAATATATCTCCAATTGTGTTCGTCTGAAAGGAGATAGTCATATACACCTAGGATGGCTAGAGTGAGTAAATCATGGGATCATTTTAATTTATGGGTGAACTATCCTTTAACGAATCCTGAAAAAATGTATCACAATTTCCACAAAATGATTAAACAGCACATTTTCAACATTGATAATAATGAGAAATGTTTCTTGAGCATTTTAGGATGATTTCACAGGAATAAATTACATTCTACAATATAATAGAAAACAATTTTTTGAAATTGTAATGGTATTTCTCAATCCTATTTTACTGTATCTTTAATCAAATAACTGCAGCCTTGGTGAGCATAAGAGATTTCTTTCAAAAACATTAAAAAACTTAATGGTCCACAAACTGTAGTGTATCAGCAACATTAACAGTAATGTTTGCCTTATAAAACACTACAAAACAGTAGAAAAAGGGGAAAAGACTGTAAAAAGAATGGGTGAAAGGAACAAGACAGCCTAATTTTCAAATAATGGATAAAAACAAACTGATTTTTATATTCACAGTGCAACGTTGTGTATGCTGAAACTTTATCAAGGTATAAACTCACAAGGGATACGGGTATGTGTGGCACTCAAGAAAGAATTAACATATCAAAAACAAAAACAGAAAACAAATGCTCATCTCCTGCCAAGATCACAGAATTCTCCTTAAATATAGTATTCTCTATAATCCTGTGTTTGTGCTTCTACAATCCTTCTCAATTCTTTTTCCATAATGGGTTTAAACAGGCGATGACATCTTCTATAGCTCACCCCATCCAGCCCAGTTCCTCTGCCGGAGGTGCTGATCGAAGCTGACGGCAGCTGTGACACATTTAGCTGATCTAAAATCTGCTCAGATGACCTGACGTGAGCATTCACGCTGACACTGACTTGAGGCGACACTGTGGCCGGAAGACATTTATTTTCAATAAAATCTGGCAATTTCTAGTGACACGAGAAATTTGTAGGTGTGTCTAGTGTCTCGACAAAGTTGAGAAAAGTTTTAATTTATGCAAATGATCATCAATGTGGTGGCACTAGGGGTGGGCTAAGGGGGCTGGAGCCCCGAATGTTTTTCCAAAACCCCCGAATCTTTCAGGTTTGAGGTTTCTTAACAGTGCTATCAAAATACAATTTTACAAAATACAACCTCTCTATTAAAATATGTTCAACAGTTCAATACCGCTTTTCTACAGTATCCATATACCGACAGCGCTTTCTCTCTCTTCTCTCCGACAGCGAGTTCACGCACACTGCAGTTGAACACAGACACGCCTCCTGTCACTCACTCAGAGCAGCGGCAGGCCACAAGACTCTCATTCGGTCCGGTTGAAGGGTTTTTGTTATGATGTAACAACTGATATGACAACTTTAGCACATTTGTCAGCTAAACATTCATTCAGTGTTTACCATGAATGACACTGTGCCACCGCCATTGTTTCATAATGAACCGAAAATTTTAAATATAGCCAAAATGGTCTCTAATGTTGTATTTTGCCGAAATAAAATCAAAACTGTGATATGGCTTTGTGTCTTTATAAAACAGCAAAAGACAGCGATTAAGTATATATACAGTCTGTCTGTGCTGCGTGTTTTAAAGAGAAGTGTGCACTTTGCTCACACGATCAGCTGGTGATCAAAATAAAAGCTCAAAAATTTATCTTTTGCAAGTGTAGAAATTAGTACAAAAATATTGTAATTTCCCTATACTGTTGTGTACAGTAACTATTTATAAAAATTCTCATTTATTTTACAGTGCACTTGTTACAATATATGGATATTACTGTCATATGAATAATTATATAGGCCTAAATCATTATTATATTATTATTTTATTGTCATTATTGTTTGGCATCCTAAAAAACACAATGTAGACTGAGACTCCATATCATAACTAAAAAGATGTTTGAACCCTCTTTCATGTCCAGGTACAATGCTGTTTCTTTGGTCAATTTGCACTCTGTACATGGGTTGAAGCTCTTAATTTTGAACTTCCAAAGTGCACCACATTGATGCATTTAACCTTAAAATGTACACAATTTTCTTACAGGGGACCATGCCCTCGGACCCCCCTAGAGGAGGTATACCAAACATAGTTTTACAAATTACAGTGGGAAATAATGTACATTTTATGAACTTTACTCAAGCATACTACAACAAAGCTCCTTTCATGTTAGTAAAGCTGTTAACAGACAATTAAAATGTCATTGGACAAAATCGATTTGGGCTAAGCCCCGAATGTTTACAATGACTGGCTCCGCCACTGGTGTTTCCTATAAGATAGTTGAGAAGACTTGTTTCTGCCCACATGCACGGATATAAAAAAATAGATGCATGTCAGAAATTGCCAGCATTTATAATGTATGCTGCATTTAATATACAAATGCTTTTTAGCAGGAAGGAATTATTATAAAAATAAAATAAAATCTTGCTGTTATTGGCAATACATCTAATTTGTAATCAGATTTAGCCAGTAATGCATTAACCAACACTGATATGGCTTCCAGCAGCAGAAATGCCAACTAGCAACCAACAGTGCTGTGACCTGGTGACCTCCAGTGGTAAAATTTCTTCCAGTCTATACTGACCTCGGTCACCCCCTGCAAGAAAGCTTCTTTGGCCAGTTTGGCAGGGCCATCCACTGTCTTCCCATCATCCTCTGGGCCCCAGCTGGCGCTGTAAATGTGTATGTGCTGGGAGTTCAAGCTCAGAGACTGAGCCTCCACAACATCTGTTACCTCTCCGTCCAACATCCGCACACCTGCATACAGACAGGAAAAATGGGTTTTGTAAAAATGCACTGTCTGTAGATGTGATGGAAATGCGGAAAATAAAATGAAAAGTTGCACAAGTTTCCAGCACAAATTTTTCTATTGGCACTGAAAGTGAACATGCTGTATGAAGACAAAACCACAGCCGAAAAGAACATATTTGATGTTAAAAATAAAATTATATGGAGAAGGATTTGGACTTGACTGAGGTTTTTAAACTTTCTGACGCCAAGGACCCACAAATATGATGATCCACTTATGAGGTACTCTCTTAACCTCTTAACTGTCAACCCCCTTTTTGAGCATAGACGTGAAAATGCTCTATCCAAACTTAAATCAATGTAACTCAGGAATGCTTTGGAATAAAGACCTAAGTCTTGTTTTAAAGAAGACTGAAGTGAAAGCACTTCAAAAAATGAAAGTATGAAAAAGTTATAGAAGTTTTTTTTTTCACAGAGCAGCAAAATCAACTTAAAATACTCCGTCATTTTTTGTCATAGAGACAGAAGTAATATATCAATTGAAACTATAGAATGTCTTCTTTCATTTGTGTACACTCAGAGTAAAAACAAAATGTTGTGCTTTTTGCAAAATAAAGAAAACTAACATGATGCGTAATCTGTCGTCACCCTCTGAAAGAAGTCCATTCTGATAGTCCTCAGAAAATGAGTGAATTTTAATCACACAAAAATTAAACATATGTCTAAAGAAACTTTAAAAAGTCAGGTTTTAAATCGTGAACAAATCAAAAACAAATATTCTCTGTTTATGTAATCTGTAAAAGAGAAGTTTGTCAGTCGTTTGCTAGTCAGCTCATTATCCACTAATTCGGCCACATCCACGGAGCGTGCGCGAATCAGATGCAAATTCTGAGGCGATGCATGCAACAGAGAGTCCGCATCTGCTAGGAAAAATGCATCAAGCTTAGTCAGTTTCATGTAGGCTACTTTTCATCGTTTTGAGATGCGGTGAAGAATAATTCTAAAAGGATTTACCTCGGTGGAAGCTGCACTTTCATTTCAAGGATCAACTAGATCAAGCTGATGGCCAATAAAAAAAGGTAAATTTTTAAAACTTTAGTTCTTTATTCTAATTGCGATAAAGTGTCTGTGAATATTAAACCGCAAAAAGACTGTTTAAATATAAATCCTGCAAGTTTTGTGCGTCTCATTGTAAATTAATTGACGTGCGGTTTCGTTTACTACACAACTTACATTAGTAAATTGCCATGGCTATTCCCAAACTATATTGCTATACTGTGTAGCGTCTGGACCAATCAGACAAACAGTTATTCATTATATCTAATCTTTCACAAGTCCTGTTAATTCCATCCCCCACAACTGCAATACAGAGACAGAATAGGTGTCCCATTTCTATTTTACTGCTGTCAGGAATGTGCAGAGAAGACTCTGACTTCATTCTTTCTGAGAAGGACAAATAAACCCTTTTAATTCTATATATTCTATATATAACCACATGAGAAATGTATAAACGTGTATCCAATTTCACCCTTTAAAATCACTGATCACAAGATCACTCTCTCTCCTTTCCTGCTATTTTGGACGACTGAAAAGACCCCTTGTTGCTGCAGGCCCTTCCAGGCCAAGGCCTGCAGGCCTCAGCCTACAACCCAGCCATGTGCTCATCTATGACAGAGTCAAATTAACAGCTTAAGTTGCTTCATAGTACTTCATCCAACACAGAAGATACTGGCAACAACTTCGGACCGAATCATCAAGATCTCTTCTCAGCCTGCAGATCCGATGCTCCTCAGCCTAAAGGCACCTTGCAAGTATCGTACATTTGAACACTAAACAGCGATTTAGTATTAATGTGTAGACCACCTGTCAGCAAAGGTGTTTAATTACTGAGAAATCTGATGATTCTTTTCCAGACTCTTTGACTCTTTCCGTAGCTCTATTTCCGGTCCCACTTCCGGTTCAACTCTATCATTGCTCATTTTTACCTACGTATGTGTGTGACCTGTGTGTATGTTATGTGTTTGTTAGTTTAGTTATGTGTTTGTGAGTTAGTTAATAAAGATTGTGCACAATAGATGTTTGGTGGTTCTTACTCCGTTTGCTAATAAATTGCCTCTTAAATGATTTAGATCTTGACTACATGCTCTGAGTAGTACTGTACAATAAGAATGTTCTTTTTCCATAACCTGGAAATGAACACTCTTTTTAGACTTAATAAATAACTAACACTAAGTGTTCACTGGACGAACAGGTTAAATGATTGTAATATTAATTTTAATGTAGCCACATCAAGTTAATATGATTAACTGATTCACATATTCATAATTAATCATAACTAATAATCAAAATGAGTTATGAATAATTATTAATATTAATTAATATGAATGTTTAGACGCTTTGCATCACAGAAATACAGTATATTTTAAAGTATATTGAAATAGAAAACCATTATGTTAAATTGTAATAATTTTTCACAATATTGCTGGTTTTTATCTGTATTTTTGATAAAATAAATGCAGGCTTGGTAAAAATGAGACTTCTTTCAAAAACATTATAAATATTAATAATAATGTGTCCAATCTTTTGACTGGTACTGTAATTTAAAATATAGTCCTATACAAAATTTTCTTCACATAATGTGCAATAATACGTGCATGCATCACAAAAATCATGTTTTCTGTTAAGAGTGGACATTATATTAACGTTAATACAATAACTGATATGATCCTGTTATCAGCATGCTCACAGAGGTTTTTTTTCTCTCTCTTCTTTTATCTCACAGATTTGAGAATCATACTGGACTGCATGCATATGGTACTGAGATCACTGACTGGAAGCAGGAAAGTTTTTTTTTTTTGTTGTGATGTTAACATGTACATACTTGCTGCTCACATATTATTGTTGCTTAGTTTGTGCTGAATACAGTGTAATGAGACTTTTGTCATTAATATGTTTATAAACAACTGAAAAAAGCATAAAGGTCTGGGCATGTCAAAACTCTGCAGGACCTCAAATCAGCCTCAGACTCCAGAAGGTTAAATTTGTTTTTATATAATCAATATAACTGCAAAAAGTTAAATATCAAAGCTGAAAGAATTTTTTTTTGTCACAAAAAAAGTATATGCAAATTGTATTTTCTAAAGTCTGGCTTTTTTTAGTCCGAGATTAATTGCTTGTCGCAGTGTTGTGTCCAGCTAGAACATCATGTAAGATGGGAGAAAGCATCTAATTAATAAGAATGATTCTGTGGACATTTATTTGATTAATAATAATCCTAGCAACAGGATTCAGACCCTTGATGCAAGAACCACCCCCCCAAACACACACACACACACACACACACACACACACACACACAACCCAGCGGCCAATTAGAGATCAGCAACATCTGCTCTTTTTATACACACACACAGGCAGATTTATCCTTGTATTACAAAGGTACACACACAAAAACACAGCAATTACATGCAGGCTCAGGCAATGCCCTCTGTCATAATCACCCTCATCTGGATGGAAAAATATTTTCCTACAAAGACTATTAAAATAAGAGATATGGAATAAGTGTACGTGCCTGCAGTGATGTCTGACCCTGAATGCGTTCAATGTGACCAAAATAGCCAAGATATTTCTGAGATATTCACCTTAATAGATGTGTTTTATAATTGAAAGATAAAGCGTTTTAGATTAGTCCGGAGAAGCGTAACGACAGATGCACAAAGGGCAGGAAATGAGAGAGTGCTTGGATAGTTTTAATTGATCCTATTACCATATGCAAATGTATAACCGCTAATCATTCGGATTCTTCACTTACCTCCAATTTTGGCATTGTGCGCCACACCCACTCCACAGACACCATTGTTTGCTGCGGCCGCCACCTCCCCGGCACAACGTGTCCCGTGTCTAGAGAGACAAAAGAAAGAGTTTGCACTAGTGAACAGTGTGGCATTGGCAGGTCTCACATCCAGTTCACATTCAGTTCAGCTCAATTCAAATTCAGTCCACGTTTGTACACACAAATTCTTTGGGGCGCTGTCATCGCAACAGAAAGGCAGCTCTCAGTGCACCCAAATACAGGTGCATCATCTTTATCCTTTAATTAAAATCTAATTAGGTCCTTGCAGGCAACAATGATAAATAAATAAATGGCTGATTATAGTTGTCACTTGTGTGTCTGATCGTTCCTACAGCACTGCAGAGAAATCTCAGTGTTATGGTGGGGATGAACTTCACTGTCTAAAGAAATAGCAGCTGGCTTTGGGTTTTGTATGTGCACTGCAAAAGCTTTTCTCTCCATTCATCTGCGTCATATTGGAGCTCATTGTTTCCCTGAGACAAAGCGGAGAAGAGGAGGATAGGGACCCCAGAGTTGGACTGGAGAGCCCATGAGACTGCAGATGTTGTTAAAATGGTGGCCTCGGTTTACCAGAGCCTTCATTACATCTGCCATTTTACACAAAAACATAGACAAAAAGATTATTAGGCACACAAGAACACGACATACATACAGCAGAAAAACGACACAAAAGAATACTCTTCATACTCTTGGCTTCTAAGCTCAAACAACAAAAACTGAGAATAGCACAATGTGAAAAATGACAATAGCTAATCCACTCCCTGCAGTATCATGACAGAATTGCAACTATTATTTTGTAGTTGCAGTTGTAAGTCGGCCATGATGCTTTGCCTCTGTAGGCAAATGAGAAATATTTAAGCAGTATAAACAATTTAAAATTAAGTACTATTTTAAAGATTATATTATTATTATCATCTTTATTTTTGTTTCTTTTATTTTTATTTTATTATCATTTTTGTTGTTGTTTTTTTCTTATTTAATAATATTTTTTTTCTTTTTTTGTTTGTGCATTGGAAGTTACTACAATGTTTTGTGTAGGAGTTGGCTGGTTATAGCCACTCCCACTCACAGCTGTTTTGATGATCCACTTATTGCTAATAACTTAAGCCCGGGATACACTGCACGATTTTTGGCTGTCCCAGACGAAAGATTGCCATCAAGAAACAATCATGGCGATTTCTGTGATCGTGGCTCTTAATCGGTGGTCCTATGTCGTACAGTGAGAGCGGTACAAAGATGGCCGTTTTCCTGGTCTTGCGACCAAAGATAGCCTACGATCATTTTCTGACAGTGTCAGAAATTCAGCATGATCAACGCACAGTGTATCTTCTGCTATGACCTACGTCTACTGACCAGCAAATAAAAATGCGACATGAAATCAACGCGACGGTGCTAAAACTTAAAACTACTTACCTCAAGCTCCTTTCCCTTCATCTTTCGCCGCTTCCTTTTTTTTCAGCACACATACAAACTACAACTGCCAAAGTGTGATTCAATATGGTCTTTTTGGTAACCACTAGCGCATGCTGATGACGTTTTATTCTTCTATAGAAACTTGCATCGTAGTTCACGAGTCAATGGGTGTCATCGTACAGTCTGCATGCTTGTCGTACCCATGTTTAATTCGCATTTCGCACAGTGTGATTTGTAATGATCTTATAGGATTGCTAAAATCATGCAGTGTAAAATCATGCAGGGATACACTGCATGATTTTAGCAATCCATGCAGACTGTACGATGACACCCATTGACTCGTGAACTACGATGCAAGTTTCTATAGAAGAATAAAACGTCATCAGCATGCGCTAGTGGTTACCAAAAAGACCATATTGAATCACACTTCGTAGGCTTTAGGCTACGTTCACAGAGCAGATAAATGTGGCCTAAATCAGATTTTTTTTTTTTTGCCCACGTGACTAATTTCTGTTTTCCCCATGACAGTGTGAACAGTACAAACCACATGGAATCTGTGGTTCCAGTGTGAACATATCAGAATTCATGCGATTTTTACGTCACTCGAGATCAACATTCGTCATGATTCTGCACTCATGGGAGTCTATTCAAAGATTTTACATACTCAACGTTATCAAGACAGTTGCGAAAGGTAGTCAGTAGAAGGACAGTAATGTGTCAGAACTCATAAGTATTACAGAGACTATAATACAACCAAAACATGAGAGCTCGTATCATAAAAGTTTCAAAACTCTGCTCTCTTTTGTCATTTTTATCATTGTCTTTATTTGTCATATTGCCTGCACATAATTTCTCTGGCTTTCACAGCAGATCACACTATATGTGTAATCGCTTACTTTATTGCCCTTCATGTTTATTTTGTTGCCAAGTCTGCGATTTTACAGCAGAATTGGGTTACTTTTTCACTGTTGCCGCATGAAAGGATTTATTAGGATTTTTGCTCTGGTTTTATTTCACTATATATATATATATATATATATATATATATAATAAATAATTTGACGCATTAACGCAAAATTTTTTTTTACAGAAGCATGTGAAATAACATAATTCATAACATAATTTACGTCACTGAGTTAGATGGTCTTAAAATCCACGCTGATTATATCAGAGATGGCACAGAGAATTATTCATTCCAGTACATTCACATTTCAGTACATTCACGTTGTTTTCACACACATTCAGGATAACGCTGATTTGTCCTGTGTATGTTGCTGTGTACTTTAGTATATATGCAGGTCAAGGTGGTTGGTTTAGCTCGTTCAAAACAACCCGCATATACATACAAGGTAGTATCATACTTACTATTCATGTTAAATTAAAGTAATACTGTTTGTATGTTTTATAACAGAGCCTCAGCATTGTTTAAAAATTGTTAAAGCCGTTTTATATTTATCTTCTTATATTTATGTTTTATTTTTGTAATGTAATGTGCTTTTGTAAAGTCATAATTCTGTTAGGCTATAAGAGGCATATTGTTTTGAACTGCTTTTACAATGGTTACTATCAATCGTGTTATAGTTTTTTTTTTTTTTTTTTTTAGTGAAATAAAACCAGAGCAAAAATCCTAATAATAAAACTAAATCATAATTATTAGTTTAATAGCCTATAAGGAACCCACAACAATTAAAAACAAACATTAAAAAATGTATTTTTTAATAAATAGATAATAACAAATGAGATTTTGGTGATATTTTGACCACTCAAATAGGAAATGTCCCCCATTTCTATTTAAAAAATCTGTTCACCTTAACGTACTATACAGTATGAATTGTGGAACATTTTTGCTGTGATTTTTTTATGGGTGCTTTGGTGTACATAAATGTATGAATTATATGAAATCATATAATTTGGTTATTTGGTGTCCTTTTTTGGAAACAGTTTTGTGAAAATTACACTTCAATCTGATGGTTTACTTTGCTGGATATAGGCAATGATGGCAAAATGGACGTGTTAAACAAGATAAATGGTGCATGCTTAATTTCACGATAAATGTGTGTGAATAATTGTGATTAATGTGCGCGATTAAAAAAAAAAATCTATTGACAGCCCTAATATATATATATATATATATATATATATATATATATAAAATTTAAATCACATTTAATCATATTTATCATAGATAATGATATTTTAGTACTTCTTAATGAAAACAAAGCATGTCAAATGCCAAAGGGAACATCCAGGAACATATTTGAGTGATGATGCCAACAAATCATTGAACCATTAAGTCAAATCAAAGGTTTAAATTAAAATAAAATCTGTCTCTTTATACTCATTATAAGTCATGACACAAGGAGCAGGTGCAAAAAATGGGTGATTTCTTTCAATGTATAAAGCTCAGTTGGGCAACAATAGCTTCTGATTAAGGCTCTGGACGTATTGTATTTTATCAAATCAATAATTGCTGAGGAGGGAGGTGTACATGGGTGGTGAAAACAGGGGCTCTTGACAGGTCATTATGCAGGTTGTTAAGATCCATTTCTGATTACTGTGCAAATACACAATGTGTAAACACTCTCTCAGCCTTCCACAAAACCTGCTGTGTACATGTAATTCAAAACGAACTGTAATTGTGTCTGAATTTATTCTCCAAGGCATGTGGAATTACAGTATATACCTTCAGGGTGAAGTGCTTTATCTTATAGAGGAGAAAACGTGTATCTCTCTCAAACTGATCAAAACTATTTTATGCTAACTATTCTTTAAGAGCTGCTGTGCAGCCAAAATAATGTACCAGTTATCACTGTAAAGCTGCTTTGACACAATTTACATTGTAAAAAGTGCTATATAAATAAAGGTGACTTGACTTTACTTGACTAACAAGCTTGTTAGCTAGTTAACCTGCCTAGCAGGCAGTTCACTTTTTTCTCTTTCCTCACAATTAACGTCCAGACACATTTGTGCATGCTCATATGAAGGGCAATGGCCATGAACTGCAAAAAAATACCTTTCGTTCTGAGGTTGTAAAGCCTTCGATTGCAATAAAACATAATTTTCCACCTTTTGTCTTGCGCGAGGTGACAGTTATCGTGACGAATGGTTGATAGCAGGGAACACCTCATGAATAAACAATACAGTTTTTATATCAGCTCGTTTTGGAAAGTTGTTTGCAGCTATAATGTATTGCATAAGGGAATTGCCTACAGTAAAATGAAATTTTATGCACACCTTTTATATGAAGATGTTACTCCATTTTGAGGATGGCTCAGGATGGCCAACTAGTCAGGTAGAAGCAAGGTAAACTAGAGAGTTCAGTACCTTCTGTGCTAACTTTAACTGTTAAGGTACTGTTACATTAGTGTAATTCTGACAAAGATCCATTGTCTATTGTTAACAGTGCAGCAATGTATGAAGCACAGTTCACAAAGAAATCCCTTTCAAACCAAGCAACTTTCAACGTGATGAATTCACATGACCAACTGAACCAGATGTAAATTCTGCATTGGGAAATCATTGGTTACACTTCATTTTATAGTCCACTTTAGACATTCTACTACCTATAAGTAACCCTCATTAATTTGCAACTACATGTCAAATAACTCAGAGTATTAGTAGACTGTTAGGTTAGGGTTAGAGTAAGTAAAATAAATTGACATGTACTTGCAAAGTTACTTGTAGTTAGTATTGAATGGTCTGTTGCGGGACCATCAAAATAAAGTGTTAGCAGATATTAAGAAGAAAGTCTGCTAATACTCTAATGACTTGTAGCTGACATGTAGTTACAAAGTTACTTGTAGTTAGTATTGAATAGTCTGTTGGGGGACCATCAGAATAAAGCGCTAGCAGATATTAAGTTGACATGTAGTTGCAAAGTTTCTATAGTTAGTAGAATGTCTAAAGTTGACAATTGAAATTAAGTGTTACCAAATCTTTTGCCCTCACACAAAATTCAAGTTTGTATGAATTTGTATTGTACAATGACCATAAAATGACATGGTGATGAAAAAATATGTGATGGTAGAAAATGTTATATATCAGTGCTTTTAAGTTCTTTCACGAATGTTTTACATGTCCTTTTAGGGGATCCGTACTGTTGAAAATTATTTGCCGAACAATGTTAAATGTGACTGCAGCTTTAGACTGCAGGCCAAACTCAACCTCTTTAAAGCACTGCTCTGTTACCATTTTATTCAAATTGCACAGGACTTCCTTGAGATCGACTGGAAGTGATTCAAAGTGTGTGGCCATATAATCTTATGAGGATGTGTAATGTTCAAACTGTGCTTGAAATGCTCCTTGTAAGAGGTCCGATGCAGTGATATTACTTTGATTTGCATATTCCCATCCACAACTTTCAAAGACACCCACATGCAGTCATAAAGACAGATCAGTGGCCGTGTCCTGAACTCAAGGGCTTAACGGGTATCATTATGGAGTCGTGGCACAGCCAAGGGTAAGGGCAGTTCTTCTACACAGTGAAGTCATAGGACCATAACACAACCTTTCAAATCCAAACACAAACAGTCCTTCCTGACAAAAAAGGAAAAAGTCTTTCCTTCTAAAGTCAGGAAACACATCAAGGTCACTTCGCTGGCAGCCATTCAGGCATAAAAGCAATCAAACTATCGTTTACTTCTAAGCGTGGACAGCACAGCCTGAGCCTGTCAATTCGTAAAAAGTTAGTGTTCGTTCTTTAAAAGAACGTATGGAATGTAAACCTGGGGCACCAGCATTCATTTATTCACAACGATAATGGATAGTGACTCAGTCCTGGGCATAGCCGAGTCCATGTAATGTTACACAATCAGATTTTATTCGGCACCTCATGACCAGATCAAATCTACGGCTTTATAAATCTGAAACCTCATTCCGGATGATTAGAGCTCCCTACCACAGAGAAAGCTTTTTCCACAGAGATGCTGTTCAGCTAATTTACCTTTCACAGCTCAGTGAGGTGCAAAAACACTGATTCAGATAACTGTGGTCTCAGTATTTTTAAAGTGCCACGAGTCACAATAAAGCTGATGAGCTCAAAACAACTAAAAATGATGTGTAGTTGGGGGAAAAAAACACTAACATGTGATGCAATAACAAGTATCCTTGTCTCCCTTTACAGAAATGAGGGTTCCAACTATAAACTTATAAAAAGACAGAGTTGGCAATGTGTTAATTAATTGGCTACACATCAGCGTCAAACTGTCTCCACGACAGGCCTATATTCATAAGACCTCAAGTACGCAAAACATGCACATAGTGCATTTATAATAAATGTTAATTATAATAAATGCCACTATAATTTATAAACGGTTTATATAATGTTTGTTCTATACTTTATTTGTAATTCCTGTTCTATTCCAAATACATTACATTTAAAGGATTTGTTGTGGAGTGAGGGGAACTAAAATAAATGTTATAATGTTTGTAAAAAAAATTTTTATTTACCGGTATTTTTTACAATGTGTGAATGTAATAATAAAATTTGACTTACACACCAATACGACTTAACTGTTTTTTTTCTCTCCCAACAATGCAATTTATAGTCAGGAAAATACAGTACCTATTCTCATGTGGTTTATGTATGACTTTCTTTCTTTTGAAAAATGCCTGTGTTTTTTGTTTTAGTCCATACATTGGGAGTCAACAGGGTTCAATGAAACATTTTTCAAAATATCTTCTTTTGTGTTGTGCAGAAAAAGTCTTACAAGTTTGGAATGACAGGAAGGTTGAATAAATAATGTCATCATTTTCTTTTCTGGGTGAACCATCCCTTTTTAAAGGCAAAAAGTGATGTGGATTCAACTGCTTACCTCTAAGAAGAAAAAACAACATGGTCGACTGGATCACTTTCTTTTCTACTCCCCTCCCTGTCCCAGCGCTATTTAGGTGCAAAATTACCAACAATCTTTCTCAAACTTCCCTGCGGAGACTGCAACGATCTGTCTAAGGCCCACCAGGGAGAGGCAGAGAAGAGAGTGAAAATGAACTTGAATGAAAGACGAGTTTTTTTTCTTTTTCTTTCCCTGCCACCAGCAATCCCACCACACTGAAACCAAGATCGGAGACATGCTCTAATTCTTTCTGTCTCCTTGTTTTCTAGCTCTCTATCCGCTTGTTTTATGTTCCTTTCAATTCCCTGATTCATGCATTTACAATTCCCCCGCTCAGAGGCATAGGGTGCCCTTGAAAACTCGTGATGAGTCTGTGTACAGTATGCTGTTTGGTAGACTAATGGAATCCATCCATGTGTCGTAGAGTAGAGCATCTCTGTTCCTCTCTTCAATAGGCCTGGATTAGGAAGCACTCTAAAAAGGATTAGTGCATTTTCCAGCCAGCTAAACTCAGCCCTCGGGCAGGGTTTCGGAAACCCACATGTCCTGAATGAGAAAGGGATATGGAGAAAGAGGAGGAGGTAGAGAGTCAGCAAGTAATAGAGAGACAGAATCTCAGTTAATGCATGAGAAATGAGAGGGTGACGGAAGTGGCGGCGAAACCTTCGCCAAGTCTTTGACTCAACAACAGAAGCACATTCCAGAACTCAGAAGCACCGTCTCTAGCCTGAAGTCCCTGTCATGGTTAGTCTCTAGCTTCAATTGCCTGGCTGGCGCAGAGCAGCGAATGCTAGGGCATATTTCCAGCATCTCTGATGAGATTCCAGAGGCCCGACAGCGCTGGAAAGGCAGGCTGACAGGTCTGGGTCACGTGAGGCGAAGGGTTGAGTAGAGTGGCAGAGGATTCGTGCCTAACGGTGTTATTTAGACCTCTGGCTTACAGCCACCTCACACAATCCATCCATCACAGGCGTTATTAGAATTAAAGAAAGAGAAAGGAAGAGGAGGACTTTTAAGGTCTTGTTTATTGATTCAATAAAGCCAACGAGACCTGGATATTGATGTACAAAAAACAACGAGTCTCCAAGTTGACTTGCGCCCAACTGCAAAAGATCAGTAACTTAAACACCAAAATGGATAAATTCACTTCAGAATTAAAATTCCCTGATAATTTACACACCCCAATGTCATCCAAGATGTTCATGTCTTTCTTTCTTTAGTCGAAAAACAAATTAAGGTTTTTGAGGAAAACATTCCAGGATTTTTCTCCATATAGTGGAGTTCAGTGGGGTACAACAGTCCAAATTGCAATTTCAATGCAGCTTCAAAGGGCTCTACATGATCCTAGCCAAGGAATAAGGGTCTTGTCTACTGAAACAACCATTCATTTTCTAAAAAAAAAAATTTATATACTTTTTAACCACAAATGCTTGTCTTGCACTGCTCTGCGGTGCGCCACGCATTACGTAATCACGTTAGAAAGGTCACGCTTGACGAAGGCAGAAGTACCGTGGTAGGGCGAAAAACTCCAGCTCATTTTCTCCTCCAACTTCAAAATCATCCGAAATTGTTGTTTTATCTTTTTTTTTTGTAAAGGGCATTTGACTTGGTCTTTGCACGTTCGCTTTGTAGACACTGGATCTGTACTTTCACCTACGTCACACATGACCTTTCTAATGTGATTACGTAATGCGTGGCACATCGCAGAGCTAGTGCAAGATGAGCATTTGTGGTTAAAAAGTATATACTTTTTTATTTGTTTTATAAAATTACAGATCATTTAGCTAGATAAGACCCTTATTCCTCATCTGGGATCGTGTAGAGCCATTTGAAGCTGCACTGAAACTGCAATTTGGACCTTCAAACGTTGGTAGCTGTTGAAGTCCACTATATAGAAAAAAATCCTGGAATGCTTTCCTCAGAAACCTTAATTTCTTTTCGAGTGAAGAAAGAAAGACATGAACATCTTGGATGACATGGGGGTGAGTAAATTATCAGGAAATTTTAATTCAGAATTGAACTTATCCTTTAAGAAAACAAATAAACAGGTAAGATATGCATATGCTCACCTGTGCAAAAATCTGTGCCGCAATGCTAAGGTGCTCTGGATTGTTGCTAAGGTATTACTAGGTTTCTAGGGTGTTCTTGACCAATTTTACATTTCTACACTTTTTATATAAAAATAAATAAATAAATAAAATCAATTATTTTAAATGCTACAACTGAATCACAATATTATAAATGAATAGTATGAACAAAGAATATTCACTTAGAGATTAAATTAGTTTCATTATGTTATTAAATATTAAGGTTAAAGAAAGATCAAAAGAAAGGTATTATAAATATAAAAATTGGGAAAATGAGAAAATGAGCAATTAAAATTCCTAAATTCCTAAATTTTATTTTCAATAATTGGTTCAAGCAGCAAAAAAATGTTTTCTTTCTTACTAACCCCAGAACAGCAAGCGCCTCACTTACTTATCAGAACTACAGCGCAAAGAGAGAAACGTAGAGAGACCATTAATGTCCTTCCAGCTCTCAATCTATGCCAAGCCATTTCTGCTACTTCTATTTGAATTTGAATAAGCACTTCACTGTCCAATCATCATTGTAAGAGAGTTCAATCCAAATGAACTAGACCCACTGAACATTAGTGTAAAAGGCTTAAATCCTGGAAATGTGGAGTGCTGGTGAAATGGGTTATGGGGGTCCTGATTAAAGCAGGTGTATACAATTGTGGGTACTAATACAAAGACATACGCCATCCTCCTCTACCCTCTTCAGTAGCTGGATGAATATCTAACATTAGCATGACGCTGCTAAAATGGTGCAGAGAGTTCAGCTCACTTGCACTGCCAATGTGGAGTTGGTTCAAAGAAATGTAAGCAGCATTTCATTGATATCAGACATTTATACATAGGAACAAAGAGAATGTGAAAGGCGTGTAAAAGAAATTAACTCAAAAAACATCTTACGATGCCCTTCAATACAGGAAACTGTCTCCCTAAGTCTCTCTGTTTGCTTCAATCTTCTACACATTCAAATAGTCTCTTGGTGCCACGTTCTGAGAACGTATCACAGAATGGCAGCTGTCTTTGGATCAGCGTATCATTTTGAGCACCTGGCAATATCCCATAGGAAAGAACAGTAGATGTATTTAATATGAGATCTCAATTGTTTCTCCTAGATAGAAATGGAGAGCAGATGGAGATTCATCTTCTACTTTTTCAGATTTTTCTCTTGAGAAAAAGACTCTTGTGTCTCTGCTAAAGTTTCAGAAGAAATCTATATCAGCAAAACATTGATGGCGAGCTGGTTAACAAAGCACTGGTTAAAGGGTTAGTTCACTAAAAAATGAAAATTCTGTCATTAATTACTCACCCTCATGTCGTCTAAAAGAGTTCCAAAACACTGCTTCATGAAGCTTCGAAGCTTTATGAATCTTTTGTTTCGAATCAGTAGTTCGCAGCACCAAAATCATGTGATTTCAGTAAATGAGGCTTCGTTATGTCATAAATGTTTCGAAATTTAAATAGTTCATGTGACTTTGACATGCTCCAAACCACTGATTCAAAACAAAAGATTCGTAAAGCTTCGGTTGAGGAGAGAGAACAAGCAAGAGGGAGATTTAAAAAAATGAAAGAAAAAAAAATGCAGAACGAGAAATGGGATACAATAAAAAACAGCTCAAAAGAATACCACTGGAATGAAGGTTTATGCCTTGGCAAGCGCTTTAGGACCCGGTTATATTAGAAAAGCTTTCCAGCGCTGGTGAGAGCTAAGAGGGAAGGCCTGAAAACTGCTTTGATCCCGCTTATAATGTCAATACACCGGGTTTTGATTGTCTGGAGCTGCTGTGCTGTTTTGCGACTAACAACGAACACTTTGTATTCGTGTGTATTGTATGTTAATTTTTTGTGCTTCCTTGTCGTTCGTTTATCAACTGCGCTTTATTTTTCGTGAAGCATTTTGTTGTGCGTCAGCTGTGATAAACAGACATCCACTTGCATTGCGTGTGTAACAGTGGCCAGATAGTGAGAGTTCTGCAGTTAAAAGACTGCGCACTGACGGCCGTTGGAGAATGAGGTGTTTAGCGTCATTGGTAGTGCATTCGCCAGCAGTGATTGGGCCAGGGTTCAAGACCGACTCAGAGCAGGGTGGTTAGAATTGGAGTGTGAGTTTTAGAAGCGGAGCAATGAAGAGAGGGGTGGGTTTGTTTGGGTTGATTTCAAATATCAACAATGTCCAACAGCGTAGTTCAAATACCACTTACTGCACCTTTAAGTTAATTGGTTAAGCCTTGTTGGGGAACGCCAGCAACTCATGTTTGGAATCAGCATCTAAAATAAAACCTTTTAGTAGTGATTCAATCCACATTTATTTTAAAGCTCTACATGTTCTGTGTTTTGTTTGTTTATTATTTAACTATGGCTATCAAAGTAAGACTAATTAAATAATCTTAATCGACTGACAGCCATAATTATTTTTTATTTTGAGGAATTTTAGGACAGTCATCAAGGATGAAGATCTTGAGCTATAAATTCCAATTTTCATCCAAGTTTGATAAGGACAAAATATGTTTTTAGTTCGTTTATAAAGTGAGACTGCAGAGAAAAATAAAGTGGCAGACTGAAAGCTTTTTTCTGAAATAAATAAATAAAATAAAATAAGCAGTCTAAAAGCTGTACTACCCCTCAATCTTCCTGACAAAACAATGAAAAGCCTCTGCTTCTAAAAGCACTGGTAGCTGTCTGTGCAAAAAAGCCATGAAGCCAACAATTATTGACACCGAAGCCTGTGTCAATACATAGACTATATAGAAAAATGTTTTCAAAAGATGCATGAATGCTAACCTGGCAACACTGGTACTTTCTCCAATTTAATCACAGTGAAAACGCTTGATGACTATGTTGTACGCATTGCTCAATAGCAGAGGCTCCAATTCATCTCAAGATCAGATTTTACAGGGGATTCAGAAAAAAAAACAAGCCGCCTTTCATAAGAGAAGCCCGTTTCTCGGTTGCTCTATACAAAATATAATTTTGATGAGAATCCATAATGTGCCTTTCATCTGTAAGGAATAAATGGCTCTGATGTAACCTGCCTTTTAAGAGACCGCCTCAACGTTTCTGGCTATTGACACAGTCATGCATTTTGCTTCTCATTTCATGGACTCGAACAGATGCAGTTGAGGATAATGATCTTGACAGTCAAGGAGCTCGAGATGTGCTGCACTTCCTGTGCACCGGGTTGCCGAGGTGTGGGGATGGATTCCCCCATTTCTATCCACTGATTGATCATGATATGTGTGTGTGCCTGGACACCAAAAGGGTTATGAATGCTTGTTAAATCTCCACTGTTTCCACAGAGCGGCTGTCACACTTTAAATAGCAGTCGGAGGTATTAGCAGAAGTGAAGACAGTAACTTCAGCACGTTAGTAGCTGAGTGAGACGCCCCGACACAACTATGGCAGTGTTAACAGATTCGTTAAAGAAGATTTGCTTCTGAAACTTTGCAAGCTGCACTGTTCTGAGGAGATACCAAATTTGGAGTCTTTCCTCTCCATGCTTCTGCAGCGAGATTCTGAACAGAATAGGAAAAAAAACAAGGGAAAGTAACAGGAAAAAAGAGCTCTGGCAGGAAGCCCAGAGTGCAAGAGATTTGAAGCAAATCCCCCTGACAGCAGAGTGATGGGCTGCTGGGAGATGGGCTTCAGGGTGGAGGGATGAAGAAACGGTGTGGGGGTTAAAGGGGCGGAATGGATCTTCCCTCCATTACGGCTGATCAAGTGACGCTTGAGTCTATCAATAAGAAGGAATAAACATCCCAACGTCTACAGTGCACTAAATTAAATCTGAACTGATTTATGGTGCGAAAGGAAGACAAGACAGAACCAGACAGATTGTAGATTATGCATCTATAAATAGTGCTCTTCAAACATAAACATAGAAAGTGCCATGGAGAGTGAAAGACATGGTCACTGGTTGGTTAATTTCAACGATGCTGCATTAGGCCACTGATTGCCATTACATGATGGACAGAGATGTGAAAAAAAAAAAAACAGCCAAAAAGCACAAGTCTGAGGAAGTGCTCCCTATGGAGAAACTGATGGCACATTGTGCAGTTATGAGATTTCCTCTATAATGCATTTTTCATGAGTATTTAACTGCCGTTGGTGCACGTCTCTGAACGGCAGGTGCGTTAAACCCACTGAATGATGCGGTTCCAAACCACTTTATATCCCTAACAAAACACTAAGCGCTGCATTTACTAGTGGTACATCACAGCTTAAATCAGTGCACTAAACAGAAGAGAAACAGATGCAACACCTAGCAAGCAGATCAAACGCACCAAAAAATGCAATCTAGGTAGGTGGCTCGCTAGGTTTTCAAACACAGTTAGCAGTATACACAACGACAGATTCTGGCTCTCTTACCTGAAAGAACCTCTAAAACATTTACAGCCTAAAAGCTTCTGCAATATGGCATGTTTGTTGCAGCCCGACAGATCTGGCAACCCTGCTGTGGACGCACTGATTGGAACGGCAAAGAAAGAGACAGGAGAGAAAGAGAGATCCTTACCTGTTGTCATTCAGCTGTGTGTATCTGGGCTGAGGGTCTGGATCTCTGTCATTCACATCATAACTGGCGTCGGGATCCTTAAAATAAAACAGCATACAATGAAAGGATCAAATTGCAACACTCAAACTTCGATTGTCACTGAGAATACACTTTTTTTCTTGCATTGCTGAGATGCACACCTACCTAGACTAACATTTTTAGGCATTGCAGACATATTTGGGCATTCACACTAGGGATATGCAAAACTACATATTTTAATAATTAAGTAGTTGGTATAATTAGGCTAATTTAGGGTAATGTCCACAGCACTGATATGTTTCTCAAGGAGCTAACTGCCTGCTCATTTGAATTCAACTAGTAGAGATGGCTAAGGTGAAATGCCGCAAACCCCTGAGACACCTGAGGCAAGAACGATATGAGCAGAGAGTATTATGGGACAGAATGTAAAATAAGGCTGAACAGAAATATTCGGTAACATCTCCAAATACCTCATGAAGTCTAATTTCTATGCAAAACTAGGTATTACGCAAAGTTTTCATAATCCTGAGTGTATTGCTGAAACTACATTTCTACTGTGCAAAGTACTTTAACAGAAAATTATGAGTTTCTGAATCAGGACATTAAGAATTCAGTGAACCAGAAATGTTCAAAATTACATATTATCAAAACCGACTAGTAAGTGGGCCATCTGAATGACTCATCAGTGTTAATATAGCCCTGTATAATTTAGGGTCATGTCCACCACACACAGATCAGATGTGTTTCTTATGGGTCGCTCATATAAGATGTGTGATTTAATTTGTTCTAATGTTATGAATTTACAGATGCAATTTCTCAGAGTTTACCCTGGCAGTGCTTACAGTCTAACAGCACAACATGTGAGATGGTCCTTACTGCAGAACACAAGATCTAGATCCAACTCCTCCCACTTTACATATCCCTAAACCTACTCGTCTCCACCCCCTGGATCTAAACCTACCCATCTCCACCCCCTGGTTCCAGATCCAACTCCTCCCACTTTACATATACCTTAACCTACACGACTCCGCCCCCTGGATCTCGAGTGTTCTGCAGTGAGGGGCTACTGCAACATATTATGCTTAATATTTTTGTGGAAAATATGAAAAAAAATGTCATTATTCTTTGATGAATAGACAATTCAAAAGCACAGCATTTATTTGAAATAGAAATCTTTTGTGACATTATAAATATCTTTACTGTCACTTTTGATTAATTTAATGTGTCTTTTTGGATATTTGATATATATTAATATAAGTATATAGATATATCAATGCCCACTCTTCAAACTCTTTTCTGTACAGTTTGTGAAAAATTATGGCTCACATAATTTCTCTCTAGATCAGGGTGATCTTTCTCAATGCCGTCATCTAGAATGGTCACAACCACTCCTCTTCCTGTGAAGCCCTGAGCCCAGGCCTCCTTAACATTCAGGTCTCCATGACTGGGATTGTACTGCAAGGAAAAAGACTGTTAACCATTAGTAAAATTTTACATGCAAGCTCACTGGAGGTGGGCAAAACAAGAAATTATTTCTCAGTTCTTTTATTTCCCCTCAGCAAAGGCAAATGTTGGACTCGGTAAAGCTCCTGTGTGCGGCACAGAGGAGCATGAGCCCTCCAAGCCATTCTGGGAGAAGAGGGAGTTAACTAAGTCTCACACAATTTGACCGAGACCTCCCAGTAGGGGAAAGCCCATCTGCAGGACTTTATGCACACACGCTGATATTTTACCCTTGCCATTGAGAAAGGCCCAGCCGCAGGAGCTAATGTAAATGAAAGATGACTGCTGACACAGTCACACACTTTTCCCTCCCAGATGGCAGCCTGTCGGCAGGACAATCCCAACAAGGTGCAGAAACTCATTCCTTTTAACCCGACAGCTTTTTCCCCAGTGAAGTTCTCGTTCTATCTCCTTTTCTCGCTCTATTTCATTTCCTCACACTTTGCTTTATGTTCAATGCCATCTGTTAAAACGCCACAGCTGAATATTTCCTTAAACGCAGATGGACGAACATAAAACATAAATGTGGAAATTTGGTACAGAAACACAATGAAGTACTTCAACTGGCATGTCTTCAGATAATTGCCCCCTTCGCAACCTTCTCTCCCCAATAAAAAACACAAAAATAAGCAGACGGAATAAAATTGCTCTTTATTCTGTGTTGTTTCTTCAGAGTAAACAACTTAAAAAGCATTTATTTCCTTGTCAACAACGATACAATCTCCATTTTCGAGTAAAAAAGCACAACGTGCTAGCTTTTCGGGTAATGTTTGACAGTAACACGTACAGATGTGGTTTAAAAGAGGTTGTGAAGGAGCTGAAACTTTAACAGATTAGTATGCTAATGGAGAACGGCAGCTCTCGCGTTTGTTTTGCCATCCGTGGCCTAGGATGCTCTTTGGTCGTTCGGTTCGCGCATTAATATGTTTTAGACTACGGCTTGTGCTCTGAATACAGAACGAAGCTTTAAAAGCAGCTACGCAAACAAACATTTGAAGACACACAGATGTGAGCGGGCATTCATGCATAAACCCACACAGAGTAATTATTTTGTGTAAGTTTTGTATAGACTCAGTGAGTCAGACTCATTCGGAATCTGTCATCACTTAATAAAAAAGATTTAAAAGATTCTGCGAAGGTTAATATGATGTTGTTTCTTCTCTGTCAGTGAACGTGACTATCAATACATTAGCTCACTTCCCTTTTAGTGACTGCCTGTGTGTGTGTGTTTGTGTATGTGTGTGTAGGTGTGTGTGTAGGTCAAAGGACTAACCTGAATAACAAATATTTATATATTCATGGCTTATTCATAGCCACCATTTGATTTGACTTGAAATTCTCAACTCATTTCACATCTGATGTATTTTAGAGTCAAACAAAATACGCTGCAGGAAATAATGTAGGGCAGGACTTGTGTTATCCACTGTAATTCGACAGGATATAAACACATTAGGCTATAATACTACTGAATGTTATCCATTTAAAAGCTAATTACTATTTAAATAATTACAAATTACTATTAAAATAATATTGGGTTATTCTGAACTCCCTTAAATTCAAAAATTGAAATGTATGTTTATCTGACATTACTAGGGGCAGTGTTGGGGAAAGTTACTTTTAAAAGTAATGCATTACAATATTGCATTACTCCCTAAAAAAGTAACTAATTGCGTTAGATACTTTTTATGAAAAGTAATGCGTTACATTACTTTTGGATTACTTTTTCTCACCTGGGCTTACTTGTTTAATTTAATATATTTAATTATTACAGGTTTGTTATTATTACAGCTTTATTCATTTTGAGGAATACTGAATGTTTCTGTGCAAGTGAGATGAGTAAATGCATGTTCAGATTTAGTCTAGAACTACAATAACCATCATGTTCACAGTGCATACAACACCTCTGCACTTTGTTTCTCTCAACATGGGGACAGGATAGCTGTCAGTCAATAAATGCTTAAAAACTTGCGTTACTTATTTGAAAAAGTGACTTAGATATTTTGTTGTAAATTAAAAAAGTAATGCGTTACTTTACCAATTACTTGAAAAAATAATCTGATTACGTAACTCAAGTTACTTGTAATGCATTACCCCCAACACTGACTAGGGGTGTAACGGTGCATGTATTCGTCCCGAACAATACGGTACGGACATCATGGTTCGGTGCATACAGTCAGACGAATATAGTCAGTCACAGGTGATCCACACTCCAATCCAGAAGGGGGCACGTGTGGTAATGCTTTGTAGCTGAACCACTTTTAACCAGCATTAACCACAAATAATCGCAATAAACTTTGTGTTTTGTTACTTTCAGTAAGAAACAAAGTGTCATCTTTCAATCGATTTTATCACAAAATTCAAACAATAAATGCCGTTTTGATGCTTTCTGATGTGGCATAACAGATGCTCTATAGGCACCTCAGTTCAAACGGCAGAGCGGAGCCTGAGTGAACGCGATCATCTCTTCCTCTTCACTACTTGTTACAGAATGAACATCTAAAGGTATGTTGAAAGATACAGCACAACTTAGTAAAACCTATCATATTTCATGTAATCGCTCAATCAGTGTTTCAACTGTCAGTTAAAAACAGCTTGTAAACAATGTCACGTAGCATTACATTTACCTCAGAAATGCCGTTCAGTGTCCACAGCTTGTTATAGCTAGAGAAATGAACTCTTTTGCTAAATATATGCACTATATTAGCCTATATATTATTGAATATATACCGTACCGAACTGTCATTTTTGTGTACCGTTACACCCATAATATCTACCATTCAAAAGTTGGAGGTTTTTGGAAGAAGTCTCTTTTGCTTACCAAAACTGCATTTATTTGATGAATTATACAATGAAAACAGTAATAATGTGAAATAGTATTTCAATTTAAAATAGCCGTTTTCTAATAAATTTTTTATATAAATATTATTTATTTATCTGTGCTTCGCAAAAGAAAACAAATCATACAGGTTTGGAGAACATGAGGATGAGAAAATGACAAAATGTTCAGTTTTGTATGAACCATCCACTTTCATAAGGCACCTTCATATTCTCTGAATGTATTCTTTGTGTTCATCACACTTGCTTTATGTGTTAGAAGACGGTTTTCAAATTCTACTTAAATGCACAGACATTCAGTTCACTTCCATGTAGCTAGTGAGACTAGAAAACAGAGACAAGGCGAAAGGGTCCAATTTTCCAGTCTTCTTATGAACTCCTTGGCTGTTCTCGGCCTTGGTCAGGTCAGAAAAGCTGTTTCAGAGACAGTGTTTTTTACATTGTGATGAAAAATTCTGAAAAACATTTCTCTCCTGATAATAACATGCATTGATGTTTCTTTTACAATAAGAGCAAAGACATTTATTAACCAAGAAAAAAGGGTGAATCTCTCTTGATGTCTTGTCGTCCTGAGACTATAACCACACAGAATGTTTATACATTTCAAAACAGACATGGGGGATTTAGAGCAGGAAAGAATCAGAGAGAATGTGAAAGCAAATCAAGGGCAGACGCCTTTCTGTAGAAGCACTTTAGACACAACTGCATTCAAAAGCTCAATGTACAACCACAAAATAAATATATACAGTAACTTTTCACATACCAGGTACCACTGCTGAGGGAATTTTGGATCTGTGGGTTCAATATGAATGTCTCTCTTGCATCTTCGCTTGGAAATCTGCTGCTCTGCCCAAATCACCTGAAAATAACACACACACATAGATTAGAGACAGTATTTCAAGTATTACACACGTACATTCTTATCGCACTCTTCTCTATTTTCACCTTTAACTAAGGATGTATATCCCTTCTGCACGGCTTGTCCTCACTCTAAAAATAACCACATTTCACACTCTCCCCTGCTGTTCTTTTCAATCTGCTGTATTTTATAGCGTTTCATTTAGCTCTGTGTGCACATTTGTACATATTCTTTTATGTGGTTGTGTGTCCCCACCCAAATAAATAAATAAATAAATAAGATCTTTTTGATTTATCGTTTCTATCTCCTAGACAGTAATCTAGAATTTAATCTGCAATTATAAAAATTAGTTCTCAATATTTTCTCCTAAAAACATATCTCTTTTCTAGTGTTTCATAAAAGATCTCAACAACGCCTCACAATTTGCTCAGATTTGCAAAGATGCCAAATCTGCAATGAAAACTGATAGACCTTTATATGAACTTTAATATTTCTCATTCAGTTCTTTGTATATCAAGTGATATGAGCAATACTTTGTCCACTTACTGTATGTTGACGACTGACTCATTTGTTGCTCTAAGAGAATTTTAGTTGAAACATCTGAGACAAACACTTACATGAAACATCACTTAGAACTGTATGAAGACTACTGAGCTATAAAAGAGCAACCTCTGAGCAATAAAAAATGTCCTTTGGGCAGTTTTGGTTGAGGAGATGGGCATGACAGAGCGCACAGACATTAGCATTTGCACTAACTGAGAGGTATTAGCAGCGGAGTATGAAATCTAATCAGGGCCCAGAGACTTATGGACGTATGAAGTGCACTCTCTGCAAAACAATGAGCAATGTTTTAAATGAGCTTAAAGGTTCACAAGCCCTCTGCCTCATATACAGGATTCATTTTTCTCTTTACAAGGGGACGACCAGAGAGCCCATAGATTAAATCAATTAACTCTTGCCTCTTTCTCATTCTTAAGTCTATTCTATCAACTTCTCAGACGAAAATCCCCCAGATAAGTTAGAAGAACCTTCCTTCTTGGAAACGACACTTGAACACCACTGTGGCTTTTTACCACACAGCATTGTTTACATAATTACATGTGTGCTTAGAGGTTGTAATTTACTGTCTTTTTTATTTCAGTGTCTAGGGGAAGAAAACAAAACATCTCTTGGTTAATGGATAGGTGGGTTGGCAGTGATATGAGGATTTGGAAGGTTTAAGGTGAAATATAACATCTGAACAATGTCTTGAGGTGTGGTAACCATAGTATAAGCAGAATATCTGACTCCGGTCCATTTAGATTATATTTAGATTATTAAAAAATAATGCACACTTGAGGTGGTAATGTGGCCATCCAATGATGAACAGATTGAATTTAGGCTTTTATTCACATATAAGCATTCATCAACGCACACATCAGTTGTGGTAAACAGCATGTTTGCTTGACGTGCAAAATCAGAGGTTCATTCTTGTGTGTTATGCAGCACGTTTGAGCTTCTGGAAGAGGTTTGTTCTCGCGCGTAAAGCAGGTTCGGTTGAGCTTTATGTTCGCTGAACAATGTTTATATGTGAATAAAAGCCTAAATTAAATCTGTTCATCATATAAAGTGATCGAATCTCTTCAGAAAATTTGGACTAAACCACTCAAATTCATATGGATTAGTTTTACGATCTCTTTATGAACTTTTTTAAGATACAAATTGGTAGTGGCGTAGCTGTCAATGGAGAGACAAAAAGCTCTCAGATTTAATAAAAAATATCTTAATTTGTGTTCTGAAGATGAACAAAAGTCTTACAGGTTTGGAACGACATGAGGGTGAATTAAATGACAGAATGACCATGACCATGTGACAATGTGCTTCAAACAAAACCAAAGGGTCATCTTCTAAAAACTTCTGTGTATGTGTGCTTTTTGTGTCAGTGCAAATAAATGAGCTTAAACCTTCCAATCTAATAATACAAATATTTTATTATTATATACTTTTAAGTAGCAAGCATTCACAGCATGTGTTCTGCTGAAAGACGAGGGAGATTCACACAAACCACACACACGCACACTCAAAATCCTTTGAGAGAGTCGTCCTTTACGCCCTTGTTTTGCAGTAATGCCAGCACTGGGCTAAATTTATCATGAAAACAGCAAATGTGGAGCAAGGCCAGGTCAGATTTGGAGGAAGAATGCATTTCCTGTTCCTTTTAAGTCTTGCTGCCCATCGTTCAGCAGCAAACTTCTGAGAACTCCAATTTGACTTTTTGCGAGGGAATTAATTTCCGGTTAGTGAGGGAGTAGACGTTCACGTACCTGCATTCAATTTCGTGTAAATTCCCGTTGCTGGAGGGAATGTGCTTACAACCGGCAGCCTTCAGAAATCTGCTTCATTAGCATAAAACCATGCTGACCTCGGAATGCAGAGCAGGCGATGCATGTGTGTGCGTTGTACGTGTGAGGCTTGTGCCAAGATGAACCCTGGCAACAAGAACGCCTGACCCACCACAACAGAAACGGGCCCAGAGCGGAACCCTAATGCTGTTAGCCTTGCATAAATAGAGGCTAGCACACAAGGGAGCAGTAATCCAGCTTGTATCTTCCCCTCTCTCGTTTTCTGCTGTCATGGATCAGTGTTAGGAGTCATTCGGTGTCTTTCGCTGGCATCTGGTGGGCAGGTGGGGTCTGGAAGGGCATCAGTATTAGCCATGTAGTTGGATCTCCGGAGTGTGCACAGAGTTTTAACTAGCGGCTGAAGCTTCAGAGAGTGAAGATAAGAGGCTGATCAGCAGGAGATCTATGGAACCCTGCAGCCAGCGGCCCAAATATGCAGTCGCTTGGGACGCCTGTGCTGCTCTCAGATAACTTATCGGCACAGCCAGAGTCCTGCACTTTAGTACTACCACAGACACACATAGACACACACGGACACACACACACACACACACCTACACACCAATAATCACAGCCGGTCAATCATCTGAGACTCTGGCCCAACTACTTTGTCACATCATGCTAATGACTTTTCTCTTCTCCTCTCCTCTCCTCTCCTCTCCTCACCTCTCTTATCCTCTCCTTTCATCTTTTCTAGTCTTTCTTCTCCTTTCCTCTTGTTTCATCTCTTTATATCTCCTTCCTCCTTTTCTTTTCTTCTCCTTTTCCTCCCCTTCTATCTCCTCTTTTCCTCCTCTCCCCCCTTGCAATATCTCCTCTCGTCTCATCTTCTCTCCTACCATCTAACCTGTTTCCCTTGCTTCTCATTTTTTCTTCTTCTCTCTATCTCTCTCATTTCATCTCCTCCTGTTTCGTCTGTTCCTCTTCTCTCTTGTCCTATTTCAGCATGTCTCCTCCCATCTTGCCTCCTATATTTTCCTATCCTTTTATCTCTTTTCCTCCACCTCTCTTCATATCTCCTGTCATTTCATCTCCAACCTTCTTGTCTTGCCTCATCTACTCCTCTCTCCTATTCTCTACTTCTTACCTTGTCTCAACTATTCCTCTGTACTCTTCTCTCATCTCTCAATGTCGTTTTTGTTTTTGTCTCCTCTTTTTTGTTTCTCTAGTCTTGTCCCATCTCCTTTTATCTTGTTTTTCTCTCCCTCTTCTCATCCTATCTCATGTCCCCCTTCCTTCTCATTTTCTCTTCTCACGTCCATTTCTTCATCTCATTTCGTCCTATTTCGTCTGCAGTCCTCCTCTCTCATCTCTTCTCCTCTTATTCCCTTTCATCACATCTCCTCCTGACTTGTCTCCTAACTTTTCATATCTTCCTTTCATCTCTTCTCTTTTCCTCCACCTCTTCTCTCATTTAATCTCCAACCTTTCTGTCATCTCCTCTGTTTTTTCTCTTCTTCTCTCCTCTTTTTTTCTCTTATTTAATTTCTTCTCATTTCCTTTTTTCTCATCTCCTCGTTTCTTATCTTGTCCCCCTTTCCTATCTTCTCTTTTTTCCTCCCCTTTTTCTCTTCTCATTCCTTTTCCTCTCATCTCCTCCCCCTTCATCTCCTCTCATCTCTTCTTGTCTCATCACCTCCCACCTTTTTACCTCCCACATATCTTCTCCTCTGATTTCCTCTTTGTGGTCTGTAGAGTCGTGATTGTGTGTGACTTTGTGTGTGGCTCGTTTTTACCTGCGGCTCGGCGTGCAGTCGGACATGAACCCCGCGATGGCCGGACAAAGATCTCCTCACCACACCCCTGTGCTGGAAATGATAATAGTCCCTAAAAACCTGCAGACACAAAGACGCACACACACAAAGGTGATATATTAGAGTGCTATTCCAAAGGAGTCATGTCTTACCCACCACACAAGGTCATATGGTCTTACACTCTAGAGGGAAACACACTCATTAACTCCAGCACCTGCTCACAGACCTGGCCATCTCTCTCTCCAACAACACACACACACACATTCAGGGCAGAGCAGGTTCAGCCGCACAATTTTTTTTTCTCATTGTCCTACAAAGTGCAACAGATCCAAAAACACACACATACACACACACACCCTAAAAAGAGCTTCCCACTGAGAGACAAACTCTATGAAAATGATGAAAGGTGGCTTCAGGTACTTTTTGCACACAAAGTTTGAAATGTGAAAAAAGGGAATGTATATCTGAAAAGATCTAACTCTCTTTCATTAAACTGATACACAGAAGCTATAATTTTTTTGTGCTTCAGTTCAATAAAGCAGCACACAGAAGCAGAAATTTCATTGTATCTGAACCGCCACACACTGATGTGTGGGATCCAGCACTCAGCTGGGCAGCTCATAACCCTGTGTACTTTGAGCTTGTGTGTGCGTATGTGAGAGAATCATGCCTCTATCATTACTCATCTTGTTCTGTTCCCAGCAGAAAGAGGAAAGCAACTTCTGGACAGCCGAATACCCACACACTTCTTTCACAAGTGACGTCAATGAATAGATTCTGCACTATATAGTCAAGTGTCTCCTTACTAAAATGACGTTCATTTATCAAAACACTTCCCTACTGGGCTTCTATTCCCCTGATGCTTCATTGCAGACGGCCTCTCAGTTTCCTTTGCAGTCTCCGTCTCTCTCTTGCACACTCTATGTCCTCGTGATCAATAACATGACCTCTGCTGCCATCATCTACTTGTCTCGCTGAAACTACAGAGGTGTCCCCTGGGATCATACGAGGACGGAAATGCTTTCAGAGACCAGCAGGACTCAGCGTGAGCTTCTGAAGTGGTAAATTGGGTAGAGGCTTGCCCGGTGTTCTGGAACCTCTCAGAAAAGAAAAAACGCTGATCTCATTAATATCTCTGTTGTTTCTCCTAGACAGCAGTGAAAACAAAGCAAATAGAGACTTTTGCTAAACTGTCTCCCTTAAAAGATCTCAACAATGTCACAAACTGTGCCAGCTGTTGCCTGCAATCAAAAGTCAGCAGTTTCAATATGAACCAGCCTAATTTCTAATTCAATTCTGCAGAAAACAAAATTATGTAAGCTTTGATATTCATATTTATTTTATACTCTAACTTTATGTCATCTAGTGTTTGCTGAGCTGCTGAATGTACAGCACCACAGGAAAACAAATTATATTTTATCTGAGTTATGAGTTTGCAGACTGACTTGAATGTGATGAGATAAACAGAACGGGTACTACAGAAATAATACAAAAACAACACATGCAATCTTCAGAATGCTAAAACAAATATACAGCATAGCCAATGTAGTCCAATTCAGGAACAAATGACTCCTATGAACCAGTTCCTTCAATAAAATGCTCAAAAACATTGACAAAGTCCAAGTTTGGTTTAAATCTACTAGTGTTGTCAAAAATATCAATATTTCGATACGTATTGATACTGAAATATCTGAAACAGGTCCAATACTCCTTTTCTGCAGTATTGATACACCGATATCAGCTGCGCTCTCACACACCTTCTTCTCTCCGACGGTAAATTGACACACACCGCCTGCTCTCGCTTGTCTCATTCGCTCCAGTTGAATAGTGCTTGTATTGCGCATAATTTTAGTCATTCCTGCACACTGTAAAAAAAAAAAAAAATCCTCATATTACGGAAAATAACAGATTTTTTAACGATCAGTTTCTTTTATTTTAAATTATACTCAAAAAATTACAAAAAATGTATGTAAATTAACAACTCTGCTGTTATTTTATGTATTATGACATTAATGAAAAATTACAGTATTTTTATACAGTATTTTTTGTTTTCTTAAATTACAAACAAATGTATGTAAAATTACAACAGTAACAAAACAGTTAAATGATAAAACAGTCAAATGAATGGCAGTCAAAAAACTCTGTAGAATTAAAGTAAAATATCCTAATTTAAATAAACCGAAAAACACTGTTATTTTACAGGTATTTCCTGATATATTACGATCAAATACCTTCACTTTAAAAAAATCCTTTTTTAAAGCTTTCCACAAGGTTTAGGAGTGTGTTTATGGGAATTTTTGACCATTCTTCTAGAAGCGCATGTGTGAGGTCAGGCAGTGATGTTGGACAAGAAGGCCTGACTCCGCTCTAATTCATCCCAAAGGTTGACCTCAACCTATCGGGTTGAGGTCAGTCATGTTCCTCCACACCAAACTTGCTCATCCATGTCTTTATGGACCTTGCTTTGTGCACTGGTGCGCAGTCATGTTGGAACAGGAAGGGGCCATCCCCAAACTGTTCCCACAATGTTGGGAGCATGAAATTGTCCAAAATGTCTTGGTATGCTGAAACATTAAGAGTTCCTTTCACCGGAACTAAGGGGCCAAGCCCAACCCCTGAAAAACAACCCCACACCATAATCCCCCCTCCACCAAACTTTCACTTGTCACAATGCAGTCAGGCAAGTACCGTTCTCCTGGCAACCGCCAAACCCGGACTCGTCCATCGGATTGCCAGACAGAGAAGCGTGATTCGTCACTCCAGAGAACACGTCTCCACTGCTCTAGAGTCCAGTGCTTTACACCACTGCATCTGACGCATTGCATTGCACTAGGTGATGTAAGGCTTGGATGCAGCTGCTCAGCCATGGAAACCCATTGCATGAAGCTCTCTACGCACTGTTCTTCAGCTAATCTGAAGGCCACACGAAGTTTGGAGGTCTGTAGCTACTGACTCTGCAGAAAGTTAGTGACTTCTCCGCACTGTGCGCCTCAGCATGCGCTGACCCCGCTCTGTGATTTTACGTGACCTAAAACTTTTTGGCTGAGTTGCTGTTGTTCCCAATTGCTTCCACTTTGTTATGATACCACTAACAGTTGACCGTGGAGTATTTAGTAGTGAGAAAATTTCACTGTACCACGCTTGAATTCACTGAGCTTCTGAGAGTAGCCCATTCTTTCACAAATGTTTGTAGAAGCAGTCTGCATTCCTAGGTGCTTGATTTTATACACCTGTGGCCATGGAAGTGATTGGAACACCTGAATTCAATGATTTGGAGGGGTGTCCCAATACTTTTGGCAATATAGTGTATTTCCTGAATTATTACAATCAAATACCTTCCCTATAAAAAAAATCCTAAAAAAATGGTCAATGACTGGCAGCTATGGCTGCCAAACAAAAACTGTAAAATTAAAGTAAAATATCCTAATTGAAATAAACCGAAAAACACTGTTATTTTACAGGTATTTCCTGAATTATTACCTTCACCTTAAAGGGCATATTGCAGGTTAAACATTTTTTTCGAGATAAATATATAACCTTGTACGAAAATATCATATGAAAAGGTACTGCAGGATTTAAAAATGTTTTGCAGGACATAAGGGCACAAATTTAGTAGATAAAGTGACGGTCTCTGTGAAAACCGCTTTTTTTTCAGTGTCGCGTCATTTTACGTCACAAGAGGAAGTCATTCGCCAAGCTCTGTGTTGACTCAGTGCAGAGTAGGTTGGTATTCAGTGACAGCGGTCGTGAATCAGTGTTTTTTCTGTAGTTTTTGTATTCTATTTATCATAGTCATGGTAAATTATTGTGTTTGTGGAGGTTGCACAAACTCCAG
Source organism: Elopichthys bambusa (assembly GCA_037101425.1). Lineage (NCBI taxonomy): Eukaryota > Metazoa > Chordata > Actinopteri > Cypriniformes > Xenocyprididae > Elopichthys > Elopichthys bambusa. The sequence goes on from CM074455.1 coordinate 6,108,608, forward strand.
CCTGTCAGGACATCGAGTCCAGAGGTTTACTAACAAGAAAAAGTTACAATTTGCTCCCTGAATTATTCAGGGTGGTAACAGGATTAGAAAATATAAAAATATATATATATAGTTAACTACATTATTTAACATGAACTAGTAAAGAACTGCACTTATACAGCGTTTATTAATCTTTGTTAATGTTAATTTCAACATTTACTAATACATTTTTAAAATCTTGTTAACATTAGTTAATGCACTGTGAACTGACGACAACTGTATTTTTATTGTAAAGTGTTAACATAATAATTAACAACAATTTTATAATAAATCTTATTAGTGTTAGTATCTTGTACAATTTCAATTTCAAAAGTTATTTCTCCTCAAGAAATTGTATGATAAACATCCTTGATAAAGTTACATAACTGAGAGCTCCATTAAGCCTCCTGAGTTATAAAAGAATAATATTTGAACAATAAAGTTTTCTCTGCTCTGCCTCAGTGTGGCGGACTGGGTCTGCAGGACTCCTGTAGCATGGTGTTAACTAGGATGAGGTCTAACGCTCTGGCAGCTGAGATCAGCTTCTAGCTTTTACAGCTCAAATCACACTGCATGTGCTGTCAGATGTGTCACAGAATTCATGTTGTGTGAATTCAACCTCTACCGCTTTTCATTCTCGTTTTATAATCTTTGAATTACCGTTATTCTCTCTTACACCTATACTAAGATTTGAATACTACTACTGTGTGTATGTGTGTTTGTGAGCACATTCTAGCATGTTTGTGTGTGTGAGAGAAAGAGAGACAGGGAATGATAAAGATGGAAGCTAAAAGAGAGATGGAGAGAACGCTGGATAAAACATAACTTTGATCTACAGAAGAAGTGAAAGCGAACATCATTACTCTCTATGGCCTGATGTGTGAGTTTATAATTCATAACTCACAGACCAGAGATCTAAAAGACTCACTGCCCTCAGAGCCAATTTCTCTGGACATGACACATACAGAGAAACTGTACCTTTATTAGACCTAAAGATGGTGAGGATGCTTTTACTGGCAGCCTTTTAATGGCATCCTGTTAAAAGAATGTAAACGGCACTTTTAAAGGGCCACTTTTGTACCAGTTTTTGTTCAACTTTCCTGGCTCTTTTATGACCATTTTCTCCATTCTTTATTTAATCTTTGGACCTAAACAGGATGTTTTAGGAGAAAATCTTGTTTTCTATGACATGGAATCTTTAATTTAGAATATCAAATGCAGCTTATTCTGGTCAAGAGCCACCTACTTACATGAAGAGAACATTTCAATCATATAAAGGGTGAAACACCTAAAAAATTTGGATGGGTTTATCTGATATACAGTATCTCACAAAAGTGAGTACACCCCTCACATTTCAGCAACCATTTTATTATATATTCTCAAGGGACAATACTGAAAATTGGATATACTTTAGAGTAGTCAATGTGTTGCTTGTATAGCAGTATAGATTTACTGTCCTCTGAAAATAAGTCAACATACAGCCATTATTGTCTAAATAACTGGCAACAAAAGTGAGTACACCCTAAGTGAACATGTCAAAACTGTGACCAAAGTGTCAATATTTTGTGTGAGCACCATTGTTATCTAGCACTGCCTTAATCCTTCTGGCCATGGAATTCACCTGAGCCGCACAGGTTGTTGCTGGGATCCTCCTCCACTTCTCCATAATGACATCACGGAGCTGTTGGATGTTAGACACATGGCGCTTCTCCACCTTCTGCTTGAGGATGTCCCACAGGTGCTCAATAGGGTTCAGGTCTGGAGACATACTTGGCCACTCTATCACCTTCAGCTTCCTCAGCAAGGCAGCTGTCATCTTGGCGGTGTGTTTGGGGTCGTTTTCATGCCGTTCGGCCCAGTTTCTGAAGGGAGGGTATCATGTTCTGCTTCAGAATGTGAAGTGCAGCTCCACAGTACCAGCAGCACTCATGCAGCCCCAGACCATGATGCTACCACCACAATGCTTGACTTTAGATGAGACACAATTTTCTTGGTACTCCTCACCAGGGCGTCGCCACACACGCTGGACACCATCTGAGCCAAACAAGTTTATCTTAGTCTCATCAGACCACAAGACATGGTTCCAGTAATTGCTCTTGTACAGGTTGTCTTCTGTAAACTGTTTGCTTTCTTGTGAGCCAGCTTCAGAAGAGGCTTCTTTCTGGGACGAGAGCCATGCAAACCGACTTGTTGCAGTGTGCGGTGTATGGTCTGAGCACTGACAAGCTGACCTCCCGTTTCTGCAACCCCTAAAGCAATGCTGGCAGCACTCACGCGTCTGTTTTTTGAAGCCAGCTTCTGCACCTGATGCACAGCGCAAGGACTCAACTTCTTTGATCGACCCTTGCGATGCCTGTTCCGAGTGAAACCCATCTGTATGACCCTGGCCACTGTACTGTAACTCAATTTCAGAGTGTTACCGTTCTTCTTATAGCCTTCTATATAGGCCATCTTTGTGGAGAGCAACAATTCTAATTCTCAAATCCTCAGAGAGTTCTTTGCCATGAGGTGCCATGTTGAACATCCAGTGGTCAGTATGAGAGAATTGTACTCAAAGCACCAAATTTAAACTGCTCTAATACAAGATAAACAAATTTGTATGGTCTTGTCAAGTAGACAAAAACATGCGGCTTTGCATGTGTTACATGTGCCCTGGGTCCGTGTTCTATTTTCATTATATGGACTCAATTCCTACCTAGGAACCAATCATGCACTCACACCTGTTTCCCATGAGTGACCCTTAATAAGCTGCACTCACACACACACACACAGCTGAGTATTGTTTCTACCCTGTTATTTCCGTCTGTTCCTTGTTCTGCCTAGCCTAGCCTGTGTTTTTGACCCTGGACTGATTCCTTGTTGATGATCGTTTGCTGCCTGCCTTGACCATTGCCTGTGTGTGGATTACTCTTTTGCCTTGCCTTCTTGTTACTGTTTGACCTACTGCCTGTACGACTACGCTCGCCTTTAAATAAAGCCTGCATGTGGATCTCCAACTCCAGTGCCCCGCTCCCTTCCGTTACAGCATGGTTAAACGTCGTACATCAGTTATCACTTAGGGTGTACTCACTTTTGCTGCCAGCTATTTTGACAATAATGGCTGTATGTTGAGTTATTTTCAGAGGACAGTAAATCTATACTGCTATACAAGCAGCACATTGACTACTCTAAAATATATCCAAGTTTCATTTCTATAGTATTGTCCTATGGGAAGATATACTAAAATGGTTGCTGAAATGTGAGGGGTGTACTCACTTTTGTGAGATACTGTAGATGAAACCACATAACATAACATCTTGGGGGGAAAAAAATAATTCAAATAATGGCTGCCATAGCTGTCTCAGCCCATGAATAGAAAAAATAAAGAGCAAAAATTAATGTAAACTTTCGTCCAAAAGTAACATGAACCATTTTTTTTTTTTTTTACAAAGAAAAATGTAAAACACAGTGTGTCGATCATGGTTGCATTTGCTTAATACTACTTGCATCAAACAAAAGATTTGATACCTCCAACCTGGCAAACTTATTCGTTTTTTCCCCCAAGAAAATGACTTATTACATCAGCCAAGTACCTTATAAACACCCCAACTCTCATGCTGCCTTCATGTGCTATCGGAATTAGCGTAAATACGAGTTTCCTAGATAAAAGTTGCACATGAACGTCATCTGATGTCGTGTTTACCACCGGGAAGTTCGGAAATAATTTTGATATCCAAATTCCCGAGAGGAGCCGGCCATAAACTTTAAACATGGTGGAGGGGAGAACTACTGCTGTGACAGTTATGATTCATTATTGTTTTTTTCCCACAACAGCTAGATTGTCTTGTCTTATTAATGTAGTGCATATTACATATCTGAATAATCATTTGAAGCGTATTCTATGTTTTATACACAGCAAAAATAGCCTGCATTTGACTGGAATTACAAAATCGTCAGCAAGCGGACTTTCTAGGTCGTCATGAACATTTATATGGTTGTCAGTGCATGGGACACTAATTAAAATGATATAATTTTGGCTTCAATAAAATTTTCCCAATAAACAGGCAAGAATAAATCTGGTGTACTCCATGATTCCTGTTCATTCCGACAACAAAGTACTTGAATGCAAAGAGCTCATAATCACGACTTCTGAAGTGGGAATTAGGACATTTCCGATAGCACGTGAAGGCAGCATCAGAAGCTGAATGAAGCCAGCCATCATGCAATGTGCATCAGAGAATAAAAGCGACAGAAACGTAAGAAAATAGATAAAAAATTAAAGAGAATTAAAAAAAAGTCTAATTGGCTTTAGCTACACCAACAATTGAATTTGCAATTCTCCAAATAGTTGCAGCATTGCCAAATTTTTCTATATATTGTAATCATTATGATCACAACTTGTAATAATTGCTTTAATGAGATCATTGTTTATGCCTAAATGAAATTAGCTAAATGCATGATTTGTATTATCTTAGAACTGTTAATTTTTGACATATGGACATTATTTTGACAGTCACCTCTGATAACAGATCACTCTAAATTGTAATGTAGGAACATGCATTTTTCTGCAAAGCTGCTTTGAAACAATATGTATTGTGAAAAGTACTAATAAATGTGAATTGAATCAAAGCTCTCTGCACCCTCAAGCATTCTTTTATTATTATAAGAATAATAATTTTTCTATCACCTGCATAAAATTGATTTTCCGAGGAGCAGTCCTCATGTTTAGAAATCATTTGAGATGTTTTCATTGAACCAGGCCACTGATGTAACCAGCTCCAGCACTACCAAACAGAACGCCAAATCTCATCTGAAAAACATGTGACAGCTATTGATCATGTTACTCACAGCTATCACTGGTACAGTTGCATAATTGGTTTACATAATACCACGAATCAATAAAAATCAATTTTTCATAATTGCCATAGCAAAGAGTGGTAATAAATAGATTTATGTTGGATGCAGGGACATGTAGGAAAAAAACAGTTTTGGGAAATCATTGTAACAGCCTTTGCTGCCTCACTGGGCTCCAAAGTAAGCGATGGAGCCACTGACGTTGAGCTATTGATGTTCTACGGCTAAATTAAATTCAGAGAAGGCAGCACACCTTACGAATACAGAACCGTAGCAGAAATGGCCTTCGATCAATAGGAATCTTATCAAACATCCTTTTCAAATCCCATTTTTTGGGAGAATGAAGGGAGTCAAGGCCCAGGTGAGGGACAGAGAAGGATATTGGCAGTGTATTTGTGGCTTCCGTTCTTGACTAAATTGGGCCTGCCGGTATAATTCACTCTTCCTCTTCTTTTCTGAATTAGTTTCTGGTTCAAATATATATGGCTAAATTAAACCGATATTTGTGTCCTGATTATTCTATATTGTGAAATAACTGTAGCAAGCACATCCACAGCTTTTAATACCATGATGATGACCTTTGATTGACATTCAATGATGTTTAATAAGGATTGTGTTTAATCAACTGAGATGTGTGTGTGTGTGTGTGTGTGGGTGATAAAACCAGAAAGAATGCTGCAGCAAATTCAAGAGGATCCATCTGGTTGAATCATAAGTTTTAAACTTCCCAGTGGGCTGAAGAATATGTTCAACTAAATTAGTATACGCTGCATATTTCCTCTGGCCCATCGATGCATAGAATATGAATCTTCTGGCAGCGTTTCTTACGTTTTTCGCCTTAAAAATGAAACACTCTTTTACACACACACTCAGATCTGAGAGTTGCTTTACAGTGGCTGACAGAGGTGATGGAGCAGTATTTCTGTCCTACCTCCGCAGTCACGAGGGATAACATTAATCTAACTGCGATGAGAGAGAATTTCATTCAACCTTATTCAGCCATGGAGGTTTTCTTTGGTAATATTAAATTTTTCTGAACAAAATGAAGGAAGAAGGAAGGGCAGAAAGTGTGTATTAGCTGGAGCATGTACACTCTACTAACAAAGTCCATGTTGCCTCCAGCTAAATGTCAATGATGGTGCACTTTAAAAATGAAACACGGAAGATCTTAAAAATGACTGTAACAAAGGTGGTGGTAATTTATCTCCCCTGCTGAGTGACTTCTTTCTTGGGGCCAGATTTTTACAAATTCCCTCATTCCACAGCTTATACAGTCATCTAATGTCACCGTATGCTACATCCACTGATTCTTTCCCTCTCTCTTATGGCTTTTCACCGATTTCTCTTCCATAGGAGGAATGTGCGATATACCATTTGGTACAGTAAACCACTATAAATGCAAAATTGTGATTGAATTGAGTGAATGAATAAATAACAATGGATCAAGATTACATTATATCTAACATATAGGATATTGGAGACTACATCCAAAACAAAAATGAAGTTTAATACAAAGAAATTAGCCAGTTCAGGAATCAAACTACACTAATTCATGCTGTTGGAATGGAATTGGTATGAAATTATGGGTAACCTTGATAAATTTTACAGTTTATGTCAACCATTTCTGGATCACCTAAACCAGTTAAACGCTGACTCTGATCAGTAATGGCGGTAATAATTGGTAATAGTATGCTCTGCCCTCTATACTGAGTGCTTGTTTGTTTGTGCTCCACCACTGAAAATGCATATACACCCTTGTTCTTAGTCTTTTGTTTGTTTTTTATTTTTATTATCCCCCCCCCCCCCTTTTTATATGATTGTTAATAATGTTTAATAATTAATAATTATTAATAAAAATGTATATTGTTGTTATTATTGATATTATCATTCACTGATTTGTATATATTTTCTAAATGTATTTTGTTTTCTTTTGCTTTTTTTGCTCACAGTTCGGTATGTACCTCAGAAGTCACGCAGGTGGGGAGGTGGGGAGAAAACTAAAACTAAAATAGCTTTTTTTATTATTAAACAGTAGTTTACTGAACAAATTGTGTCTCTTTCTGCTAATGCTGTAAACTATGTAGGGAGCCCTTCCTTGAACATTAGGATACTATAATATTAAAGGTTAACAACTGAGCCCAAATTATTAGCCTAAATGTAATCGCTATTTTTTAGATATAATATATTATATTATATTTACATATAAATATATATTTATTTAATATAATATAGATATATTTATTAGATATAACATTTATTTTTAGATATAATAATCAACAATTAGTATTAGTATGCCCTCCATAATTTTGAATATACTGCTCCGACCTTTCTTGGCACGAGTGTTGAGAAAGGAAACCGGATGTGTAACAGTATTTTGGATCCGCACTGTGCATTTGGTCTTTAAGTGACAGCAGCCCCTGCTGCTTTCTGTGTCGTGAATGTTAATCAAACAACAAAAGACAAGAAGAAAATTCACTTTTGTAGTTTTAACACAAATTAATTATGTTTAATTTACATGTGAGAATATGCAGTATTATTTTACATTTGATTATTCAATTTCTGTACCTGAATACTGTTAGACTTACCTGGACAATATAAAGCACTGTTTATTGCATTTGTATCTTTGTTCTATTATACTTGGAAATTGTTAATTATTTTCACTCACCTACAAAATCATCCCAATAATCCTAGAATGAATAATTCTTTCCAAATAGAGCTATTCAAGTCATCTGGTGATTTTTTTTTTTTTCATATCACAGAAAAACAAAATATCGCAATGTCAGTTTTTTTCCAATCTCGTGCAGCCCTAATATATTATATATATATATATATATATATATATATATATATATATACACACACACACACACACACACACACATACACACACATTTATTATATACATATACATTTTTAAAAAGCCAAAAAAGAAAAAAAAAGCTTTGTACATTTACAGGTTTAAATTAGATCTTTAAATTAGACCACACTGTATGCTGTTATAGACCAAATTAATAATTTAAAAACACAGTGATGAAGCCAAAATGCTCGCTTATATAATATTCCTCTGTCAAGGCCATCAGTTCAGTTCAACAGAAACAGTATATAGCTCTGGCAGTCACGTGACCCATTCTGTTTACACCACCATGCTGGCAGGCAGGGACAGCCGGGAGCGAATATGAAATGAATAGGGCTGGGTATCGTTTAAAGATTTTCGATATCGATACAGATACAGATACTTTGACTTCGATACCGATTCCTGAATGATACCTTTTTCGATACCAATTTTATAAAATCTTTAACAAGATTACATTACCTCAAAAAATCTTTGGTTTTATATTTTAAGTTTGTTGACTTTTTTTTACAGACTCAAAGACTCATCTCCTGAGCCACTGCACGAAGGAATAAAACTTATAAATTAACATTTATTTAAAATTAAAGTTCTTATTTGGCTAAATTACATTTCCTTAACAGCCTTTAAACACAGGCTTTACTCCCTTCAAACTTATATTTTGCAACTGTTTCTTTACATCATTGTTGGATATATAATTATATATAATATATAATTATATAATTTCTGTTAGTTAAGCTTGTGTATATTTTTAGTTAAAACTGTTAAGTTATAAAGCAATATCTCATGTAGGGTTTTCCTTTGTGTTTTATATAATGACCACTAGGAGGTGCTCTAGCTTTCCTTGATTGGTTTTCTCTAAAGAGAAATAGGTTCAGTTGAAAATTAAATTGTTGCGTCTTTCCATGAAATGAGAGTTCCGTGTCTTTATTAAAATCAACACATTAATGATTTATGACTCATCCACCTGCAATTAACTGGAATGTTATTTTTTATTACTTGGCCCGAACCACGTTCTCAGGACCTTGCGCAATGTTTTCTAAAAGTTCTCTAAAGGTGACGAAAATTCTGAACCTTTACAGAACATTCGGGACGTTCCTAAAACGTCCTCTTTTGGTAATGAAAGTGCTGCAGTTTAAGGTTCCTTATATGACTTTAGGGGGACGTTCCATTTTGGTTATTTTATGGTCAAAAAAGAATGTTACAAAGAGGACATTTGGGACATTAACAGAACGTTCCCACGTGGTCCTCTGTTGGTCATTTAATAACGTTCCCGATATGAGTTTAGGGGGGCGTTATATTTTAGTTATTTTATGGTCACGTGAGAACGTTACAAAGAGGACATTTGGGAAGTTAACAGAACATCCTATAGTAATAGTCCCCTAAACATTCCCAGAACGTCCTGAATGTTCCCTGAAGGTCCACCAAATAACGTCCCCCAGCCCTTAAAAGAACTCCACATTGTGACTGTCTCTGAACATTCTGGGAACGTTACTAGGTGACAGGTTACCCCGCTAGAAATGTTACGTTCCCAGAACATTCTCAGAATGTCCCCAATGGTGTTAAGGACGTTGTCTAGTAAGGTTCCCAGTACGTTTAGAAACGGTCACGATGTGGAATTCTTTTAAGGGTTGGGGGCTGTTATTTGGTCCTTTTTTTTTATTATTTTTTTTTATGGAAATGTGTGTAAAAAAAAATTGTGTTTTATATTCGGCCACAGTTGTGACTGGTGGAATAATGTGTAACTTTACGTTATACTGAAAATATCAGCCCAGTTATTTAACACATTTCAAACTCTTTCATGTCATTTTAGGGTTACTATTAAACATAAAAACCCTTATACAACACTTATACTGAGTGAATACTGAGATAAGACCAAAAACAACCATCTGTTGTTTTGTTTTTTTTTGCATTGGTTAGCACATTTTATTGCAGTGAACCATTTCAGTTGTCTATCGAGATCCTTAGGAATATGATAAAATGAATTTCCCTTTGCTTTCCCCCGCCTGTTCTGGCATCCTGGCGCACAGCAGTTGTCCACTATGTTGAAATAGTAAGGTTTGTAAGGTCTAAACATGTCTGGTTTTAAATTATTGTTCGACCACTATTGATACCAATGCTATAGCCGCTCTAGCGCTAAATGGCGGAGTTTAGATTGCATGACATCAACATCCGGAGCTCTATTGGCAGACTCGCAATATCAAAAAACCTTTTGCACAGTAATAACATGCCATTTATTTTTCTCTCTCTCTCTTTCACACACATAGAATCTAACCCTTACTTTTCTTTTCAACAGTCCATACCCTTTTTCTGTTCTTGCAGTCATGTTGTTTCTATTCTGTTTCCCTGAGACACACACGCACACACACACTCGCTTCAATCTATATCCTATATCCAAAGACTGTGAGTCAACACTCAACATGTACGCCGCTTCACCAGTCTATTTTCTTCTCTTTTCCCCATCTCTCCAAGTCTCTGTGTTGAAGAAATCAAATCATCAGGTGTGCCGTATGACTACAGCAAAATTCTCATTTGATAATGACTTTCCTGGGAATAAAAAAAAGAAAGAAAAAAAAAAGAAAAAAGATTTGAGGCTATCAGAAAAAGTCACGGTGGCTTTAACCCTCACCTGACCCCAGATCAGGTGACTGGTGGTGGCGATCGTTATCAAGATACAATTCCATTTCACCTAATTATCACTGTCATTTTACGCAATCTGTACAGCAGCCAGGCATGATTGGTTATCCATTACAGTGACACCTCAAGATCCTCAATGTCATTGTGCACACAACGTGAACGGACAAATGGATAGGAATTTTATCTGGGCTGAAATTGGATGCAAATCAGTCAGATGATGAAAATTCACCGCTGGAGAGTTAATTTACATCAACGGAAAAACACGTTTGCATTATTAAGACTATAAAATGTTAAAGCTCCAAGAAAGAAAACATAAAACATTGACTTAAAATATCTTTGAAACTAAAATTTATCTAAGAATAATGCAAATTGTCAGATAGCGACGACTGAAAGGCTCTCTGGACCAATTCTTATTGCTCAAGGGCAACCAGGCAGTCCAAGGTCACGAGAAACACCTCACAATCAAAAGGCAAATGACTGTCTGAAGCCAAAAAGAGAGAGGCAGAGAGAATGATATAGTCACAAAGTCAGACCGCCGCCGAGAGGAAAGGGGTCATTACCTGGGAAACGGAGACAGAACTAATGACACGGAGAGAGACATTCCAAGTTTAGAGCACACACACACACCTACCCAAATACACACACACACAGGCACACACGGACGAAGCGAGAGATCATTAGCACTCTGCTCAGCTCCACTCAGATGTGAGGGAGTTTTAGATGCGCACAAACACACATGTTAATCTCTCAATGTATTATTCATAAGAAGTCGTTATTACTGTCATTAAAATCTGCCTTTGATTTATTGAAATGATCAGTGGGAACTGTGAGATCTTCACTGTCTTCTAGACCCCTACTAAGAAGGTGACTGAACTAATCCGGTACAACAACTTATTATACCAGGGATTTCCACGTGAAAGGACAATCACACGGCATCAGTACATACTGACTCTTCATCAAAGCTTGTGTTTCGGTTTCTGAAATACATCAAGGACATCAAGTTGAAGGACATTTTCATAAATAAAGGTACAAAATGTTCTCATACAAGCACAATGACTCATATAGACTACCTTTTAAAAGTTTGGGGTCTGTGATTTTTTTTTTTTTTTTACATTTAATTCAGCAAGGATGCATTAAATTGATTAGAAGTGACAATAAATATATTTATAATGTTTTCTATATATTTATATAATATATTTATAAACAAAGTATTCTATTTAAAAAAAAAATGCTGTTCTTGTGAACCTTCTATTTATCAAATAATTCTAAAAGGAGCACAAATCTTTTCAACATTGATAATTATAAGAAATGTTTTTAGAACAGCAAATCAGCATATTAGAATGATTTCTGACACTGAAGACTGCAGTAATGGTTTCTGAAAAATCATCTTTGCCATCACAGGAGTAAAATACATTTTAAAATTGGTGCTGTCAACTAGAGGTGCACCGATACTAAATTTCTCTGCCGATACCGATAGCCGATTATTCAGAAAGATATCGGCCGATGCCGATGCCGATACCGATAGTTTGGTTTTTCTTAAGGAAAAGAAATCTCTCCCAAATAATGTTGCAAACTATAAAGGGAACCCTCTCATTTTGTACACTACAATATTAGAGGTTACAATTACAGTTATATTCAGCTGCTGTTTATGTTCAGATATAATAATTACATTCAAATAAAAACTGAAATGTATAAAACTTAGTATCACATAAGGTAGTTTTCATAAGCACTTGTTGTCTTCATGGCAAATTTACACAAACATAATAAACAGTAAATAAGCTCCTCTCTAGTGTTTTTTTTTATATATGCAGATAGCTAAGGAACTGTGAACATTGGAAAACATTCCTGAGGTAAATTTGACATGATCTGACATTGTTCACAAGCTGTTTTATTGATGTCTTTCCGCGGCTGAAGCACAAATAAAGTGATTACATGAGACGTGATACATTCTGGTAAGTTGTACTAGGCTATATCTTTCAACATACCTTTGATATTCATGCATGTTTTCGAGATATAACTTGTATTGAAGAGGAAGAAAAGACTCGAGCTCCGTGCTGCCGTCTGAACTGAGGCATTACAGCAATCTGACACGTCACATTTAAGAGTTTGAATTTATTGTTTGAATTTCATGATAAAAAAATTCAACACAAAAACTGGTTTGCCAAATGCCAAGAAGAAGAAAATTCAATCTGATTTTCTTCACACACAGTATGAGTTGCAGTCTTCCGTACCCTTTTGATTGACAGGATATAATTGGCCCTGATCATCGGCCATTTTAAACAATCGGCCAATGGCCGATAGTGATAATAATAGCTTTTTCTTTTCTTTTTTTTTGATACCGATTGTTGGCCGATACATCGGTGCATCTCTACTGTCAACGTTAACGCGTTAACATATGTGATCAATTTTTTTAACACGCACAATAATTCCAAAAATATCCGTTTCGTCGAGTATCCTCATGAGAGCAGCCTTGAATGAGTTAAATCAAGTCTTAAAAAACGAAAGTAAAGAGTTGTGAAAAAAAAGTGGGACGTGTCTGAGATCCGCATCATGTGCAGCAGCGGCAGCTCTTAAAGTGACAGCAACCAATGCTGTCTGTCATTGAAGATAATGAAAGAACAAAGGTAACAGAAAATCACTCACTGCTCTCAACTGATGAACTTTTGTAGCTTTAATAATAATTAATTTATATTTAATTTAGGCTATAAATTATGCAGTGCAGACTGTTTGGTAACTTTATTCAATTTCTGTATTTTTCCCATCGGTTAGACAGGTAGAAAGGGCACAGGTAAATATGACATTTAATATGGGTTTATGTGAGGATTGTTCTAAGTTCACTTAAATTAAAAGTTGTTATATTTTTAAAGCCTAATAAATGTATAAAATAAATAAATAAAAAAGCAAGCTTTTAATTACACTAATGTTGAATGGCTATAATTCATATCTAAAATTGGGGGAATCAATTTCATCAAGACATCAGTAACAGTATTAGTATTGGTGATACTGGCCTTCATTCCTAAAGAGATGCCATTAAACGTATTAAAAAAGTATTTAAAATATACTATTTTTATGTTGTTTCTTTATGTTGTTTTAATTTGGAGATTAACTATATATTATTTACATTATAAAATATATTAAAAACATAAAAACTTAAGTGTTTTTAACAGAAAAAATTTGTGATTAATCAAGTTAATTTTAATTGATTGAAAGCACTATTTAAGACATTAAAATAGAAAACTGGTATTCCAAATTGTAATATTTCACAATATTTGCAGGCTTGGTAAGCATAAGAGACTTCTTACAAACAAAAAACCTTACTGACCCCAAAGTTTTGTACATAAGAAACATAAATTCACTTATTATCTTTTTATATTTTATTATATTATTATATTTATTTTCTTAACATTTTTACACTATTTTTCTCTGCCTTTTTTGTGAAAGAAGCTCTCTATATTAATGGAAGACATGAAAGGTCTAATTAAAAGTCACTGGTAAAAGATTCCCCATTGTTTTTCATCCAAAAGTAGAGCACAGAAAAGGCAATCAAACATTCCCTAAGCATTGAACACAGAGGAATAGCCTGCACAACAAAACCATGCTGATCCATTGATCTGACCTATAGTGGAATCTGGCATCTGCTAATTACTCCTGCTTGCAACAGCCTATTCATACTGATCTAGGTGCTGCTTTCACTCCTCAAATCCAGTTGTAAGCCACTGTAAGGCAGATGACAACCAGCACTAAAGGGATATCGTCGCTCCCCTGAGCAGGTCAGAGTTGCAGTGAAAAGGTGAGAAGATGCTAAGCTCTCCTGAATGAATCACAGTGTTTTTTTTCTCGTTTTTTTTTTTTCATTTCATGAAGCAATTGAAAGAGCAATTGCATGAAGCAATTGAAAGAAGCAAGAGCTCTCTCTCTTTCTCTCATGCACCAGTAAGGCTGACAGACAGAGATTTTACACTGTTCTGATGGTGACTAACGAGGCTTGTTGCGCATTAGTGCTTTACAGCCACATTCAGTCTTAACCAATGGTTCTCAAGCTTCTCCGGCCAAGTACCTAGTCACAACAATGCTCCCTCTAATTTTCATAATTATGTGAGCAAATTAATAATCAGCACTGAGCACACTGACATCACTGCTCAAAACTGAGCAATATAAGGACACTTTGATTAATATAAATATTAGCATATATTCCTGTTAGAGATGCACCAATCGACCGGCATCGAATGATTTTCCGCATGATTGGTCCAGACTGGTGACCGGCCGATCAGTCTTATGTCTTTCCAATTTCGAGCTGGTCTGTTTTGTTGCCAGCGGCACAGGCAATAACGTCAGCTGTGCGTTCTCGCTCTCTCCGACGGTGAATTGACACACACCCGCCTCCTTTCTCCCACTTAAATAGTGCTTGTATTGGGCATGATTTTAGTCAATCCCGCAGGTTTCGTGCTCACACCACTGATCTATATAAGTGGTGCGCATAAAGCGCTTCTCAGTCTCAAACAGCTTGTGAGTTGCAACTCGCAAGTACCGAAATGAGCAGTCAAATACATAAAAAAAGTATCCTAAAATGCCTGTCTTGGCGAGTACTGAGTTAAACACAGTCAGTTTTGGAACGTTATATAGTTGAGAAAGATAATGCCTGATAACAGCACTAATTTATTGTCAGTACTGGGTTCACAGTTCACATGGCTAGGGTACTTTGTGTTATGTGTGGATGACTGCGTTCGTCCAGCACCACCATTTTTGACCAGATGGTTTCAGACTTGGGCTGCAGGATTTATCACAATTAAACCGCACGCTATTTGGCAAAGGCTGCGATTATTTTATGCGATATACATTATAAGCGACTCAAACTCGTAGTGCTTTCAGATGGATTAACATTTGGAGCCATACTTCATTGACAAGCTGCACATAAGAAAATAAAAAATAATCACAGCCTTTGCGATTTCATAATCGTACTAAGAATTATTACTGTTATTTTTCATATCGTACGATAAATCCTGCAGCCCTATTTCAGACTGAAACCATTTCAACAAAAAGTGGGCTGCAGATTTTAGTCTTTCTCTTGTCGATTAGATATACAAGATGTATTTACAAGGCAGAAAAAAGCTGTTGAGTGAACCAACTTGCTTTACAAGGACTTTGACATGGTCAGAACCTTAGCACTTCACATTGCACATTGTAGGTTATGAACTTAGATGCACAAAGAATTACAAATAAAACAGAGAAAAAACACCAGATCTTTAAAATAAAACATTTCCAGAGTAATGTTAAGCACTATCTGGGAGCATTCATCAACATCAACCCAGGGATTACTCATATAGGAAATGCTGCATATTACGAACTATGACCTTTTAAAGAATTCCTAAAAGATGTCTTTTCCACAGACCCAGAATTAAGTACCCAAAACCCAGTGTGAATTCTCAAAAGGGCTCATTACTCATATCGGTATATAGGAATACTTCTGCTGACAATATTTTGCTACGTCTCCAGAGAGCTATTACCTGTCCCGACAAGCTTTTACCTTATTCTGAATCATGCTCTTCATAACACCGTAATGACAATGATTCATTCCCAGTGCGCTTCAGCATCTGACACACAGGAGATTCGCTAACAAATCGATGGGGCTCAGATGTCCATGAGCAAGAGTTAGTTATGCCCACCGTTTCTCCACCACGGCTCATTTTCTTTTGAACCTCTGAGCTGTGTGCGTGAGATTTAAAAAACACAAGGTCTGCTTGTTGATGTTTTATTCTAGCGTGAAACTCGCAGAGGCGTGATCCGAGGATTGATGGCTATTGTGCCGAGGTTAACCAGCTTGTACAGACACTCACAGAATATGTTCCCCAACAGAATGACGGCAGTTTGAATTATACGGAGCATTTCTTAATAAATACTTGCGTGTCATAGAGGTGGCGGACTTAATTATGAAGTAAAAGAAGTAAAAGTCTACTCTTTTACTTATAGTAATGATGTGAGATTACTTACTAATTAGCTGTACTGGCAAAGACCTTGAATTGAAATGAAACCTTTCAATTTCGACTTTAGCTCTGATCCTAAGTGGTCAGCAACTTTCTCTGGTTGGTGGGACCTGATTATACAGATGACATTCAAAGAGTAAAACCTCAAAGTGACACCAATATCTTTCTCTTAGTAGACGTGCCAGCTGAAGATGAAACATGCTGCTGTGTGTGTTTGTGCGTATGTCTATTGCATGTGAGAATGATGGGACAAGGAGAAAAAAAAATAAGAGAGAGAGACCACATCCTCCACACTTTAATGTCAGCCATTTCAAAGGTGTCTGTAACTCAGAAACAGGAGGTTCCATCCCCCTTCTCTCAGCCTCTTTTACCCTGACACGCTTTCTCTCTGCCTCTGTAGAAAAAAGCTCAACATGAAAGAGTAAGAAAGTCTTTTCCCAACTGCATTTGCACAAACCGGACTTTTGAAAATACCTGGACTTAAACATGGCATCATAGCTAGTGTTAATAGAATATATACACATAATATATATTTAAAACAGCAATAATGTGAAATATTATTAAGAGTTGTATTTGTTAACATTAGTTAAAGGGATAGTTCACCCCAAAATGAAAATTATCCCATGATTTACTTACCCTCAAGCCATCCTAGGTGTATATGACTATCTTCTTTCAGACGAACACAATCGGAGATATATTTTAAAGGGAACCCCTGGTGTTAAGACTTGTATGGCTTAATATAATGTAAATGATGTCTCTTACTGAAATATGTAATATCCATTACATATTTGGACAATGGGGGGGGCGCCATTTTGTTTGTGTTCTATGTCGATGACGTCAAATGGTTGCACTCTGTCAGCTACTTACATTACTCTATGGCTATTTTTAACACAACACAACTCGAAATATAATATACGATGCCACATTTTGCAGCTTTTGGTTGTAATTTTCAGTCGATGAGCCACAAGAAAAGCGATGTAAGTCTTTACTGCTTTACTAGCGATAAGAAGAGGAGAAAAGAATGGTAAGTTGTGAAGAATGTGGACGAATAAAGATCCGCGTCTTTGTTCTCTTCACTTTAACCCTGATGCCTTTGAGGCTTTTAGTAGACCACAGCTACAGAAAGCGCTTACAGATGCTGATGGATATAAGCGTATGCTTTAACCAAATGCAGCGCATGTCATGGAGCCTGACGAAGGTAAGCCTATAACACATCTCGATTGAGACAGACTGCCTCAAAGCTTGTGTGTGCCGTGATGCACAAGATATCTGTGATTGCATAAAACAGTAGCATCTTCTCAGCATGTTTAACTGTGTATTTGCATTCAGGTGATCAGATGATTTTAACACGTCAATCATACAACAGTAGTTCAAATAGCCGCAGAGACTTTGCACGTCTTCGCTTTTTTCATCCTCATTAATTTTGCGCTCTGGCTCAAATTGAAAAGGCTGATCGGGTTTTAAAAGGAACCCTGCAGATATTAAGATAAAAAATACAGATAAAAAAATCAAAGGCATCAGGGCTAAAGTGGAGGGAACAAAGACGCAGTTCTTTAGGAAGTTTTATTCATCCACATTCTTAAATTTTCTCCTCTTATCGCTAGTAAAGCAGTAAAGACTTACATCACTTCTCTTGCAGCTCATCGACTGAAAATTACAACCATAAACTGCACAATGTGGCATCGTATATTATATTTCGAGTTGTGTTGTGGTAAAAATAGCCATAGAGTAATGCAAGTAGCTGACAGAGTGCAACCATTTGACGTCATCGACATAGAACGCAAACAAAATGGCGCCGCCCATTGTCCAAATCGGTCCAAATATGTAATGGATTTTTTAAATAACGTAAATCTTTCATGGGTTTTCTACTACATATTTCAGTAAGAGACATCATTTAGGTTATATCAAGCCATACAAGTCTTAATACCAGGGGTTCCCTTTAAAATATCCTGGCTCTTCTAAGCTTTATAATGGTAGTAAAGGGGGGCCTGTTTTGAAGCCCAAAATAAATGCTGGCTGTCCACCGGAAGCTAGTTATTATAGTTAATAAAGTTAAAAATATGGATATTTTTCTTACAAAAAAAATAAATAAAAAAATGATAGCTTCATTTTAGAAGGCCTTTATTAACCCCCTGGAGCCATGTTAGTTAGTTCATGTTAGTTAATACATTAACTAATGTTAACAAATTAACCTTACTGTAAACTGTTTTCCCACTTTAAAATAATTTAAAATGTAATTTATTTCTGTGATGGCAAAGCTGAATTTTCAGCAGCAATACTTCAGGATTTGATAAATACAAAGTTCAAAATATCAGCATTTACTTGATCGTGAAAAGACCAGGTGTAAATGCCTTCCAAAAAGCATTCGAGACGGATTCAAATCCGATCACTCAAACCACTTTAGGTGGTGGTTCGAGACGCATTCCAGATGAAGCTGGAGAAGTGTAAATGCATCTGGTTTTTGAAGCCACATACGGTAAAAATATAAACGTGTGAGGGCATTACCAGCTCTGGTAGCCAGATATGACAGCCTACTGCAACATGCATCGCCACAGAAATGATCTGCTGCAGATGAGTAGCTGAGGATATCTTCAGCAAGCCAACATGCAAGCTGCCACAAATGAAACTGAAAGTTCGGCGCCAGATCTTGAAGCTAAGCACACAATCATCTTCATTAAAAGTAGTCAGCAGTGCTGATACCGCTTTCTCTCTTATTGAAATTTTTGATCTTGAAATTGGCTGATGATAAATAAATTGCCGCTCATATTTGTTGCTTTTTTTTTTTTTTTAATTGCATATAGTGTGGGAATTGAAAATCAGATTTATAGTCAATTTGCAGAGACACATTTATGTAGTTAAGTGTAAATGGAAAGGTTTTTAACAAAATGAATAGCTATCTGATCAATAAAAATGCACAAGGTGACCAGGTGTAAACAGGCCCTATGGTGCTGTGAATGTGTTCCTAGGATGTCGCTATGTGGTTGCTCAAAAGAGCCTAGCCCCAAGTCTCAGGTTAAATTTTCAAATTCATAAACTGTCAAGCAAAGGAGATGACAATGACAGCTGAGATAAACCAGCACTGAACATTACAGTCATAAATCAGACCTCAGATCTTTGTGATCTTGCCAAACGACCAATGGTATTTTCTGGGATGTGACATTTAAAAAACAGTAAATAACCATTATGTTTTTTTGGAGATGTGTGTCAAGCATTAGAATATGCCCTACAAAGCTCTTTCTCCATGCAATGTTTGTGAAATCATTACAACAATAACGTTTGCTTAGCTTGAAATCCTTTTTTTGTGCCTCTGGACATTTTGGGGGGGGGGACAAAAAGAACACCTCAATTACATAATGACTTTTTTCTGTAACAGAAAGAGGAGCATCTTCCCTGAAGCTTTGGTGCTTATCATGAGTGCTTTTAGAGCAGAGGTAATGACTATAATAACTAGCCAGTGCATTTATTTCAGTCTTTCTGTCTCTGTGAAACACCGCTGTAGTTGAGAGACGACGGCTCTGGAGGGATTTCTCACATGGCTGAGCTGTAATAAGACTGAAAACGTCCTCTAACACTTCATGTTTCTATGGAGACTTTCTCTGTCATAAATATACAACTGACAGTGTGAAAAGAAATAGGCTTGAAAGATCAGACATGTTTACTGTGTATTTTCAAAAAAATTATCCATTCATCAGTCCAGAAAAACAGTGTGCTTGGACAGACGAGAGGCTTGTTTTCTTTTCAAGCTCGAAACATGGGGTGAGTGTCTTTGCAGCAAGATCACTGTACCATGAATGAAGATCCGGATTCAAAGGCAGCCTGGGGCAGTTTCTCTAACCACTGCTGTTGAGCCCCTGAGCAAGAAGCCTCATCCTTCAGTGGCGTTTTTTTGTGGGTATGTGCAACGACTTCTCTTTCTGTCTGTCAGTCTCTGTCCATCTATTTGACAAAATCAGCCATTTATTTCAGAAATTAATTATCTTATATCTTATAGTCGCGTGGGGCAATAATATGGATATTCTCGAAATGTAGCATTTATATAACAAATAGTATTTTGCTTTATAAGTAATTTTTACAAACTTTATAATTCTTACAATAATTTGAATGCTTTTTTAAAATTATTTTGCCATTAAGTTCCCTAAAGATTATAGCAATAGACAAGCTTTATGCTCTTAATGTAACAAATATTTTTATTTATACAGTATGTACCAATATACCATATAATTTATCATTCAAAAGTTTGGGGTCAGTAAGATTTTTCAGTCGGTATAAGTATGCACTCAATTAAAAAATTACAGTAAAGGCATTTACATTATTACAAATAAATGCTTTTCTAGTCTAATAGTTATATAATATTATTTAAAATAATGTCACAATATTGCAGTTTTTACAGTATTTTCGATCAAATAAATGCAGCCTTTGTGAGCAAGAGAGACTTCTTTCAAAAACATTTTTAAAAATATTTTAAAAAAGCTTACCAACTACAAACTTTTGAACAGTAGTGTATATAGTTATATTAGTGTATATAATAAAAAAAATTAAAAAATGTATATATATATATATATATATTAAATATAATATTCCTTTTGGTTAAAAAAAAAAGTGTGAAAAACATACCTTGATTATTATTTATTTATTTATTTATTTTGCTGTACTTTTTGTGTTTAACACCTTACTTCAATCTTCTTGAATAAAGTTGACAACAATGGCTTTTTTGGGTGAAAAAATATTAGTTTGATCAATTCTAAGCAATTTCACTATAGTTTAAAAAAAATGGTAATAAAATATGACAAGATCCCAGAGTTGAACTGTGTCAGAAAAAAATCTTAATTATCTTCTATAATTATGTCAAATAACTCTTAAGCAAAACATGGTCAGGTCAAAGTGTCTGAATAATTTTTGGTTCCAAATTTTTATCAATTTTATTGGTAGTCCACTGTATGAAGAATTTTTGAGAGTTGAGAAAGGTCTGAAAATAAAAAAATTGCATAGCATAGGATTAAAAAAAGAAAAGAAAAAAAAAGACAGTGAAGCAGAAATGAGAGAGGAAAGGACAGAGCAGAGATGGTGAAAGGAGAAAGAAAGAACTGCAGAGAACAGAAGCAGTGGGGGAGTAATTATTTAGCAATCTCCTGTGAGGAACTCCTTTACAAAGGCAGAAAAATACCACATAATCAGACATACTCATTTTCACATTGTTAACCAAGGACATTTCCACCACGTATGCATGTGTACTGTTCAAATAACAAGCTTGGGATACAAAAATCCATCACTGAAGACAAATTGTACCCATGCAATCCAGATGGGGCGTGGTGCAACTGCACCTAAAATTCCAAATGAAAATGCAGAAATGAGCAGAACAGGATGCACTCTGGCACGAGATGCTTGCCGGTGAACAACCTTGTTATAAATACTACAACTTTTTTTTTGAGAGAAAAAAGGGGAAGGGTGCGGCATGCTGTGGCCTTGACCAGCTTTTCCCAAAATCCCTCATCCAATATAAGAGCGGGAAAATGAGCAAAGATCAGCGGAGAGAGAGCAGGATCTTAGAGGACTAAGAAAAGGTTACTTAGATAAGTTAGAGTTGTGATTGTTAAGTGTCAAGGAATCAATACTGGCTATGTGGAAATTTAATTCTGCAGGTTTACACAATAAATTGAAATGCAACTGAAATCCACTGCAGGAATTCTAAAAAGATTTTCTTAAAAGAAAAGAAAAGTGTGCTGATTTAAATTCAATCTGTAGAGATGGCTAAGATTACACGCCGTTTCATTTAGGCTTTACTCACATATAAACATTAAAGGCAGTCAATGGAGGGACAGACATCTCTCAGATTTCATCAAAAAGATCTTCCGAAGATGAACGAAAGTCCTACAGGTTTGGAACAACATGAGGGAGAGTAATTAATGACAACATTTTCATTTTGGGGTGAACTAACCCTTCAAGTATTCAGTGAAATGGTAAAGTGCAATATTACATACATACATGTGGCTTTTCCTACAAGTTAGATGGCGTTAAAGAAGCTATGCCCAACTATTCTGCTTTTGGTTATAACTATATCTTTGTATTTCACAAAAAAAAAAAAGAAAAAAAAGAAAGATTTTTGTGAAGACAGATCATGTAAATCCTGCTACTGTTGCTGGCTGTAACGAGGCTGTTTTAGAAGATAGCACGTTGGATCCAGATGCAGTTTAAGAGTTTATTTAAACAAAACAACAAATGTAAATCCAGGTAGAGAACACAAAAATCCAGGCAACAAACAGGTTAATCCATAACAGGGAACAACAAGAACTAAAACAAATGCACACGATACATCTGAGAAGGACAACACCAGACAAAGAACATAAGGAACACTGGAACTAATCAACAAAAAAAAAACTACAAAAGACTACAAAACATGGCACTAGGACAGGAAATACAACAAAAGTCCACAAGACAGGGGAACACAGGCTGGGATCATGACACTGCCACTGCAATGCTTATCCATTAAATTACCTTAAACAATACAGTCTTACCCCTTAATGTCACCTCTTCAATCAATTTGGATAAAAATAGGGAGAATACTTAAGTTTAACCCTAGCTTCAAATATTTGGATTTGGATGAAAAGCACTTCTTTGGGGAAAGGAATGGATAGCAAAGTGTATTTTGAAGTTAGGGAATGTTTAAGAGAATAACACTTTAAAATCGCCAGTTAACCAATACTTTTGGCCTTAATAAAGTGCAATGCTAGAGATACTTACAGCTGAGACATTTGTTATGTTGGCTTTTGAAGTCAAGCTCCACAAGAGGATAATATTTTGTCTACAATCCTAGCAGCATGGGGTAATGGGCATGAGGTGTCAGTATATTACAGATTGCTAATGGATAAAGTGGGTTATAGTTTTTATTCAGCTCTTAAAATAGTCTGGAGTAAGGATTTGAATATTTCAATTAGTGATGAAGATTGGATCAGAATATGAACAAATTTTAAAAGTAATGTCAAGGAATCTGTGAGTACGACTTATCCAATTTAAAATATTGAATAGTTTTTATTGGACTCTGAGTAAGCTATTTAGGCTCGGTTTGAAGGACTGTGAAAGGCAATGTGAAACGGAGGACGGAGACCTGATGTATTCTCTCTGGTCCTGCTCTAAAATACAGGAATTTTGGTTCATAGCTATATTCAAGATGTGGCAGAATGTTGCTTTTCATTCTGTCCAGGTATTTATGTCCTTGGAGACCCATCTTTTCTAGGCTCTGATGTAGAGATAACCAAATGGATTCAAATAAGTATCATGATATGGAGACAAACTATTATGTGAGGCTGACGGTCACCAGGGTCACCATCTTTCCAAGAATGGGTTACAGAATTGGGGAAATTTGCAGCATACAAAAAAGTCATATAGACTACTTGAAAAAAATGGAAGTGTATAGGAGAAAGTGGGGTAAATACTTTTATTGAAGGTTTCACTGAAGGTCCAGGATAATGACCTGGTGGTGAGATACAATGTAAGTGTCATTAATATATTCGGTGACTAACATTTTCACATTATTATTTTACTTATTTAATTGTTAATTTTTTTTTAGTAAAATGGAATGTACTGTTTTGTCAATTTAAGGCAAAAAAGTGTGAATCATAAAAAAAAAAAAAAAAAAATTGACTGAAATAATCCCACAATTGTCACCATACACCTGTCTGAGGAAGTGAAGAATCATGATGTCACCCCCTCTTGCAACAAGCAACACCCGGCAGTGGCACGTGAGTTGAGAGTGATGAACAGTCCTATTGGTCGGTTAAGAAAGTGCTTTCGCTGACTTTATGAATATTCCTTCCCACCCCACTCCGCTGTGACTCACTCACCTAGAACAGCTCTATCTGTACCATGAATTATGGAAATAACGATACAACAGAGAAGAATGAGAGACATTCATCTCCTTTTATTGCGGGACGCCAGTACAAAGAGAGAGAGACATGTAATAGAATGAGCGAAGATGGGCGATAGGGAGTGAGAATGACAGATTGCTTGATGGAAATCTTCCCTTTCTGACAGTTCTCTTTGAAGAAAGGAGCAGTCAAGTAACAGCACAAACAAATAAGATTGGAAATAAACAACAGGTGACAGATGATTTTTATTATCTGCTTGTTACTAAAAACCTGATCTTTTTGTGCTGTGTTTAAGAAATCTGCTTCGTCTTTTCACAGGCATTAAAATGCCTGATTCCTTTTCAAGTCTAAAATCTACCTCCTGCCAAAAAACAAATGATGCAGCTTCTTGATCAGGACATCTCTGCGTGAAGACATCCAGAGTTTCCAGCCGCTTTGGGTTGCTGTATTATTTATGGGAAATAAATTCCAAGGGCGCATGACAAGTCAAATCTCTGTTCTGAATGTAGAAACTATACATTAATACAGTATGTGGGGAACTGATTTAGAGTTAAAAGGATAGTTCACCCAAAAAAATTTCTGTCATTAATTACTCACCCTCATATCATCCCAAACCTGTAATACTTCGTATCTTTGGAAAACAAATTAAGTTATTTTTGATGAAATCTGAGGGTTTCTGAACCATACGTAGGCAGCAATGTCAGTGCACCTTTTGAGGTCTAGAAAGATATTAAAGACATCATTAAAATAGTCAACGTGACTACAGTGGTTCAACCTTAATGTTATGGAGTGATGAGAATACTTTTTGTGCGCAGAAACAACACAAAAATAACAACTTTATTTAACAATTTCTTCATCAGTCAGTCTCCTTCGCAGTTGACGAAGTAAACACAGCCCACTAATAGCACACTTTTTAGAGATTTAGCAACCAACTGACTAAAGAAATCATGCAACTCTGGTAACGGCCAAAATACCAACAAAAATTAAAGCTGCAAGCAGCGTTGAAAGGGCCCTCGCACCCGGGCTCACCGCCACCTGTTGGCCTCAGGAAAACAGTGAACAGTGGGCGACATGCATGTAAGCGAGTAAATACAGGAGAATTATGGGAAAGTCATTTCAAAGTGCCAGACTTCCTGCTACCAACAGGTGGCGCTGTGAGCGTAACTGAATATTGCCATGTTGATGTCTCCAGGCCAGGACTATTATCAAACATGTGAAGTTTGGAGCAGATCGGACATCGTATGCCTGAGTTACAACAACTTCCTGTTTCATGGCGTTAATTGCAAACATTAGCACTTAGCCAAGTGTTGCATGTTTTAACATGTTTCTAGTATGTTTGCTACTCAGTGGCATATCGAAATGTGTTTCAGGGAGTGAATTACAGTGTAAAGCATGCCATTTCCTGTTGCCAGCAGGTGGCGCTATGACTAACTAAATATTGGCAAATTGATGTCTTTAGGCAAGGACTCTTATCTCACATATGAAGTTTGGGGCTGATCAGACACTGTATGCTCGAGTTACAACAACTTCCTGTTTCATGACGATAATAGCATGCTTTAGCAGTCAGCTAGGGTTGCTAGCATGATTTAGAATGTTTCTAGCATGTTTAGTACTCAATTGCATATTTTAGTATGTTGCTAATAGTGCATCATATTGTTAAAAACGTCACTTCCTGTTGCCAGTAGGTGGCGCTATTACTATAACCGAATATTATCATGTAGATGTGTTCAGCGCAGGACTCTTATCAAATGTGTGACGTTTGGGGTAGATTGGACATTGCATGCCTGAGTTACAGCAACTTCCTCTTTTACTGTATTAATAGCATGCTTTAGCACTTAGCTAAGTGTTTTGCTTGCATTTTTCTAGCATGTTGCTAGCCTGTTTAGAACTTGCTGGCACATTTTAATATGCTGTCAGGAGTCCATAACAGTGTTAAACATGTCACTTCCTGTTGCCAGCAGGTGGCACTATGACTATAACTGAATATGGGCATGGACATGTGTTCAGGACAGGACTTTTATCAAGTGTGTGAAGTTTAGGGCAGATCGGACATTGTTTGCCTTAGTTACAGCAACTTCCTGTTTCATGGCGAAACATCAAATTTTGTCAGGCTGCCAGGGACACGCCCCTTTACAAAAACCTCAAGATCTTCGCAATTTAGCGTCGCACAAGCCTTATGATCATACAAACCAAATTTGAAGATGATCGGATTAAAACTATAGGAGGAGTTTTTTAAAGTACGAGGTTTGAAAATGGCAAAAACTGCACAAAAATCGGGATGGTACATGTATGTACCGAATTTCGTACATGTACGTCGAACGTAGCCCGAGGCGCACACCGTTGAAGTTTTATAGGTGGCACTATCAAGCCATTTTGCCCCACCCATTTCTGAAACCTATATCAGATATGCAGCGTGCGCAAAGTTTCGTGAGTTTTCGAGCATGTTTAGGCCCTCAAAAATGCGATAATGTTTGGAAAAGAATAATAATAATAATGATAATAATAATAATAATAATAAACGGAGGAAATCCAATAGGGTCCTCGCACTTGCTCAGGCCCTAAAAAGAAAAGAAAAAAAAAAATGCTAAACATAATCTGTATGCCACAATCTTGCAGGCCGGCTCTGAATGCTTCTGAATGCTCTGAATGGACGCCTCAATAAAGCTACTGCAAACACACACTGTTTGAGTACTCTCACTTTCTTTCCTCCACATTGACTCCCTTGAGTCACACTGAGCTCGCCAGACATGATTTTTCAAGTTCCACCATCTCTGTATATCGTATCAATCTCCCATCTACCTCCTACAGAACTTCAGACAGTATCGTCTCCAGCTGCAAGACAGACTCTCTTCTCTAGTTAGAGTCGGCAAAAGGAGATCTTTTTCATCATGCGCTTTGTAACTAAAAGTTTTCTCTCAAGTGCTGTGGGCTACACAAAACAGATGAATCCTCTAAAGATTAGAGGAAGTGCTGTTTGAGGCTGATGAATAATTAGTCTTAAAAATTAACGTGTCTTCTTTGCGTACCTCTCATCATCTCAAATCAACAAATGCTCTTGAAACCCAGGCAGACTGGAAAAGTAATGAAAGCTCCGGGTCACGGCACCAGATCAAAGCAAACATTCTAACCGACCCTGCAACAAACAGTACAATCCTGTATTCCCCTCTATTACCAGACTGCCAGGAGGGATCAGATGTTCAGAGAGAATGCAGCAGGCTAGGGGCCTTTCACAGAGGATGTGTTCTTGCTTAAGAAACAGATATATAGAGCGTAATGAAATAGAACAGAAGGTGCATTTATTGGCTTATTAACTTCTGTATACCATTGCTAATATAAACACTTCACTTCTCTATATGTAAATACACTTGTTCATATGTAAATATGCTTAGCCCACAGATTCTTCTGATTGGCCCACTACTTGAAAGCTGATATTGATCCACTAGAATAATTTTAACATGGCGTTATGGCCAAAGATATCAGTGTAGCTGATAAACGTAAAATAAAAAGTGCAAAAATTAAATGCAAACACATTTTGTTTGAACGGTCGCTGTATGTTTGTTTGCACAGTCTTAGATCTCTATGGTAAATTTGTGCTCTAAACTGTCTCTACAAACTTCTGATTGCATTTCAACAGCCATGCTGTCATGTAGACATGACTTTTTTGATATTGTCTCATCTTGGCTCCATCTTCGAGTGGGTGTGTGTGTGTTTGCGACTGCAGAGCTGGTCCATCAATATGCATTCTTTTCTTAGTGCGCTAAGAGCCTTGAGGAGGGTGTCCAACTTTTTCTAGCTCTCTAGCCATTTTAGAGTAATGATTTCTGAAAAGTTGGCAGAGGGAAAAGCCTTTGGAAGTATTTTGGCAGCAGGTAGATAGACAGAGAGAACAGGAAAGAAACAGACAGCCAGGCAGTGAGAGTTCTTCATTAAAGATGTGTATATGTGAATGATGACCAGGATTTGGAGAAGTGTCTGCATCTGGGGACTTTTGACAAACTGAAATTGAAATAATGTGAGAGAAGACAATGTGGGGACAAGAACGAAAAAAAAGAAAAAAAAAAAGAAAGGAAAATGTCAAAAAAATGTCATAGTAAATTACATAAAACAATGTGCTAAGTTCTATATTGAAGACAACAAGAAACAGTAATTACAACACATGGGAGACATTTTTTCCCATCAGGAATTGATTGGAAGTTGTTTCTATATGAATTGGAGATTAAATCAAAACATTTCAAAATATCCTTTGTGTGCCACAGAAGAAAATAAGGAATAAAGATTTGGAACAACATGAGGGTAAATGATGTAACCGGGCTCAAAGCTAATGATTTTTTTTCTTCTGGCCCGGTCAGGCCAGTGGTTCAGATTTTTACTTGCCCTGCCAAATTTTTCACTGGCCCCCACCACAAAAAAGGAATAAATAAAATAAAATAGGCCTTGTTATTGTTTTCGTTGTGTTTTTTTGCCTTAATAAATAAGGTTATAAATAAAAAAATAAAGTCATGACACCAAAA
Source organism: Elopichthys bambusa (assembly GCA_037101425.1). Taxonomy (NCBI): domain Eukaryota; kingdom Metazoa; phylum Chordata; class Actinopteri; order Cypriniformes; family Xenocyprididae; genus Elopichthys; species Elopichthys bambusa. The sequence continues at coordinate 6,137,298 of CM074455.1, forward strand.
CTACTAACCTAACTTGTGTAAATTTCAAATATTGGTAAAGATAAGTAAATGGTCCATAATAAAATAAAAGTAATTAAATTACGAGCAATAGTACAAATAAATACAATAGAACAAACATACAAATTAAATAAACAGTGCTTTTCAGGTTGGTCTAACAGTAGTTTTCAGGTGCAGAAAGTAATGTAAAATGTAAAAATAACACTGCATAGTCTTCACTGTGTAATTAAATATAGATTAATCCTTATTAAAGTTGCAGAAGTTATTCAGTCAAGAGCAGTGAGTGATTTTTTTCTTTGTCTTTTGTTGTTTGAATAACAATAAAAACGGATAGCAGCAAGTTTATTAGGATGTTGTCACTTTAAGTGATGCACGGATCCAATATACTGATACACATGCGTTTTATGTACGTTCACTTAAGACAATAGACTATGTTTATGAGAAAACTTGCCAATACGGGCATTTTGACATAATTTTGTGTGAATATGTCCTTTCAATTGTAAGAAGACGTGACAGAGAACTCAATTCAGTATTTGTGCACTGTCTGAGGCACGGCTATCTGGGTGAGCTCTTCAGGTGTGTTTTGCATACGTAACTCCTCAAACAGCGCACAGTTACTGAATTGAGTTCTCTTTTGAGTCTTCTTGCGATTGAATATTTAAATTGGCAAGGCTTAAAAACATGTGTAAATGATAAACCTTTGTGAAGATGCATTACTTGCCCGATTGGGACAGTGACAGCTCCGAGCATTGTTCACACTGGACCTGGGCAGTCCTTATTGTCGATGTCTTTGTAAATGACAGAATTTGCATTTGTGGTTGAACGGCCTCTTTTAAGAAAGTAAAATATCATGTTGACTTAAATAATTATCATTAATTATAAATTAATTATTAGAGTTTTTGCTTGATTTAAAAAAAAAAAAAAAAAGATGTGGCAAAAAACTGCAGTCATTGGAGCATTACAAAGTTTGCACCATTGACCTCCACTGCAAGTGCATTTTCTGTTTGTTTTGACAAACTGTGGTACAATTTGAAATGATTTTCTGTGGTAATCAACAGCTTTCTACAGATGCTAATCGACAGAGCTTAACTTTTTTAAAGGTGTCAAAAATGCCAAATTTTAATTAAAAACTTAACTCTACTAATTTGAGATCTTATCGTTTTCCCTGTTGGACACACAGTGCTGTTTTGATATGTTATAATAATGATATTTGTATAACATCATCTTCACAGTGGGTGTTTCAACCACAATTTGAAACATGCTGGAGTCATTTGAGAATCTTTCAACATCACATAAACATTTCCTTTAGTCTTTTAGCACCAAATCATCACTCCCTTTTAGGTCTTATGTGTACTTGTGTGTTCAGCCAAACACTAAAAATCAACACAAGAGGCAAGATACCAAAGACTTGCTCTGCGTACTAAATCTCAGGACCTGCCTGATTCAAAACTAACAGAACACAATGGTGAGGCACTGTGGCAAATGCAATCAGCCCACAATACACCGGCCACCATTTTCCTCACCAACCGCTATGAACGCAGAGAGGCCTTTGAGAGCTGTACTCAGCGACGGGAGCAATCACGAGTGTTTTTGTGTGCAGACGCAGAGAGGTGGGGAGAGATGGGTGAAATGCGTCACTGAAGTGTGCTGATCAGCTGCCTGTTAAGCCGTTATTCACACACACACACACGCACACATACACACACACAAAAATGTAGCACAACACAAGAACACCACCAACTGCAGTCAAGACAATAAAAAGCTGCTCAAATCCCAAATTAAACCTTCACAAATGCTAGAATCTTGTTCCAAATGCAAATCCCCAATCCTCCTCTTCTTTTCTGAAACAATGCCCTCGGCATTCAGCGATGTAGTCTTTGGTTTAGCCCAATGAGCAACTGGAATAGTTTAAGGGTACAAATGCTTTTTGGGTAAAAAAAGTGGAGTGGCAGATATATAGCTTGTGGGTCCTCAAACAGTAGAAAATCAAAAGGTAGTGTGTAAAAACCCTTCAAGGCGCTATATTTTATCCATTTTCTATGTACAGCAAGTCACTTCAGATAAAAGGGTCTGCTAAATGACTACTGACCTTTAATACAAAGAAGGTGTCAATGCTTTCTGAAGCTAGAGCCACATACCACGCTAATGCAAAACTAGAGCATATGGCATTACTCTGCTGCTAATTATTTCATCTCTTTTCCGCTGAATGGGTTTAGCAGCTGTTCACAACTCTCAGGTTGAGGATTCATTTTCCTGAAATGCTCCCTATACTCATTCCTTTTAGTTGCAGTGATAAGAACCAGTTGTTCCTAATTTTTTTCCTTATTCCCCATCTGAACATCGACGTTCCTCAGGTATGCTCATTACAACAGTGGTGGAGAAAAGTGGCAGGTGTGTGGACAGTGGGAGGCCGCTGAAATGTCTAGTAGTCGTGAAGTTGGGAAAGTCAATTTGACTTACAATAGCCTGTTCAGCTTGTGTGTTATACAGTGAATCTGCACTTGTAACGGCTCTGAAATTTGTGCTGGAGATGACGGGGAACAGGTCAACTTGTATTTAACTGAACTGTACAATTACCTGCTCAGCAGGAATTTTGCTTTAGTTATGGTCAGGGATTGGTAAGGTGTTGAAAGCAGGCTTAAGAGACAATGCACACACTCTTCACCTGTTCAGTGACATTCACAGCCTCCAGCGTGAGAGCGTGTGCGGCTCAGTCTCACTACCCCCACAAGTCCCCTCCACCTTCCTCCACATCCTCACAGGAACATCCTATCGCTCTGAGGGATGACAGCTCTAGAAACATGACATTTAAGCCCCACTCTCGCTCCTTTTATCTCCATCTATCCATCCGTTCTCCTCTGCAAACAGGCCGAAGCCTTCCCCGCAGGATTCCAGACAGGCAATCAAGTAATTATGGGCCTAGATAAATGTCTCACGTGTCTCATTGTTCTCCAGAGGAGAGTGACAGGCTCTTTCAGAGATGAATAAGGTGTCTTCCGTCATTTCGGACGGGTCATTTGTTGACCTGATGTCACTTTTGTTAGCCTTAATCACTGTTTTGGACTCATGCTGAGTCTCAGAGGCGACAAAAGACACTATGGACTTTGTATTATACTGTGCCCGAACCAGGCACGACTCAATAAAAAGTGTTAATTCAATTTGATAAAAAAAAAAAAAAAAAGGTTTAGAGTGTTCTTACTCTTTGTTTTAATCAGGCCACAATCTCAGTAAAATCTAATTGGCTGAAAGTCCCACTCAATATAGCTGTAAATTAATAATCAAATATTCTGACTGGCTGTGATTCCATCTCTTCTCTGAGTATTTTTGTCCATCTAACATCTTGGTCTTGTTATCCTGCCCATTTTTGCTCAACTTTCCTGTCATCTCAGAGTCTTGCTGCTCAGCTCTCCCTGAATCATTTTCTTGCTTTCATCCATTCTCTTTTGCTACTTTTTCTCTTCCCGTTTTCACAGTCTCTCTCCATTTTTTATCTCAGTCTCTTGCTTTCTGTTTCTCCCTCTATAGAACACATTTTTGAAGCAATATCATTTCAGCGTTGTAGGATTTCTGGTGGATCCCTGCAAGTAAAGCTCCATGCCAAGACACAGCCATGGCAGCGGCTCGGATTAGCGTGCCACGCCTTTTTATCCAGAGACCTGCATCGCAAAGCTCTTAGCTCAAGTCTCACTTTCTGAACAGAAAAAAAATAACATCAAATGGAGAGGAGAGAGAGACGGAGACGAGAGAAAGCACCATATGGCATCAAAAATTCAACTCAGAACACAGGGATCCTTCAAGGACTCTCACAATCTGTCTGAGAGTCTGAAATGAATAATGAAAAATCAATCCGCCGTGCTGGGTGTGAAAGTGTCCCGTGTTTGATTGACAGGCCAGTGTCAGGCATAAATAAATGGAGATGCAGGGAGAGCTTGTTCATTATGCCACACTAATGAACGCCAGGAATTCTGTGCAAACACAAAAAGAGCACGTACACACATCACGGTCTATCACAATGCAAGCTTTTTAACAAGGATGAGTGGAAAAGTTCTCAAGCTGTTTAAATCAAACTTCATGTGTCTACATGTGTGCCTTGACTAGTAGTATGTACATCTTACAGGGCTCTACACTCACATTGTTTAAGAGCACTTGTATACCTACATTAAAACTGAAAAAACTGACTATGCCCCTAAAGTTTTTCAAGACTCCAATTCATTAAGTCAAGTCAACCAGAAAGACAAAAATAACCAAAATTATGAGCCGAAAATATATGCCACCCCACCCATTAGTGTTCAGCACAGGTTTCACTCTCGCTCTAGCCGTTATCACTGTGTGCGGTGTGACGCTTTGCTCAATATTCCGCTCTATGCATGTGCACTCCACTCGCTTCACTCGTGTACTGCTCATGCTCATTGTAAAAGTCTGCTCAAATAACACATTAACATGAAATTTCTATGTAGCAGTATACTTGTTTCTGTTTGCAATAGCCCTACTGTGCTGTAACATGGTGTGGTATATAGGGATGGGTATTATTTGAATTTTATTGATACCGATACCGGTACTTATCGATACAGTTATCGATAATACTCTCTATAATTTGGTGCATTATTAAAGACAAGTAAAACACTAATTTAAAAAGAACAAATAAAAAATTAACAATCGCAAAAAAATAAATACAACTGAACAAAGATATGATTGCAGTGTAAACAGTGTTTAAGATATTCAGGTACAGAAACTGTGATCAAATGTAAAATAACACTGCACTTTATAAATAAAATATACATTACATTACACACATATACATTAATCAAGAATGAGTAAATTTTATCTTTTACTTTTGTTGTTTGATTAGTGTTGTTATAGAGACGGCAGCAGGAATATTAGTGCTGTCACTTTAAGAGCTGCACAGATCTGCACTGTTACACATGCGGGCAGCACAGAAAACAGCGCGCGAGATGTCTTGAGCATGAATGGTTTAAAATTACTTTTTCCGTGAGCGAGCTTTGGATGTGTGTGCGGCACAGTAAACAGCACGCGAGTCGTCTCGTGCTTGAATGGTTTAAAGTCATTTTGAAATGCACACAAAAGAATCGATAAGAGGAATCGAATTTTTAATTTTATAACAAGTATCCGATTCCTGACCTCACGTATTCAATTTTCGATTCACAAACCCTAACTAGTACTAACTAAAGACTTATTATAATAATGTTACCTTTGCCTGAGGCAGGGCAGTTGCAGTTGGAGCTGGTAGATGATGGAGACATAGTAAATACAGCGCATTGCTTGAGGTAAATGGCGTGTTTTGTTTGTAAATGTTTCATTATATTACTAGTGTTGCATCTTTTGTTGACAAATGACAAGCAGCAGTTTCTAATTCACCATTAACACCGAAGTATACGGAGATAAAACAACGCGAGTATCGATAACAGTATCGTTTGTCCTGAAGCTTATCGGTACTCCAGTATCAACCCGATTGCGGAGTGCTTCAGTATCCATCCCTAGTGGTATAGCCGTGCTGGCAAAATGACGCCACCCTCTAGTTCACTGATCCACTCCCCACTACACTCTGCTCACATGCTCTGATAATAATAGCTTTGTAAGACTAGATGTTATTTGGATAATTGATCAAAAAATAAATCCGTTAAATCTGATTCTGTTGCAAAGAACTGAATAAAGAATAATATAATATTTTTAATATTAATTGTGTTACTTTCAATAACAGTGTGGTTATTTTTAGAGATGCACCGATATATCGGCCAATAATCGGCATCAGCCGATAAAAGCAAATTTTCACATTATCTGCTGATAGTTTAAAAACAGCCAATAATCAGGGCCGATATATCCTGTCAATCAAAGGAGGGCATGAGCTTTGTGTAAAGAAAATGCTAAGAAACCAATTTGATGTTCAATATTAACAGTAATTATATGAATTAATAACATTCAGAAAGTAAAGAAATATTAATTTAATCAGAATTTAGTTAATGTGTGTTAATATTAATTTGAGTAATGTTTTAGAACTGATAGCAGTTACTCTGAAACAAGCTGATGAAATAGAGAGAATAAAGTTTTTATTTGCACTTCCTTCAAAATATAATAATTAAAAATATAATTATTAATTATAATGAAATTATCATTAATTTAAAAGAAGGTATATAAGGCAGAACCCCCAAACTATCGGTATCGTTATTGGTATCGGCAGATATCACTCTGAATAATCGGCTATCGGTAGAAAAATTTAGTATCGGTGCATCTCTAGTTATTTTATTTTATTGGCTTGTACTTTTTAAATTCAGTGTCATTAAAATGATTAAATTTCATTAAAAACTCTAATATTAATGCAATTTTACAACAAAAAAAAAAAACATTTTCGGTTTCTGTTTTTCGGCCAAGTTTATCCAGAAGTTTCGGTTCCGGCCCAGAATTTTCATTTTGGTGCATCCCTAGGCACTACTGAATCTGATCTGATAGTCTGTCAGTTCATTTAGTCATCTAACCTACATGCTATAGTGAATAAATGTTTGAGGGAATTTTCCGCATTATAAGTGTGAAACCTGTGGGAATGAGTAAAGCAATGTGCAATACCAGCAATTCCAAGCTGAAATTCAGAGATGGTTCTCACTGCAGAACACGAGATCCAGGGGGCAAGGTTGGATCCAGATCCAACTCCTCCCACTTTACATATCCCTAAACCTACCCATCTTCACCCCCTGGATCTGGATCCAACTCCTCCCACTTTACATATCCCTAAACCTACCTGTCTCTGCCCTCTGGATCTCATGTTCTGCAGTGAGGGGCTACTGGAGATTCAGGCCCTGATATATGACTGTCTCTGCATTACATAGCTAACAAAATATCAAGACGAGTCAGAAAAATAGAGCACAAACATTCCCGGTTTCAGACATTTCCAGACACAGAGTAAATGCATCTGGTTGTTGAAGCCACATATGTAAATTTACCAAAATGGCAAGAAATAAAGGTGTGAGAGTGTGTTATTGGCTCCCTGTATTCAGATACCTCAGCATGACTGTGACACGCATCTCCACAGCTATGGCCTGCCGAGATGAGCATCTCAGAGGCACAGACTACTACAGCAAATGAAACTCAACTTTCAGCACTGCATCTTGAAGTTCAACACACAGTCATCTTCATTTGAAGTGGTGAATGCTAAATTCTCACACCAGTGCTGATGACGCTCTCACTCTGATTTTGCATATAGCCTGTGAATTGAAGATCGGATTTATATTCGTTTTGCGGAGACACATTTATGTGGCCAACTGTAAATAGAACAGTTTAAACAAATCAGACAGCTATCATACACATGAAGTGACAAGTGTAAATAGGCCCTAAAATTCCCTCAGGTGCTAGAATAGAATAAAATACAGGGTTTCAAGATGCTTTTTTTAAAACTTAAAAACTCGGTGGACTCAATAGAATGGCCAAAGACATCCATGCATGTGTACTCTCTTGACCAACAATTAAATAACACATTTTTACCCTGATGGTATTATATATAAGTGCACAAGCGGTGCACTTATAATTGCGAAACTTGCACATTAATTTTCACTGGCACTGTAGGGCACTGTTTGCCTCTTGTAACCCCCACACACATAATCATTAAATGAACTTCTGTGACATTCTTCCAGTGGAAACTTTTACATACACTGGCTTCTATTAGTAAGTAGAGCCCTTTCCTACTCATCTGACACCAGTTATTTCTGTTTTTAATGCAACATATGTCGTTTTAGAACAATATCATGACTTTGGATCAGAGGAATAATTGAGGTTCCACCAGAATAGTTATTTTAATGTGTTTGGTTGACTTCTGACACTGCACAAACAAAGGAATTAAAACTGAATTATCTAATACTGCTCCCCTCCAGCTTGTTATCTCCTTAATAATAGATGTCTGAGATCAGAATCGCTGGTTTGAATCGGTCGAAAATGAGTGACTTAATTTGTTCAGCTCTGTCAGTTTACATTAGAGAGGAGACTTGTGATAGATAGATAGATAGATAGATAGATAGATAGATAGATAGATAGATACAGTGGGTACGGAAAGTATTCAGACCCCCTTAAATTTTTCACTCTTTGTTATATTGCAGCCATTTGCTAAAATCATTTAAGTTCATTTTTTTTTCCTCATTAATGTACACACAGCACCCCATATTGACAGAAAAACACAGAATTGTTGACATTTTTGCAGATTTATTAAAAAAGAAAAACTGAAATATCACATGGTCCTAAGTATTCAGACCCTTTGCTGTGACACTCATATATTTAACTCAGGTGCTGTCCATTTCTTCTGATCATCCTTGAGATGGTTCTATACCTCCATTTGAGTCCAGCTATGTTTGATTAAACTGATTGGACTTGATTAGGAAAGCCACACACCTGTCTATGTAAGACCTTATAGCTCACAGTGCATGTCAGAGCAAATGAGAATCATGAGGTCAAAGGAACTGCCTGAAGAGCTCAGAGACAGAATTGTGGCAAGGCACAGATCTGGCCAAGGTTACAAAAAAATTTCTGTTGCATTTAAGGTTCCTAAGAGCACAGTGGCCTCCATAATCCTTAAATGGAAGACGTTTGGGACGACCAGAACCCTTCCTAGAGCTGGCCGTCCGGCCAAATTGAGCTATCGGGGAGAAGAGCCTTGGTGAGAGAGGTAAAGAAGAACCCAAAGATCACTGTGGCTGAGCTCTAGAGATGCAGTCGGGAGATGGGAGAAAATTGTAGAAAGTCAACCATCACTGCAGCCCTCCACCAGTCGGGGCTTTATGGCAGAGTGGCCCGACGGAAGCCTCTCCTCAGTGCAAGACACATGAAAGCCCGCATGGAGTTTGCTAAAAAACACCTGAAGGACTCCAAGATGGTGAGAAATAAGATTCTCTGGTCTGATGAGACCAAGATAGAACTTTTTGGCCTTAATTCTAAGCGGTATGTGTGGAGAAAACCAGGCACTGCTCATCACCTGTCCAATACAGTCCCAACAGTGAAGCATGGTGGTGGCAGCATCATGCTGTGGGGGTGTTTTTCAGCTGCAGGGACAGGACGACTGGTTGCAAACGAGGGAAAGATGCATGCGGCCAAGTACAGGGATATCCTGGACGAAAACCTTCTCCAGAGTGCTCAGGACCTCAGACTGGGCAGAAGGTTTACCTTCCAACAAGACAATGACCCTAAGCACACAGCTAAAATAACGAAGGAGTGGCTTCACAACAACTCTGTGACTGTTCTTAAATGGCCCAGCCAGAGCCCTGACTTAAACCCAATTGAGCATCTCTGGAGAGACCTAAAAATGGCTGTCCACCAACGTTTACCATCCAACCTGACAGAACTGGAGAGGATCTGCAAGGAGGAATGGCAGAGGATCCCCAAATCCAGGTGTGAAAAACTTGTTGCATCTTTCCCAAAAAGACTCATGGCTGTATTAGATCAAAAGGGTGCTTCTTCTAAATACTGAGCAAAGGGTCTGAATACTTAGGACCATGTGATATTTCAGTTTTTCTTTTTTAATAAATCTGCAAAAATGTCAACAATTCTGTGTTTTTCTGTCAATATGGGGTGCTGTGTGTACATTAATGAGGAAAAAAAATGAACTTAAATGATTTTAGCAAATGGCTGCAATATAACAAAGAGTGAAAAATTTAAGGGGGTCTGAATACTTTCCGTACCCACTGTAGATAGATAGAACGATGCAAAGGCAGAACAATATAAAAAACGATATATATACAGACAAACAGACAGAAGGATATAATGATAGGTAGTCAGATAGATAAAAATAAAATACACAGTTTGATTAACACCAGACACAACAGTCATCGCTTCGCACGGCAGCTTGGATGCAACATGGAAGTGACTGTTGCAAATCTTTTTTTTTTTTTTGCAACACTTGGAGAACCTCAGAAATAGAATGAGTCATCAGTTTACTGTTGGGAATGTGTCGCTACATGCTGCATCCAGTGTAGACAGCTTCACTGATTATAATTAATTCTCTTTGCTTTTGTCGAGTCACGCCGCTTGCATCTGGTGTAGGCATGGTGTAACAGTAAGAACACAAATAGCAGAATAAGAGGTAATGCACGGATCCAATATACTGATACACGTCTTTTCTTTCTCAATGGTTTACATTCACTTAAGACATAACTGATAGGTTTGTGCCGACAGACGAAAGTATCATGTATCTATGATAATCAGAGATATTGCTACGGTGGCCCAGTAGTGCACAACACAATGAAATTAAAAAAGCAAACATAAGTTCACAACACAACGGAAATGCTCCAGACCACTAGGGGGCTCTCAGAGCTCGGCAAAGTAAGATTTCCTTGCCACTGTTCTATAGAGTCGACAGTCTTACAAAGATATCATTACCATGATTCATTTTAAGTATGTAAACATTGTATATTGACATGAAATATTAATTCAAAATCACCTATGTGCACAATAGCTTCATATTTATACTGGTAAATGATCTGACACTCTACCACGGCGCATGATGAAGGGAACGTCTGCCAATTCCACCAAATGGTTAAAACAAATCATTTGTATTCATTACAATGACTTTGTTTTAACATTTAAAAACAGACATGTTAAAATTCCAAAGCTAGTTAGTTCCTGTTGGTAAGACTGACTTACTACAGGTGACATTTTGTCAATACCTCCCTTCATGTACTTACAATAAACAATTATTTTCAGGAAAAAAAAAAATCACTGTAATTCACCAAAAGGTTTTTTGTTGCTGTTGTTCCAAAAGCTGTAGTAGTGACCAGACTGACTTACTACAGGTCAAAATGTCACCTGTAGTAAGTCAGTCTTGCCAATAGAAACCTACTACAAGCTTTGGAATTTGAACATGTCTGTTTTTAAATGTTAAAAGTAATTTTAATGAATACAGAATATACGTTTTAAACAATTGGTGGAATTGGCAGATGTTCCCTTCATCATGCGCCATGGTAGCGCGTCAAATCGTTCACAGGTATAAATATGAAGCTATTGTGCACGTAGGTGATTTTGAATTAATATTTCATGTTGATATACAGTGGTTACATACTGTTAAAGCTAATCGTGGTATTGATATCACTGTCGACTCTATAGAACATTGGCAAGGAAAACTAACTTTAACAAGCTCTGAGAGCCCCCTAGTGGTCGGGAGCATTTATGTTGTGGCTTGATTTTGTTGTGTTGTGACTTGTTTCCTTTGTGTTGTGGCTCGATTTCGTTGTGTTGTGGCTTGATTTTGTTGTGTTGTGACTTGTTTCCGTTGTGTTGTGGCTCGATTTCATTGTGTTGTGGCTCGATTTCATTGTGTTGTGGCTCAATTTGGTTGTGTTGTGGCTCGATTTTGTTGTGTTGTGGCTTTATATCATTGTGTTGTTTCTCGATTTTGTTGTTTTGTGGCTTTATTTCGTTGTGTTGTGGTTTGATTTCGTTGTGACTTGTTTCCGTTGTGTTGTGGCTTTATTTTGTTGTGTTGTGGCTTTATTTCGTTGTGTTGTGGCTCGATTTTGTTGTGGTGTGACTTTATATCATTGTGCTGTGGCTCGATTTTGTTGTGTTGTGGCATTATTTCGTCGTGTTGTGGCTTGATTTTGTTGTGTTGTGGCTTGATTTCGTTGTGTTGTGGCTTGATTTCGTCGTTTTGTGGCTTGATTTCGTTGTGTTGTGAATTGTATCAATTGTGTTGTGGCTCGATTTCGTTGTGTTGTGGCTCGATTTCGTTGTGTTGTGGCTCGATTTCCTTGTGCTGTGGCTTGTTTCCGTTGTGCTGTGACTTGTTTCCGTTGTGTTGTGACTTGATTCCGTTGTGTTCTGGCTCGATTCAGTTTTGTTGTGAACTTATGTTTGCTTTTTAAATTTTGTTGTGTTGTGCACTACTGGGTCACCGTATATTGCTGAAGGCTGATGCCTTTGACAATATCAAGACAATCAGTGGCTCATTTTTCTATTATTGTATTCAATTATTATTATACTATCGTGTATTGCCGATCTCACAGGCTGACGATAAGATGATATGACTATGAAGCATATCGTCCAACACTAACAACCGACTGTGTTTATGAGGATACTCATTAAGACAGGCATTTTGACATCATTTTGTTTGTATTTCTCTGTTCAAGCGCAAGAAGACACTCAGACTGACAAGATAGAAGATTTTATGGAGTTACATTACTGCTGTTTAATTTCTTATTGCAAATTTTCGTTTTGTAAAAAATGAGAAAAAGACATAACAAAAAAAAAAAAAATTCTATAAAAACTTGCATTGATAAAAATAAAAACTTATAATTTTGTGGTGGGGCCAGAGGAAATGTTGGCAGGGCAAGTAAAAAGAATTATTGGACCAACTATAGGTCAAGAATAAAATATTAAGTTGTTATGATCTGGATTTCAGCAGGGTCAGAAGTGTTTATTATTTATGGTCTGATTTACAGTAGGGTAAATGTGAGAGGTGAGGAGAAAGGAGAGGAGGAGAAGAAGGGAGAGGAGAGGAGAGCTTCATTTTGGCAGTTCTTTGCACTCCTGTCCTCCCACACACGTGCTATTCACAGACTCCTCACAGCGAGCTCAGAGGGCATTGCACTCTCAGGGATTAATTCACATACAATGTTTCAGCTGTCAGATACATTCCTGCTTTTCGTCTCCCAGCTAAGCGTTTAATACCATAACAACAGAAGAGGGAACATCTGGCAAGACAAATGAGACAATGTGGGCATCAGGGAAAAAGAATACAACATAAGCCGAAATTAATTTCCCCAATCACAGCTGACGCATCTCCATCTTAATGAAATGAACAGTGACAGACGCAGGGGAAAGGCGACTCGACAAGCATCTACAAGGACTTCTCTGAGGGGCCTTTGCGATTGTCTGAGTACATGTGTGGGTGTGTGTTTGTGCAAATCTGTCTTCCTCTTGTGTAAAGCAACAGAGCTTGACAGCAAGAAGGTGAATGATATACTGGAACATCACTACAAGCCTCATGCAGCATTATGTCCACATACACAAACATAGCAACTCTCAAAAGAAACAGGAGATGAATCTTTGATAAAGCACCAATACCACTCACCTGCCCATGACTGATGAAACCATGTTTTTGTGCAATCTTCTCAGCCTCCTCGGCTCCCCCTTCAATGTGGACGGCCCACGTGTTGGTGTAGATGCCTTGGCCTGTAATCAAGCGTACCTCAGCAGCCAGGAGGACCAGGTACGCCCCCAGAAACAGCAGCAGGGTCCAGCGGCCCTCCATGAACAGGAGTGCTTCGTCTCCAAGCCTTCTGGTCTTCTAGATGAAGTTTGTTTTTTAATGCATCTGTGGGCTGCTCTGTAAATTCAGCACTGTAATGACCTGGAGAAGATAACACAGAGTGTCAGAAAAGAAATACTATAGCGCACCAGGAGGCCCATCGTTTTCTATAAAACCTAGGTTATCTAAACATAACTGTTCTGTCAGAAAACATCCTCAGAGGGACCGTGGCGAGTCATAAATTTTCATAAAGGTGTCTTGAGTGCTATTGATAGCGTTACACCAAGGGAAACTGGGATATAAACAACACTTTGTAGGACAAGGAGGAGAATGTGCGTTTCACAACTTGTACCCACTTTCTTGTATGTATCTAGAACAAGTTCACATAAAATCTATCTTCTGCTGATGTTGCTTGTCTTAAAGGAACAGTTCACCAAAAAATTCAATCCTGTCATCATTTACTCACCCTCATTCCAAACCTATGAGACTTTTTTTTTTCTTCCGTGAAACAAAAACTTGCAGAATTGTCTATGCTTCTTTAATGCAAATAAAGCTTTTATATATCAAAAGGGCATAAAAGCACAATGTATCATAAAAGTAGTGTGATCTGTATTCTAGGGGTGTAACGATTAAATACATTTCACGATGCTGAACTCACGATTTGATATTATTGCGATACTCCAAGACATATGGTAAAAGGATAACAAAAAATGTACTGCTGATTAAAATGATAAATTTGGTATTACATTGGGGGTGGAAATTAATAGGCTTGTACTTGGTGCTGGTAACCCAATGCACAGGACAATGGTGACACCAGAATAACAATATTTATGATTCTAACGCTTAAACATTTGTTTTAAAGGAATATGTTTGCACTCTGTGACTCACTAGATATATTTAAAATAATGTAGGCCACTTTTACTGGTAACATAAGACATTTAGCATTATCAAGACCAACAAATATTCCCCCATTGCATTATTATACATTATATTCCACATTATTTATAGTAATTTAATGTAGTAGTAATGACACTAAAACTATCTGATCAATAACAGACATTAACTTTCCCATTACAGGACGATATTCGCCCTATTTTCCAAAGGCATTTTTATCAGTATACGAGAATTTTTTTCTAATCTTATTAAATGTATGCATCATATTTCATCAATTTCTTAAATTAAAACAGAAAATTAGTTTTTAAATGTTAAACAGTAAATCCAGTTAGAACAATAAGATCCAATCAGACCGTTACCAATCAAAAGAAATCATCAAAAAATCCATCTTTGCACTGCAGAAGTGGCACAGAAGCTCCATCTGAAGTGGTATTATTTAGACACATTTACATAGACTGCTTCATGCAGCTCATTGATTAATAATGTTGTATGAATGTTTTTAAGTATAATTTTTTTAATTTAAAAATAAGTAAAAATTCAACTTTAAAAATTTTATATTTTAAGGAGAAACAGTCTATGTAAAGTGTTTAATATGACAATAAATGTAAATATGAAAATAAAACCACCAGTAAATCTGTGTGAGTCATTCATTCAGTCGTTCAAAATGCAGATTTATTCAGGAATCACCGTTGCTTGGAGATGTGCAACAGTTCTGGTGTGACTTTGTTTGAAACTATTTTCACGAAATAGAGCACAAACAGACAGTATTGTGTAGGGCTGTGTATTGCCAAGAATCTGGCGATACGATACGAATCACGATGCAAGGGTTACGATACTATATATTGTGATATATTGCAATACTGTAAGAAAGGCGATATATTGCGATGTTTCTTGTTTTTTTTTAGAAAGAACAATTGGGGTGATTAAATTTTCTCTAATTTGAGAAAAAACTGTCATAAAGAACACCACCATATGCATAAAACCTGACAAAAAAAACTTTTTTTAATATTTAATATTTTATTTAATTAAGACAGTATTGTTTGCATTTATATCACAAATCACTATTTTGTGCAATCTAAGTAAAGGGAAAATAGCCTAGTAAACTAGTGACTGCAGGATTATTTAGGTATATATGTTTTAAAGGTTCACAGAATAGCAGTTTTTAATTTCTAAAGTATTTAACAACAGAAAGTGCATAGTCCATTCCATGACTGCATGACTTTTTCATATTTAATACTGTAAAGCTGCTTGCTTTAAAGCAGTCTATTGTATAAAGTGCTATTTAAATAAACGTGCCTTCACTGAAGTGCTGAACAGAGCTGGTGCAAACATATCCACATTGCTATGATCAGATGCTTTCTTTCTGCTGTCATTTTTGTTGTGTTTATTTTGTTATTGAGAGGACATCGTGCAGTACATATTACATATTCTTTTGAAACGCCTCTCAGCAGCGTGGATGGCGTCGGGATGTTAAGTGAGCTCTCAGATTCAATGCGTTTCCCGAGTATTGGATTTTAAAATGGCCTTTTTCGCAAACAACATGACTCTTGTCAATCTCCTTGTGGTTTCTTTATAGTTGAAACCAAAATGAGTCCACATGAGCTCTGTACACCGCGGCGGGAGCCAGAATAATTCTATCGTCTTGTGAGCTGGGTTTGCTAATGCGAAACGCCAGTGATGCACGCCGCTTGTGCTTCTCGTCAGTTTACATTCGGAGATAACGCTGACATCTAACGACTAGCGGTTGGGATTAAACCGAACACAAAGCCACAAATCTAGTAAGTAAGTAAATAAATAAATAAATAAATAAATATCGATACAGTGTTTTTGAGAATCGATAAAGTATCGGCAAACATAATATTGCGATATTGACATGTATCGATATTTTCTTACACCCCTAGTATTGTGGCTAAAATGTTAATTCACTTAATTTCAACTTGTTTATTAGACTTCAATAAGATCAGAAAGTATCACATTTGCAATCATGCCAATACTCGGAGAAACAGGAGTATACTTGTGTTATTACTTAACTTACATATTAAGCTTGCTGCGATATATGGTGTTATCGGTGTTCAGCCGGTGTTATATCTCTTGCCCACCGTCGTTTTGATTTTTTTTATAGTAATAAAAATCATTTAGTTCAGTTAGAGAACAGACTACAGTTAAAAATTGAACACGTCTGCTCAATTCAGTGTGAGCCAAATGAGTCGCAGCAGGAGCCAGATTTCACCTCACTCCACCCATTTCGCCTCACTTTTCTGAATGACAAGACGATGGATGAAGATTTAGTTGCAAAGCAAAATGTAACCGCATATTTAAGCGAGTTTGTCATTGTACTGTTTTGTTGTTGTGTTTTTCATGAAGAATAATAACAAACCCACCCACCATTCAAGCAATTGAATGTTTCCCTTTAAATTGCCGCTATTTCAAAAGCAAAAGTAATATGCACACGGGCATTCCTAACTGTTTTTTTAATTAATTTTTGGAGGCATTTTTGCCCCAAGCCCCAGTTCATTTCCAAGCTTGCTTATCATAATCCAAATGTAGTATTTCCAGTTAATTTGGCTGAAACATCAGCAGCATGAGACGGTCTGGTAATTGAGCATCACCCGTTTCACCTTGTAAACAATCTTTGAAGTGTAGTCCGTCACGCACGTCTTTTGCACTTGCTCTGCTGTGCTGACTGAAGCAGTCTTTGAATGAAGGCATGAAAAGCAGCCGATTATATATATGGTCTTTACTGTCACTTTTGATCAATTTAATGCATCCTTGCTGAATTAAAAAGTATTCATTTCAAAACTACTGAATGGTAGTGTATATACAGTACTACTTTTAGCATGCCCTTGAATTCTTCTACCAGAAGAACATTTTAAGAACAGCAGTCAAAGTTGGCAAAAGACAGAAGGTGTTTTATGCAAGGTTTGACACCATATACATTGGAATGATGACCATGTAGCTTGAGTATTGCAGCATCCACCAGAGAAGCTCCCCGACACAGCAAGAGGGAGTCCTGTGAGAATAGAGGAGCTCCTTAGAGACAGCTCAGTTCTTGCTGACTGTGTAAGTAAGCTCAAAGCTTGGCCCAGGGCTTGGTGTATAACCCGACACCCTCTGCAACAAAACAGAGCATGAACAATAAAGCCTGGCGTGCGCTCTCGAAGACAGCAAGCATGCAAATTCACAGTGTTTACCTGCTATAGTGAATGCGTGACGCATGAGGTCTAGAAATAGTGTTAAAATTATAGCGCCAACCTGCACAATGTCTTTTAAAATGAGGTTTTAAAACAAGAGAATGCCATTAGCAAAACAATTCCTCTGAGTATGACGGCTACAATGCAGAGTTTAGCATTTAAATAGCAGCTCCTGGTAGGAAGAAGTGAGGATCTTGGTAAAAGGCCTGCTGAAGAAACAAACAAATCGTCACGTCTAAAATCTGCATTACAGAGCTCATTAAGGGCTGGCACAGTGCAGTGAGCTGGAGAGGAAAGAGGAGAAAACCATGTGTGTCTTACTGATGGAACCTGTGAATGTCACACCTCTGCAAGCACAGAAAATGAAAAGAGACAGAGAGAGAGATACTGTACCCGCACGCTTCACTGTAACCTTAAAACCAATGCCTGTCGTATCTAAACCTAATCGATTGTTTGAACCAATTAATAGATTTCATTAAAGGGATAGTTCACCCAAAGATGAGAATTATCCCATGATTTACTCAATCTCAAGCCATCCTAGGCATATGTAAACACAATCTGAGATATATTTAAAAATCCTGGCCCTTCCAAGCTTTTGTGGCAGATTTTCAAGCCCAGATTTTCAGATTTCCATTATAAAAAATAATCCATACGGCTCCAGGGGGTTAATAAAGGCCTTCTGAAGCGAAGTGATGCATTCTTGTTAGAAAAATATCTACATGTATAACTTTATAAATAACTAGCTTCTGGCTAGTGTTGTCAAAAGTACCGGTACTTCGGTACCAAGCTGGTACTGAAATTTTGAAAATGTGACGATACCAACATTTCTGTAGTACCGGGAGCACAGAGTATCCGGGTATATTCGGTACCCACTGATAGGGCTGTGCCAGTATTTTACGTGAATATGACACGAGTGAAGCACAAAGCTTTGTTTACAGAAGAAATAGGCTAATAGATTAGCAATTAAATGTGATATCGCAGCCATAGAAATATTTTGGTTCATGCCGAATGAGAGAGGTACGTGAGTCCATACATTTAAGCTTTATTGGCTTTGTATTCTGCTTTGTGGATCACGATCTGGTCACTTGATTAGCAGAGAATTTAACAATAGTTATTCCACTGAACATGGAATCTCTGTTTTCTTTTCCCAGATCTTTACTCACGCAGAGGATTATAAACGTTTTTCCTTTCGTTTGCTTTTAGGCCTATTATATTTGCATTCTTTACCGTGGTAAAGTAGAAAAAACACCGTAGGACAGAAATCTTTTTGCTCGCACGTCAGTTTCTATTTAACTCAGTTTGCGCTTGTTATTAGACTTTATAAGGCGCGTCAAGTTTATTTGTATAGTGCGTTTCACACACGCCGGAGATTTTTAGTTTCGCTTTCTCTGGCAGCGCAAAATCAAACATAGCCTGAATGACTGAAGATAAAACTAGCTCTTCAGACCTTTTACAACAAGTGTCAGTTGCTTGTAACATCAGGAGATAACATGAAGATATTATTAAAGAGAAATGGTCTCTTTCCTGCTCGTGTCCCACATCCCCCTCAAAGCGCAGAGCGGCTATATGACGCATCTTTGTGTGGAAATAAAAAAACTAATGTTTTTCAGAATAATACTTAATTTTCTTATTTTTTAGATTACCATTAATTACTGATATTTATTTCATAGTTTTACAGGCTGTAGTGTGTCGTTTCACTCACTGGTGGAATAGCTAAAATAAACACACACGTCTGTTTCAAAATGGATGTTTGAGCATTTGTTTATTTATTTTTTTATATTTCAAAATTTATTTCATTGAGGTATATATACACACAAACATATACACACACACACACACGCTCCAAATATTTATTTGTATGATTACCATCATATGTAATGTTTTTAAAAATAGGCTAGTTAAATAAAATAGTAAAATAGTTCCAACAGATTTTCCTGTCGTACCAAAATTGGTACAGAGCTACTTCATGCGTCAGGTCAGGGGTTACTCTTCCACCGCAAATCGATGCATACGGCCATCTGCCGGAAGATAGTTATTATTAGGGCTGCATGATATTGGAAAAAACTGACATTGCGATATTTTGTTTTTATGCGATACATATTGTGATATAAAATTCACCAGATTACTTGAATAGCTTTGTTTGGAAAGAATGAATAATTCTAGAACAATTGGGGTGATTTAAATTAAATAAACAGTGCTTTATATTTTTCAGGTAAGTATTCAGGTACAGAAAACAAATAATCAAATGTAAAATAACACTGCATAGTCTTCACTGTATAATTTGAATATAATTAATCTGTGTTAAAGCTGCAAAAGTGATTTTCTCTTTGTATTTTGTTGTTTGATAGAAAAACTGACAGGACCTAAAAACACGTGCAAATAATGGCGTAATCGCGTGCATTTCAAATCGTTGTGCCTGGTCTGTACGTATTAATGATCCCTATACTTAGGGCTGCACGATTTATCGCAATTTTATCGCACGTGATTTTGGCAGTTTGATTTGGCAAAAAATCAAACTGCCAAAGTCACGTGATTTCAGTAAATGAGGCATCGTTGCGTCATAAGTGTTTTGAAATTTCAATGATTCACCACTGGGGGGCATGGCTTCGAAGCTTCATGATGGATGGATAGATTTTTTTGGCTTCAAAATACGGCCCCCCCCTTCACAACTATTATGTACCTCGGAGGAGCAAGGATATTTTTAAATATATATCTCCGATTGTGTTCGTCTGAAAGAAAATAGTCATATACACCTAGGATTGCTTGAGGGTGAGTAAATCATGGGTTAATTTTCATTTTTGGCTGAATTAAGCTTTTAAGCTAATTTTAAGCAGATTCAATTAGCAGCTAAGACAAGTCTACAAGACAGGTAATGGAAAAGAGGTCAGCTCTCGGAAAATTATTCGCCACCTCTAGTACTCTTATCCGCAAGCCATTTTCAACAATGTCAAATAACTGCATTCAGGTTAACCGTCCCCGTTATTCAATCTTTCGCCTGTCTCGACAAGACTAATTTAATAATGCAGCCACTTGTGAAAGCTTCTTTTAATAGATAAACGTTGGAGGTAATGAAGGGCTCACCTTTAGAGCGCAACACATGTAAGATGTGACTGAAAGGCTGTTGATTCCAAATCAGTTTCTGTTCTGACATACAAAACAGGGCTTGTGGCTTGTCATTTCATCTCTACTTATTAGGTCTGACAAGGTCTTTGTTTTGCGTTTGGTGTTGGAAACAAGGCAGAAGATTACTTTTTTTTAGCTTACAAGCAGAACGTGGAACCAGTCCAGAGGGAATTCTGGTAATTGCATTGCAACCGCAACACTGACCAGAAACGATCAGAATAATTGGTTATCAACAGCCTTCCTAGAACTGAAAATTAGTGCATTTCTACTAAATCATGAATTCCTGGTGCTTTGGGAGCAGGTCACAAAGCCAAAATGACATTCGAATTAATGTGAAGCCAGTCACTTAGAACTTCAGGATCTTTTTGGAGGTTGGGCCATCAATCTTTGTTCAACACTTCAAATGACTTATTTTTCATATTTAATGACTCTGAGCATGCATTAAGGCCTGAATCGAATGGAAAGTAAGATTATCTAGCTGTCTCCGAGGATCTGACAGATTGCATTCTTGCAAGAGGCGACGTCCTGGGCAATGTTACAGTATGCTGGCTAGGAGGGCCAAATTTTTATAGCGTGCTCTCTGGGGAAGAAAGAACAGTAATTACTAAGCCTTAATAACTCCTCATCAAACACAACTACAACTACTAAACCTTTAATGATCCATGATGGCTTGGTAAGGGCAGGAACCGAAGTGCTTAGTCACTCATTAGAGAGGGACAGACAGCGCACAAATAGGTACTCTGTTTATCTTTTTTTGTCCTCTCTCTCTTGTTAGGATCAATATAGAAGATGACCACACTGCCTGCTCTAAAAAAGCCCTGTGGGTAAAACCAGGTTTCACAAGCAAACCTGCCAACAGAATGAATGTTTTGAGTCAAGTCAAAGAACATTTATAATACAATTCAATTCTCTGAGGATCATTACACAGTCATTATATGAACTATATGAGACAAAGAATATCATATCATAATACTGTCTTTATGCTCGCGGAGCATTCATTAATTGTACTGAACACTATGAATTTTCATTGGGTTCACGCGTTGGAGGAGCTCACGTGCACCGTGAATTAGTCAGATCAATGGAAAGCACTGGCGCGCGATATGATGATAAATCTTTGAAGGATTTGGAGTCAGTTTAGAAAATTTAAAATATTGTTATGTGCTTTCTTTCTTTCGTGGAAGACAAAATGAGACGTTCGGCAGAATGACACCAGTCACCATTCATTTCAGTTGTATGGAAACAGGTGCAATTGGAAGTGAACGGTGACCGTTACTGACATTGTGCCGAGCATTTCCTTTTTGTGTTAACATACTGAGGAAAAAAAAGTCATATAGATTTGGAGCAACATTATTCCGGGTGAGTAGGATAACCGAATTATTATTTTTGAGTGAAGTACAATTACAAAATAACACAAAATAATACACCTCTGGTTTCTCCAGACCAGTTTAAAATAAATGTGTAAGGCAAAACTAAACGATTTGTCTTGCCACTCACAAAAACACAAATATACTGTACAAATAATAATAAAAAACGGTTAAAAATACAATTTATTTCGCTCAAATTGTATGAAATGTCTTTCAGAAGTTGGACTAAAATGTAAAGCTTACTATGACAGGAACAAATTTACTAAATAAAAACTTTCTTACCCTTACCTTCGCCTCAGGTTTTCCGTTCTTATTAGATTAAATAACGACAACATACGAACTGTCATTTACCTCAGAAATGAGACCGTTGACCCCTCCTCGAGCACGAACCGAGCTGTCATTGCGCTTTACACAGCCTCGGGATCTGGTAACAGGCTCACATTTCAGACTACAGCTCCGGAAT
Organism: Elopichthys bambusa; assembly: GCA_037101425.1. Taxonomy (NCBI): domain Eukaryota; kingdom Metazoa; phylum Chordata; class Actinopteri; order Cypriniformes; family Xenocyprididae; genus Elopichthys; species Elopichthys bambusa. Next base: position 6,159,564 of record CM074455.1, read on the forward strand.
GAACTCCATTCACGACAGAAATTAAAAGTATATCCACTGAGAAACCGTTACGGAGTATATTCGCGCCGCTCCGCGACACCCCGCGAACTCAACTCAGCATCACGCGGCGAGCGCGCGCAGATCGATGAAACTTTCAACAGTGCGCGCGTCTTCCTGTAGTATAGTCCTTTATTTTAAATCATTTATTAATCTTGTGTCTCTCGGTTTCCGTGCTATACTTATTATCTAAATGTTTGCAAATAAAACGAAAACCTCTGATCCGGTGTCATGTGTCATCGGTCGCGTCTGCTTTATTGTTCTATAGACATAACGGGATACATCCGTATACAAATCCCTGGTAATCATAAATGGCCTACAATTCCCAGGAAGTACGTCATGGTATGAGCCTATTTGAGGTCTGCGATTCACGGGCTCCATCTGTAGGATTCAGATATACTGTTCATGATTATTCATTTACCTCATCGCAAACCTCTTTCAAATGCAGTAGCAGTAGTAAATACATATGTATTTAATGTTAGCCTACTTATGAGGCGTCGCAGTGCAATTCCTAAAGAATCAGTTCACCCAAAAAAAATGTTGACATTATTTACACATCGTCATGGTGTTCCAAGACTTATTTTCGTTGGAAATGTTAGAAACTGTTCAGCGTATTTTTCCACACAATGAAAGTTAATGGTCATAAACTTAAAGATTTTTTTTTTTTTTTTTTTTGTGCTGTGAATGAATTAGATTACAGCTGGATCCTTCTCAGTGTAGAGCGAGGGCTAAATGTAATCAGCATCGTTTTTGCTCTGACAGACATAAATTAGATTAACAGTTTTGCCGATATTGTTACTCCGAAAGCAGTAGCATGCAGGTCACGAATGAAAACAGGATTTTCCTCACGGATTACTCTTTGCTGAACCAGCTCTGCTAAGCTGATTTTGTTAGTCCCTGCAGTTCCCTCATTTAAAATGGCAAATGTACATACTTATTATAGTTCATATAACTAGGAATGTAAAATTAATTTAAAAAAAAGATCAAATAAAAAAATATTATGAAATAATCTCAACAAACTATATTGCATCCTTTAACAAAATAAATAAAAAGGGCAGCGCACGTTACCTGGTATTAAAGGGATAGTTCACCCAAAAATGAAAATTCTGTCATCAGTTTACAGTTCCTGATTTTTGGGTGAACTATCCCTTTAAGCCTGCATCTCCCTCTTATACTAAACTAAGTATGCTTTATTTACATCACACTTTCAATCTCTTTTAGAAAAGGTGGGGAACACCAGTGAAATATTTCACAGGCAATCCAACTGGAGCAATATCAGGGGAACAATAAAGGTTTGTCTCTCTCTTACAATTTAAATTGTAAATTATTTATACATCATTATAGTATTTGTTTTATTACATTTATTTAATGCTGATTGTTATAGGAATAAGATCTATTTTACAATAATAAAAATCACCATAAGAAAAATGACAATATTTTACAATAAGGTCCCATTAGTTCGCATTAACTGGGCTTATGTATTAACAATGAGAAATGCTAAAAAATAAAAAAATACAATTGTTCATCAATCCAGACACACTAAAGAAATTGGAAAAAGTCGTTTAATTGTGATTATAACCTATAACCTTTTAATATGTTTGTTATCTTTTTCAATAATATTCACAAATGCCACTAAGTAAAGGTAAATAAACATCACGCAATGGCTCAAAATGCTAATGTAGGCACTAGATGGCGCGCCCGTGCAACAAATGAGTCTCCTCAACGTTCCTCTTTCAGCGCATGCGCAGCGCCGTTCTTTGTTGTCACGGTCCAAATTTATCCCGGAATAAGGACAGCACGCATGTGCCGTGAACCCGGATGTATCAGGACTTGTTTGAATAAAGAACAAAAGCATCGAGCTGAAAATGCATCAAGACTGTTTTTAGAAAGTAAAGGAATCTGGTTCCGGTCCGGGTAAAGTAGGCTACCAGTGCTCGTTTCAGATGATTGATTACAGTAACTCACACTTTGGAGTTTAAATCTTTTAATGTATTTGCTTTTATTCACATAAACGCGGTGCCATACCACTGCATGAACATATTTGCAGCAGTCTATAAAAATAACACTGTAGCTTTATTTGCAGTGCTGCAATGCATTTAATTCACGTTTACGGTAAGAAGTATGAACGCGGCAGCAACTGGTCCGAGCCAGAGGTGCTGGAGCTACTGCAGATCTGGTCGGACGTGCCGGTCCAAACCGAGCTGGTTACCTGTCTCAGAAACCAGCATGTGTTCAACAGAATCGCCAGCACTCTGCGGCAAAAGGGCATCAATCGGACCGGGGATCAATGCAGGGAGAAGATCAAAAAGTTGAAGCTCGAGTACAAACAGAAGACTTTAAGATCAGCGAGGTATTACGAGCTGATGGAGAGGGCTCAGAGTAACCGATCAGCCGCAACCTCAGGTTCTACTTTGCCTTTATGGGGCGGTACGGTGGCGAACCAGATGATCGGACTGCAGGGGTCAGAGGCGCCGGGTCACCCGCCCAGAGCAGGTGAAATCCTGGAGATCAAGACGGAGGTGATGAGCTCGGATGATGAAGCAGCGGGCCCGCCCGAGATGCTCTACGAGTTCGGACCTGTTGATGAGGAAGATGAAACTGGTGCTGAACACAAAAATGCCGGTCCAAACACAGAGGAACAAGCTGAGATGGACGGAGAGCAGGGAAACACACATGTCATCTGTTCCCCATCAGGTATCCTAAACTGTTGATGAATAGATAAACAGATATGGATGTTGATTCATATTTAAGTAATTGCACACAGTGTACACAGATATTCCACTATGAAGGCATTTGTTGCATATATAGATAGATAGATAGATGAGTATATGTATGTACAGTACATGTTAACATTTTCGCTGGTCCCACCACATTGACTTTCATAGTATGGGGAAAAAAATACTATTAAAGTCCATTAACTGTTTGGTTACCGACATTCTTCTTCAAAATATAATCTTTGATACAGGTTTGGAACAACTTGAGGGTGAGTAAATGATGGCAGTATTTTCATTTCTGGGTGAACTATCCCTTTAAGTTTTCTTGAATAGAAACATACTAGTTAGGGTTGCACCACCATATCGGTATTGGACAATTATATGTTCATTATTAATGTTATCGTTATCGGGCCAACAAGAAAATTTGGCCGATATATGCATATATATATATATATATATATATATATATATATATATATATGCATATGCATGCATACATATATATATATATATGCATGCATACATATATATATATGCATGCATACATATATATGTGTGTGTGTATATATATGTATATATATATATATATATGTCGATAAATCATGGATTATTTCGCACTGTTCACCATGATGGTTTTGAAAATATGGGCTTGAAATATGATTGGAGTCACTTCCTAGAAAAATACAGTTAAGTTCAACATGTGCAGCGCAAATCTGTCATATAGACTACATAAAGTTATAATGAGAACATAATAATTGTGTTCTTGGGTCATGGCTTTTAATAGTGAAACTTTTGTTTTTGTAATCAGGCTCTCAAAAACGATATAACATTTTTTGATTTAGACTTACTGGCCAATATATCGGTTATCGGCTTTCAGATATAAAGAGTTATCTAGATCGGCCAAAATATTCATATAGAAAGTTAAAAAGAACAGCATTTATTTGAAATAGTAATCTTTTTGTAGCATTGTATAGTTAATGTCAGTGTTTTGTTCAATTTAATGCATTTTTCTGAATAAAAGTGTTAATTTCTTTAAAAAAAAAAAATCTTACTGACCCCAAACCTTTGTATATTTTATACATTAATGCATTTGGCTGGCATGTTTGTTTATTATTATTTCTTGTAGTGCGATCAAATTTAGCATTTCTTTAGTATGAGAATGAAACTCATGACCGTGTTGTTGCCAGCGCCATGCTCTACCAGTCGACCTTCTGGAACTCTCTGTAATATTTTCATTGCAACAGTATGCAAAAAATTAGCATTACTTAAGATGTAGCCTTGATAAGTTGGAAAGATTGTTAAGTTGAACTTTGGGCCTGAGCTATCAGTTTTAGCTGATAATCCATATTTATTAAGAGGCACTGTGTGGTTTAACAGTGCTCAGGCATTGCAGTATTTATGCCAAGCTCATTGTTGTGTCTGCTGTTGGCACTGTTTGTTATCCAGTGCCTTATTTTCAGCAGCGCAGATGTTCTTGACAGCCTTGGCATGTTATCACACCAACTGTCGTTTCAAGAGAATTTTGAGTTGATTGTTTTAGTTAATTCTTAATTATGTTTTCAGTTGATGTTTTTTTTTTGTTTGTTTTGTTTTTTACTTTAAACATGATATTTTTTGATGATATCGCACCACAGATTGCAGTGACCAGAACATGACTGGCTCCTCCGGTGCTGGTGTATCCCCGGCAACTGCTCCCATGGCGATGAGAGATGGAGGTAGCCATGGTGACCAGGAAGGGGTTTCCGGATCGTTCCATCAGAGGAAGCGTCGGCGGGTGGTTCGCGGGGGTGACGGGGGGTTATCGAGCGCTCTGGCTGGGTATCTAAGCTGGCAACAGACAGCGGAAGAACGTTTCCTCGCTCTGGAGGAGGCCCGGATGCAGCAAGAAGCGAGGGCAGAGGAACGAAGGGAGCAGCAGGAGGAGAGACGAGCGAAGCAAGAAAGAGAACATGAGTTTCGTCTCATGTCCATGTTGACCAGAGTCCTGAGCTCAACACGTGGAACGGAAGACCAGAGCGCCACCACCAGCAGAGAAATGCCCAGCTCCTCACAAACCTTGTTACCTAACAGTGCCAAAGCTGTACCCAGCATGCTTTGGGGTGATCAGACACCCCAGTACAGCTCGTACCTGTCTCGCCGTGGCAACAGCATGCGGCTGCACCAGGGAATCCTGCAGGAAGGCTACAACCAGTATCACGCCAACAAGCACGATGAGAATTCAAACCCTCATGTTAGTCTCCCTGGAAACAGTAAAACCATACTATTCTCATTCATTAATCAGTGTTTTCATAATTGAATATATATATATATATATATATATATATATATATATATATATATAGTGGGGTTCATTCATGAAAATGTTTCAAGTTTACGTTTTTAATTTAATTTTTTTTTTTTTTTATTTGCATTACAAATCATATTATCAGCATAACAATTTAGGTAAAATATCTCATGTCATCGTTGTTATATATATATATATATATATATATATATATATATATATATATATATATATATATAATATACACTTATTAAATATGTCAAATTGATTTATCGCGATTAATCACATTTAACACAAAAGTTTGTATTTTATTTATATATATATATACATATATGTAAAATGTAAAATGTATATGTGTGTGCACTGTCAAACAATAATCAAGATTGCATCCAAAATAAGTTTGTTTACATAATGTATGACTGTATATTTATTATGTATATATAAATATGTATACATGTATATTGATATAATTTATATAATATAAATTTATATATAAATATTTTTTTTAAATATATACACATGTGTATGTGTGTCTATATATATATATATATATATATATATATATATATATATATATATATATACATACAATACACACATGTAAACAGACTTATTTTGAATGCGATTAATCGTTTGACAGCGCTAATGTATGTGTGTATATATGTATGTATACAGGTGGTGGTCATGTAATTAGAATATCATCAAAAAGTTGATTTAAAGGTGTCAATGGTCGTCTTTTGTCAGCAGTCTTGCCCATGATTGTGTAGCCTATAGAACTAGACTGAGAGACCATTTAAAGGCCTTTGCAGGTGTTTTGAGTTAATTAGCTGATTAGAGTGTGGCACCAGGTGTCATCAATATTGAACCTTTTCACAATATTCTAATTTTCTGAGATACTGAATTTGGGATTTTCCTTAGTTGTCAGTTATAATCATCAAAATTAAAAGAAATAAACATTTGAAATATATCAGTCTGTGTGTAATGAATGAATATAATATACAAGTTTCACTTTTTGAATAGAATTAGTGAAATAAATCAACTTTTTGATGATATTCTAATTATATGACCAGCCCCTGTGTGTGTGTGTGTGTGTGTGTGTGTGTGTGTGTATATATATATATATATATAAATGTGTGTGTATATATGTACGTATATATATATGTATATATGACACAGTGTATATATATATACACACACAAACACATATATATTCACAAACTTATGTTAGATTTATTAATCAATCAATTAATCAATTTGACATCACTTTATGTATATGTGTATATATATGGAATATGGTTGGTAATGTCCTACAAACCCCAAACATTTGAACATAGTGTAAGTATATGAAGGTGTAAAATCCAGACGGACATTTAAGTTTCATGCAGGAATGAACAAATGACTAATGAACAAATCAGAATTAGTTAAGAGGGGCTATACCTAGTTTAAATTAAATACAATTTTGAAAATATTCAATTTTTAGTTGAAGTGTACAATTCCTGTGCCTGGCCTATTTGCACAATTTTTAATAATCTTTTACCTTAATTAGTTCATTTTAAATCATCTTGCAATTTGACATTCATTTTTAAAACCATATTCCAATTAGAGGATAATATTCCTTGTAGTATCTGATTTAATATGATCTCATAAAATCTGCTTATATTAGAGATATTATTGAGACAAATTACTGCATTTCATGTCAACTACCCAATCTGTAGTTCATTCCATGTCTGAGAGTTCTCACTTATTCTGATATTATAAGCCTTGTATAAAGGCTTATAAATATGTTTTTAAGGCACTGCTTTGGTTGACACAGTGGCCACAAGTCTCTTGGGATTTCCAGGAAATCTGTGTGGTTTTTCTTACTTGAATACACTTTTTTGTGTGTGTTTCTCTAGCTTCCACTGTGTGGTAATTTGCTGTGGTTTTTATTACGGTTTATTTCAGGGTATTATAAACTTGGGAACCAGTGAAAACAAGCTATGCTTTGACCTCTTGCAGAAAAGGGTAAGATATGTGATTTGCTTGTTTAGCATTCATTAGTGAAGATCCTTTTTCATTTGTTTTTCATTTGGTGGGCAATAAAGTGGGTGAAAAACCCCCATTAAACTTAAGGGCCATTTGCACGACACCGTTTTCAACTAAAAACTGAAAACTTTTTATGTATTTTTGGCCAGTCATTTACACGACAACCGCGTTTTGGGGGCTTAAAACGCAAAATTTTGAAAACGGTTTTCAAAGTGCAAGTTTTTGAAAGCTATAGCATTATCATCTCCGTGTAAAGTACACAAACGATAATTCAATTCATGTCATGCAAATTACATGTTCAGTCTATAGGCGCATAGTTTCTTTACAAAGTGACATCGCCATCTACTGGCCTGGCAGCAGAATACAGCGTTTTTAATCGTTTTTACTGATCTGTGTTAACAGGAATATTTTGACAACATTGTCCTTTGTACTCAAAGCGCAAAGGAAAAACTTGTCCTTTTTTACGTTTTTGAAATGATTAGCGTACAGACGACAACGTTCTCCATTCATCTCCATGGATCAGCGAAAACATCTAAAAACGCTGTATTATTCATGCCAGGCCAGTAGTTAGCGATGTCACTTCGTAAAGAAACTCTACACACCTATAGACTGAACATGTAATACGCATGCACATCTGTTTTTAATTGAAAACCGTAGCCATGTTCGAAATCGCCCCCTATGCCCTCATTTACTATTCTCTACATTAGTCCACTAATATAGTCCACTTGAAAGAGTGAATGAAAACGAGTAAATTTGGACACCAAGTGAGACTATTGCCGAGTTGCTGTTAAATAATCATTTGTAACCTAGCAAACTAGCAGCTCCAGGAGTAATAAATAGATTTATCTTTAAAAGGTGTGTACATTTTAGTGGTGAGTTTGTGAATTACAACCAACAGCTCAGTCCACAGCTCACCCCTCCCTTTCGAAGCTACGGTGGCCGACAGAGGACAGAGATGTCATCATCTGAGACAGAAGAGAGTCACCAGTCAAGCAAACGTGCTTTGTAGAGCAGTTTGTCCATTTAGGGCTACTGTAGAAACTCGAAATTCGAATTCGATGTGGGAATTCATTCGGCACGACTCTCACAGTGCATCTCACAACCGTTGAGTGTACATCGGTTGTACACTTGTTATTGGGGTGCATTATGAGATTGAATGAATGCACTCGATAACGTCCACTATGGTTTTCAGACACCACTACAATTGGCTGTCCCCTAAAATAGTGCCCTATTTTAGGGTATGGGGGGCGATTTCGCACACAGCCTGTGTTGTGTAAACGATCTCTTACACTAGAGGAAGAACTTAAGCTATATATCACAATATCAGTCTTGGGGATGTGCTGTTTTGGCCAGTGAGCAACAACCCAAAACATCCTGGCAACCCAATAAAAACAAGCTAAATTCCTCTGAGCACTTTAGCAACTGCATACCATGAATTAAAAACGAGCTAAATGCCTCTCAGAGCACCTTAGCAACAGCATACCAATATCCTAGCAACCACCCTATTAAGTTTTGCACATGCGAGTGCCACTCACTTTGTCTTCAGAAGAATAATATAGAAAGACTTGCATGCACAAAAATATAAAGAATTGTGATATTGCCTGGATCAATGTTTGTTGCACTTTGTGATTCTTGGTTTCTCCAACAGCTGATGCGACCCGACATGCTTCACATTGAACCTGCTTTCTTACAATATCCCGATTGGAAAGGCCACAGTTTGTAAGCTTACATTACCTATAACTGTTTATTTTCCTGTAGAAGGTATAATTCACTTAACTCTCAATTTGCAGAGAGAGAAAATCAAGAACTTAGGTTTTTGTTTCACAGTATTGATGTTCTTGTGTCTGATTTCTTTTCCCCAAAGCCTTCGAGAGGAAGTTGCTAAGTTCCTGTCAGATTACTGCCATTCTCCCAAACCTCTAAAACCCAAGAATGTGAGAGTTCTGCTTTTGCACACATCAGCATGATGATAAACCATCTGTATTATTTCTGTTAGTCTTCCTCTATCTTAAGAAAGATAAATCCAGTTCACATGCTTACTTTCTTGGATTTTTTTTTTTTTTTTTTGCAGGTTGTTGTTATGAATGGTTGTGGGTCTCTGTTCTCGGCTTTAGCAGCAACGCTTTGTGACCCAGAAGGTATTAAGACCATCTGATCACTACAGAATACAACTGCAATTTTTATCTTCTTAATCTCTTTGATCAAAAATACAGTTTAAGGCAAGCAGTAATAATGTGAAATAATATTATTACAATTTAAAAATCTGTTTTCTATTTTCCTATATTTAAAAATGTATTTTATTCCTGTGATCGAAGTTGAATTTTCAGCATCATTACTCTAGTCTTCAGTGTCACATGATCCTTCAGAAATCATTCTAATATGATGATTTGCTGCTTAAGAAACATTTATTATTATTATCAATGTTGAAAACAGTTGCGCTGCTAAATAAATGTTTTTCAGGATTTTTTGATAAAAAGAAAGTTCAAAAGATCAGCATTTATTTGAAAAGGAAATCTTTTGTAACATTATAAAGGTCACTTTTGATCAATTTAATGCATCTAAGTATTAATTTCTTTTTAAAAAATGGACCCCAGACTTTTGAATAGTAGTGTGTATTTGCCAGTATTGGAACATTTTTATCATTAAATATTTTTAGTAATTGTATTAAAATTTAAATCAAAATGGAGAAAAATTAAACAAAATAAGTGACCATAGGTGTCTAAAAAAGTTGCCTGATATTGTGTGCTTGTTTTACAGATATAAAAAACAAAAGATGGAATCCGCACACCAAACAAGTTCAAAGTCCAAGATCCATTGAGAAAATGTTTTACTAAAAATTCTCATGTAAAGTAACATTTAACAGTAAAACATTTTCTCAGTGGATCTTGAACTTCGAACTTGCAGATTCCTTCTTTTTTTTTTTTTTTTTTAATATATATTATGTGAACTGAATCTACAAACCCAGAAAACACTACTAATATACAAATTGGTGCAGGACTTTTTAAAATTTTTATTATTATTTTTTTTGCTGCTTGTTTTACAGATGCCTTTCTCATCCCGTCACCCTTCTATGGTGTGATAATTGAGGACGTGGGCCTGTACAGCAGTGTCAAACTACACCATGTGCCACTTTATAGTCAGGTGCTTAGCGAAAGTCCAGACATAATATTTGATAAACACCGGCATGTTATAGTGATTTTCTGTTGTTTTATTTTTGTTTCATGTGTCTATAATGTTTATCTTTCTATTCGTATATTTTTGTGTTTGTACAGCCCACAGGAAGTGATGTTAGACCATTCCAGCTAACTGTTGAGAAACTGGAGAACTCCCTGAAAGATGCCAAAAAAGAGGTTATATTATATGAAGTGCCCCATTATGCTTTTTCGAATAGTACCTCTCATACAGTGTGTAATATAGCTGTTTGTGAATGTAAAAGGTCTGCAAAGTTTTAAAGATCAAGTTTTAAAGAAGTGCATGACAAATAAAGTTATTGTCTCCTAAAAGAAAGAATCGATTCTGAACTTCAGATATGGTAATGTGCATTTAGTTTCCGACACAAGTGGTGGACCAATCACAACAGACTTGGCCATCTAACCAATCAGAGAAGAATAGGCCCTCAGAAAGGACTGGTTTAGAGAGACTGAATCCTCAAATAACTCTTTTTATAAAATGAGGTGATGTGGAATGTATATTATGAGAAAATTAAAGTGTTTTTTGACTTTGAATGCATGGAAACCTATTGCAGGAGACCTCCAAAACAAAACTAGAAACCTTTAAAACTACATAATAGGGGCACTTTAACTTAAACATACAAACAGTTTACACACCTAAAACTCACTCTTAAAATCTCTTAAAATGTTGTTTTCTTTATATAGGGATTGAACATCAGAGCCCTTATCCTGTTAAACCCCCACAATCCACTAGGAGAAGTATACTCATCTGAAGAGATGACCAGCTTTCTACAATTTGCCAAAATGTGAGTTCAAACAATTTCTCACAAGCACTGAACCAAAACCATTAGCGCAGAACGGTGTATGACATCAAAGCACCACAAGAACAATTAAGACTAAAGTTTGAGACATTTTATGTGCTTTTGTCATTTTTATTATTTTTGTTTTTTAAAAACATTAAAAATGTAATTTTTTTATTTCAGTTTTAGGACATACAATTTTCGTTTTTGTTTTTCATTTAACATTTTTAATTTATATTTTATTTCAGCTTTATTTCAATTAACAAATGTGTGTTAATAGTTTATTTTAATTTTAAAATGAGAATCACTAATTTATTTATTTATTTTTTTAATAGATCACAATTTTCCCACTATTCTGAATAGACAACTAAACAAAACAAAATGTATTTCACTAGAGGTTCTGACAAAATGTTAATTGCTGCAGTCTATTTAAAAATATATTGAACTAATATGGATTTTTTTAATAAACCATTTTGAGTGAATGATTCAATGACTCACTCATAAAGACTTGTTTCATTGCTGAATAAATCAGCGTTTTTGAACAAATCTCTTGAATGAATGATTCAATGACAAACACGTTGTTTAGCTGTCACTTGGCACCACCTACTAGTGTAACAATGTAATTAATACAGTCTTTATTTTAAGCATCAAGTGTCTTTCAAAAGGTGATTTACTCCATTTTGATCACTACTGTAGACATCAGTATTTATATCTGAACTATAAACTTTTATCCCAGTACTTCTGTGATAATTTGAATGTTTGTAACAGAAATAATGATCTGTGTGGTTGAAAAGACTGTTTGTGAAGCTGTTTCATACCTATACATGACAACTGCTCTCTCTGGCTCAGCGGCGGCAGCAACACTGTAATCCACTGTAGTCATACTTGACAAAGGTAGATGCGGGCAAATCATTTTCATTTAGGAACAAGATTTTATTAGTTTTTAAATTGAGATAGCAATCTTTTAATGATTCATCGTGCAGCTCTAGTCGCTATTTTTATAGTATATAAAATTGCATTCTTCAAAACTTCTTTGAGAGTTTTAACCAACATGAGGATGAGTAAATGATTAAAAAAAATGTCAATTTAGTTTTCATTTTTTGGTTGGCTAACTCTTGGGACTCTCATCACACTTTGTTTTCCAAATGTTTTCATATGCTTCATTAAGTTGCATATTATTGAGGAGAAATTACATTTGTGTTCACGCATGTCATTTGAATTTGAATTTCTCCCCTCAAAGGCGCTCATTTACTCATTGTTTCTCTCTCACATGCTCCAGGCACCGGCTTCATGTGATCATAGATGAGATTTACATGCTCTCTGTGTTCAACGAGACAGACACTTTTCGCAGTGTTCTCAGCTTGGACGGGTGAGAGACATGCACACAAACTATCTCTCTCTTATTGCTGTGTTTTGTTTATTCTAATTTACTTAGACTTGTGCTTATTTAACGGATATTCCCTGAGCTTAAATTGAAGAATACTTCATTAGGTGTCAAGGAAAATTGAATTCAAGTCAAACCACTTAAAGGGGATCTATTATGGTCCTTTTACAAGATGTAATTTAAGTCTCTGGTGTCCCTAGAATGTGTCTGTGAAGTTTCAGCTCAAAATACCCCACAGATAATTTATTTTAGCTTGTCAAATTTGCCACTCTATATGGGTGTGAGCAAAAACCGGAGGCAGGGTTTATGTACATTTTGGGGTTTGTGATATCACAAACCTGGGAAAAAGCTCGTTGTAGTCCCTACTAGCCATTTCTTGTAGTCCTTAAAAAGCGATTTCTGTAAAAGAAAATATCTCCCTTTGCATTGAGCTTTGAGCATCATAACTTTGCAGATGTTATGCTCAAATAGCAACATTACACACAAGCTAAAGTTAAAAAACCACCCTTTCTAAAGTGTACTTCACCCGAAAATGAATTTTTTTTCTGGTCTGAATTAACATTTAACTTAATCTATATTTTAATGTCAGAAAAGGCTGTTTTTGTTCAGGGTGCATGTGAGTGTGTTTGTATTAATCATCACAAACTACACAAATGTTTCCACAGGTTGCCAGATCCCCAGAGAACCCATGTTATGTGGGGCTTCAGTAAGGTAAGTCACTATTTGAACTGTCAGAAAAGCATTTCCTCAGATTCTTGGCATTGCTGCACTGCATTCAGACTTTCTGTTGTGTACACGTATAGGACTTTGCAATGGCAGGGATGCGAGTTGGCGTGATCTACTCAGAGAACAGAGATTTGGTACAGGCACTGGATCAGCTGGGCGCCTTCCACGGAGTCCCGGGACCCACACAGTACCAGATGGCCCAGCTTCTTCGAGATAGAGGTACACACATTTTCTCCCATGCTTTGTTCAAGTTTGGCTGTTTTTCTTTCTATGGCTGATTCACAGTTCCCATATTTTCTTTCCTGTCTAGTATGCAAGATTAGTATTCCTGTGTCCCAAAATATATTATGTCCAAAGAATTGTAATGTTTTCTTCTCCATGCTTTTATGGACTTAACCCTTTATGCTAAATGCAAGCTAAATGTTTCTGTATTAAAAAGCTATTTATGCTTTTAAAGAATGTCCAAATTTTGCCATACTTACATACTTAGCCCAAACTTTTGAATGGTAGTATATCACGGTTTCCACAAATATTAAGCAGCAAAAACATAATAAGAAATGTTTCCTGAGAAGCAAATCAGCATATTAGAATGAATTCTGAAGATCATGTGACACTGAAGACTGGAGTAATGATGCTGAAAATTCAGCTTTGCATCACAGGAATAAATTACATTTTAAAATGTATTCCTTTAAGCTTCCAAAATGCACCATAAAAGTATTAAGTGACTAAATTTCAAGTCTTCTAAATCCATTCACTTGCTTTGATGAATAGACCAAAATATATGTAATTATTCCCTGATAATCTTTCCTTCCGGTGGGCAATTGACCATTGCGACTGGATCATGAATCATTTAGTTGAACTCAAGAACCATAACAGCCTAATTCATGAACGAATCGTTTAGACTTCGTTGACAAGATCTGACTCAAAAAAATGATTTGTTCACAACAGCAAATGACTAGGAGAGTTTTTTTGCTGTTTCCAGACTGGCTGAATAGTGAGTTCTTCCCGGAGAACAGACGCAGGCTAAAAGAGGCTCACAGCTACATGACAGAAGAGCTGAAGAAACTGGACATACCTTTCCTGCACAGGGGCGCGGGATTCTTCATCTGGGCGGACTTGAGCAAGGTGAGAGGTCACAGAATAACCTCTCACAGCACCTTTAGAACAGATGTCTGCATCTAAACTCTTTAAATCTGTCAAGTTCAACTAGTTTGTGTGTGTAGTATCTGAAGGAGAAGACGTTTGCTGAGGAGCTGTCTGTGTGGAGGTGTTTCCTCAAGCACAAGGTTCTGCTAAGCTGCGGTCAGGCCTTCAGCTGTGAGTCTCCAGGCTGGTTCAGAATCATCTTCACTGATCAACAGCACAAACTACAGCTAGGTTTGTTGATCCATCTCATTTCCATTTTACTTCCTGTCTTCTTGTAGTGTATACAGTGCACAGCATAAATGAGAATTTCTTTATGATCACTAATACAATTCATGGAAAGATGGCAAAACTAAAATGTATTAAACATATACATAATAAAAACTGAGAAATATATGTCATTAATAGCCATAAAATAAGTAAATTACCCAATTTTGGATTGCAGAAATGAGTACACCCTAGATTTAATTCAACAAATGTATAATATTCTAGTACTTAGTATTCTTGGCACAGAGTGTACAAGTTCATGACAAATTGTCACATCTGTCCTGTTTAACTCCTGGATGATGAGCTCCTTAAATGCCCTGATCTTTAATGGGGAGTGTTGCTCAACTCGTCTCTACAGAATCTCCCACAGACGCTCAAGAGTGTTAAGATTGAGTGCAATACATGTCCACAGAAGGTTTTTCACCTTGGGAGAATGCATATCCTCATTGTCATGTTGAAAAAATGCCCAACAATGCAGGGAATGAGGAAAGGGTAACATCTGTTTCAAGTTTGTGTATTAAATTACACAGTGGTGTGGGAATTCATGACAGCTTTGATAAAGCACAACTCCCTCACACCTTCAGCACTCAAACATCCCTATATAAGAGCTTTACTACCACTGAACTTTACTGTGGGAACCAGGCACTTCCCACTGTACTCCTCCTCTAGCAACACCAGAACATTTTGGATGCTGTTAGATCCAAAACGATTGATTTGGTCTCATGAGACCAGAGCATTGATTCCCAGAATCTATATTTTGTAAATATGGGCTTTGAAAATGGCTAACTGGCTTTATTGTGCTTTGGCTACAGTTGGTAGTTCCAGTGAGAACAACAACCATGCATGTAATTCCTGCAGGCTGCATCTTACTCTGTGAGATAAACAGTCGCTCTTTTCATAGCTTTTGCTGGCTCTGAGACACTTGCTTGGTATTTCTCCTGCTCTTTGTCTAGCAAAAAAATCCCTCATCACTAAATGAAAGTTTAAAAACGAAGGCCTGATTATTTCAGGGCCCTTGTCACAAGTCCATTGTTTTTGAATTTCTGTGTTACTTTTGCTATATTTTCACACTTAAAACAATGATTTGGTAATCCTCTTGAACCACTGTCCTCTTTTGTGCAAAGAAATAAGTCACCTGACAGTTCTCAAGTGCTTCAATTGTTGTCAGCATTAAGTCTGAGAATGATTCAGTGGGCTATAGAACACTTTTAATTGTCAAGAAATTACTTCTCTTAATATTTTGGTTTTGGTTCAACATACTTACCTGTTGATCAAACATTGCCTTAAACTTACACTAGAACATTATTTCATTTTATTTAGTAACTTTTAGGAGGGTGTACTCATTTTTGCTACACAACATTTTATCACCTTGATAAGAGAATCTTATTTTCCTGAATAATTTTGACATGCTTCTTTGGTAATTGATTAAGCAGACTTGCTGGAACATTATCCCCCAGTTTCACAGACCACGCTTAAGCTAGTCCTTGTTAAAGTAGTGCGTTAAATAATTAATGAATATTAGTAATATAGCAAACTGCATAATTTGTCATGTGATCTTATTTAGAAATATATAACTTATTATTATTTTTGTGGTGTTGTCATTATTATTGTTAAATACTTACATTCTTAAATTATATTTAATAATGATGATTATCTAGCAAACTGCATATTTTGGTCATGTGACCTTATTTATAAATTATATATAAAATAAAATATTAGTATTAATATTATTACATATTAGTATTATTTTTTTATTATTATTAGTCTTCTTATTATTATTTTAATGATTATTTATATATATATATATATATATATATATATATATATATATATATATAATGTTGTGCTCAAAAGTTTACATACCCATTGCAGAATCTGCAAAATGATAATTATTTTAACAAAATAAGAGGGATCATGCAAAATGTTATTTTTTATGTAGCACTGTGCTGAATAAGATATTTTGCATAAAAGATGTTTACATATAGTCAAAAAATAGCTGAATTTATAAAAATGACATTCAAAAATGTACATACCCTTGATTCTTAATACTGTGTGTGGTTACCTGGATGATCCACGACTGTTTTTTTGTTTTGTGATGGTTGTTCATGAGTCCCTTGTTTGTCCTGAACAGTTAAATTGCCCAACATTCTTCAGAAAAATCCCTCAGGTCCTGCAAATTCTTCAGTTTTCCAGCATTTGCATATTTGAACCCTTTACAACAGTGACTGTGTGATTTTAAGATCTTTTCACACTGAGGACGACTGAGGGACTCGAACACAACTATTAAAAAAGGTTCAAACATTCACTGATGATCCAGAAGAAAACACGATGCATTAAGAACTGGGGGGTGAAAACTTTTGAACAAGATGATGTCCAAATTTGTCTTTTGTTTAAATATCTAATTTTTTTCATTTAGTACTGCCCATTGGAAGCTACAGAAGATACTCGCATGTTTTCTGGAAGACAGATTAAGTAAAATATATCTTGGATGTTCAAATTCAAAAAGTTTTCACCCCCCGGGTCTTAATGCATCGTGTTTCCTTCTGGAGCATCAGTGAATGTTTGAACCTTTTTTAATAGTTGTGTTTTAATAGTCCCTCAATTGTCCTCAGTGTGAAAAGATGGATCTCAAAATCACACAGTCACTGTTGTAAAGGGTTCAAATATGCAAAAGATGCTGGAAAACTGAAGAATTTGCAGGACCTGAGGGATTTTTCTGAAGAATGTTGGGCAGTTTAACTGTTCAGGACAAACAAGAGACTCATGAACAACCATCACAAAACAAAAAACAGTCGTGGATCATCCATGTAACCACACACAGTATTAAGAATCAAGGGTATGTACATTTTTGAACGGGTCATTTTTATGAATTCAGCTATTTTTTGACTATATGTAAACATCTTTTATGCAAAATATCTTATTCAGGACAGTGCTAAATAAAAAAATAACAAATTTTGCATGATCCCTCTCATTTTGTTAAAATAATTAACATTTTGCAGATTCTCCAAGGGGTATGTAAACTTTATTATATATTTACATAAAATATTATTAGTATTACAATTATTATTACAAATTATTACATTATTATTATTGAATTATTAATATTAAAAAAATATTTTAATATATTATTTAATGATTATTATTATTAATCTAGCAAACTATAATTTGTGGTCACTATTTATAAATTATATATAAAATATTATTATTATTATTTATTATTATTATTTATATTATATATATATATATATATATATATATATATATAATATATATTTTTTTTTTTAATGATTATTATTAATCTAGCAAACTATAATTTGTGGTCACTATAAATTATATATAACATAAAATATTATTATGTATTAGTATTATTACATTATTATTATTAATAATAATAATAATTTATATTTTTTATTTTGATTTTTAATGAATATATACGTGTATATGTGTATATATGTGTATATGTATATATATGTGTGTGTGTGTGTGTGTGTGTATATATATATATAATTTAATTATTATTATTATTATTAATCTAGCAAACTATAATTTGTCAAGTCACTATTTATAAATTATATATATATATATATTGTTATTGATATTAATATTACTACTATGATACTATTATTATTGTCATTATTATTTAAATTCTTATTATTCAATTTATATATATATATATATATATATATATATATATATATATATATATATATATATATATATATGTATATGTATATGTGTATGTGTGTGTCTTCATCAAAATATTCTGAAAAAAAAAAAAAAATTCCTAATTTATTAAAATGCAAGTGATGTGCAGCAATTTAAATAAGTGGCACAGCTTACCCCAAACCTTCTGACATTGGCATTAATTCTTCTCACATTGCTGTTCTTCAGGTGTGCAGAGGATTAAAAACGCGTTAGAAGAGCTTCAGGACTCTTCAATGCTTAAGACACAGCAGACGACAGACAAACAGGATGACAGCAGCGGGACAGCGAGGAAGGAAGACGCTAAGACAATAGATGAGTGCAAAAACCAGACACTTAAGACCTCAAGCGTTCAAACCAAACATGACACTGTGCGCATTAAGACAGAGCCCGTTTCATTGGCTGATGAGAACTTTGTGATTCTTAACGGTCAATCCGACATCCGCACAGAGAGTCTGGACTCTCTGATTGGTACTTTGCGGCAGCAGATCCGCTCGTCTGATTGGCTGGAGAAGAACAAGCCTGAACTAGCTGCTGGAAAGGACCCAACGCAATTGGATGTTTTCACAGACCTCCTAGAAAAAGCCAGGAAATAGAGTAACAGTTGGTAGAACTGTCAATACAAATACTTTTTTAATGAATGATACATTCACCTTATGTACAGTTTAAAGGCAAAGTCTGTAATTGCATAAAGAGCACCACTGCGAACCCTGTAATTAGAGATGAAACAGAATTGTGGAGAGTTACCACAGCAGTATAAGGAAGTGTTATTGTTAGATGTTTTTATACTTTAATAATTACCTTGGCCGTCACAGTAATTGGAGACTGGCCCTTTAATTGTGCTCATATCAAATTCTAAGTATCCAATCTGATGCCTTTAAATTGATTTGAAGGGGTCTTATCATAAAGAACCAATTTTATTTTTTTAAAATGAAAATATAACTTTCAGAACCTAAAACTTGCTTCTCAGTGCTACTCGCTGGAACGCAAATCCTATTATTAATGAGGATTTTGTCTTATTTTCCTCTTAAAATATTGAAATATCCTTAAAACAAGATAAATTTACTTAAGCAACACTGCATAATGTAATATTTCTTTAATACAAGTATATTTTATTTGAATGCTTTTCTTAATATTTCAAGCAATTGCTTTTCAAGTAAATTTATCTTGTTAAAGATCCCAACATTTGAAACGAGAGACATATTTATTTTTAACAAGACCCCTGATCATTTCAGTCATATTTTAACAATTTGAGCGACAAATATCCATTGCAAAAATTCTGTTGCGGCTTTGCGAAGAGACTTTTATTGAAGAATAACTTTTATTGATTAATAACAGCAAACGGACCTAAGTTACGTTTCAGAAGGAGTAGAAAATGTTTTTTTAAAAAAATGATGAAATGTTACTAAAATAAAGTGAACCTCAGGTGAAATAATGTATAATATGACCCCTCTAAATTGATTTAAATAATTTGTAGGTTTTGTTGAGGGGAAAAAAAAGCTTTTTAATTGACTAGGCTCTCAGTTTTGGGATAAAAGTTGATGTTTTAAATATTTCTTTACTTCTCAACACTTTTATCTTTACAAGATGAATTTGTTACATAAATGCCTTGTTTTTGACGCCATCCAGGGTGTTTTTCAGTTCCTAAGGAAAACGTCTTTAGAAGCTGCTTGTTTCAGATCTTCATTGGTGTTCAATGTTTTAAGGGCTCCTGACTGAACGAATGAATTAATCGTCAATTAAAATGTTTTATGTTAAATTACATTTTCATTGTGTTATGTTGCTCCTTTACAATGACCTGGGACCAGAGGCCGCTGTCTCGCATGTATTCGTGAGACTACGGCAAAACAGATCTCTGCTCTGTGGCAGAAAGCAAGCAACAGGAAGTAACCATTTTTAGGGGTTTCCTGTGAGCCCACCTTGCTGGAGAGAGGAGAGAAAGTTCTTTCCTGTGCCATTTAGTTGTTGCCATGACGACACGGCAGCAACCCTTGTGATGTGTGGTTCAGCCTCTGGTGTCGCTCACCACTATGACAGTAAAAGCAAAAGGTATCAAGGAAGGGGCCGTTTACACAATACAATTTTCAACCAAAAAGTTTTGTATGCATTTTGGCCACTCATTTACTTGACAATGGCGTTTTGGGGGCCTAAAAACGCTAACTTTTGAAAACTGGTTTCAAAGTGTAAATTTTTAGCATTATCGTCTCTGTGTAAACTACAAAAACGTGCATTTGTAAAAACGGTAACGTCATGCGCATGTGTATTGCATGTTCAGTTTATAGGCGGCGTAGTGTTTCTTTACGAGTGACATCGCCATATACTGGCCTGGCAGCAGAATACAGCGTTTTTAGTTTAGTTCATGGATCTGTGTGAACGGGGATCATTTTGTCAATGTTGTCGTCTGTACGCGAAAAACGTAAGTTGTTAGCACATCGTTGTCTTGTAAACACCCCCTAAGTTATTATTAGTTTATATATATGGGTCAATAATGTATTTTAAAGTTTCAAAAAGTTATTCGGTTTAACCGTCCAAAGGCCAATTACGGCCACTTAATTTGTGATTAAAATATCTTAATGTAATAAATGTATATATTTTTTATTCTAGCATTATTTTATAACATCATATATCAACATAGTGCAAATGGCATTAAAATTATGTGTAGAAGTCATAGCCTTGTTATGAGAAAGAATGTCTGGAAAAATGAATTCCATTGATGTCATTCGGAGTAACCAAAATAAAGGGACCATATTATATTATAAGGGATCAAGTCATGCGGTCAATATCATGTGACAGGATGTGACATCATTCAGACACCTGCAAAGGACCACATGGTCCTGAAGCAAAGTAACTAACTCTTTTTTTAACTATTTGAAAAATTCACGTTTTCACTTGCTCACATGCATATCCCAAAACATCAGGTCATTCGGTACAACCGTTATAAAACATGGAAAATGTTGCAATATTTTAAAAACTTGCACTAAATAAAAAATGTTTGTCCTTTTGCTAGCTAGCTAGATATCAGCGTGTTAGCATTGTTTGAAAATATCATCATTCTGTATAACCAAAAGTGTCATTTGATAAAACCAAAATTTTGGTTAAACTGAATGACTTTTTTGGTTACAAATTTTGTCCATCTTGTAAAAAAAATTACAAAAGCAGTGTTAATTGATTATAAAAAGCACATAATCTCATTGTTAACACTTAATCAAACTTCAAAATTAATTATCTTCTTCTTTTTTTTTTTTACACTTTTAAAAACCTTGTTCGTCAATGACCCTATGCAACTGTCCAAACAAATTAACAGACTAAACCTTTATTATAAACAAATGTTATAAATAAACCGCTTTTAAAGCTGTTGAATAATTGAAAAACTTTTGTCCAGAAATGTGTATGTTCTCAAATGTCAGGGTGTCACAGATGACAAACAAGCTCCTTTATTATGAATTGACAAGGTAATAACACTAAACATGGTAATGCATCATCCAGATGACCCCAACTGATCCTTGTGGCAGAGTAAAAAGGTTTATAGATCGCTCTCAAATACTGGTAAAAAATGCTAATTTCAAGTATGGGAAAGTTAGTACACTTTCCACTGGTACAACTATAGTATATATACATACAACTATGTGGTTGTACCACCTGACATAAAAACAGTAAAAAGATCCATTTAAACACATTAAAATGTTATTTAACAACTGAAAGTTGTTTAATCACATTTTTCATGATTAAAAATATGCATTACGTCAGTTTTAAAAAAACACCTTTTTTTTTTTAAGCTTTATTTGTCAGTGATGTAATATATAATGTGTGTATATATATATATGTGTGTGTATATATATATATATATATATATATATATATATATATAGTGTGTGTGTGGGGGGGGTAGTATCTGTTCTTATTTTCCAGTTCTGGATGTTTGGTGCAAGTATAGCCTACACATTCTCCTCTAAGCACAGTAAACTGATTTATAAAATATCATTTTCACTTTCCAAACCCCACTGACTAACAGGGTTTTCTGGGGGAATTTAACCACTTGTGGTGTATGTGTGTGTGTTTATGCGAGGGGGAGTTTCCATTACAAGCGGGTCTCCACTGTAGGTAGAGGGAAATCTTTACAGTGTCAAATTACAGCGTTGTAAGGGGAAGTGAGAAAGACGTGTCTGTACATCCTCATAATACACTGTTGTTTCTGCCTCTGATTCATTTGATATTTGGAACGTGATCAGTCACCGTCACTGTACTGTATGGATCATTTCATTTGTCAAATCATTTGAATACATTTTAAAGACTTCACAGCCATTCAAGGTAAGGAAACCCATCAGCGATTACTTGATTTTCTGGAAAAATTTAACAACTGTATTGTTTTAAGTTCAGTTTCCAGCTAAAATGTCAACTTTCATTTAATATTGTCTAACCATTCAAAAATGTATCATCAGAGCAATGCAAGGACCAGAACTGGTCGACTCGAGGAGTCGTTTTCGATTTATTGAATCGTGTCTTGGCTTGATGGGCTGTCTGTGTATCAGCTATGCGATCTGGACACCTCATTGGCTGGATAACAGGGGTCTATGGTTCTCAGTGAATGAGACTGGACCGAAGGACAGCTGGAACACTAAAGACATTGCTAACGGTGTGTGATGTGTCTGCTTTTACTACATACCTTGGGGAATGAAAGCTATTCAGAATTGTCATTCTAAACGTTTTGTTTAAAAAAAAAAAAAGTAGAATTATTACATATTGCTATTTTAAATAATATAATATAATGGGTCTCCTTACATGCTAAACAAAAAAGTTTGGTCATATTTTATCTCGCCTTGAGAAAGAAGTGAATCATGACTGCTACTAGTGCCCCCTCAAAAAACAATATGAGCATGATGCCTCTGAAGCTCTTTGACTTGATTTTGACCCGTGTAAATACATGTGGGTGAAGTGAAACATTACATTTTAGGCGCCCACGTGTGACCTTCATTTTACACAACTGCTATGGATCTTAGAAACATACATTCATGTGGCCTCTATAAAAGATACATAAAAATGCATTGCTGTTTTGTTTCTTACTTTTTAGGCCTTTGATAGCATTATTTATGGAGTATAGAAATATATAGCCATAACGTCTGATTTAAGCTGAAAGCTTCAGAGGAATTTTGTGGCATTTTTGCAAGTTTTGACCTGCTGAGAAGTAGAGCAGCCAGATAAGAGGGAATGTTTGAACTTGAAATTGTTCCTCCTGAATTTCCAACGTTGGCGTAAAATAATGATATGGTTTTCTGTTGGAGGGGTTTCTACACTTCGGTGGGCTGCAGCAGACAGGTTATGACACGTTGAACTTGCATTACTTGCATGATTTTTTTTTTAGTTGTAGCCTGCCTGGTTTTCCCCTCGGTTCATTCCTTTTTCAGAACAAGACGAGTGAAAATGATATAAGGGTGACGTTATGATGGATCAGTTCTGTTTTTAAATAGTTTCATAATGTGATGATCTTCAAGAGCACTCAAACTGAAATCATTGTCATGGTTTTATGCTAGACTTTCTTAAAGGGATAGTCAACACAAAAATGAAAATTTACTCACCCTCATGCCGTTCCAAACCTGTAAACTGGCGCATTTCGTCTTCTGTGGAACACAAAAGAAGATATTTTGAAGATTGTTGTTAACTAAACAGCTTTGGTTCCCACTGAGTTCTATTATATAGAGTTCCATTATTATAACACTTTTAAATGCCCAGAAAGCTACTAAATACATATTTAAAAGTTCATGTGACTACAGTGGTTCAACCTTAATGTCATGAAGCGACAAGAATACTTTTTGTGTGCCAGAAAAACAAAACAAAATAACGACTTTATTCAACAATATCTAGTGATGGGCGATTTCAAAACACTGCTTCATGAAGCTTCGAAGCTTTACGAATCTTTTGTTTCGAATCAGTGGTTCAGAGCGTGTATCAAACTGCCAAAGTCACGTGAACCATTGAAATTCCAAAACACTTATGATGTAACTAAGCCTCGTTTACTGAAATCACGTGACTTTGGCAGTTTGATACATGCTCTGAAACAAAAGATTCATAAAGCTTCGAAGCTTAATGAAGCAGTGTTTTGAAAAACGCCCATCACTAGAAATTGTTGAATAAAGTCATTATTTTGTTTTTTTGGTTGTTACTACATTCATTTTATATTAAATTTATGTATATTAAAGGTGTTTTGGTCTGGTTTCAACAGCTCTGGAGGCTGAGAGAGTGTTTGCAGTGGTCGCTTTCCTGATGTCTGTGAGCTCTGGAGTGCTGTGCCTCATGTTCGCCCTCTGCTGGACGTCTCAAACGGTGCGCTCCTATTCGAACACTCGCTCACTGCTGATGGCAGGCCAGGCGCTTGACCCGACCACCCTGCTGCTGTTCACACTAGTACCTACAGGTCAGTACCTCGATATTTGGCTTTCTTTAGCCACGCACTGTACATGTTTTAACCTTCTCCCCATTTTCTTTCCAGGATTTTTCTTTTTTCTCAGCTGGGCACTTTTCACCCATCAACATATTTCTGAGATCAGAGATGACATCACTCGACTTGGACTTTCCTATTGGCTGGGAGTGGTGGGCTGGGCTTTGCTATTGGCTCTGCTGCCTATAGTCTTCCTGGCGGAGAAGTGTGTGGTTCCCGATCTCCTGCCAGAGCTAATAAAGTCCGCTGATATGTGGTGGAAGGCCCCAGAGGTTGCACACGCACGATCGCTTAGTGAGAGTTGCCATCGTTCACAGCACAAGTCTCATCCTGACTTCAGGAGGTACATGTCAATGCCTTGAACAAGAAAGAAAGAGGAAGCAAGGAAATGCACAAGAGAAGAGACTCTAGTCTCGCTGGTCTTCTAGCCAGATATATGAGCTGAGAATATGTCTCGCAACAGGCGTCAAGAACCAGGATGAGAAACCTGTAACTGCTCTCTGGGATATGAGACACAAAGCTACAGGTTATATTAAGGTTCTGTGCTGGCTTTGGCAGTGGTTTCACAGCTGTACTTGGGTGGGGATGCCCAAAAATGTGGTTATTACACATAATGGACTATCAGTTTAGTGTTAAACATAAAGCTGAAAAGATCTTCAACAGATTATTTCACCATAACTTTTCATAGTCAACTGCAGTTGTCAGTGAACTGTTTTTTTTTTGTTTTTTTTTAAAGTTAAAACTAAAAAAGAT